>JASDDO010000024.1:832318782-833518782 GCA_030015575.1 Agapanthus africanus | reverse complement strand
GTGCAGCAGTTACCGATAACATCAAAACCTAATTCAGGACTTCAATTTCTTTTTCTAATTGTCTCACTCAGACCGAGTTTCAATATAATCAATCTGACTTGAATATGATTCAAGTATGAAATTACAAAACTACCATTCAATATTAATCCATATATTCAATCTGTTCAATCTATTCAATCTATATTGACTGAACCGAACCATGGATATATTCCATCTACATGATCATCCATTATATCCGTTCCATTACTAATATCATGGTTTCGGCAAGTCATCCATCTATATACAATATAAAATTCAAACAATACATCAATACAATCAAGACATCGCGGGGTTTATAAGGGGTAGATTGGTAAATGAAGTTGTTAAAAGTGGCACGAGACTGCAACTATAATACACCTAACCTGAATTCAATTGCTGTTGTACCGTGGCTGAACGGTTCCTTGTACTCCTGATACTTTAGTCTCTAGGGTATGTGAGACTCCTCTCGTATACACTGGCATTTTTTGTACTAAGCTACAAACAACAACGTTAACATTAAATACAACATTATAACAATATACTCTCCATTATGTCTATTCCATTCTTGTCTATGATGAGTTCACTCGTCGGCCACCTTACAGGCTCGTTAGGGTTATGATGAGTTCGCTCGTTGGCCACCGTATCTTCATGTACCTGGATAGCCGTTACGCACAGCTAGTGCCGTTGACGTACTTGTAGTTAAACCCGCTGCCAGTGTACTGTCGAGTCTTTAGAGTCCTACACAGAGTGTTCCCTGGTTCAGGCGAAAGATATAGAGGCCGTAAGTTGTTACGACACGTTTTCGATTATGTTCGTGTACTGCCTACAGAAATGATGATCGGAAGGATAATACTGGCAGGCTTTGATTTAATCCGGATACCAGTATTATATTATTGGATTATTTGTATTTGTATTTTTTTTTGAATACGGATGCGGGTATACTTATACAGTATACGGTGAGGGGTATTCTTGTAATTGTATAAGAACACTTTCTAGAAGGAGACACCTCATAATTGGATATTTATTTTATGAAAATAAATATTTGAGGTGGAATTAGGAGAATTGTCAAAGCATCGGTCAAGGAATGGCTTATTGAATATTTAATTCATGTGGGATTATTATTCAAGTATGGTGGATTATTTTAGAGATAAAATAATACACTACCCAATTATTTTCCATGAGCCATTTCTCTTGAAGAAGGCTTGATATTTCCTCATTCTATTTTTCACATTCTCTAACCTAATTTTCTCCTTCCTCCTCCTCTTAGCTTTATCCTTCACATGAGTTGTGAATCAAAAACTTACAGTTAAAAGTAATCCATTAGTTCATCTCTATATCATCTAAGTAGTCATTTCTAGCAAACTTGACTTCTTAGTTAACTCTTGAGAAGAGTTTGAAACTTGTTCTATAACTCTCGGGTGGATCATCTTGTTAGTTATATGTATGCCTTGGAGGCCATTACTGTACATATGATGTATATTGTAATGGATGCTTGGACATATATAGGGAGGACTTTCTTGCTCGACATGATAGTATGCTATATGGTTGTACTTTATCTTAACATGTACTCTGATTCTCTCTATGTTACATGTTGATAAAGCCTTTAGGATATGTACTCGACTACTGGGACTATATGAGGTCATACTAGTGGGGCCACGGTAGTCGATGAGTACATCCTATAACTGTTCCTAGTCGAGGGTGTATCGAGACAGGGCATCGATACACCAGAGCAGACTAGCGTATACGCATCTAGACCCATGTGATGGACGATGGATGATCCCATATCCATCGGTATTTGACATCAAGGAGGGTGTATGGGTGCTCAGTAGAGACTGGGTACACTGGACGGACTCGCCGAGAACTCCCAGATGGTATTATACCTCACGTTAGATGGCAGTTCTCTGGTGACACTAGTACAGGTTAGTCTGTAGACCCGAGATCGTCATAGAGTCTTGTGTGATTCCCACTGTGCTTTGATTTCCATCATACCACGTCCAAGTGGGCGTGCAAAAAGGTGGCTTTTGGGTACAGTCCCGAATCACATGGAGGTAATGAGCGATAGGAGGGGATTCGTCTCTCCCGGTATAGGGAGTTAATGTTGCGCTGTGTTTGATTGGCTATAACTGGAAATCCCTGACCAGGGTTGCTGAGATTTACTAGTATGTGTTATCAGTAGTTTCTCGAACTGTTATGGACTTCATATCGACATGACTTATCAAGCTACTGGGGTCTGACGTTTACCACCCCTAGACGAGATATGCGACATATCAGACGAAGAGACCGGACTGTACGGGAGTGTTACTGACTGGATTCGCGGGAGAAAGTACAGGCTTGCTTGTTGATCTTCTGATCGTTCAATACCTGGGTGGCTGTTACGTTTAGCTGACCGCTTGCAGCTTGTGGGTGTTTGATATGATCATCACCTACTGCCGGCGTATTGACGATTCTTTAGAGTCCTACACAGAGGTTTCTTGACTCAGGAAAAACGGAGTAGGAGCACATATATGATATGTGCGGGACCGAGAAAAATACGTGTATATGATACCGTATTAGATTCTCACGATATGAGATATCGGCCGGGTATATGTGACATAGCCGGGTCATCGGATCAAGTGTTGATTCGATGAACAGATACATATTATATTAGTAGGTTATTTGTGAAATAGCCGGATTATCGGGTCAAGTGTTGATTCGATAATTTAATGTATAATTATATATTTGATATATTAAATTACATTAACTGATATAAGCTCACTAATAGATTCTTTTTCTCACTCGGGTAATACATTGATATATATGCGATATATGTTAATTGTATTATTTTATTTTGTTACAATAAGTATTGTATATGTGATATATAATATTGTAACATGATATGATTACTAATGCAACATATTTAGTGGAGATTAAATAACGTTAGGGTTTGATTTGGGTTAGTTCTTTCTTGATACTTCTAGAAGGTTTACTTTGTTTCTAGCAAAGATATTATGTTTGATATTTTTGCTAGATATTTCTAACCCAACCCAAACCCTTCACCCTAGGTTAAGTCTCTACCATGGTTAGTCTCTTCATATTCAACCATGGTTGCATCATTAATCATCATGACAATTTCATTATTCATCACAAAAGGAATTTCCTTCTTCTTCTTCTTCTTCTTCCTTGGAGAAAAGCTTTCTAGCTTTTGCTCTTGTGATGATTATGAGTGAGATTAAGAAAAGAAATGAGAGCTAAAATCCTACTTCATCATCCTAATCTATCTTAGCCATTTAGATTAGGGCGTTCACTTCATTTAGTGAGTGAGAGCTTGTGTTAAAGAAACGTCAAGGTAGATCATCTTAGTTATCGAAGATCGGAAGCAAGTTTGTATAATTCTCTTCGTAGAGCCTCTCAAGAGTCCGGGTACATGATGATCGCAGCGAAGGGACCTCAACACGGACCTTTAGAAGTGAAGGCCCGGACTATAAAGGTTGTAATCCCAAACTCTTAGTGTTAAAGTGTTTAACATGCTTTGTTTGGCCTAATCTCTAGTTTAAAGCTCCTGGTTAAGGTTGTTCGGCACGTCTAAATTTTAAATCGGGCATGGTTGATACCTTGTAGACCCTTATGAGAGTGCCTAGTAACCCTGCAGTGGTATCAGAGCCAAGCTAGAGTTTTAGGGAAGTCTAGGCGAAGTTTAAAGTCCGATCGAGTTCCGAATACCCGTTAAAACCTAGTTTCTGGAAATTTTTAAAAATGTTGATTTTTTCGTATTAAAAATACTCAGAAAAATCAGCAGGGAATTATAAGGATTTATGTGAAAAACTAGCCATTAATACGCTTAAAGAGCCGCGGAACCGCGGCAGGATTATGCCTTGTGCGGCGGTTCCGCGGCGCTACAGTTGAATTATGGTTTCATTTTTGTACAGTAACTTCCGTACGAATTTCCTGATGCTTCTAGGAATTTTTAATTATACCCAGGTGTTGTGTTTTCTCGGATGTATTGGGGACTCGTTGATTCGATCGGATAATTTAACTTCGTTTAATTATTTTCGGGTAATTTTAGAACGTGTTAAAAGGTTCGAACGGATATCAATAACTCACTTTTTGCTCTGTCGGAAAATTTTCCAAGTGTTGGATTTTTCCGTAGTTTAAGAACATTCTAAGTCGTGCAAGTAACGCGGTGGACCCTCTAGAAGAACACAAACCGTAACTCGATTATGTGACCGTGTTAACCGTCTCTGAACCTTAGGGTTTAGGGCAGTACGGCGTTGCCACATGTGAGGCGTTGGCTTGACCCTTCTACGGCTGGACCATTGGTACTGTGGCATGTGATGGATACTTTTTTGAACTCCGCTCAAGTGTTGAGCTATTTGGGATATCTTGAGTGTTTGTTTATTTGATCGGAAAGTTTAACATTGTCTCTTTATCTGGAATGTGATACAATATTTGGAATCCACAAGTTGTTATGAGATAACTAATTTGAATGTTGTAAATTTAGCAGTTTAGTCTCATTTGATCGGTTGCCACGGGATTTTGATGTGATCAAAAGTCCGTTGCAATCACGTAGCGTACGCGGATACTCGCCGGGTAAACTTAATAGACAGCCACGCCCCAAAGCCCCGACAAAGTGACTGTAGGAGAACCCCGTCGCCAAAAGCATCCGTTCGGGTGCTCACGGAAGCAGTGTTCCTCCTTAGTGCACTTCGTCGACGACATCTGGGGGTGCGGCCGTCTACTAAAGTTTGCGACGAGCATTCGATCTGGATGTCGGGAATCTTTTTGAATTGCCCGACTAGATATTGAAAAGTGTTTTCGAGATCGAGACCAAATGCGGGGTTTATAATTGTTAGGCTTGCGATGTCTAAGCAATTCATTTGGTTAGGCATGCGATGTCTAAGAAGGTTATGGATTCCAACTGTCGTAGTTTTACACTTTCTTTTCTGTGACCGTAAGCATAGTATGTGGTGTATCGCTGGCTTCGTTGCTATACATCACCAACAATCGGGATACGCATACTTGCTTACGTTGATGATATGAGATATTATGTGTTGCTGTGATATGTTATATTGGATCATCGCGTTTTGAATAGATGGGGGATTTATGTGAGATGTGAGTTTTTCTTTTTCATTCATGTAAAATTCATTTGTATGTAATATTCTTTTATTGGGGCACTTCCGGGCTTAGGATGATGTCACCATTGTATATTATTTACTTTTCTGCATTAGGATAGACCCAAGGAGGGGAGCACAAGTAACCGGGTTCTAGGGTCCAGTGGGAGACCATCTCGAGGAGTCGAGACCGGGTCTCCTAACCCTAGAGTTGGCAGTATTGCTTGCCGCTCTCGTAGGCGTTTAGGGATGTGGGTTTGGCTATTCATCGCGACCGTGGAATCCGTGTTTTATACAGGCTCGTATTACAAACACGAACTTCCTAGTATATCTAATATTTCATATATGTTCTTCTGCTGCAATATTCTGTGATGAGATCATATTACTGCCTGAGACGAATGTTTATATTATATATGAGATATATGTTATATTGTAGATTTCGTTTCAAATATGATGCTTGTGAAGCATAATAAAATGGGACTTCATTAATGAGATTAATGAAACTAAAAGAAGCCTAATGATGTTGTAGAAACTTGTTTAAAAACTGGTAGCTCTAGTTCTTGCTTTGCATAGCGGTGTTCCTTGTAGAACTTCCAACACCTTATTCGATAAGGAAAGAGCCGAGATCCCTTCACCGGGAGTGACCTCTTTAGCGAAACTAGCAGATGCTACAAACTCGGTTTGTCTTTTGATTGCTTATAAAGTTTTTTCTTTGCATAGTGATATTTGTGAAATATTCTGCACCTTATTCGATGAGGAAAGAGCCGACGATCCCTTCTCCGGGAGTGACCTCTTTAGCAAAACTAGAAAAGCCTCAAAAGCATTCCATTTAAAATCACTTGATTCTACGACGGTATTAAGTTCATTACGTAAAAGGTTTTCTTAAAAACCTGTCGTAGCCCTCCGTCATTTCAGATAAGTACTACTTAGAATTCGTGCTGCGTTTGTTGACCTTAGCCAAGGCGTAGTGTGTGGTATCTAATTAGTGCTTATCTGTATAAGCATATGATGCGATTGAGTTAGGGTAGTCGTGCGACTTTGTTGACCTTAGCCAAGGGTCGTACGGGTGAGTTTAATTCAATCGGGAAATGACGGGTTGAACTTGGCTAGCGCTTATGATTTGTTGACCTTAGCTAAGGTCATAAGTTGCTAGGGGCAAAATATTATTGGGAATTTCAAGTGTTGAAATTTTCAATGAGATTGCATACCTTCTATGAGATAGTTGGATCCTGATACCCGCTGCGAGTAAGAGTTACTCCTGGGAGAATTTTACACATTACAATTAGCCGATCAGGTAGGTGTCTAGAAAGATGTTAACGGGGTTACGTCCCTGGGAAAACGAGGTTTATTTTAATTAGGTCCGTTCGAAAGCGTGGGGAACCTCCCTCAAAGTAACGGCACTGGCCTGGCTGAAAGATTGGCGAACTTGTAGGGTGTAATTAATCCCGGCTAGTCTTTCCTTTTAGGGTTTGAAGGAAGATTTGACTAAAACAGTGGGAGACATCCTGATTAGATAAATTGATAACCAATCTAATCTTGTAAAAGCGCACGCTGAGTGTTTTCTTCTCTCTCTCTCCTGGTTGCGACCATGTCACGCCTTAATCAAGATAATCATACGGATGTATTTACCGAACCCGCTTGTTATACTGCGCAAGGGAACGCCGGTTCCGCTCTAACTTATAATTGTTATAAGATAGAGCAGAAAATAGGGGATTACCAGAATTCTCGTGCCACCCAAACGAAGAAAGTGCATGCTGATGTATCATCTTTGGGTGTGTTCATTACCAAGAACTGTTTCTCAGTATTCTTTACGTCCTGGGTATGAGTTACAGGATCAGGATCCCGCAAATGTAATTTGTTACATGGGCTACAGATAGCTAGAGAACAGAGAACGGGTGATAAGCTTCATGAGATAGAAACGGTGCAAGTGTTGCAGCCAAGTCTGTTGGTAGTTATCACCCTGTATTAGCCAATACATTGATTCTGAACGAATGTTATTAGATACCGAACCTGATATACAACATCATATCAGTTTCTTTATTAGTAAAGAAGGATATAATTTTGTATTGTTGGATAATGTTTTGAACATTTGCTATATCAAGAGTTGATCGGATCAGGCACGTTATCTAAAAACATAAACGTTCTAAATCAAACTACAGTTCTTAATGTACAGAACACACACAAGAGGAAGTGTTCAGAAATGAACGAATCCTTCTTGAGGTATTGTAGACTAGGTCATATCAATGCGACCCGACTAGCTGAAGTTACATAAAGGTGCATATTTAAATTAGTTTGGATTTACATCTTGTAAAAACTTGCCAGTCATGTCACAAAGATAAGATGACCACAACACCGTTTATTAGAAACAGAGAAAGAGTTAGTGAACTCTTGAGATTGATACATGCTGATATATGAAGGTCCCCTGTCTACACATGCCAAGACCGGTTCTTTGTACTTCATTACATTCACTGATTATCTCTCAAGATTCGGACATATGTTCCTATTGAAACACAAGTCTGGAACTTTTGAGAAATTCAATGAATATAAGTTAGAAGTAGAGAACCAAAAACGGGTATAAGTATTATTTCCTATGATTAGATCAAGGAGGAGAATACTTGAGCACAGAATTCCTGGACTATTCTAAAGGAGAATGAGATTCTCTCTCAGCATTACTTCTCCGTATACATCACAGCACGTCGGTGTATCGGGGCGGAGCAATTGCACCCTATGTGATATGGTGCGCTCTATGATGAGTACTACTGAGTTTCCTATTTCTTTTTCGGAGTTATGCACTTGAGAAGCTGCATACCTATTGAATAGGGTTTAAATCAAATCAGTTGCCTACCACTTCATATGTGATATGGAATGGAAAGAGCCCATATCTTAAGTATGTTAAGATTTGGGGTTGTCCGGCCTATGTCTAAAAGCAAAATCCGGACAAGCTCGAGGCAAAGTCAATTCTGTAGAAGTTTGTTGGATATCCCAAGCATTCGCAAAGGAATATCTTCTACCTAACCGAGAAACAAAAGATGTTTTGTTTCTCAACATGCCACCTTTGTGATAGAGAATTTCTTGTGAAGAAATTAGTGGCCATGAGATAGAACTGGAAGGAGTTCCAGCTATATAAACTATAGCAGATGATTTGGAAGAACCAAAGGATTCAATAGATTCTAACGGACCTCAGCCTCTCCGCCGATCTAGTAGGGTTCCTCACCCACCTCAGAGATACTTCGGTTTCTCTATGATGGTGAGAGCAAGGATTGCATCATGAGATGATTACCCAACTAGTTTCGAGCTGGCCATCAGGAGTGGGACTCTGTAAGAATGGCTGGATACTTAGCGATCTTAGATGGAATCCTTATACACCAACAAAGTATGGACTTTGGTTGCTTTATCTGAAGGGTTAAATCCCCATCAGAAGCAAGTATATCTTGAGAAGATTACTTGGTGTACATGGAAAAGTTGAGACTTTCAAAGCTATGCTTAAGTCCATCCAGATCCTACTACATACCATGACTACGATATCTGGCGGTTGGGTGTCATGACTGCTTTTCTAAATGATGATTTGGAAGAGAGCGTCTATAAGTACACAGCCAGAGGGCTTCGTAGACAGTAGGAGCAGCGGAAACGTGTGCAAAATGTTTTATATGATAAAACAGGCGTCGCGGAGTTGGAACGTTTGTTTTGATGTGGTAGTCAAAGAGTTTGACTTCATCAAAATGGTAGATGAACCTTGTATATACAAAAAGGTAGTAGGGAGTATGGTGGTGATCCTCGTAGAGTACGTGGATGACATACTCTTGATAGGAAAGGAGTTTCCTATGCTACGTTCGGTCAATTTCCGCTTATCACAAGAATTCTCCATATATGATCAAAGCGATACCTCCGAAATCCTGGGTTTTGGATCTATGAGATAGATCTAATTGGATGTTAGGATTCTCACTAGTTGTAGTGAGATGGTATCAATCGATCCTGGGGAGAATCACTGGAAAGGTTCCAGGGTGATTAGGACGACTGAATGTCAATCATAGGCATTGTCTTTATCCTCAGTGGAGGGACGGTATGTTGGAAGAGATCCAAGCTAGATACCATGACTTACTAGACGATTAAAGGCAAGATACATCGTTACCAAGGATGCTACCAAAGAGGCAGTCTGAATATATATAAGTTCATGAGATGAACTTCGTTCCTACCATTGTATGAAAATGGAGTTGTGGCTTATGCCGAGGAACCCCCGTCCCATCAGAAATCCAGATATAATTCTTAGGCAGTATCACCTGATCATGGAGATGGTTGATCTCCAGGGAGATCGAGGTTAGGAGAGTAGACATAGAGGACAACAGCACGGATCCACTCACAAAGGCCTTTTTTCCAGTAGAGACTTTTATGGGATGATTGAGTATGAGATACTTCAACCACAGCTAATTGTTGGGTATGTGATACCACAACAGATGGCCCTAGTGCAAGTGGGTGATTATTAGTTATATGTATGCCCTAGAGGCCATTACTGTACATATGATGTATATTGTAATGGATGCTTGGACATATATAGGGAGGACTTTCTTGCTCGACATGATAGTATGCTATCTGGTTGTACTTTATCTTAACATGTACTCTGATTGTCTCTATGTTGCATGTTGATAAAGCCCTTAGGATATGTACTCGACTACTGGGACTATGATGAGATCATATTAGTGGGGCCACAGTAGTCGATGAGTACATCCTATAACTGTTCCTAGTCGAGAGTGTATCGAGACAGGGCATCGATACACCATAGTAGACTAGCGTATACGCATCTTGACCCATGCGATGGGCGATGGATGATCCCATATCCATCGGTGTTTGACATCAAGGATGGTGTACGGGTGCTCAGTAGAGACTGGGTACACTGGACGGACTCGCCGAGAACTCCCAGATGGTATTGTACCTCACGTCAGATGGCAGTTCTCTGGTGACACTGGTACAGGTTAGTCTGTAAACCTGAGATCGTCATAGAGTCTTGTGTGATTCCCACTGTGCTTTGATTTCCATCATACCACGTCCAAGAGGGCATGCAAAAATGTGGCTTTTGGGTATAGTCCCGAATCACATGGAGGCAATGAGCGAAAGGAGGGGATTCGTCTCTCTCGGTATAGGGAGTTGATGTTGCGCCGTGTTCGATTGGCTATAACTGGAAATCCCTGACCAGGGTTGCTGAGATTTACTGGTAAGTGTTATCAGTAGTTTCTCGAACTGTTAGGGACCTCATATCGACACGACTTATCAAGCTAGTGGGGTCTGACGTTTACCACCCCTAGGCGAGATATGCGACATATCAGACGAAGAGACCGGACTGTACGGGAGTGTTACTGACTGGATTCGCGGGAGAAAGTACATGCTTGCTTGTTGATCTTCTGATCGTTCAATACCTGGGTGGCTGTTACGTTTAGCTGACCGCTTGCAGCTTGTGGGTGTTTGATATGATCATCACCTACTGCCGGCGTATTGACGATTCTTTAGAGTCCTACATAGAGCTTTCTTGACTAAGGCAAAACGGAGTAGGAACACATATATGATATGTGCGGGACCGAGAACAATACGTGTATGTGATACCGTATTAGATTCTCATGATATGAGATATTGGCTGGGTATATGTGATATAGCCGGGTCATCGGATTAAGTGTTGATTCGATGAACAGATACAGATTATATTATTCGGTTATTTGTGAAATAGTCGGATTATCGGATCAAGTGTTGATTTGATAATTTAATGTATAATTATATATTTGATATATTAAATTACATTAACTGATATAAGCTCACTAATAGATTCTTTTTCTCACTCGGGTAATACATTGATATATATGCGATATATGTTAATTGTATTATTTTGTTTTGTTACAATAAATATTGTATATGTGATATATAATATTGTAACATGATATAATTACTAATGCAACATGTTTAGTGGAGATTAAACAAGGTTAGGGTTTGATTTGGGTTAGTTCTTTCTCGATACTTCTAGAAGGTTTTATTTTGTTTCTAGCAAAGATATTATGTTTGATATTTTTGCTAGATATTTCTAACCCAACCCAAACCCTTCACCCTAGGTTAAGTCTCTACCATGGTTAGTCTCTTCATATTCAACCATGGTTGCATCATTAATGATCATGACAATTTCATTATTCATTACAAAAGGAATTTCCTTCTTCTTCTTCTTCCTTGGAGAAAAGCTTTCTAGCTTTTGCTCTTGTGATGATTATGAGTGAGATTAAGAAAAGAAATGAGAGATAAAATCCTACTTCATCATCCTAATCTATCCTAGCCATTTAGATTAGGGTGTTCACTTCATATAGTGAGTGGGAGCTTGTGTTAAAGAAACTTCAAAATAGATCATCTTAGTTATCGAAGATCGGATGCAAGTTTGCATCATTCTCTTCGTGGAGCCTCTCAAGAGTCCGGGTACATGATGATCGCAGCGAATGGACCTCAACACGGAGCTTTAGAAGTGAAGGACCGGACTACAAAGGTTGTAATCCCAGACTCTTAGTGTTAAAGTGTTTAACATGCTTTGTTTCGCCTAATCTCTAGTTTAAAGATCTTGGTTAGGGTTGTTCGGCACGTCTAAATTTTAAATCGAGTATGGTTGATGCCTTGTAGACCCTTGTGAGAGTGCCTAGTAACCCTGCAGATCTATGTCTTGAGATGACCAGAGATCGAGGGCATTGCAAGCATCCAAGGAGCCTAGGAGTCACATCCAAACGAAGACCCGAAGGACCGATTCTAAAGGTATAACCCCCTATCATAGTACATAAGATCTTTAGATAGAGTTTCTTGGTATGGTTTAGCACAAGATCTAGGTTTAAAGTCGGTGTTGCATGCAAGAAAATTGTTGTTTGCCACTTCAGCCTCCTCACAAATGTTGTGAGGGTATACAACATCTACTAACAGTATGATCCACATCATAGTCCTGGTAGTCAAACCAACATCCTAAGAGTTTTATCAACATGTATATCAGAGATGGTATAATAATACAAGTGAACATGTTAAGATAAAGGAAACCAGATAGCATATTATCATGTCGAGCAAGAAAGTACTTTATATATATGTCCAAGCATCCACTATATCATACAATAATGGCCTCTAGGGCATACATATTCCTAACATATAGGATATCAAGAACAGTAAAATATAAAAACTACCTAACACATGTCCAACTGCCATGGTAAATAGAGTCAAGAAAATGCATAAGCGGAAACGAATCAAATCCAATAAATAATATCTGAATCATGTCCCAATATGGGCTCACATCAAGGAAATAAAACTACGGAAATAAACAAAACTAAACATCTCTAAATTCACATTCAACTCCTCACTGCTTAGCTTGATTGCTAAAATATTCTCGATCTGCCTGCGATAAAGGTAAAGGAACCGGGCCATGCAAAACCCAGACGTCAGTGCATCATAATATCAAAATAACAGTGATAACCAGGATATTAAGATATAAGTAAATATGAATATAAATGAATAACACAGATATGAAACAGTGAGGTATGTATATGTATGGGTGTGTGATGTGTATTCGAAAACTGTGCTTCTAGGTTATCTTTTCTAAAAGTCTTTGAAATCAATTTAATGGAATCGTCGATGCAACTCAATAGTATCTTGTGCATGCCCGGGACCACGATAAATACTCTCGGGCTGAATCTGAGACGTGCCGCTAGGAAGTAAACAGGTAATATATACAGACGATTGATGTCAGTAGTATTATCCCGGGCCTGGCCTAGCTCGTAAAGATTGATCAGTATAAGCATCGAATTGTTGAGTTACAAGTCAGGTTTCATTATTGATTTCCCCTTACTCCCCAGGTTTTGTGTTCAAGTCAGGTATTGATGATTTAAATCTAATGCCAACACAGGATCAAGCATGTACAGGTTTTGTCTATGCCGACAACAACTTACGTCCGTCAGGACAACAAGTCAGGATTGCCGGCATTAGCAATAAGATCCAAGTAACGAGTCAGGCAGTGTATCGTGAACACGTCATGTGATGCATATTAACCAAATAGGTGCCAAATGTGAAATTGTAATCTATATTGGAACATGGAAAACCAAATTGATGTCAGGATGCATATGCATCTATTTATAGTAACCATTATACGTCTATGACTATGTATGATGCAAACTAGATAACATGTTGTATTGATGTAGTAGTATAATGACATCATGATGTTTCGACATGCAACTAGATATGCTATTATCAGTATGGATACGAACGGATACCGTAAAACTTTAAATCTATAATACTTGCTGCATAATAAAACAAATGTACTATTTTTATTCATATAGATATCGATATAATAACATAGCATGTTTCAAGTTAAAACCTGCCTGATCGGATCTCACGTCGAGATACAGATGCTACGTCTGACGTTGGATTAACTTCGCGATGCAAACTTACGTGCACAGGACTAGACCTGGCTGATTAGTGACGTGACGTGATGACTATGCTGGACGAAGATGGTGGTTGGGTCGTCTGGATTGTCGGCGACGCGAGCGACTCCGGCAAAACAGCCGGAAAACCAAGAAAAGGGAAAGAAAGAAAGAAAGAAAGAAAGAAAGAAGAAAGAAGGAGAGGAGAAGTTGCTGTGGGTTCTGGGGTGGCGAGGACAGAGGAAAGGGGGCGAGGCGACGGCTTGACGACGACGAGGGCTGCCGTCGGCGAAGAGGTGGATATCAGTTTCTTGAGTTGCTGTTGATCGTCGGGGGTTGTTGAGGGTGGTGGTGGTGTCGGGGATAGGAGAGGGATAAGGAGTTAAATGTGGGGATGACGGTGATGGCGACGGCTAGTTTCTGACGAGGAGGGTGGAGGTTTCTTGAGTTGGCGTTGGTGCAGGGTGTTGGGGATAGGTCATTGGGATTGTGGGTTCTCGGGGATGGAGAAGGAGAGGAGGTGGAGGTGGTATGGGTGAGGGCGAGGAGATGAGGTGGTGGTGATCGGCGGTGAGGTCGACGGCAAGGTGAGGGATATGTTTTTTTTGGGTTCGTCGCGAGGAGGGGAAAGAAAGTAGAGAGGGAAGAGAGAGCTGAGGTTTAAATAATAGGTTTTATATTAATATATATATATTTAAAGAGAGAGTGAGACAGAGGGATGGAGTGAGAGAGCACATGAAGAGAGAGAGAGAAGAGAGAGAATAGGATATATATTAATTAGTTATTAAATATATTATGTATATATATTATATATAAGTAACAATTTAGTTTAAATATTATTATAGTATATTTAGTTTAGGTTTAAACATCTAATATCAAAACACTCTGAATATTACCCGGTTTCTTTTAAAAATCTAGTTTTAAAATATAGAGAATATACGTACAAGTTAAAATCATAATGCGATGCCCGATTAATAAAAATGCATACCCCCTAAGTCCGGATCTACGCAAATATACGTAGTGATCCAAACGAGTCTTTTTTAACAATCTGGACATGAACACGATATATGGATGCAAACATATGATATGAGGTATGATAACATGCTATGCTAGATATTAAAATATATTATTTGGTTATTATTAGTATTATTTAAATGATATGCAGACACAAACATATATGATACATGTATATAGAATCTAGATGTGTATGGATCCTCTATACTAGCAAATATATGACGTAATCTTGAATCATAATGGGTTTCAAGCATGCAGGTATACTAACCACAATTACCAAATACT
The DNA here is from genome assembly GCA_030015575.1 of Agapanthus africanus. Taxonomy (NCBI): domain Eukaryota; kingdom Viridiplantae; phylum Streptophyta; class Magnoliopsida; order Asparagales; family Amaryllidaceae; genus Agapanthus; species Agapanthus africanus. The sequence goes on along the minus strand of JASDDO010000024.1, from coordinate 833,503,967 downwards.
CTATTTATACCCAAAAACAATAATAATCAAGAAAACTGCAGCAAGATCTGAATAACCCCAAATAAAATATAGTATAAATGCACCAGGATGTTACATTATACCCAACTACAAAAGAATTTCGTCCTCGAAATTCACGGAACAAGAAAAGATACAATAAGACACGGATTCAAGAAAAGAGGTGTGGAAACTTCTTTCGGATCCCGTCTTCATGTTCCCAAGTAGATTCTACGTGCGAACGATTCCCCCATGAAACAAGTACTAGAGGGATAACTTTTTTCTTCAGGACCTTATATCGTCGATCCACGATCGCCATTGGTCTTTCTTCATATGTTAAATCTGCCCTTACTGTTAGCTCCGAGTGATCTAGGATGTTCGTCTCATCTCGAACATACTTGTAGTGTTGAGATACATGAAACACGTCATGAACACTCGCCAAGGATTGTGGTAAAGCCAAGTGATAAACTACCTCTCTAACACGCTCGATAATACCGAAAGGCCCCATGAATCGAGGACTAAGCTTGTCTTGACTACCAAAATGGATCCCTGCTCTGGTCGGTGATATCTTTAGAAATACAAGATCACCAACTGCAAACTCTAGAGGTCTTCGTCCTGTATCGACCCAACTTTTTGTCGATCTTGTGCCCCCTTCATAAGATTTCGGATCACGTTGACTTTCTCCACTATTTGCAGAAGAAGTTCTGGTCCCAATAATCTTCTTTCTCCTACATCATCCCAACAGATGGGCGAGCGTCACTTACGACCATATAATGCTTCGAATGGATCCATCTGTATGGTCTCCTAAAAACTGTTATTATAAGAAAAATCCACCAAGTGCAAATGATCCTCCCAAGAACCTTTGAAGTCTAACATGTATGCTCTCAACATATCTTCAAGAGTTTGGATCGTCCTTTCAGACTGGCCATCTGTCTGCGGATGATAGGCGGTGCTAAATTTCAAGAGAGTCCCCAAACTTTCCTGTAGACTCCTCCAAAAGTGCGATAAAAATCGGGTATCACGATCGGAAACGATGCTCTCAGGTGGATTTTGGGTACATTCTCGAATCACATGGAGGCGGTGAGCGATGTGAGGGGTTTCGTCTCTCTCGGTATAGGGAGTTGATGTTGCGATATGCTCGATTGGCTATAACAATAATTCCTTGGCCAGGGTTGTTGAGATTTATTGATAAGAGTTATCAATAGTTTCTTGAACCGTTATGAGCCACACATCGGCATGAATTATCAAGTTACTAGGTCTGACGTTTACCACCCCTAGACTCGATATATGACACATCAGACGAAGAGATTGTACTGTACGGTAAGTGTTACTTATAGGCTCGTTGGGGTTAGGATGAGTTCGCTCATCGGCCACCTTTTCGACATGTACCTGGGTAGCTGTTACACACAGCTGGTGCCGCTAATGGGCTTGTGGTTAAATCCATTGCCAGCGTACTGTCGAGTTTTTAGAGTCCCACACAGAGAGTTTTCCTGGTTTAGGCGAAACGATGTAGATGCCATAAGGTGTTATGGCAGGGTTTCGATCATATACGTGTCATGGGTACACGAATGATGTTCGGAAGGATAATACTGGTATGTTTTGGTTTAAGATGGATACCGGTATTATATTATTGGAATCTCATTGTATTCGTATTTTTCGGAATACAAATACGGGTATATTTATACGGTATACGGTGAGGGGTCTTCTTGTAATTGTACAAGAAATGGCTTCTACAAGGAGACACCGCATATATGGATTTTATTTTGTGAAAATAAAATTAATGAGGTGGAATTTGGAGCATGGATGAAAGAATGGTTAATGTTTAAAATATTCATTTGGATCTACTATTGAAGAAAATAATCCATGCTTTAATAATTCAAACCTTATCCATATCTTTTTCATTCACTTGACCTAGCTCATTCTAACTCTCACATTCTCTCTCAAAATTATCTCCTCCTCTCTAGCTCAACCTTAACCCTTCACATGAGTTGTGATTCATAGAGTATTAAGATTAAATAATCCTCTAGATATTCTCTACATTATCTAAGTAGTCTCTCTTAGCAAGCTTGACTTCTTAGTTAGCTCTTTAGTGGAGGTTGAAACTTGATCTAAAGCTCTCGGGTGGATCATCTATGGCTTAGCGATAACCGGAGATTGAGATTGTCTCAAACACCCAAGGAACTAAATAGAGTAGTGAGAAGCGGAAAGAAGACCTGAAGGACCGGTTTCAAGAAGGTATAATCTCTATCATAGTAGTTAAAACTCCTAGATAGGTTACTAGTTATGGTTTAGTATAAGATCCGGGAGTAAAAGTCGATGTTGCATGCTTCAAAATTATTGTTTGCTATTTCCGCCTCCCCATAAGTGTTGTGGTGGTGTGCAACATCTACTAATATGGTATCAGATCCTAACTGAACCAGGACTAGTATTTTAGACGATATTTAAAGCTTCGAAACCGAAACGACTCCAAAACCATTAAAAAAACCATGTTTCTGTTAATTTTCAAAATATCTTCCAAATTTTTTTAAACATGTGCAGAAGGCTTGTTATGTGATAACTATAACACCCTAGAAAAACGAGCCCAAACTTCACAAATCTCGCCAGCCAAACCCGTGTTTTTCCCAGCGGCTCTGGCCAAGTAGAGGTGTTTGGGCTTGGGTTTTTTATGGTGTTCTTTACACTTGGTTTTAGGATTTATGTTATTGTTTATTTTTGCCTAGATTGCATGTGATGTTGTCTAAGTGTTAGGGCAATTCGGAGTGTTTCAAAGTCGATTTTTTAGCATCGTTTTTCCGTTTTCAGTTTGATATGTGTTGAGAAATGTCCACTAATTGCTATACGATGATTAGTGTGGATTTCACATATGTGTATCATGTGATGGTATGTGTATATGATTGTGTTGGATCGTCGTGGATGAATAGCCTGGGATGTGAGAAGAGTGTTTTCTTTTCTTTCATTCTTGTAATTTATAAAAGTGATGTAATATTATTTTGCGGGGCACATCCGGGTTTAGGTTGTAGCCACCGCTGTATTATTTCTTTTACTGTTTTTGTTCTTAGGATAGACCCAAGGTGGGGTGCACAAACTACCGGGTTTTTGAAGTTCGAGTGGCCTACTCATTTTATTGAGGGAGGTTGCTTCACTTCGGGAATTTGGCGGGTAGTTTGCCGCACCCGTAGGGGTCTAGGATGGGGTTTGGCTATTCATCACGACCGTTGAATCCATCTTTCATTCATGGCTTAAACGAAATACGGAATTCCTAGTATATCCAATATATTTATCTGTGATCTGGAATGCTTATTATTGCGTTTGACGAATGGTTATATATATATATATATATATATATACATATATAATAAATGTTGTTTATGTTTTGCACCCGCGCTAGTCCAGCCCCGCTCTGCCGTTAGTTAAGTAACCTAACGGTGCACGACGGGGCCCGTGGCGAATGCGGATGGCATAAGCGTACGTTTTATTTTCGTTTTTTTTCTGCAATGATAATGTTAAATGATGGGACAACATTGTTGTCACGCCCCGCTTCCCAGAGTGAGCTAAGATCGGCACGTGACAGAGCCAACCATGCTACCTGTGGATAGGAAACATCCCTCCACAGTCACATTACGTCTGTCTAGGAATATCAAGAACAGTAGAAATAAAATAAAATATCTAGTACATGTCCATGAGCCAGAATAAACGAGTCAAGAAATAATATGCGGAAGCTATAAAATCCAATAAAAAAACAATCTGGAAGGTACGTCCTAAATACGAGCTCACATCAGGAAATAAAAATGCTGAAAGGAAACTAAACTAGAATACTAACAGGGTCCTCACTGCTCGGCCTGTCGGCTGAAGTACTCCTGGTCAGCCTGCGACAAAGGTAGAGGATCTGGGTCATGCAAAACGCAGACATCAATGTGTCATAATATCAAACGATAAAATATAATCAGGAGGTAACAAGATATGCATGCATTAGTATGAACAATAATATGTGTATAACAAGTAACATGGATATGGAACAGTGAAGTGTATAAGCATATGTGACGTGCGGTGAGTAATCTAAACCAAACTACCGGGTTATCTATTCTACAGTTTGTGAAATCAATTTAATGAATCGTCGATGTAACTCAATAGTATCCCGTGCATGCCCGGGATCACGGTCAAGAATCTCGGGTTGAATCCGAGACGTGCCGCTAGACAGTAAACAGGTAACATGTACAGACAGATGATGTCAGCATCATCATCCCGGGGCTGGCCTAGCCTATAAAACTGATCAGTATAAGTATCGAACTGTCGAGTTACAAGTCAGGTTTCATTATTGATTTTCCTATACCCCCAGGTTATGTGTTCAAGTCAGGTATTGATAAATCTGAAGCTAATGCCAACACAGGATCAAGCAGGTACAGGTTTGTCTATGTAGACAATAGGAAACGTCCGTAGGGACAACATGTCAGGATTGTCGGCATTAGTAATAGGATCATGCAACATGTCAAGTAGTGGTGTATCAAGTTATGTCAAGTGGTGCACAGTGTATCACATGGGTGCTCAACAGTATAATGTAGCAAGTGCTGGATCTGGGTAAAAGTACGGATGTACAGTAAAAGCATGGATGCATAATTATCTATCTGGGGTTACATAATGACTAAGTAGGATGCACAATATCAAGCATGGGGTATTAATGTGATAATAATATGAGTTAATGTAATATGGCGTCCAACTAGGTATGCAGAATTAATGGTATGTATACACAGATAAACATGGATGCTCAAATAACTATCAGGGGTTACAACTATAGTTCCAAGACTAAGTGGGATGCACATTATTAAGCATAGAGTGTTACTACAACAATAACATGAGTTAATATGATCTGTAGGTGCAACTATATGTATATTAAATGATATAGATGCAAACGGGTATCCGAAAATGATAAAACTTTAGTATGGATGTATAATGTGATAAACGGGTAACATTTTACTCATATGGATGCATAATGATATACCTAGCATGTAACAAGATGAATTAGCATGTGACTAGATATGTAAATAACGATATGGATGCACACGGATATCCGAAATCGGTAAAATGGTAAAATGATAATATGGGATGCATAACTAAACATTATGTGATATTATTATTCAAATGGGTGCAAGGTAAGTAGTATAGCTTGTAGTAAGATAAACTTGCCTGAGCGGAACACACGAGGGGTGCGTACGGCACGTCCGACGTCGGGTAATCGTCGCAATGCACACACGGCACATGGGACGGGTCCAGGCAAGACAAGAGGGTAATCACGCCGGCAAGGGACGTTCACTGGATCGCCTGGATGGACGGCATCGAACATGGCTCCGGCGGGTGATCACCGCAAAAAGAACCGAGAAGAAGAAAAGAGAAGAAAGAAGAAGAAGAAAGAAGAAGAAGGAGAAGAAGAGTGGCTCTAGGGTTGCTGTGCAGGGAACATGAAAGGGGAGAGGAGAGAAGTGGTGGAGAGGGTGTGAGGGCGACGACGGGGTCAACGGAGCTTCGACGAGGGTTGCATGGTGCTCGGGTGATGGGTTACTGGGGTCGGAGGGGCTCGGGGTTAGAGAAAGGGACGAGGAAGAGGGAGGTGATGGAGATGAGGGTGACGAGGAGATGAGGGAGGTCGTCGGCGTTGTGGCGACGGCGACGAGGGCAGGAAGCAAGGGTTAGGGTTTTCCCGGGGTGCAGGGATTGTGGGTTTCGGGTGTGCAGCGGGTTCCCGGGTTTGGAGGGGGAGGAGTGGAGATGAGGGAGATGGTGACGAGGGGTTGAGGAGGAGGCGAAGGAGTTAGGGTTAGGGTTCTCATGGGGATCTCGTCGCGGTGCATGGGTTTTAAAAAAAAGAAGAGGAAAGAGAAGAGAAAGGTGACGCTAAGGAGAGAAGAGAGGCGAGGGGATCTCGCTCACCGCGAGAGGAGAGAGAAAGGGAGAGAGAGATCAAGAGGAGAGAGAGAGGAATAAGGAAGAGAGAGAGAGACAGTGAGAGAGAGAAAAAGATCGAGAGGAGAGAGAGAGGGAGAGAATATTGTGAGATATGAGGTTAAGATTTGATTTAAAATTATAATTTAGTTGAAACACCTTTTTTTTAAAACGTGTATATATATATATATATATTTAATAACAGTTAACAGTTAGAAATATATTAAATATAATATTAGTTAATTTTGAGTTTTTGGCTAATACAAAAATAGTCCAAAACACACCCGGGTCGGGTCTAAAATTATGGTTTGAAAATATGGAAAATATACGTGTCAACCAAAATTAAAACTGGATATTCGGGTAACGAAAATGCATACCCCCAAGAACGGATGTACGCACAGCACGTAGCCATCCAAACAGGTCCGTTACACTGAACGGGACGAGAACAAGGTGCGCGGATGCCACGACAGGGTTAGGGGTATCAAGTAGGCCATGCAATATATTTTTAAAGCATTTTTCTTGACTTTAAATGTTATATTAAAAAAATGTAGATGCCAGATAAAATTCCAGTATGCAGTATAAATAATGAATGTGCACGGATCCACATAAGAAGCTAGGATAAATCATAAACAGGAATCAAGACGGGTTTCCAGCAAACGGGTTTCCAGCAAGCGGGTCGGGTCGGATGCAAATAAAGATGTAAAATACACTATTCACACCCAAACACAGTAAATCAGGAAAATATTATAAATAAATAAATACTTGAAATAGAACTGGTATAAATGAACTATGGTGTTACATTATACCCAACTACAAAAGAATTTCGTCCTCGAAATTTCCAAGACAAGAAAAGATAAATAATCAAGAATCTCCAAGAATAGGTGTGGAAACTTCTGTCGAATCTTGTCTTCTCATTCCCAAGTCGATTCTTTGTGCGGGCGATTCCCCCACGAAACAAGTACGAGAGGGATGACCTTGTTCTTGCGGACCTTTTCTCTTCGATCAACAATCGATATCGGTCGTTCCTCATAGGTCAAATCCTCCTTTACAGTCAGCTCCGAATGATCCAGCACGTGTGTTTCATCTCGAACATACTTACGGAGTTGAGATACATGAAACACATCATGAACATTTGCCAAAGATGGTGGTAACGCCAATCTATAAGCCACTTCTCCAACACGCTCAATAATCTCGAAAGGCCCCATGAATCGAGGACTAAGCTTGCCTCGACTCCCAAAACGAATCACTCCTCTAGTCGGTGATATCTTCAAAAATACCAGATCACCAACAGCGAACTCTAGAGGTCCTCTCGATGTGTCGGCTCAACTCTTCTGCCGATCTTGTGCTGCTTTCATATGATTTCGGATGGTATTAACCTTCTCAACTGTTTGCACGATCAAATCCAGTCCCAACAATCTTCGTTCTCCAATATCGTCCCAACAAACAGGTGAATGACACTTGCGACCATACAATACTTCGAATGGAACCATCTGAATAGTCGCCTGAAGCTGTTATTGTATGAAAACTCCACCAAGTGTAGATGAACCTCCCACGAGCCCTTGAAGTCAACATGCAAGCTCTCAACATGTCTTTAAGAGTTTGGATTGTTCTCTACGATTATCCATCTGTCTGAGGATGATAAGCTGTGCCAAACTTCAATCACGTCCCCAAGCTTTCCTATAAGCTTCTCCAGAAGTGTGATAAGAATCGGGTATCACGATCGGAAACGATGCTCACTGGTACTCCATGCAATCTCACAATCTCCTGCATGTACCGCTCTGCTAACGTTTCCGTCGACTGACCAACTCGAAGTGGTATGAAATAAGCTGCCTTGGTCACTCGATCAATAATCACCCAAACTGCATTGTTGCTCTTTGGTCTCCGTGGTAAAGCTGTCACGAAATCCATGGTTACATGTTCCCACTTCCATTGAGGAATCGGAAGTGGTTGCAATAAACCAGCTACTCTTTGATGTTCAGCCTTAACTTACTGACATACCAAGCACTTCGCTACAAAGCGGGCGATCTCCTTTTTCATGCCTTCCCTCCAAAAATGCTGTCTTAGATCCCGGTACATCTTTGTGCCTCCTGGATGTACAGAATGTGCGGAACTGTGTGACTCCTTCATAACTTTTTCGCGAATGTCTCCTTTCGGCACACACAAATGGCTACCGTAACGCAACGAACCATCTTCATGAACCAACAAGTCCGTTCGAAGTCCTGCCTCAACCTGTTCTCGAAACTTCTGCAATCTTGGGTCCTGTGACTGTGCTGCTTTAATACACTCGATCAACGATGACTGTACTTGCAGCTGCATCAACTGTCTCGAAGTATGCGGTAGCACAATCACCAACTCAAATATCCGAAAATCTTCGATAAGCTCCTTCTGTGCAGTCAACATCCGAATTGCTGGCAACCGACTAAGCGCATCCGACACTACATCAACTTTCCCCGGATGATACTTGAGATCAAGATCATAGTCAGCCATCAGCTCCAACCATCTACGCTGCCTCATGTTAAGCTCTTTCTGCATGAACACATACTTTAGGCTTTTGTGATCGGTGAATACTTCGACCCTTTCGGCCACTAAGTAGTTTCTCCAAATCTTCAAAGCGAAAATCACTGCTGCAAGCTCTAAATCATGAGTTGGGTAATTCTTCTCATGGGTATTCAACTGTCTTGATACGCAAGCTATAAATTTCCCATGCTGCATCAAAACACATCCCAAACCTTTCCCAGATGCATCGCTGTGAATCACCAATCCTCCGAAACCGTCTGGTACGGTCAAAATAGGAGCAGTTATCAACCTTTGCTTCAACGCCTCAAAAGCTGACGAACATTTATCCGTCCATACGAACGGTACTTCCTTTCGCGTAAGCTTGGTCAAAGGCTCAGCCAATCGAGCAAAATTCTCCACGAACCTTCTGTAATATCCAGCAAGTCCAAGAAAACTTCTGATCTCTGCTACGTTCTTCAGAATCGGCCAATCCTGAATTGCTGCAATCTTCTCAGGATCATGGCGATTCCATCTCCAGATACGACATGCCCCAAAAACTTCACTTCTTCAAGCCAAAACTCACACTTCCTCATCTTTGCATATAATCTTTCTTGCCTCAATGTCTGCAGTGTGATGTTCAAGTGTTCTGCATGCTCTTCTAGGCTCCTTGAGTAGACCAAAATATCATCGATGAATACCACTATAAACTGGTCCAAGAATGGTGAAAAGATTCGGTTCATCATGTCCATAAATATCGCCGGTGCATTCGTGACTCCGAATGGCATCACTAAATACTCGTAATGTCCATACTGAGTTCGGAATGCAGTCTTGCAAATATCCTCTGATTTAACTTGGACCTGATGATATCCGGACCACAAATCTAGCTCCCTGAATACCCTTGCGCCACTAAGCTGCTCGAACAATTCTCCAATGTGAGGGATCGGGTACTTGTTCTTAATAGTCACCCGGTTTAATTCTCGATAATCTATGGACATCCTCCTTGTGCCATCTTTCTTCTAAACTAGAAGAACTGGAGCTCCCCAAGATGAATTGCTGCTGCGAATCTAACCCTTCTGAAGCAATTCAGTAACCTGCTTCTTTACTTCTTCCAACTCCACTGGTGCCATCGGATAATACGCCTTTGAGATTGGTGCTGCACCAGGAACAAGATCAATCATGAAATCTACATCTCGCTTTGGCGGCAAGCCCGAGATGTCCTCGAACACGTCCATGAACTCTCGAACTACAGCTGGCGCTTCCTCCTTATCAACTTCCATCGACGCAAGAACGGTGCTTGTCGGCCTAGCCCTAAACTCGACTGGCCCGACAGAACTGCTTTCTCCAGCAAAAACAAACTCCGGATGTCCGGGAATCTGGAAAATCACTTTGTTTTCCCTACAATCAATGTGAGCGTGGAAAGTACCGAGAAAATCCATTCCTAAGACAACATCATAACTGTCGGTAACGATCACCAAGAAATCTGCAAAACATGAACTGGTAAACAATGAAACTGAGAGAACCAAGGTAAAAAAGCGACCATGAAACTAGGAAATGAATCAAGATCAGGACTCTAAGTTACTTAAATAGAGTACCACATTGTAACCATACTGCAGTTCATAGTTACAATCACATAACTCTATTCAAGTCGTCCAAATCCTAGTATCAGAATAGAGAGAAACGGTAAGGAACCAAAAGGTTTCAAGTCGAGATGCAAAGTTGTTTGCATATCGTCAAGACAAGGGTCAAGAGAAAGATATGATTAAAGAATCACGATAACAATGTGGCAGGACATGTTCGTAATCACGGATTTTCTGTTCGTGTATTGGGTCCAATACCCAACTATAAAAGAATCAAACCCGATTAACCTAAATCCTATGTCTCTGATACCAAACAAACCCTGTCACGTCCCTCTTCTTAGAGTGTACTAAGATCGGCACGTGACAGAGCCAACCATGCTATTTGTGGCTAGGAAACATCCCTCCAAAGTCACATTACGGCTGTCTACAGATATCAAGAATAGTAGAAATAAAATAAACTATCTAGTACATGTCCATGAGCCAGAATAAACGAGTCAAGAAATAATATGCAGACGCAATAAAATACAATAAACAAACAATCTGGAAGGTACGTCCCAAATACGGGCTCACATCAGGAAATAAAAATGCAGAAAGGAAACTAAACTAGAATACTAACAGGGTCCACACTGCTTGGCCTATCGGCTGAAGTACTCCTGGTCAGCCTGCAACAAAAGTAGAGGATCCGGGCCATGCAAAACTCAGACGTCAGTGCGTCATAGTATCAAACGATAAAATATAATCAGGAGGTAACAATATATGCAGGCATAAGTATGAACAGTAATATGTGTTATACAAGTAACATGGATATGGAACAGTGAAGTGCGTAAGCATATATGACGTGCGGTGAGTAATCTGAACTAAACTACCGGGTTATCTATTCTACAGTTTGTGAAATCGATTTAATGAATTGTCGATGTAACTCAATAGTATCCCATGCAAGCCCGGGACCACGATCAAGACTCTCGGGCTGAATCTGAGACGTGCCGCTAGGCAGTAAACAGGTAACAAGTACAGACGGATGATATCAGCAGCATCATCCCGGGGCTGGCCTAGCCCGTAAAACTGATCAATATAAGCATCGAACTGTCGAGTTACAAGTTAGGTTTCATCATTGATTTCCCCATACCTCCAGGTTATGTGTTCAAGTCAGGTATTGATAAATCTGAAGGTAATGCCAACACAGGATCAAGCAGGTACATGTTTGTCTATGTAGACAACAGGAAACGTCCGTAGGGACAACATGTCAGGATTGTCGGTATTAGTAACAGGATCAGGTAACATGTCAAGTAATGGTGTATCAGGTCATGTCAAGTGGTACACAGTGAATCACATGGGTGCTCAACAGTAAAATGTAGCAAGTATTGGATCTGGGTAAAAGTACGGATGTACAGTAAAAGCATGGATGCACAATTATCTATTAGGGGTTACGTCATGACTAAGTAGGATACTCAATATGAAGCATGGGGTACTAATGTGATATTAATATGAGTTAATGTAATATGGCGTGTAGCAAGATAAACTTGCCTGAGCGGAACACACAACGGGTGCGTACAGCACGTCCGACGTCGGGTAATCGTCGAAACGCACACATGGCACTCGGGACGGGTCCAGGCAATACAAGAGAGTAATCACGCAGGCAAGGGACGTTCACTGGATCACCTGGATGGACGGCGTCGAGAACGGCTCCGGCGGGTGATCACCGGAAGAAGAACCGAGAAGAAGAAAATTGAAGAAAGAAGAAAAAGAAAGAAGAAGAAGGAGAAAAAGAGAGGCTCCGGGGTTGCTGTGCAGGGAACATGAGAGTGGAGAGGAGAGAGGTGGTGGAGAGGGTGTGAGGGCGACGGCGGGGTCAATGGAGCTCCGGTGAGGGTTGCAGGGTGCTCGGGTGATGGGTTGCTGGGGTCTGAGGGGCTCGGGGTTGGAGAAAGGGACGAGTAAGAGGGAGGTGATGGAGATGAGGGTGACGACGTGATGAGGGAGGTCGTCGGCGGTGTGGCGACGGCAACGAAGGCAGGAAGCCAGAGTTAGGGTTTTCCTGGGGTGCAGGGATTGTGGGTTTCGGCTGTGCAGGGGGTTCCCGGGTTTGGAGGGGGAGGAGAGGAGATGAGGGAGACGGTGATGAAGGGTTGAGGAGGAGATGAAGGAGTTAGGGTTAGGGTTCTCATGGGGATCTTGTCGCGGTGCATGGGTTTTTAAAGAAACGAAGAGGAAAGAGAAGAGAAAGGTGATGCTAAGGAGAGAAGCGAGGTGAAGGGATCTCGCTCTCCGCGAGAGGAGGGAGAAAGGGAGAGAGGGAGAGATCGAGAGGAGAGAGTGATAATAAGGAAGAGAGAGAGAGAGAGAGAGAGAGAGAGAGAGAGAGAGGTCGAGAGGAGAGAGTGAGGGAGAGAATACTATGAGATATGAGGTTAGGATTTGATTTAAAATTATAATTTAGTTAAAACACCTTTTTTTAAAACATGTATATATATTTAATAACAGATAACAATTAGAAATATATTTAATATGATATTAGTTAATTTTGAGCTTTTGGCTAATACAAAAATAGTCCAAAACACGCCCGGGTCGGATCTAAAATTATGGTTGGAAAATATGGAAAATATACGTGTCGACCAAAATTAAAACAGGATATCCGGTTAAAGAAAATTCATACCCCCAAGAATGGATGTACGCACGGCACGTAGCCATCAAAACAGGTCCGTTACACTGAACGGGACGAGAACAAGGTGCGCGGATGCTACGACAAGGTTAGGGGTATCAAGCAGGCCATGCAATATATTTTTAAAATATTTTTCTTGACTTTAAATATTATTTTAAAAAAAATGCAGATGCTAGATAAAATGCCAGTATGCAGTATAAATACTGAAAGTACACGGATCCACATAAGAAGCCAGGATAAATCATAAACAGGAATCAAGACGGGTTTCCAGCAAGCGGGTCGGGTCAGATGCAAATACGGATGTCAAATACACTATTCGCACCCAAACACAGTAAATCAGGAAAATACCATAAATAAATAAATACTTGAAATTGAACTGGTATAAATGAACTAGGGTGTTACAATTGTTGAGATTAATGTTAAGTTAAGAAAACTAAAAATGTTGAAGAATCAAATTTTTTCAAAAAAGTAGCTTTAGTTCTTGCTTTGTATAGTGTTATTCCTTGATGAATATCCAGCACTTCATTCGTCGTGGAAAGATCCGAGATCCTTTCACCGGGTGTGACCTCTTGAGCAAAACTAGTAAATACTACAACCCACTCGGTTTATCATGATAGCCTCCCTAGTTCTTGCATTGCATAGTGGTATTACTTGATGAATATCCAACACCTCATTCGATGAGGAAAGAGCCGAGATCCTTTCACCGGGAGTGACCTCTTTAGCAAAAGCTATTTGGTTTGTTTTTGAAAAACTACTCGATTTTTAAGCGGAGCTTAAACCAATCCTTTTCAAATCTCTAGATTCTACAACGATATTAAGTTCATTACGTTAAATGTTTTCATCAAAACCATTCGTAGCTCTCCTCCATTTTCCGAAGTAGAGTACTTAGTTTCGTGCTACATTTTTGACTATAGTTAAGGCGTAGTGTACGGTAGCTAAGTGATGTCTTCCTACATTGCATATGATGCGATCGATTAGGACATTCGTATGACTTTGTTGACCATAGTTAAGGGTCATATGAGTGGGTCTAAATTGATCATGAAATGATGTGTAGAACTTGACCAGCGCTTATAATTTGTTGACTATAGTTAAGGTCATAAGACGCTAGGGGTAAAAATCATATCGGGAACTTCAAGTGTTGAAATTTCCAATGAGATTGCATACCTTCTATTTGATAGTTGGATCCCAATCCCACATAGTTGGATCCCAATCCCACTGTATGTAATAGTTACTCTCAAGAGAGTTTTACACTTTACAATTAGCTAATTCAGTAGGTGTCTAGAAAGGCGTCAACGGGGTTATGCCTCCAGGAAAATGGGGTTTATTTTAATTAGGTCCGTGAGAAAGAACGAGGAACTTCCCACGGAGTACCGACACTAGCCTGGCTGACCGGTTAGCAAACTTGTAAAATGTAATTAATCCTGGCTAATTTTCTTTTTAAGATTTGAAGGAAAATTTGATAAAAAGCAGTGGGAGACATCGATTATACAAGATTAATAACCAGTCTAATCATGCAAGAGAAATCGCTGAGTGTTTTCTTTTCTCTCTCTTAATGGTAGATACCAATGTCGGGACTTAAGATTCTATTAGACAAAAATAAACCCCCGGGTCCAAATTATAAAGAATGGCCGAGAAATGTAAATTTTGCCCTTACTTATGACAAGGTTGCATATGTCCTTACTGCTCTAGCCCCTCCCCTCCCTGGCCATGATTCCTCTATTGTAGATAAGGAAATCCGCAAGACATGGGATATAGATTGCACCATAGCCAAATGCGTCACGCTTGCTTCGATGGACAATGAACATCAGAAGCAGCATGAGAAGATGGATGTGCAATCTATCTTTCTCCATACAAAGGAGTTTTATGGGGAGCAATCTCGTACTCTTCGTTATGAGGCATCAAGAATGCTGTTTCAGATGAGGATGGCTGCTGGCACATCTGTAGGTGATCATGTGCTGAAGATGATAAGATTTATTGAAGAACTAGAGGACCTGAGATGGAAGATTGAAAATGAATAATATATCGATATAGTTCTTCAGTCTCCCTCTGCCTATGCTCAGTTTGTAGTGAACTTCAACATGCAAAATCTGGAGAAGTCACTTCCTGAACTTCTCAATATGTTGAGGAGTACAGAGAGCACGCTAAAAGTAGGTAAACACACTCTCTAGTTGCTGGGCCATATTCCTCTTCCATCCCGAAAGCTAAAGCTAAGGGAAAGAAGAAGAAGAAGCCTATCAAATCGAGAAGTGGAGTTAGAAAGGCACCGGGGAAAGACAAGTCAGGGGCCACGGCATCGGGAAAAGAGGAATGCTTCTTCTGCAACAAGACTTGGCACTGGAAGAGAAACTGCGTTGGGTACCTCGCCGATCTCAAGAAGAAGCATGCTTCTGCTTCTGCTTCAGTTGTTTTTGTTATCGCAAACTGTTTTTCAATCAACTCTTGTTCTTGGGTATTAGATACTGGGTCAGGATCTCATATCTTCAATTGTGTGTAGGGATTGAGAAATAGTAAGGTTTTGAAGAAAGGTGATCATACTCTCCATGTCGGGAATGGTTCGAATGTACATGGTGTATCAGTGGAAGAGTATCACCTTGGTTTACCTTCAAGATGTATAATGGTTTTGAACCCGTGTTATATTATGCCTTCCATGTTATGCAACATAATATCTGTATCTCTGTTGGACAATGGAGGATATAATTTTGTGTTACAGAGTAATATTATGAACATTAACCTAAATCAACAGTTGATTGGGTATGGAACATTAAATAACGGAATCTACGTCCTGAATTAACACACAATTTTTAACATACAACATACAAACAAAAGAAAGATTTCAGAGATAAATGAAGCTTTCATTTGGCATTGTAGACTTGGTCATATTAACGAAACAAGACAAACCAAGCTACATAAAGATGGATATTTAAATCCATTTGAATATAAATCTTATGCGACTTGTCAGTCTTGCATTAAGGGTAAAATGACCAAAACTCTGTTTACTGGACACGGAGAGAGAGCTGCCGAACTCTTAGGCCTCATACATAGTGATGTTTGTGGACCAATGTCTACACATGCAAGAAGTGATTTTTCATACTTCATAACTTTTACTGATGATTTCTCAAGATTTGGACATGCGTTCTTGTTGAAACATAAGTCTGAAGTTTTCAAAAAATTCAAGGAGTATAAAAGTGAAGTAGAAAAACAAACTGGGTTGAGTATCAAGAAACTTCGATCAGATCGAGAAAGAGAGTACCAAGTACAGAGTTTCTAGATTTCCTGAAAGAGAATAGGATTCTCTCTCACTTCACTTCTCCGTCTACACCACAGCACAACGATGTGTCAGAACGGAGAAATCGTATCCTATTCGAAATGGTACGTTCGATGATGAGTGATGCGGAGTTACCACTTTCGTTCTGGGGGCATGCATTGGAGACTGTAATATATTAATTAAACAGGGTTCCTACCAAAATCGTGCCTACCACTCCATATGAGATATGGTATGGGAAGAGACAATCTCTTAAACGAGTTAGGATATGGGGTTGTCCTGCTTTTGTTAAAAAACAAAATCTAAACAAACTCGAGACACGATCGGTTTTTTGTAAATTTATGGGGTATCCCAAACATTCATATGGGTATATTTTTTACCACAAGAAGGAACAAAGAGTGTTTGTTTCTCAATATGCCACTTTTTTAGAAAATGATTTTTTTTACAAATGATACTGTTGGCAATACGGTAGAGCTGGAAGAAATTTCAGAGCCACAAACAAATACTAACGATTTGGTTGAACCTGAAGTTTCAATATAAGCCAACGAGCCTCAGTCACTCTGTAGATCTAGTAAAACTTCTTGCCCATTGGATAGATACTATGGTTTTCTAAATGATGGTGATAAAGAAGAATGCATCATAGATGATCATGACCCTACTAGTTTCCAGCAAGCTATCACGAGTAGTGACTTAGTGAAAAGGCTGGATGCTATGAGATCCGAAATGGAATCCATGCATACCAAAAAATTATGGAATTTGGAGGTTGTACCTTCTGGAGTAAAACCCGTAAGGTGCAAGTGGATCTTTAAGAAAAATATTGGTGTGGATGGACAGGTAGAGACCTATAAAGCTAGGCTTGTGGCGAAAGTATTTCGTCAAAGACCAGGATTAGACTATGACGAAACTTTTTCTCCAGTTGCAATGCTTAATTCCATTCGAATCCTACTTTCTATTGCTGCTTACTACGACTCTGAAATCTGACAGATGGACATTAAAATAACATTTCTAAATGGTGATTTAGATGAATATGTTTTTATGGATCAGCCGGAGGGCTTCATTGATAGTGGGAGCAGCGAAAAGGCATGCAGGATGCTTAAATCTATCTATGAATTAAAGTAGGCATCAAGGAGTTAGAACATCTGCTTTGATGATACAATCGAAGAGTTTGATTTTATCAAAAATATAGATGAATCTTGCATTTATAAAAAGATTGTAGGGAGTACAGTCACATTTCTCGTATTGTACGTGGATGACATTCTCCTGATAGGAAATGACGTTTCTATGCTACAATCGGTCAAACTATTCTTATCGCAAAGGTTCTCCATAAAGGACCTGATTGATGTCTCATGCATTATGGTCATTAAGATCTATAGAGATAGGTCTAAGAGATTGTTGGGATTGTCCCAATCGAGGTATATAGACACCATACTAAAGAGATTTAGTATGGAAGATTCCAAGAGAGGTAATTTACCCGCTTGTCATGGGATCACCCTCTCTAAAGAGATGTCTCCAAAGACTGATAAAGAGAGGGCTCGCATGAGCATTATACCCTACGCTTCGGCGGTAGGATCTATAATGTATGCGATACTATGTACTCGCCCAGATGTAGCTTACGCACTGAGTGTAGTAAGCAGGTATTAATCCAATCCAGGGGAGAAACACCGGACGGCTGTGAAGAACATTCTTAAGTACTTGCGAAGGACTAAAGAAATGTTCTTGGTGTATGGTAACGGAGATCTCCAAATGGATTGCTTTACTGATTCCTGTTTCCAGAGCGATAAGGATGACAGTAAGTCCATCTCAGGGTTTGTAATTACCCTCATTAGAGGGGCGGTATGTTGGAAGAGTTCCAAGCAAGATACCGTCGCTGACTCTACGATGGAAGCTGAGTATATTGTTGCTAATGATGCCGCAAAAGAGGCAGTCTGGATGAGGAAGTTCATTTCTGAACTTCAGGTGGTTCCATCCATTGCTAATCTAATACCTTTGTATTGTGATAACAATAGAGCTATGGCTTTGGCAAAGGAACCATGATCCCATCAGAAATCCAGACATATCTAGACGCGGTATCACCTCATCATGGAGATCGTAGATCGCTAGGAGATCGAAGTGCTGAGAGTGGACACAAAAGATAACACAGCCGATCCATTCACCAAGGCCATCCCTCAAGTCCAGTTCGAGCAACTGGCTTTAGTGCAGACAGTGGGTACTTATTGCGCTAACTAAAGGCCTCAGTGCAAGTGGGAGATTGTTGAATATGTTTGCCCTAGAGGCCTTTATTGTATAAGATGCTAGGGATATGTATGTACAGAAACAATCTTTCTCAATATGATAATATGCTATCTGGTTTACATGTGATGTGTTTTACCTAGTATTTCATATCTTATAAACATGTTGATAAAGACCTTAGGATCTTTGCTTGACTACTAGGACTATGATGTAGATCCTACTAGTGGGGCTTAGGTAGTCCATAAGCATATCCATTAATAGTTCTTAGTCGAGGGAATATCGAGACAGGGCATCGATATTCCAGAGTAGACTAGTGTGTATGTTTCTTGACCCTGTATGGGGTGATGGTTGATGCCATAACCATTGGTGTTTGACATCAAAGATTGTACACATATGCTCATTAGAGAATGGGTACACCGAACAGGACTCGCCGAGAACTCCTAGATGGTATTATACCTATCGTCAGATAGCAGTTCTCTAGTGACACTTGTATAGGTTAGTCTGTAGACCCGAGATCGTCATAGTGTCTTGTGTTGTTCCCACTGTGCTTTTATTTCCTTCCTACCATGGCTCATCATAGTCGTGCAAACGGGTGGATTTTGGGTACAATCCCGAATCACATGGAGGCAGTGAGCGATAGGAGGGGTTTCTTCTCTCTCGGTATAGGGAGTTGTTGTTGCGCTATACTCGATTGGTTATAACAGCAATTCTTTGGCCAGGGTTGTTGAGATTTACTGATAAGAGTTATCAGTAGTTTGTTGAACCGTTATGAGCCACACATCGGCATGACTTGTCAAGTTACCGGGTTCTGACGTTTACCACCCTTAGACTCGATATGCGACGTATCAGACGAAGAGACCGGACAATACGGTAAGTGTTACTTATAGGCTCGTTGGGGTTAGGATGAGTTCGGTCATCGGCCACTTTTTCGATATGTACCTGGGTTACCGTTACGTATAGCTAGTTCCGCTAATGTGCTTGTGGTTAAACCCACTGCCAGCGTACTGTCGAGCCTTTAGAGTCCCACACAGAGGGTTTCCCTGGTTCAGGCGAAACGATGTAAAAGCCGTAAGGTGTTACGGCAGGTTTTGATCATATACGTATACTGGCTACACGAATGATAGGCTTTAGTTTAGGCCGGATACCAGTATTATATTATTGGAATCTCATTATATTTGTATTTTTCAGAATATGAATACGGATATATTTATATGGTATATGTTCATGGGCATTCCTGTAATTGTACAAGAAAAGGCTTCCAGAAGGAGACACCTCATATATGGATTTTATTTTGTGAAAATAAAATTAATGAGGTGGAATTTGGAGCATGGATGAAAGCATGGCTAATGTTTAAAATATTCATTTGGATCTACTATTGAAACATGGTTGATTATTTTTGAGAAAAATAATCCATGCTTCAGTAATTCAAACCTTAGCTATATCTTTTTCATTCACTTGACCTAGCCCATTCTAACTCTCACATTCCCTCTCCAAATTATCTCCTCCTCTCTAGCTCAACCCAAACCCTTCACATGAGTTGTGATTCATAGAGTATTGAGATCAAATAATTCTCTAGATATTCTCTACATCATCTAAGTAGTCTCTCTTAGCAAGCTTGACTTCTTCGTTACCTCTTTAGTGGAGGTTGAAGCTTGATCCAAAGCTCTCAGGTGGATCATCTAAGGTTTAGCGGTGACCGGAGATCGAGATCGTCTCAAACACCCAAGGAACCAAGTAAAGCAACGAGAAGCAAAAAGAAGACCCGAAGGACTGGTTTCACGAAGGTAAAATCCCTATCATAGTCGTTAAAACTCCTAGATAGGGTTACTAGTTATGGTTTAGTATAAGATCCGGGAGTAAAAGTCAATGTTGCATGTTTCAAAATTATTGTTTTCTACTTCTGCCTCCCCACAAGTGTTGTGGTAGTGTGCAACATCTACAAACATAAGCCTCCTTCATGACTTCTTCACGAACATCTTCTTTAGGCACACATAAACGACTACCATATCGTAACGAACCATCTTCATGAACTAACAAGTCTGTTAGAAGTCTCGCTTCAACTTGTCTTCGATACATCTGCAACCTTGGATTGTGTGACCGTGCTGCCTTAATGTTATTGATCAAGGACAACTGTACTTGCAATTGCATCAACTGTCTTGATGAATGTGGTAGTACAATCTCCAACTCGAATCTCTAAATATCAGTTATAATCTCCTTCTGTGCAGTTAACATCCGTATGGCTGGCAACCGACTTAGAGCATCCGGCACTATAACCTTCCCCGGTGGGTATTTTAGATTAAGATCATAGTCAACCATCAGCTCTAACATCTACGCTGCCTCATGTTGTGGTTTTTCTGTATGAACACATACTTTAGGCTCTTATGATCGGTCAATACTTCTATCCTTTCACCCAATAAATAGTGTCTCGAAATCTTCAAAGCAAAAATCACTGCTGCTAGCTCCAAATCATGAGTTGGGTAGTTCTTCTTATGAGTCTTCAATTATTTCGATGCATTGGCCATAACCTTCCCATGATGCATTATAACACATCCCAAGCCTTTCCCAGATGCGTCGCTGTGAATAACCTACCTTCCGGAACCGTCTGGCACTGTCAAGATAGGAGCGGTGGTCAATCTTTGCTTCAACGTTTCAAAAGCTGACGCACATTTATCCGTCCATACAAACAGTACCTCCTTTCGCGTTAGCTTGGTCAATGGTTCTGCTATTCGAGCGAAGTTCTCCACAAACCTTCTATAATATCCGGAAAGCCCAAGAAAACTTCTGATCTCCCCTACTTTCTTTGGAATCGGCAAATCACGAACAGCTGCAATCTTTTTAGGGTCAACGAAAATTCCATCCCCGGATACGACATGACCCAAGAACTTTACTTCTTCGAGCCAAAACTCGCACTTGCTGAACTTAACATATCACCTTTCTTTCCTCAACGTTTGCAGTGTGATTCTCAAGTATTCTGCATGCTCTTTTTTGTTCCTTGAATAGACTAGAATATCATCAATGAATACTACTACAAACTGGTCCAGGTATGGTGAATAGATTTGGTTCATCAAGTCCATAAATATTGCCGGTGCGTTAGTAACTCCAAATGGCATCACTAAGTACTCGTAATGCCCATATCGAGTTCGAAACACCGTCTTTCAAATATCTTTAGATTTCACCCAAACTTGATGATATCCGGATCGCAAATCCAGCTTCGAGAATACCCTCGCGCCACTGAGTTGATCGAATAATTCACCGATGCGAGGGATTGGATACTTGTTTTTAATAGTGGCCCGGTTTAATTCTCGATAATCGATGCACAATCTCCGCGTGCCTTCCTTCTTCTTGACCAGAAGAATTGGAGCTCCCCAGGGTGAATTGCTGCTGCGAATCCAACCTTTCTCTAGGAATTCGGCAACATGTTTCTTTACCACTTCTAGTTCCATTGGCGCCATCAGATAATAGGCCTTTGAAATCAGTTCTGCTGCAAGAATAAGATCAATCACGAACTCCACATCTCATTTTGGTGGTAAACCCGAGATGTCTTCGAACACATCCATAAACTCTCCAAGTACTGCTGACTCTTCCTCCTTATCTACTTCTATCGACGAAAGAACGACATAAGTCGGCCTAGCCCTAAATTTGACTGGCCCGACAAATCTGCTTCCTCCTGAAAATATAAACTCCGGATGTCTGGGAATCTGAAAAATCACTTTCTTTGCCCTACAATCAATGTGAGCGTGGAAAGTGGTAAGAAAGTCCATTCCCAAGACGACATCATAGCTTCCAGTATCAATCACTAAGAAATATGCGAAAAAATATCATCCGTATATAACAATCGGACAATCCTTGCACGCTATTAGATATAATTTTCCCATTCCCAGTGTGTATGTCCCAGCAACTAGACAGGTCCATGTGTGGAATCGAGTGTACACCAATAAACTTGGACGACATAAAGCAATGGAATGCACCTGAATCGAATAATGCCAATGCAGAAAAATTATAAACGAGTAGGATACCTGAAACAACTTCATCTGATGCTTTGGCCTCCTCGGCCATCAAAGTGAAGGCCTGTGCTTGATTAGGCCTCTAAGTAATCTGCTTCTGCCCCTGAATCTGCTTTTGCAGTGGCTTCTGAATATTGTCACTCAATCATACCTTTGGAGGGCAAGTACCGATAGTATGGTCAGCTGATCCGCAAACAAGACAGAGTCCAAGCCTCATTCGACATTCCTTCTGTAGGTGTCCGGACAAATGGCAAAAGTCATAAATCACGCTTCTTTTCTGATGGGCTTCTTCATGGGTATAATGCCTTGCTTGTTCACCGGGATGCCTCTGTGTACAGGAGCTCTATTTAGCGTAAACGCTGGCTTCTGCACTATGACGGCTTGCTGTTGAGTACCCTTCGCTTTCACTAATAAACTCTGCTGCTCCCTGGCTTCCTTGAGAACTTGAGAGAAGGTGGTCAATTCCAGAGATATAATGTGTCTTTGAATCTCCACATCCAAGATACGCATGAACCTTCATGCCCTATCTGCATCGTTTGCAACCAAAGTCCCAGCAAATCGACTGAGCCGAGTCCACTCAGCCGCATGCGCATCAACAGATCCGCCATTCTGCTTCAGGCTAATAAACTTCTCTTCCATTTTCTCTTGAGTAGGTTGCGGAAAGAACTTCTCTAAGAAACTTTGCGAAAGCGCTGCCCAACTGATCGTCTTGGGCAGACGGGTCTCCTCTACGAGCCACCACCCGCGAGCGTAATCTACTGCGTACTACATCCACCCTTTTCTCATCTGGAATCTGCACGGTAACGAGCAAGTTCTCTGTGTCAACTAGCCACTACTCTGCTGGCAACGGCTCCTCCAATCCTATAAATGTAGATGGACCGAGCTTTCTAAAGTCCACCACGGTGTCCTCACGCTGTGCTGGCCTGGGTGCTAATGCAACTACAGACTGCTAGACTGTTCACAGACCGTCCTGGAAAGCCTCGGTCTGCCGCTGATTAAGATCAGTTTGCCGCTTCTGGTTTTCCAGCATACCACATATAACTCCAAGCAATGCGGCGTCATTAACACGCCTCTAGTATGATCGCAAATCTCTATCCGCCATGATTTTGAAGCCAAGACACTGAAAATGATTAGCAACGGTAAACATGAATCAATAAACAAGATAGCTATAGATTCAATACTGTCAAGATAGTAATGTGGCAAGACATGTTCCTAATTCCGGGTTTCCTAGTCAATATATTGGGTTCAATACCCAATTACAAAAGAACCAAACCCAACTAATCCTAAATCCTTGGGATCTGATACCAAAACAAACCCTGTCACGCCCCGCTTTCCAAGATACGCAAACTACGGCACGTGACAGCGCCAACCATGCTACCTGTGGTTGGCATGGGAAAATATTTCCCCAATCTTTTTATGAACAAG
Organism: Agapanthus africanus; assembly: GCA_030015575.1. Classification (NCBI taxonomy): domain Eukaryota; kingdom Viridiplantae; phylum Streptophyta; class Magnoliopsida; order Asparagales; family Amaryllidaceae; genus Agapanthus; species Agapanthus africanus. The sequence continues at coordinate 833,480,387 of JASDDO010000024.1, read as the reverse complement.
AACAACATATTCTGTAAAACAGAAGTCATTGGATCAAAGATCCAACGGTGGGTAAAATTCCCCAAATCAATTTTGAGACCAATTAAATCAATTGGAATCTCTCAATGAAAGATTTTCTCAAAACTAATTAATAATCTGCCTTCACTATATAAAGGACCTGAGACTTCAAGTCTCATACTCACAGAGACACATAGAGACAGAGAGAGACATACAGAGAGAGGGAGATCGCAAAACTCATATAAGCTTCTGCAAAAATACAGTGAGTGTAACATTTCAGAAAAATAAAATATTATTTTTAGAATTTAAATAAATAAAATAATAAATTTCATGAATATTATAAAGATATAGAAATTGGTTTTAATGAAATAGTATGGTTATATACTTATAGTTTGGAATATAATTGGAAAATTAATATAAATTATTGATTTTGAAGGTATCTATGTGATTTGGACATTTTATAAATTTTTGTACAATTACTTGTATACAAGTTTAATGCTAAGTTTGATTCATATTGCACTAATTATGAATTAATTCTATTGATGAATTTGTCATGCAACAAAAACATGCTGCAACACTTGTTACAATTTTTATGAACCATGGCTTTAATTCTTTATTTTCTTTTATATGGTTTTTAGTTTTGTTTTAATTGTAAGTCTACGTTAGCGCCCCGGCCGTCTACAGACGCCAAATGCGGAACAAAAAACTTTTAACTGGTGCTATCGTATACTTTAACCCGGATCTGCCATTATTGCTAAACTAACAAACTGTAAAGAGTGTAGAAAGGTTATACCGAACGATCCGAGTCCTTCGTTCTTTAACCATCATCCCACGCTCCGTTGCGGTTGCTCCGATCTCGTCGATCTCCGATCTGCTCGTCCAGGTGGCACCACGTCAACGATTCTTAAACGGGCTCCCGCCTCTGACTCGAGGCAACTCGGTCGTCAAGTTTGCCAGAAGAGACGACCAAGAATGATGTAGAGAATGAGTAGATGACTTTGTCTCGCTTCGTCTAAAACCATGGACGAACGGTTAATGAAGTTGCCGTGGGAATCGGGTGATGGAATGAAATGAGCTTCGAAATTTCCATGCACCCCAAATACTATCATAATCTTTTACTACAAATGAAAACATCAAGTCAATGAGAGAGTGAGGAGGGGCCGACCATTTATAGGTGGAGGGAGGTGAGTGTAGGAGAGGGGAGAGTAACCTTAAGAATAAATATCATGAATAAATATCCTAAGGATAAACAAGAATCATTAATGTCAAAGCATGAGTTATAAACACCTAGTCATCATGTAAGCAATGTAAGCAAAGGTTCATGAATTTAGTCACCTCTTCTAGTTGCTTCTAGAAACTTCCAGAACACTGACTCACCTCATCTCAAGAAAAGATAAATCCGTCTTTAACCGAATATTAAAAGACGGCTGATAGAAAACTGGAAACTGGCAACTTCCAAAAGTGATCCTGAAATGACTTTCAGGATAACCCCGTATCTGTATAAATATACCCGCATTTGTATTACGACCGAATACAAATGCAACTGAGACAAAGATATTATATCTACTCAATACAATACTCGGATCCGGCTTAAACCAAAGCCGACCAGTATCATCTGCCCGAAAAATAACACGTGCGTAAACGCACGTGCATTTTCCGAACTCTGCCATAAAACCATACGGCCTCTACAACGTTTCGCTCGAACTTGGGAAACTGTCTGTGGGGGACTCTAATGACTCGTCAGTACCCTGGTAGTGGGTTTAACCACAAACCGTCAGCGGCACTAGCAATGCGTAACGGCTGCCCATGGACTGACCTTAAGGGAGGCTGATGAGCAAACTCATCCAGAAACCCTACTGAGCCTAACAGTGACAATGTATATACAGTCCGGTCCGTTCGTCTATGAGTATCGCATATCTGCCTAGGGGGCTAGAAATGTCAGACCCCCAATAGCAGTAGAAGTCGTGTCGGAGTGTAGCCCAATAACACCCTGAGATACTACTGGAGTACCTACCAGTAAATCTCCTGCCATGGCCATGGACTTTGTGTAATGGCTCTCCTAGACACAGCACGACCTCGCCCCCAATACCGGGAGAGACGAATCCCCTGCCGATCCGCTCACGTGCCTCCATATGGCTCGGGACTGTACCCAAAAGCTACCTGTTTGCACGACTCCTTTGAACCGTGGTAGGGTAGAAATCAAAGCACAGGGGAACTCACACGAGACAAATGACAACCTCAGGTCGATGAACTAACCTGTACACATGTCACCGGGGAACTGCTATCTGACGATAGATATAGTACTAACTAGCAGATTCCCGGCGAGTCCTGTCCGGTGTACTCATAACCCAATGAGCACCTGTATACATCTTAGGTGATCCAACTGACACCAGTGGCTTGTGAGACCGGCCACCGCCCCTCGTTGGGGTCTCGACTGTACACACTAGTCTACTCCGGAGTATCGATGCCCTGTCTCGAAACTCCTACGACTAGGGACCACAATTAAGGATATGCGTATAAACTACCCAACTCTCACGTATATGATCGCCATCATACAGTTGGTAGTAAAGCAAGATCCTAAGGGCTCTATCAAAGTGTAACATGTAATCAGTCACCTGAACATGTACACGACTGATAAAGGCAAACCAAATAGCATACTATCATCTCGAGTAAGATTGTCCTACCGGTATAGGTCCTCCGCCATCATTGCAATCACGTACCTGCGATCCAATAATTGACTATGAGGGCACTATATCCAACATTAATTGGAAAAGATAAAAAGAAAAAGGAAAAGATATTTTAGAGAGGGTGAGACATGAGGGGACATGAAGCCATGGGGCCTTGAGGAGAGAGAGTGAGAAAGAGAGAGAGTGTGTGTGTGAGAAGCTTTTACATATTCTTCATCTCCCCATTCTCTTTTCATTTTTCCTCACCTCCATTCTCCACCCCCTTCTCCATCATCCTTCAACCTCCTCTACCACCCCCATACACCTGTAGCGCCTTGAAAATTCGTTTTGGTGTTTTCCTGAGAATCGGTGAAAATTCGGTATTTTTCCGAAAACCGTCTTTCTCGTTATTTTGCAGTTTAGGACTAATTATACCTAAAATGGATAGGTAATTGCTTGTTTTTAGTAGCTAATGAGTTACTTATGAAATTTTGGTCATTTAAAAATTTTCCCTATTTTTCAATTTTTTAATATTATTTTAAGCCGGTAAGAAAATACATTAAATTAGCGATAAATACAAAATTTTTTGGGCTAATTTTAATCTTTAAAATAATGATAATTAAAATCTAGTTGTAACAAAAATTTTTAGTATTTTATTTTGATTTTTAACTAATTTTTATTATAGAAAACGAAATTTATTGAATTTAAGCTTAAACTTGCAATTTTGGACTTGTAGGGGGTCTTTTTGCATAAAATTTTTTTTGTGTACTCCCTCTCACTTTTCCCTCACCCTAGGCCGGCCATTTCCAGCAGCTCATGGGGAAAAAATTCCATGCTCCATTGACTTTGTATATTGTGTGGAAATGAGGGTTTTTTTTAAAGGTTTTTGAATTGTTAATTAGGTATGGTCTTTTGTGGGTTGGTAGGAGTTGACCAAGACTTTTCCCACACACCCCACACCATCCCCTCCCTCATTTCTGGCCAAAATTCCAGCAACCCCTTCATCTCCTTGTTCTTTTCATTTTCTTCAAAAAAATCATTAAGTTTGCTCCAAATTTCAAGCAAAAACTCACAAATTAAACCCCATTCTTCATCCCTTTTTCCTTCACCTCTCTTGCTTGGAATCATGGTGCTAGGAGGCCATTATTGAGGCAAATTTCTTCTTGCTAGATCCATAGATTTGAGGTATAATTTCTACTCTTTTAAGTTAATATGGTTAGAATTCTTTAATCTAGTTGTTTAGTGTTAATTTAGTGCTATTTTCATTCTAGTGTTTAAAGTTAATGGTGGAGTTAACTAGGGTTTCTTGAAACCATTATTTAGTTAATTAAAGCTAATTAGCTATCTAGTTGTTTGCTAATCTAAGTTAATGAGGTTACTTTGTTTGTGTGGGCTTCAAATTAGTGTTAATTTGGTATTGTCATGTTTAGTTTTGGGTTGAAATTGCTAATTATGAAAATCAAGAAAGGTTTTGTTTATGGAAATTAGGTTTTTAAGCATAGTTAATGGTTTAAAATTAGTGTAATGGCTAACTAGTGGGTTAGTTTGGATTGTTGTGTTGGATTGTGTTAACATTGTCGCTAATTGTCGATGTTTGCACCAAATTTGCAAACTTCTAGCTTACTAGGTTTTTATTTTTTTTTATTGTGGCGAATTATTTGCGATATCTAGATTATATTGTTGGCATATCCTATGACTTTTAGGATGTGTGAGTGTGGATTTTTGAGTAGTCGGGTTTTAGTTTTGCCGGGCGACCAAATCGGCGATTTTTGCAGTTTTTGCGATTTTCGCGTGTGTTCCGCGCACCTTGTGCACGTTGTTCCTAGCTAGTGAACGTTGGTATTTTCGTTAGGGAATTGCGTCGTTCTTGATTTGTAACCTTATGTTTGGATTGATGTTAATTCCAGGTTCGGTCGCGGAGACGTCAGACGCGGCTCGAAAAGGGAAAGCGGTGATTGGACGCAGCTAGCTAGGGATTCCGGTGAGTAGATGTAACATCTACGGGGGACTATCGTTGGATGGCGCAAGCCGCCCGATAGTTTTAGTAACTTAAAGGATTCTTAGTAATGTTAGTAATTAGGGGTGTAATACTTGTATGATTATTTGCCACATTCATACCCTATATTGACATACATATACGAAACCATTTTATAGGACACCTGCACCATTGCCAGGGTTTTTATATGCAGCACGAGCACTATTCATACTTACACACACACCCTGGTAATTGCCATGCCACCACACTAGATAATCTTTAAATTTAAACCTTTTACTATAATTGATACTTAAACTCGCGCTATTTCTTTAATTCCTTAAAATGAAATCGTAGGATTGCTATTCATGTGCATGTACCTCATCATATTATTTGTTCATGCTTAGTCTATTAATCACGCATCGCAACTTGATTATTGATATCATATGCATTCATTATCATTAACATATGCACTTATGAGGATTTCTTGAGATTTTATGATATTTCTGGATTTCGGGGGAAAGCCGCAAAATTTCTAAACTTATTATATTTTAAAATATGTAAATTGCGGTTTTCTAGTGATGTAAGTGTCGTCCACCATGAGTTTGCTGTGGTTTTCGAGATCCGTGTCGAGGAGTGGAGGAACAGTCACGGGTACATGGTGGGCCCGGTATGGTACCCCGGGGCAAGATGAATGTGGTGTTGACGTTGAGCCTGGCAGGGGACGGATTACCTACCGGTGACTTCATTGGGCACGACGGATATCCAGAGGATACCGACCGGGGCCGCGAGAGGATGAGGTATTGATATTGAGATGGGTCAGCCGGATGGCTGAGGCCAGAGACACTGTGACATGGATTTATAAGATTTGAGACAGTTTTGAGGTGTCGTTGCTGGACACAGATTGTTGTCGATTCTATGAGTATTATGCTGGCATTTTAAAAGAGTTTCAAAAACAAAAAGAGATAAAATGTTTCTTATATATACCTATTGAGACCTCAGATATTCATGTTGCATACATACACCTGCTAGTACACTGATGTTGTATACATACCTGCTAGTGCATCCAGTCATACCTGTATTTTAGATGCTAGGATGCTTGTGTGCATGCTTACGATAGCCTGTGTCAATGTTATTTATTACTTACGAGTTGGCAACTCACCCCCGTTGTGCCACAGCCTTTTCCAGGTCCGCTCCGTCAGTGCAGTAGCGGTGGGCGCTTTTGTTTCTTTTGCCTGGACTCGAGGTTTTGCTCTTAGGTGGGTTATATCATTATTTTTGTACCACCTTGTATATTCTTGTATTTAGTGTACTCCATCTACTGTATCTACCAGTATTATTGTATATTGACCTAGAGATGAGACTGTGAGGTTTGTGGACTTTTATGCTGTATTTTGGGGTCGAGCTCACCTGAGTCGACATGCTGTTTTTCTTATGCTTCTTTATGTTTATTTCGCATGTTGTTGCTTTATATTGCGTGGGATTTGTGACCGCCTTGTGGCGAAGAGCTAGCTCCCGCTTGGGGATGCCTTATTTGTTGGATTTATATACATTCTTGTTGTACCCATTTTGGGGGCCAGTATTTACAAAGGAGACTCTGCCAAAATTTTCGGAAAAATTGATATTGTTTTTAAAAAGGGTTTTATATGACTTATTTGATAAACTCGTTTTCAATTGATTGGGTTCTCTTCACTCTTTTGCTTATTTGGTTTTGGTTCTGGACTTTGGCTTACTTATTTTACGGACGCCTTGAGACGTTTCGTAAACTTAAGTGCCAGTCACGTCCGTACCCTGCGGGTCGTGACAAAGTTGGTATCAGAGCGATAGGTTTTACCTTTTTGAGTGTAGGATGACCCTTGGTAGATGGAGTATGTGACTTAAGTAGGGTAACGTAGCGTGTGTATGTCCACGGCATACTTGCGATACGGTACTCTGCCTAAGTGACTTTAGGATATACTTGCTTGAAAATTCCTTCTTCAATTCCGTGTATCCTATGATCCTATTGCACTGTTCTTATTATCCTTTTTCCTGTACCCGCCACTATGCCGCCGAAGGCTACGAGGGCACAGAGGGATGCCGCCCGAGACGAGATTCGAGCTGGCTCGTCCGAGACTAGGACTGAGCAGGGTGGTATGCCTACGCCGCAGGGACAGACCGATCCACCTTCCCCACGCCGTATGGATAGGCTCGAGACTGGTATGGAGGAGTTGCGACAGATGATGGGGAGTATGCAGGAGCTACGTCAGATGGTAGGATCCCTAGTTGCAGCCAGTCGTACACCGAGGCCGGATGACGTACCTACTACATCGCAGACGACCATGATACCTGCTCCTACTACTACCACCGTAGCCATTCCAGTTTCACTACAGGATTTCATGAGGCTGAGACCTCCAGTATTCACCGGCACCGAGGCAGCGGAGGACCCACAGACGTTCCTTGACAGTTTAGCCAGGATCTGCCGTTCGCTGAGATGTTCGGATGATCGATGGGTAGAGCTTGCGAGTTTCCGACTAGAGGGTCTTGCGCAGACATGGTGGGAGTCAGTTTTGAGAGGTCGGGCTGCAGGTCTACCGCCTATGACTTGGGCCGAGTTTACAGCTGTCTTTCTAGCTCGTTTCCTCCCAGAGAGCGTTCGTGACGCCAGAGCTCACAGTTTCGAGGCCTTAGTCAAGACACCTGGGATGACGGTGTCTGAGTATGATATCCAGTTTACACAGTTATCCCGATATGCTCCATATTTGGTGGATACCGAAGAGAAGATGGTGAAGAGGTTCGTACAGGGACTTGATGCCCAACTATATCTTGCCATTGGCGCCCAGCACTACGACACTTATTCAGCTGCTATGGATGCGGCATTACGGATGGAGGCATGCATATCACAGACTTCGGCCGTTTCTGGGCCGAAGAGGATTCGCACCGATGTACCGTCTCAGAGGCAGCGCGCCAGATTCTTTCCGAGAGATAGGCCTGGCAGAGGATTTGGACGGGGACAGTTATATGGTTCTTATCCCCAGGGACAGCAGCCGTCGCTAGGGTGTTTTGGGTGCGGGAGTCTGCACCATCTTGTCAGAGACTGTCCGGTGAGACAACAGGGAGCAGCGACAGTTCCGCATGTGACCCTACCACCATCACAACCTCTCCTCAGAGAGCTTTACTTCCTACCCCAGGCGATGCTCCACGCCAGCTAGGTGCACCCAGAGGCCGTGGATGCGGCGGTCCTGTTCAGAGAGGACGAGGAGGCAGAGGCCGAGGTCGAGGTCAGCCCGCTATCGGTGGAGGACAGGCCCGAGTTTTTGCTTTGACACCGCAGGATGCGCAGGCATCCAATGCCGTTGTGACAGGTACCTTGCCAGTTTGTTCTTTCGACGCACGGGTATTATTTGACCCAGGTTCCACACATTCGTACGTCTCTACACACTTTGCACCGATGTTGGGCCGTGAGTCGTCATCGTTAGATCATCCGCTTGTTGTTAGTACTCCGGTAGGCGAGTCGTTTGTCGCTCGTTTTGTTTTTCGATTGTGTTCCGTTCGTATCGGGGAGAGGGATTCATCGGTTGATTTGATTCTCCTCGATATGTTGGACTTTGACGTGCTTCTGGGCATGGATTGGCTAGCCACTTGTTATGCTTCGGTGGACTGCCGTGAGAAGGCAGTCAGATTTAGCTTTCCGGGAGAGCCAGTCCTTGTTATTCAGGGAGACCGCAGTGTCACCCTTCCCAGCTTAATTTCGTCTCTTCGCGCTGGTCAGCTCTTGCGGAAGGGATGTCAGGGATTCTTAGCGTATATTTGTGATACTCGAACTGCAGAGGTTCCGTTGGACCGGGTCCCGGTTGTTTGTGAGTTCCCTGATGTTTTCCCTGATGAGCTACCTGGGTTACCACCTGAGCGCGATGTTGAGTTTTGCATTGATTTGATTCCCGGCTCGGGGCCTATTTCTATACCGCCTTATCGGATGGCCCCGGCAGAGCTTCGAGAGCTGAAGGATCAGTTGCAGGATTTGTTAGAGAAGGGGCTTATTCGACCTAGTGTTTCTCCGTGGGGTGCTCCGGTCCTGTTTGTCAAGAAGAAGGATGGAAGTTTGTGCTTATGTATCGACTACCGCCAGCTGAACAAAGTTACCGTTCGGAACAGATATCCGTTGCCACGCATTGATGATTTGTTCGACCAGCTTCAGGGTGCGGGATATTTTTCAAGGATCGACTTGCGATCAGGATACCATCAGCTGCGAGTTCGACAGGAGGATATACCGAGGACAGCTTTCCGCACGCTCTACGGCCACTACGAGTTTTTGATGATGTCGTTCGGACTCACCAACGCCCCAGCAGCATTCATGGATTTGATGAACCGTACATTCAGGCCGTATCTTGACTTGTTCATCATCATGTTTATCGATGATATCTTGGTGTACTCCCGGAGCAGAGAGGAGCACGAGCAGCACTTGCAGATTACGTTACAGACTCTGAGGGAGCACCAGCTGTTCGCAAAGTTCTCCAAGTATGCATTCTGGCTGGACATCGTCGGATTCTTGGGTCACGTGGTTACGAGAGACGGTATATGTGTGGACCCGAAGAAGATTGAGGCTGTTCAGCAGTGGCGCCGACCTACATCGGTTACTGAGATCCGTAGTTTTCTAGGCCTGGCGGGCTACTACAGGCGTTTTGTTCAGGACTTCTCCAGTATAGCTGCACCTTTGACCGGTTTGACCCGGAAGGGAGTTCCTTTCGTTTGGACAGAGGAGTGCGAGCGCAGTTTTCAGCAGCTGCGGACATGTTTGACTACGGCGCCGGTATTATCTTTGCTTTCAGGATCAGGCGGATTTGTGGTCTACTGTGATGCTTCGCGAGTGGGATTAGGATGCGTATTGATGCAGCATGGCCGGGTAATCGCATATGCTTCTCGGCAGCTGAAGAAGCATGAACAGAACTACCCCACTCACGATTTGGAGATGGCTGCAGTGGTCTTTGCACTGAAGATTTGGCGACATTACCTATACGGTGAGTCGTGTCAGATATTCACTGATCACAAGAGCTTAAAGTGCATATTTCAGCAGCGAGACCTGAACCTCAGACAGCGTCGTTGGATGGAGTTGGTGAAAGACAACGACTGCGAGATCTTATATCACCCAGGCAAGGCGAATGTAGTGGCAGATGCGTTGAGTAGGAGGCCCGGGGGTAGTCTATCCTTTTTGCGCGCAGTGCAGAGGCAGTCGTCAGCAGATTGGCAGATGTTATGCGACAGCCGAATTGAGTTCGAGTTCACTCAGACAGGGGGACAGCTCGTGCATGTTCGTGCACGCCCACAGTTGCTTGACCGTATATATGAGTCACAGCGCGGTGACGACCGTTGCTCAGAGATCATGGCACAGATGGGACAGGGCAGATTTTTCGAGTTCGTGATTGACGATCAGGGGATTTTACGATATGGATCTAGACTGTGCGTACCAGATGCTGATGGATTGCGGTGCGATATTCTTGAGGAGGCACACCGATCTGTGTATAGTGTCCACCCCGGTTCCACCAAGATGTACCATGATATGAGAGAGACCTACTGGTGGGACGGGATGAAGAGGGACATTGCGGAGTTCGTTTCGAGATGCCTGACTTGTCAGCAAGTCAAGGCCGAGCACCAGAGGCCCGCAGGAGAGCTACAGCCATTACCCATTCCGGAGTGGAAATGGGAGCAGATTTCGATGGACTTCGTTGTGGGTCTACGCAGGACCAGTCGAGGGTACGACTCCATCTGGGTGATCGTAGATCGATTGACGAAAGCGGCTCACTTCCTGCCAGTGAAGACGACTTTCAGCTTCGCTCAGTATGCCCAGCTTTACATCGACAAGATCGTGCGGTTGCATGGCGTACCGACTTGTATCGTGTCAGATCGAGGCACCCAGTTCACCAGCCGACTTTGGCAGAGACTTCAGGAGGCTTTGGGCACTCGTTTGAGCTTCAGCACAGCGTTTCATCCGCAGACCGACGGACAGTCAGAGCGGAGCATTCAGACTCTCGAGGACATGCTCAGAGCGTGCGTTTTAGACTTCGGCGGTAGCTGGGATCGTCATTTACCTTTAGTGGAGTTCTCCTACAACAACAGCTTCCAGGATACTATTCAGATGGCACCTTTCGAGGTATTGTATGGGAGGAGATGCAGATAGCCCGTTTGTTGGACAGAGCTCAGCGAGAGCAGTATACTGGGGCCGCAGCTTGTTGAGGAGACGACAGCGAAGATACAGTTGATCCGAGACCGGATGAGAGCGGCTCAGAGCAGGCAGAAATCGTATGCAGACAGGCACCGTCGCAGGTTAGAGTTCGCAGTTGACGATCATGTTTTTCTGAGAGTCTCTCCGATGAAGGGCGTGATGCGATTTGGGCGAAAAGGAAAGCTTAGCCCTAGATTCGTAGGTCCCTTCGAGATCCTCGAGCGTGTCGGCGCTGTTGCATATCGTTTGGCCCTTCCACCCAGCTTTCCCGATGTTCACCCCGTCTTCCATGTTTCGATGCTCCGCAAGTACCTTCATGACCCTTCGCATACGATTCAGCACCCGACAGTCCAGCTAGAGCGCGACCTTTCTTTTCCAGAGCAGCTGGTGGCCATCCTGGATCGGCAGGTGAAGAAGTTGAGATCGAAAATTATACCAACTGTCAAGGTCCTTTGGTGTAGCCCGAGCAGCGAGGAGGTTACCTGGGAGACCGAGGGCGAGATGAGGAAGAAATATCCTCATCTCTTTGCAGGTACGCGTAGTTATATTTTTAAATTTGGGGACCGAATTTCTTTAAGGGGGGAAGATTGTAGCGCCTTGAAAATTCGTTTTGGTGTTTTCCTGAGAATCGGTGAAAATTCGGTATTTTTCCGAAAACCGTCTTTCTCGTTATTTTGCAGTTTAGGACTAATTATACCAAAAATGGATAGATAATTGCTTGTTTTTAGTAGCTAATGAGTTACTTATGAAATTTTGGTCATTTAAAATTTTTTCCCTATTTTTCAATTTTTTAATATTATTTTAAGCCGGTAAGAAAATACATTAAATTAGCGATAAATACAAAATTTTTTGGGCTAATTTTAATCTTTAAAATAATGATAATTAAAATCTAGTTGTAACATAAATTTTTATTATTTTATTTTGATTTTTAACTAATTTTTATTATAGAAAACGAAATTTATTGAATTTAAGCTTAAACTTGCAATTTTGGACTTGTAGGGGGTCTTTTTGCATAATTTTTTTTTTTTGTGGACTCCCTCTCACTTTTCCCTCACCCTAGGCCGGCCATTTCCAGCAGCTCATGGGGAAAAAATTCCATGCTCCTTTGACTTTGTATATTGTGTGGAAATGAGGGTTTTTTTTTAAAGGTTTTTGAATTGTTAATTAGGTATGGTCTTTTGTGGGTTGGTAGGAGTTGACCAAGACTTTTCCCACACACCCCACACCATCCCCTCCCTCATTTCTGGCCGAAATTCCAGCAGCCCCCTTCATCTCCTTGTTCTTTTCATTTTCTTCAAAAAAATTCATTAAGTTTGCTCCAAATTTCAAGCAAAAACTCACAAATTAAACCCCATTCTTCATCCCTTTTTCCTTCACCTCTCTTCCTTGGAATCATGGTGCTAGGAGGTCATCATTGAGGCAAATTTCTTCTTGCTAGATCCATAGATTTGAGGTATAATTTCTACTCTTTTAAGTTAATATGGTTAGAATTCTTTAATCTAGTTGTTTAGTGTTAATTTAGTGCTATTTTCATTCTAGTGTTTAAAGTTAATGGTGGAGTTAACTAGGGTTTCTTGAAACCATTATTTAGTTAATTAAAGCTAATTAGCTATCTAGTTGTTTGCTAATCTAGGTTAATGAGGTTACTTTATTTGTGTGGGCTTCAAATTAGTGTTAATTTGGTATTGTCATGTTTAGTTTTGGGTTGAAATTGCTAATTATGAAAATCAAGAAAGGTTTTGTTTATGGAAATTTGGTTTTTAAGCATAGTTAATGGTTTAAAATTAGTGTAATGGCTAACTAGTGGGTTAGTTTGGATTGTTGTGTTGGATTGTGTTAACTTTGTCGCTAATTGTCGATATTTGCACCAAATTTGCAAACTTCTAGCTTACTAGGTTTTTATTTTTTTTATTGTGGCGAATTATTTGCGATATCTAGATTATATTGTTGGCATATCCTATTACTTTTAGGATGTGTGAGTTCGGATTTTTGAGTAGTCGGGTTTTAGTTTTGCCGGGCGACCAAATCGGCGATTTTTGCAGTTTTTGCGATTTTCGCGTGTGTTCCGCGCACCTTGTGCACGTTGTACCTAGCTAGTGAACGTTGGTATTTTCGTTAGGGAATTGCGTCGTTCTTGATTTGTAACCTTATGTTTGTATTGATGTTAATTCCAGGTTCGGTCGCGGAGACGTCAGACGCGGCTCGAAAAGGGAAAGCGGTGATTGGACGCAGCTAGCTAGGGATTCCGGTGAGTAGATGTAACATCTACGGGGGACTATCGTTGGATGGCGCAAGCCGCCCGATAGTTTTAGTAACTTAAAGGATTCTTAGTAATGTTAGTAATTAGGGGTGTAATACTTGTATGATTATTTGCCACATTCATGCCCTATATTGGCATACATATACGAAACCATTTTATTGGACACTTGCACCATTGCCAGGGTTTTTATATGCAGCACGAGCACTATTCATGCTTACACACACACCCTGGTAATTGCCATGCCACCACACTAGATAACTTTTAAATTGAAACCTTTTACTATAATTGATACTTAAACTCGCACTATTTCTTTAATTCCTTAAAATGAAATCGTAGGATTGCTATTCATGTGCATGTACCTCATCATATTATTTGTTCATGCTTAGTCTATTAATTACGCATCGCAACTTGATTATTGATATCATATGCATTCATTATCATTGACATATGCACTTATGAGGATTTCTTGAGATTTTATGATATTTCTGGATTTCGGGGGAAAGCCGCAAAATTTCTAAACTTATTATATTTTAAAATATGTAAATTGCGGTTTTCTAGTGATGTAAGTGTCGTCCACCATGAGTTTGCTGTGGTTTTCGAGATCCGTGTCGAGGAGTGGAGGAACCGTCACGGGTACATGGTTGGCCCGGTATGGTACCCCGGGGCAAGATGAATGTGGTGTTGACGTTGAGCCTGGCAGGGGACGGATTACCTACCGGTGACTTCATTGGGCACGGCGGATATCCAGAGAATACCGACCGGGGCCGCGAGAGGATGAGGTATTGATATTGAGATGGGTCAGCCGGATGGCTGAGGCCAGAGACACTATGACATGGATTTTTGAGATTTGAGACAGTTTTGAGGTGTCGTTGCTGGACACAGATTGTTGTCGATTCTATGAGTATTATGCTGGCATTTTAAAAGAGTTTCAAAAACAAAAAGAGATAAAATGTTTCTTATATATACCTATTGAGACCTCAGATATTCATGTTGCATACATACACCTGCTAGTACACTGATGTTGTATACACACCTGCTAGTGCATCCAGTCATACCTGTATTTTAGATGCTAGGATGCTTGTGTGCATGCTTACGATAGCCTGTGTCGATGTTATTTATTACTCACGAGTTGGCAACTCACCCCCGTTGTGCCACAGCCTTTTCCAGGTCCGCCCCGTCAGTGCAGTAGCGGCGGGCGCTCTTGTTTCTTTTGCCTGGACTCGAGGTTTTGCTCTTAGGTGGGTTATATCATTATTTTTGTACCACCTTGTATATTCTTGTATCTAGTGTACTCTATCTACTGTATCTACCAGTATTATTGTATATTGACCTAGAGATGAGACTGTGAGGTTTGTGGACTTTTATGCTGTATTTTGGGGTCGAGCTCACCTGAGTCGACATGCTGTTTTTCTTATGCTTCTTTATGTTTATTTCGCATGTTGTTGCTTTATATTGCGTGGGATTTGTGACCGCCTTATGGCGAAGAGCTAGCTCCCGCTTGGGGATGCCTTATTTGTTGGATTTATATACATTCTTGTTGTACCCATTTTGGGGGCCAGTATTTACAAAAGAGACTCTTCCAAAATTTTCGGAAAAATTGATATTGTTTTTAAAAAGGGTTTTATATGACTTATTTGATAAACTCGTTTTCAATTGATTGGGTTCTCTTCACTCTTTTGCTTATTTGGTTTTGGTTCTGGGCTTTGGCTTACTTATTTTACGGACACCTTGAGACGTTTCGTAAACTTAAGTGCCAGTCACGTCCGTACCCTGCGGGTCGTGACAACACCCCTAAATCCTCACCAAAATACCATGCCACCTTCGCAAAAAACAACCACAAGCTCATCACAAATCACATGGATGAATCAAGTTGGAACTTTGGGCAACCCTAGAGATTTCCCTAGTTGCTACATAAGGTAAATCCTATACCCTTAGTTAAAAATTTGAGTTTCCTTACCACCTATAGTGCATTAGAGTTAAACAAGTATAGATTTGTGATGTTGGAAATTCTAAGTTGAGGTTTAGGTGATGTTATGAATTATGAAGGTGTACTTGAGGATTGATAGTGACCATAACCCCTCTCGTGTCAGAATCTTGGTCCAAACTGAGTATAGAAACCCCAAGACTTGAACTTTGAATTTTCCAATATCGGGTTTTATGGGAATTATGATGATATTTTGGGATCTGCTACTCATGAGCTCTGAAAAATATTTAGCGAATACAGTGAGACGTGAATGACACCTAGAAGCTACCCTAAAGACCCGAGACCCTAACCCTAAACCTTGGCTGCAAATAAACCCATTCTGGCTGCAAATTTCTGTCAGGACATAAACTCTGGGCTTGGTGTTTGGTTCATGGTTCAATAATCTGTTAATTAGACCTATCCTATGTGGAAAATTTCCTAATTTCACTTGAGGCAAAATCTGGGAGTTTTTTTTTCAAAGTTGCTGATTTCGTTTTGCGAGTTTTGTTAACTTGAGTTTTGATATTTGGGTTTTGACTCGGTCGATCGACATTTGTACGTCGACGTCGAGAGTCGTTTGGTTATTTTTGCGTGTGTAGGCCATAGGTTTTAACCTATGTGCACTCCACATGCCGTATCTGTTTTTGTGTTGGATTCTTGTTTACGATACGACATGCTTGAACTGTAGGTACCTTTACGTGGACATCAGGATGACAAGGGAAAGCATGGCGTTCATCAACTTCGGCTAAAGCGAGGATGGTAGGGTGTAGATGTTTATATACGGGGGAAGTCAGATGGATGGCGTATATCACCCCTGCAACCGTAGAATAAGATATTTATATTATATATATATGTTAATTCGAGACTTAGATACTTAGCAAATAGTGTTTTAGGAGACCGTAGGAGTAGAACAAGCATACTCGTAGGGAGGTATAACCTTAGCCTCTTTTATCTTAGTAGCGAACCTTTAGGGTATATGTTGTCGCACACGCGCGCACACACACTTGGTATGATGTGTGTGTGTGTGTGTGTGTGTGTGTCTATATATATGCATATACATGTAAGATAAGGATATTATATGTTGAAAGGATATGAGTCAATATGATCGGACAAGATGTCAAGAGATTATGATATATGTTTTGAGTTTGAGTCATCATATATGATATGATATGGTATATATAAAAAAGGATCGCTGGGCAATATATACATAACATGCGATACCATGTGATTTGATGAGATAATAGAATGTACATGACCTTAGTTCCGTACCCTTGATTATGATATCGTACGACGGATGATACCATATGAATTATGATATATATGATATTTGACCCGTACCCTCAATTTGAGGATGCCGTACGATAGATTTTACCGTATGATATATATATATATATATATATATATATATATATATATATATATATATGATTGATCCACACTCTTGACTCGAGGATACCGTACGGTGGACTATACCATACGTGATACTATGAGGCTGGATCGCCGACTGATATATCGACTCGGAATGCTATAGATATTCTAATCACTTTTGACTCGGTTCTTAGTTTAGTTTTCTAATTACTTAAGTGGATGTTAGTATAGATTTGAGTCATACTTATTTCCAAAACTAACGAATCGTAGGTATTTTCAAGGTGCAACCCGAGGGACGCTACGGATTTTCAAAAGATATATCTTTTCTCAAAAACACCGTAGCCCCTACTTTTCTAAAAACAACGATTCGTGCTATTTTAAATACGGTAACTTTATGGCTCGTTTATAGATATATATTTTATATAATGTTGCATTTACTGTTTATTTCCTGCTATGTTCATATTGTTCTCATTTCATTTTGTATATACATATGTTTTCATTTACTGTTATGATCGCGTCTGTTAGGACACATGCACTATTACCGATGATGCGTATGTTGCACGTACACTTGCTTGCCGACTCACACACATCATCATCGGTAATTGCCATGTCACATACACATTAGAAGATGTTACTTCACTCGTATAACCTGATAGCTTATAGTTAATAGTATTGTTAACATTCATGATCTTACATGCTAGCCTAGACATTGCATTTCTTACTTAGATACCACATGCATTCATATACATACATTCTAGTTATGCACTAATCATTTGGCTACATGCCGGTATTCATTGTTTCCTTATTGACTCATGATTATAAGATTTTGGATTTCATAAGATTTCAAGATTTGGGAAACCGCATGTGAATTTGAAAACTTATGCTCAATTTAAAAGAAAAATACGGTTTCTCATGATATGATGTGTGGCGTCCATCATGAGATTTCTAAGTTCTGAGCATATATGTATACCCGATTCGAGGAGCGAGGAGACACTGTCTGTGGGTATATTATGGACCTGGTGCGGTACACCGGGGCAAGAAGATCACATAGAGAGACGTTGAGCTCGGCATGGGAGCACTACCGACCGGTGATAGTTTGGCGCAGCGGATATATGGAGGCTACCGGCCGTAGTCGTGAGATCAGATGTTATGGGCCAATCCGGACAGATGGAGCCTGGGATATGAGGATTCTGTGTCGCTGTTGGACATGGTATTCATGATGTTTTCCAGTGTCGATACTTGGTACTCAGGTTTTATCATGATTTAGTGTGTCGTTGTTGGACACACGTTGGATGATGCATTCATACATGATACACATGATGTGCTACTACTTTATGACACGGACATGGGTACCTTGATATCATACTTATGCTTATATTGTTACCCTTGTTATCACTCGATGTCTCTATATTATTACTATATTATAGTATGACTTAGGAGAGCATCATACATTCTGTTTTTAATCGGTGATGTCTTCTACTCATGCGTTGGCAACTCACCCCCGTTGTACCACAGTTTTCTTGCAGGTTTGACCGCACAGTTCCAGTAGTGGCTTATTGGCACACCATTTTCTTCAGGGTGATTGCATTGATGGGTGGGACACACTTGCATTGTGACCACCGTTTGCACTTATATATTATTCAGTTGTATCTAGTTAAAAGCTCTATCAACCAGACTTTGCATATATTTAGTAGACTAAGAAAACCCGACTTGTATATTCTTTCGGGCTTAGAGTCACGCTCATGTATTTATTCTTTATTCTGGTTCTTCTTGATGATGTTTTGGTTTCTTTACTTTATTTCTGTGTTTTTATCCTCGCCTTCGGCGTTATATATTTATATTCTTGCATGGTTGATTCCGCCAATTGGTGAAGAGTTAGCTCCCGCTTGGGGATGCCTATTATTATTATTGCTTGTATTGTTTTCGGGTTAAAATTTATAAAGGAGGTGTTGCCCAAATTTTGAATGACGAAAATATTTTCAAGATAAATACATACATTACATTTTCCTATGTTATTACTTATACTTGTTTAAGAAGAACTTGATTTCATTATACCGTTATTTCAAAACTTCACCTCCACTATTTTTTCCTAAAATGGTTAAGATTTCTGGGCTTTTGGGTTACTTGAATTAGGTGGGGTCCTATAGACTTCACATGATTCAAGTGCAATTCACGTGCCTTTTCCGGGTTATGATAGTGAGCTCTCAAAAAGAACAGAGAATTCAATTCTCAAAGAAAAAGAACTTCCTTCTCAAAACCCTAGGTAAAGAAAAGAGATCAAAATATCTCCTTTGCCTATCATATCACATCTAAGGGTTTAACCCTTTTAAAAAACGAACTTAGTATTTTCTCTGGATCTGAGACCCATAAGACAAGTCTCCCATGAGTTGAGAATTTAATTCTCATCGGGAAGATCTTGTTCTTGAGAATCAAAGATTCAGAGGAGAACAAATTTAAAGAGAAAAATGGATGGAGTCCATAATGCTCCAGAAACTCAGTTGTTTCAAATCAAGAACTTAGTTCTTTAAAAACTCAACCCGAGATCCTCAGAAAAAATAGTGATCTTGGCGAGCGTTAATGGTCAAAATACCATCGACAGAGGTTTAACCTCACTGAAAACATCGACAGTGATTAAATCTCCTTGAAAAAAAGAGGACTAGCGCCTCACGTGCTTCCCACGTGGATGCCCCTTTTAACAACGCCTAGTGCCTCATATGAAAAACACGTAGGCGCCCAAAAAAGAAGGCCAACGCCTTACGTGAAACACACGTGGGCGCTGAATAATGTGCTCAGCACTCCATATACAGCCGGAGACAGCTAAGTGCTTAGCACTGATTGGGCAGCGTCCAGCGCCGCACGTGCTCCTCATATGTGCGCCATATAAAAAATGCTTAGCACTTCATATGTAGCCAAAACGACCGTGTGCTTAACATTAATTGGGCAACGCCCAGCTCCGCACGTGCACCTCATGGCGATTCTATAAGAAGCGCTTTGCACTTCACATTTAGTTAAAATTACTAAAGTTGGGCAGAACCCATGATCGAATACTTCACATGACATATATGTGAGTATTATATATCAAATAAATACTTAGCACTTTCACATAAAAAGAAAGAGCTGAAAAAACAGAGCCCAAATAAGTGCTTAGCACTTTTGGATTAAAAAAAGACTGAGTAGACTAAGCCCAAATTGGTCGAGTCTCTGAAGTTTTCTTGCAGCTGAGCCTAAATTCTCTTCTGCTGAATCTCAAGTAAAAATAATCCTAAAATGTTGTTAAGTCGATCTTAGTCTTAATTAAGATTAACGTATCCTTAGCGAAAACAAACTGAGCCCAAATGCTCACTTATAAATTCAAGTTGATCTTAATCTCAAACCAGGTTAACGGTCTTTAAATAAACCAAAAACCCAAATCTAAAATATACGGATTTGGACTGATCCATACCCTACGGGCAATGACATAAAATGGTCTCCGTATACAATCCACGGGCAACCAAAATAAAACAAAATACACACAACACGAATTGAACTGCTGGAGAAGGAGAAAGTGGTTATCGCAATGCGGTAACGTAATTAACTTCAGGGGCTTGCACCTGCAGGGAAGAGCATCCGCACAATCAAAATCCACTCATAAAATGAGGGGGAGTCTAATATAGTCTTCTACAACGGTCACATCTTTCCAAACCTCCGATATACGGTGCTATAAATCAACTTGGTATCTTCGGAGAGTTGGATGCAGAAGTCCAAATAGTATTTGCCCCCAAATTCAGGCAAGACGATCAATCTTAGTTCATCTCTGTTTTCGGTGGTGAACAGATTCTGGAACGCCCTTTGGGACCCTTTCCTTTTACTACTCCACACTTCGTGTGTCGTTTTTCGCAAACAAAATCGTGGTTCGCTATGGTTGCCCTTGGATTCGAGGTACTAAAATTCGGTGTCTTGCTCCTGTGTAGAAAAAATCGACGGCTTCCTATTGCACCTCATGCAGCCGCAACTCTCGCTCTATCCCAGCTGGAGGAGTGACCTATAGGCCCAACGCGGCCTCTATCTTTTCAGTACTAGTGGGGAAGTAACACAAGCCACTACTGGACTATTCTTCAGGACCATGCTCCCACCAGTGAGTTTCGGCGCCTCAGCGCCGCAACAGGAAGCTCCCAAAAGGTTGGTCTTTGACTAACTGGCGACCACAACGGCTGCTCTCAACGGGTCGTCCAAAGTTAGTGTCTCAGCCTTCAACAGGCTGAGCAAGAACTCGAACGGGCCCGTAAAGAGGCTCGTGATACCCGAAGGGGCTGCCCCAAAATGGATAGCCCTCCCAACTCCTGCTACGGGAAAAGTAGTCAAAAGCGCTTCCCCCATCAGAAGATTGGTCTTTGAAAGATTGGCCGTTCATCCCCAAACTCCAATCAGGATGTCGGTCTTCAACCGGCTGGCACCAACAGTAGCCCCTCAGCAAAGCCGGGGGCACGACGAAGCCGCTTCCACAACTGAGGCGGTCTCTTTTGGAAGGCATGCTCGACATCGCCACTGGCACCGAGTAAGAAAAGATGGGGGCAACTCCCCCTCTGGACTTACCCCACCTGCTCTAATGGTGGAAGTTGACACTGCTGTTTAACCGAGAACAGTTTTGATTTACTCAGGAGGGGAAGAACTTTCTAACGGCGGTGTTAAAGAAATCTCCCTCGCCTACAGAAGCCACAGTGTAGGCAAAGACGGAGCAGCCCCATCAACGGCTCTCTTCGCAAATTCACAGGGTCTGGCGAAAAGTCTAGGACTCCGTGATTGATCAAAACCACTCTCGTTGACTGAAGAAATCGAAGGCTCGGAATGAAAAAAACCATCCCTCCGTCATATAGCGATGGACTTCTTCTATGCAGCTTCCTGCTATAAAAACTCCTTCAACTTTGACTTCGCACAAAAGGATGAGGCCGGAGAAAATCTCACCGCCTGCGTCAAATTCCAAATGTGATGGACCCAAACATCCCAAGTCTGAGGGCATGATCGTACATACGGTCCACATGGCTTGCAGGAAAGAAGAAAGCCATACTTCCGTAGGCCATCGATCGCAAACTCAGTCACCACTAAAAGCTCAGGAGCAACAACAAAAGCTTTAGAAAATGCTGATCAAAATGGCATCACTTACCGCGCAGAAAGAAAGCCCGGACACAACAGCAGAACAATGCCAGGAGCAAGATACCGATACAGAGTTCCTGCAAAGGGTGCTTGAAAGAAAGGACAAGGAAGCTGCTGAGCAGGATGCTAACATAAAGCAGATGACACTTTTGTTTCAGGATATTGTTAGAATGATGATCCATCCAGAATCCCCGGTCAAAGACCCGCCGATAATTATCGAGGATGAAAGAGGGGAAACATCAAACCCTCTTACGGTTTTATCAACAGCCAAGGAGGAAACGATCTTCAAGGCTACTCTTGATAATTATATAGCTCAACAAATAAGAGCTCATTAAGCAAATAAAGCGGCTGGCCAAATCTTCACAACTGGACGAACGTATCCAGGCTTGTATGATCAAATTAAGTACTCGCCGAGATATACGATCCTTAAGTTCCATATATACAAAGGGACAGGCAACCCCCATCACCACGTCATATAGTTCAGAGCTCTGTACGGCAACACTGGAGGCGACAACAAACTGTTTCTTTGCCAGTTCGTTGGTAGCCTGTCGGAAACAACCTTTGAATGGTACTCGGAGCTCCCTAATGACCCCGGAAAGACATTCAATAAGATGGAACTGCTGTTCACATAGCGGCTCGCCAGCACAAGAGAGAGCACTCCAATTACGACATTAATTAATGCCAAGGTAAATCCGGGAGAAATCCGGGTTCAATACGCGATCCGGCGGCGGAACCTATGGTCAAAGTGCGAATAGCGTATCGAAGAATCTCCCGCAGTGGGCATGTTCATCGGGACCCTTGATCCTCAAACGACCGTGTCCAAGTTCATGACATTTTTCAAACCAACGACCTTCCAGGCTCTGATAGATAAACTGGCTTTGATGGACCAGATGGGCCACTGGCCCTTCTCCTCAAATAAGGACACTCGAAGTGCCAAGGGTAAAGGGAAAGCAGCCTTCATTGCCAACATGCAACAACAACCGAGTGGTCCAAAACTGGCTGCTCGCCAAAACAACGTGCGCCCGCGCCCATCCTTGGAGGAAAGACTAGGACGCGCTTACTCTTTTCTGAAAGTCGACCTTAGCACCGTCAAGGGGTTCAAAAGGCATCAAGCATGCCAAATTTTAATTTTTCTAGGTGCTAAGTTTGACCACCAAGATCATTACTACAATTTTAGGGTTTTCATTTGTGATGTGATTAAACTTAAGAGAAGAAAAAGAGCATACAACCTTTGTAGTTCGTGTCCTTCTCTTCAAAAGCTCTGGGATAAAGTCTACGCGACTCTTCAGCGCTCCTCTCCAAGTTGTACGAACCTCCTTCATGATCTTCGCACCAAAGACGATCCATCCAAAGTCCACAAGCACAAGCTTTTCACTACACTAAACACTTTTAGTGTAGGAAACACACCACACCAAATTGCCAGTTTGGTGTGGGATGATGAAGTAGGGGATAACTAAAGCTCACTAAGGTCTCACAAGCTCAATGATTCATATCTCATATGAGTGTTTCGAGCTTGGAGATGAGGTGAAGAAAATTGTAGAGAGCAAGAGAAGAAAAGAGCTCTTGAAAAATGGCTAAGGCATGAACCATGAAGCAAGTGTAGAATGAATAATATGAATCATCTCTCTCTTCACTCATTCAAGCATGGAATATAAATGCAATTAAAATTGCACCCATGCTTGAATAGTGAGTCAAGAGTAATATAAAAACATATAAACCCATTCCTTGAACCATACCAAAAATATCTCCATAATTTACACCTCATTTTTCTATTTTCTAAAAGCAGAAAAACATGCCATGCTTCATATAATAATACATATAAATATATATTTGTATATATCAAATATACATTAATACACACACACACACACACAAATAAAGCAATTAGTGAGCTAATGATATTAGTTAAGGTATAATTATATCACATATAATATATATCACATTATTAAATCAACACTTGATCTAATAATCCGGTTATATCACATATAACCGACTAATATCATTAACCTGAATGTCACTTTATCAAACCAACAATTGATTCGATAATCCGGTTATATCACATATAACCTGATTGATAACAGATGACTGCCAGATTACAATACGGTATCACATACTCGTATTTAATCAGGCCCACACACATATCACATATGTGACCTACTTCGTTTCTCTTGAACCGGTAAACTTCTGTGTGGGACTTTAAAGACTCGTCAATACGCCAGTAGTAGGTGATGATCATATCAGTCACCTACAAGCCGTCAGCGGTACTAGCTGGACATAACGGCTTCCCCGGTATTGAGCGATATGAAGATCAACAAGCAAGCTCGTCCATACTCTCCATGAATCCTATCAGTAACACTACCTTACAGTCCGGTCTCTTCATCTGATATGTCGCATATCATGTCTAGGGGTGGTAAACGTCAGCCCCCAGTAACGTCATAAGTCATGCCGATGTTTGGCCTATAACGGTTTGAGAAACTACTGATAACTCTTATTAGTGAATCTCATCAGCAGCCCTGGCCAGGGACTTCGAGTTATAGCCAATCGAGCATAGCACAACACCAATCCCTAATACCGAGAGAGACGAAACCCCTCCTATCGCTCATTGCCTCTATATGACTCGGGACTGTACCCAAAATCCACCTGTTTGTACGACTCCTTTGAGATGTGGTATGGAGGAAATCAAAGAACAGTGGGAGCCACATAACACTCTATGACGATCTCGGGTCTATATACTAACCTGTACCAGTATCACCGGAGGACTGCTGTCTAACGATAGGTATACTACCAACTAGGAGTCCTTGGCGAGTTTGTTCGGTGTACCCATTCTCCAATGAGCACCTGTGTACAATCTTTGATGTCACACACCAATGGTTGTGGGATCAACCATCTCCCTCTAAGGGACAAGTAACGTACACACTACTCTACTCTGGAATATCGATATCCTATTCTCGATATTCCCATGACTAGGAGCTGATTAAAGGATGTACTTTTGGACCACCCTGGCCTCACTAGTATGATCTCATCGTAGTCCTGGTAGTCAAGTATATATCTTAAGGGCTTTATCAACATGCGAGAGCAAGACAGAATAGAATACCAGTCAACATGTTAAGATAAAAAGTAACAAGATAGCACACTATCATGTCGAGCAAGAAAGTCCTCTATATATATGTCCAAGCATCCACTATATCATCAATAATGGCCTCTAGGGCATACATATTACTAACAATCTCCTACTTGCACTAAGGCCAGTTGTTGTAGTGTCTCATACCCAACGTCCCAAAAGTCCCTCGAATAGCATTTGAGGGATAGCCTCAGTGAGTGGGTCCGCTGTGTTATCCTCTTCGTCAACTTTCCCAATCTCGATCTCCCGGAGATCAACTATCTTCCTGATTAGGTGTTACTGTCTAAGAATATGTCTGGATCATTGACGGGACCGGGGTTCCTAGGCCAAAGCCACAGCTCCATTGTCATCACAATACATAGGTATTGGATGCCCAATGGTAGGAGAACCTAGTTCATATCATGAACTCTATTCATCCAGACAACCTCTTTGGCAGCATCGTTGGTAGAGATATAATTAGCCTCTATCAACGAGTCTGCTATGGTATATAGCTTAGAACTCTTCCAGCATACCGTCCCTCCATTGAGGGTGAAGACAAAAACCTGAGACTGACTTTCAGTCATCCTTATCACTCTGGGTGCGTGAATCGGTAAAGGAATCTATCTGGAGTTCACCGTTATCATACGCTAAGAACATCTCTTTAATCCTTCTCAAGCACTTAAGAATGATCTTCAGCTGTCCAATGGTTTTCCTAAAGATCTTTTCGATACTTGCTCACTGCACCTAGTGTGTAAGCTACATCTGGTCTGGTACATAACATCGCATACATGACTGAACCGTCTGCCAGAGCATAGGGTATCCCTTATATGCCCTCTCCAAATCAGTCTCGAGAGACATCTCTTTGGAGAGAGTGATTCCTGAACAAGAGGGTACATTACCACGCTTAGAATCATCCATACTAAAACACTTTTAGCATGGTTTATATATACCTGGATTGGGACAATCCCAAATCCATTTAGATATATCTCTATAGATCTATAACACTAGAATGTAAGAGGCATCAGTTAGATCTTTCATGGAGAACCTGTGTGATAAGAGGTGCATGTCCGAGTGTAGCATAGGAGCACCTTTTCCTATCAAGAGTATCTCATCCGCATACAATATGAGGAAGACAACCATACTCTCTACAACCTTTTTATATATACATGGTTCATCTATCTTTTTGATGAAGTCAAACTCTTTGATAGCTTCATTAAATAGATGTTCCATTTCCGCGATGCCTACTTTAACCCGTAGATGGGTTTAAGCAGCTTGCATATGCTTCCGCTGCTCCCACATGCTTCCGCTGCTCCCACTGTCTATGAAGCCCTCTGGCTATGTCATATACACGCTTTCTTCTAAATCACCATTTAGAAAAGCGGTTTTGACGTGCAGTCTGCCAGATATCACAGTCATGGTATGCAGTAATGTCAAGTAAGATCCAGATAGACTTAAGCTTAGTGACAAGTCTAGCTTTGAAAGTCTCAACTTATCCATCTACACCAATTTATCTTTCTCAAAGATCCTCTTGCTCTACCCCTTCAGGAGAAACATGCAAAGTCAACACTTTGCTGGTGTATATGGATTCCATCTCAGATCACATAGCATCCAACCATTTCACATAGCCTCCACTTGTGATGGCCTGCTTGAAACTAGTTGGGTCATCATCTCTATGATGCAATCCTCGCTCCTACCGTCCACGAGAAAACCGTAGTATCTCTTAGGTGGATAAGGAACCCTATTAGATCTACGGAGTGGTTTTGGTTCATCAGGGACTATTAAATCTTCCGGTTCCACCAAATCTTCAGTTATAGTTTGCTTTGCTGGAACTTCTTCCAGTTCTACCCCATCGCCACTAATTTCTTCCACAAGAAATTCCTTTTCCAAAAAGGTGGCATGTCGAAAAACAAAACATCTTTTGTTCCTCGGTGTGGTAGAAGATATACACTTGTGAATGTTTAGGATATCCTACAAATTTGCACAGAACTGATCTTACCTCGAGCTTGTCCGGATTTTGCTTTTCAACATAGGCCGGACAACCCTATATCTTAACTTGTTTAAGAGATGGTCTCTTCCCATTCCATATCTCATATGGAGTGGTAGGCAACTGATTTGGTCAGAACTCTATTCAATAGGTAAGCATCTTATCAAGTGCATGCCCCTGAAAGGAAATAGGCAAGTCAACAGTATTCATCATAGAGCGCACCATATCTCATAGGGTGCGATTCCTCCACCTCGATATACTGTTGTGTTGTGGTATATACGGAGGAGTAAACTGAGAGAAAATCTCATTCTCTTTTAAATAGTCTCGGAATTCCATGCTCCAGTATTCTTCTCCCCTATCATATCGATGGATTTTAATACCTTTACCTATCTGGTTCTTAACTTCGTACTTATATTCCTTGAAATTTTCAAAAGATTCAGTTCTGTGTTTCAACAAGAACACATGTCCGTATCTTTAGAGAACATCGGTGAATATAATAAAGTACGCAGAACCATCCCTGGCATTTATAGACATAGGACCACATACATCACCATGTATCTGTCCAAGAGTTCAGTAGCTCTTTTTCCGTTTCCAGTAAACGGAGATTTGGTACCTAGTCATTGAGACATGACTGGCAAGTTTCATAAGATGTAAATTCAAACGGATTCAAATATGCATCCTTATGAAACTTTAGCTAGTCTTATTTCATCGATATGACCCAGTCTACAATGCCACAAGAAGACTTCGTTCATTTCTTAACCGTTCCTCTTGTGTGTGTACGTTTAGAACTGTAGTTTGATTAAGAATGTGTACACTGTTATACAACATACCTTACCTAATCAATACTTGATTTAGGAAAATATTCACAATATTTGTTGGTATGAAATAACAGTCGCTAAGAATCAATGTATTACCAGTTGGTAACACTAAGTGATATTTGCCAACTGCTTTGGCTGTAACAATTGCACCATTTTCTACTACTAGAGATATATCACCCTTTCCCAGTTATCCACCTGTCTATAGCCCATGTAACAAATTACATTTATAAGATCCTGATCCGGTATCCAATACTTAGGACGTAGAGGTAAACTGAGAAACAGTTCTTGGTAACGAACACACCCGAAGATAATGTATCAACATGCTTTTTCTTTGTTTGGGTGGCATGGGAATCTGAATATTCCTCTATTCCTTGCTCAGACTTATGACAATCATAAGATAGAGCGGAATCTAGCCAAGTATAATAAGTAGAGTCGGTCAATATATCCATATTATTATCTTGATTAAGGCATATCATTGGTCGCTACCAGGAGAGAGAGAAGGATAATCACTTTGCGTGCGCTCTTTGCAAGATTAGATTGGTTATTTTTATCTAATCAGGATGGCTCCCACTATTTTTATCAAATCTTCCTTCAAACCCTAAAAGGTAAGATCAACCAGGATTAATTACACCTTACAAGTACGCCAATTTCTCAGCCAGACCAGTGCCGGTACTTTGTGGGAGGTTCCTCATGCTTTTGCATGGACCTAATTAAGATAAACCTCATTTTCCCAGAGGTATTACCCCATTGACACGTTTCCAGACACCTACTTGATCGGTTAATTATAAAGTGCAAAACTCTCCCAGGAGTAATTCTTACTCACAGTGGGTATCGGGATCCAACTATCATATAGAAAGTATGCAATCTCATTGCAAATTTCAACACTTGAAATTCCTGATAATGGTTTTTACCCCTAGCAACTTATGACCTTGGCTATAGTCAACAAATCTTAAGTGCTAGCCAAGTTCAACCCATTATTTCTTGATTGAATCAAACCCACCCGTGCGACCTTTGGCTAAGGTCAACAAAGCCTCATGACTACCCTAATCCAATCGCATCACATGCTGCAGACAAGCACTAATTAGCTACCGCACACTACGACTTGGCTAAGGTCAACAAACGTAGCACGAATACTAAATAGTACTTATCTGAAATGACAGAGGGCTCCGTAGGTTTTTAAGAAAACCATGAGCGTAATGAACTTGATATCGTTGTAGAATCTAATAATTTTGAAAAGGAGTGTTTTTGAGGCTTTTGCTAGTCTCGTTAAAGAGGTTACTCCCGGTGAAGGGATCTCGGCTCTTTTCTCATCGAATGAGGTGCAGAATATTCCAGAATAGCACTATGCAAAGCAAGAACTATAGAAACAATCAAAAATAAAACCGGGTGAGTTGTTGCATTTGCTAGTTTCTCTAAAGAGGTCACTCCCAGTGAAGGGATCTCGGCTCTTTCCTCATCGAATGAGGTGCTGGATATTCATCAAGGAATACCACTATGCAAAGCAAAAACTAGAGTTACCCTTTTTGAAAATTTGATTCTACAACATCTTTTGGTTTCTTTCTATTCATTAGTCACATTAATGAAGTCCCATCATTTAACGTTTCCTAAACATTACAGAAAAAAGAAACGAAAATGGAACGTACGCTTATGTCATCCGCATTCGCCATGGGGCCCTGTCATTCACCGTTAGGTTACTTAACTACTGGCAAAGCGGGGTCTGGACAAGCACGGGGGCAAAACATAAGCAAAGTTTATTATATATATATATATATATATATATATATATAATATAACATGATCACATCAACAGGCAGCAGAAGCAACATATGAAATATTGGATATATTAGGATTTCCATGTTTTAAATTCAGCCAGTAATGTAAAACACGGATTCCACGGTCGTGATGAATAGCCAAACCCACATCCCTAGACCCCTACGAAAACGGCAGGTAATCCTGCCTATTCTAGAGTTAGGAGACCCGATCTCAACTCCTTGAGATGGTCCCCCACTGGACCCTAGAACCCAGTTACTTGTGCTCCCCACCTTGGGTCTATCCTAATGCGGAAAAGTAGATAATATACAATAGTGGTGACATCATCCTCAACCTGGAAGTACCCCAATAAAAGAATATTACATTGAATTTTTACATGAATGAAAATATAAAAACTCTCATCTCACATAAAACCCTCCGGCTATTCAATCACGACGATCCAATAAATCATATCATAAGCAACACATAACATCTCATGTCATCAACGTAAGTAAATATGCGTATCCCGAAAACTCTTTGATATATAGCAACGAGATCGGGATACTCCACATATTACACTTACGGTCGCAGAAAAGAAATAGAAAACTACAATGATTAGAATTAGCATTATTATTAGACATCATAAATCTGGAACATCGCATATTCCGAATTTTATGCCTAACATGTAAAACTTGCATTTTAGTCTCAAATTGAAAACACTTTTCAATTATGTGTCGGATAATTCAACAAGATTCCCGACTAGGTGATCGTGTACAATACGCAATTGCGACGGAGTTTCGATCTGAATCAAAACTTCGTTGCAGTCGATCAATTGAGACTAAACGGCTAGGTTTACTAACTAGTTTTCATAAAACTAATTAATCCGAATTCTTATAATTGTATCACATATCACAAAGCTTGTAAAGAAACCGCGACATTAGAATTCCGCACGCATTTAGCAAACTTAAACCAATTTTTCCAACACTTGAAAAAACAGTGAGCTAATAGTTTCAAAATCGATCGTTTTAAGCTAATCCGGGAGTCAAAATGAACTCGAAACACGTCCGAATCTTCATAGGGGCGAAGACCAACAAATTAACTCCGAGTTGAGGGCTTAGAGGGGGTACCCCACCCCCGAGGCCACCACGAGGTGGCCAGGGGGTAGGGCAGACCCGAAACAGCCTCAAGTGGGGCAGTTTCGGGTCCCCACCACCAAGACCCCTTGTGGTGATGTTGGGGCATGGGCCCAGCAGTTCGGTCTCCCACAGAGGGTCCCTAGGGTGTTCACACTCCATCCTACGGCTTCTCAGTTCAAACCGTGAGCCCGCGGGGTGTGCAAACAACTTAAAACATCAATTTCGGAACTGTTTTTTCGTAGTTTTTACGCGATAAAAACGGCGGATTTCTAACGTCGCTACTAGTAATCCTTATGTTCTAGCTTGGCTCTGATACCATGAAAGTTGACCTTAGCACTGTCAAGGGGTTCAAGAGGCATCAAGCATGCCAAATTTTAATTTTTCTAGGTGCTAAGTTAGACTACCAAGATCATTACTACAATTTTAGGGTTTTCCTTTGTGATGTGATTAAACTTATGAGAAGAAAAAGAGCATACAACCTTTGTAGTTCGTTTCCTTCAATTCAAAAGCTATGGGATGAAGTCCACGCGACTCTTCAAGGCTCCTCTCCAAGTTGTACGAACCTCCTTCGTGATCTTCGCGCAAAAAACGATCCACCCGAAGTCCACAAGCACAAGCTTTTCTCTACACTAAACACTTTTAGTGTAGGAAACACACCACACCAAATTGCTAGTTTGGTGTCGGATGATGAAATAAGGGATAAGTAAAGCTCACTAAGGTCTCACAAGCTTAATGATTCACATCTCATGTGAGAGTTCTGAACTTGTAGGTGAGGTGAAGAAAATTGTAGAGAGCAAGAGAAGAAAAGAGCTCTTGAAAACTGGCTAAGGCATGAACCATGAAGTAAGTGTAGAATGAATAATATGAATCATCTCTCTCCTCACTCATTTAAGCATGGAATAAAAATGCAATTAAAATTGCAACCATACTTGAATAGTGAGTCAAGAGTAATATAAAAACATATAAACCCATGCCTTGAATCATACCATAAAAATCTCCACAATTTACACCTCATTTTTCTATTTTCTAAAAATAGAAAAACATTCCATGCTTCATATAATAATATATATAAATATATATTTGTATATATCAAATATACATTAATATATATATATATATATATATAAATAATGATATTATTAGTTAAGATATAATTATATCACATATAATATATGTCATATTATTAAATCAACACTTGATCTAATAATCCGGGTATATCACATATATCGACTAATATCATTAATCTGAATATCACTTTATCAAACCAACACTTGATTCGATAATCCGGTTATATCACATATAATCTGATTGATAACAGATAACTGTCAGATTACAATAGGGTATCACATACTCGTATTTAATCAGGCCTACACACATATCACATATGTGACCTACTTCGTTTTGCTTAAACCAGTAAACTTCTGTGTGGGACTCTAGACACTCGTCAATATGCCAGTAGTAGGTGATGCTCATATCAGTCACCTACAAGTCGTCAGCGGTACTAGCTGGACGTAATGGCTACCCCGATATTGAGCGATATGAAGATCAACAAGCAAGCTCGTCCATACTCTCCATGAAGCCTATCAGTAACACTACCGTACAGTCCGTTCTCTTCATCTGATAAGTCGCATATCATGTCTACGGGTGGTAAACGTCAGCCCCTAGTAACGTGATAAGTTATGCCGATGTCTGGCCTATAACGGTTTAAGAAACTACTAATAACTCTTATTAGTAAATCTCATCAGCAGCCCTGGCCAGGGACTTCGAGTTATAGCCAATCGAGTATAGCGTAACACCAATCCCTAATACCGAGAGAGACAAAACCCCTCCTATCGCTCATTGCCTCTATATGACTCGGGACTGTACCCATAATCCACCTGTTTGTACGACTCCTTTGAGACGTGGTAGGGAGGAAATCAAAGCACAGTGGGAGCCACATAACACTCTATGACGATCTCGGGTCTATAGACTAACCTGTACCAGTGTCACCGGAGGACTGCTATCTGACGATAGGTATACTACCAACTAGGAGTCCTTGGCGAGTTTGTTCGGTGTACCCATTCTCCAATGAGCACCTGTGTACAATCTTTGATGTCACACACCAATAGTTGTGGGATCAACCATCTCCCTCTAAGGGACAAGTAACGTACACACTAGTCTACTCTGGAATATCGATACCCTATTCTCGATATTCCCATGACTAGGAGCTGATTAAAGGATGTACTTTTGGACCACCCTGGCCTCACTAGTATGATCTCATCGTAGTCCTGGTAGTCAAGTACATATCCTAGGGTTTATGGTTCGATCCGTTTTATGGGGTTGTTCTAGCGTCAGTTTTATAAAACTTTTGTTCCGCATTCGGCCACGATAGATGGCCAGGGCACTGGCATAACCCAACATGGTATCGAAGCCAACCCATAAACCCTTAGCTAGCTGTTTTGGACGATATTAAAGTAATGAAACTGAAACAATATGGAAAATATTCAAGTTGCTATCAAATTTTCAGAGTTTTCTAAATTCTTTTTAAACAATTGCAGAAGACTTTTATTGTGACAACTAGAACACATAAAAAACGAGCCCAAAATTTCACTTTGGCCGGCGTGATCGGTGATATGCCCGGTTTCGCCGGTTTTTGTGTGGAGTTGAGGCTCGAGGTTTTTGGTATGTTCTGGGTTCTTGAATATTAGGTTTTAGTATTGTTTGTTTTTTCCTAGATTGCATATTGTGTTTTCTCTGGTTTGGGGGCAATACAGAGTATTTCGAATTCGCTATTTTTAACACAGTTTAAAAGTTTTCAGTATATACATTACTATCTGCGACCGTGAATGACATTAGAGCGGTATAACTTGTCTAATTGCTATATGTTCTTTTAGAAAGGTTTGCGAACATGACATTCACATTGATGTTCTTTGTTGTGCTGACGGTGTGGCTAGATTGTCATGGTGGATAGCCAGTGGTGCAATGGTAGTTGTATAGTTCAGATTCATTTATACATTTGATATTGTGGGGTGAGCATCCGACATGTGGACCGCCGTGTCTGCCAGTTTGTATATTATTTGTTTAGGGCATGACCGGGTTGAGGTCGATGTCACCCTTGTACATATATTTTTCTATTCTGTACTAGGATTACCCCGCGATGGAGTGCACGAATAGCCGGGTTCTAGAGGGCAACGAGCTCGCATCTCATGGCGTTAAGACGAAGGTCCCCTTACTTTAGAATTGGCGGGCTATTCGCCGCACTCGTAGGGGGTATAGGTTGACCCACGGAGGGATGCTCAAGTTACCGGATTCCATGAATTGTTGGGTGGCCTATTCACTTTGTTGATTGGGATTGCCTCACTTCTGGGATTGGCGGGTAACTTGCCGTGCTCGTAAGGGTCCAGGTTTTCATTGCACATGCTATCCACATGACAGGGAACGTCGGGTCTTATTTGTGGCCCAAGTGAAACCTGAGGCTCCAGGATTATCCTCCACTCTGTGTTGCTTGCTAAGATTCTGTGATGTTGCTTATATCATGCCTGGGACGAATGTTATATATATTTATATATATACTAGTAGATGTTATATATATTTTGCACCCGCGCTAGTTCAGTCCCGCTCTGCCATTAGTTAAGTAACCTAACGGGTGATGACGTGGCCCAGTGGCGAATGCGGATGGCATATATGTACATTATATTTTTCGTTCCTTTATCTAGTGTAATATGTTTAATTGATGGGGCTGCATTAATTTCGATTAATGCAAAGAAAACAAACCTATATGATATTTTTGGAACCAAGTTTTTTTTAAAAAAAATGACATTGCAGACGTTCTCTTTTACTTTGCACAGTGATATTCGGTTATGAATATCCAACACCTCATTCGACGAGGCAAGAGCCGAGATCCCTTCATCGGGAGTTTCCTCTTTAGAAAAAGTTTGCGTCATTGTAATAACTTCAGTATAATCGATTCTTTTTGCTTTGCATTGTGCTATTCAGTTTGGAATATCCTGCACCTCATTCGACGAGGAAAAAGCCGAGATCCCTTCACCAGGAGCGACCTCTTCAGCAAAGGTTTTTGCCACCATATATTTGTAAAACCACTTGGATTCCTTCAACGATATCAAGTTCATTACGTTAAATGTTTTTCGCTAAAAACCAGCCGTAGCCCTCCGTCATTTCAGAAAAGTAGCGCCTAGTATTCGTGCTATGTGTTACTTTTCTGAAGCATGTATATGCATTAATCTAGGACAGTCGTACAGCCTTGTTGGCTTCCATCAAGGGCGAGTACGGGTGGGTCTAAATTAATCAGGAAAATGATGGGTAGAACTTGACTTGTACTTTATGATTTGTTGGCATCCGTCAAGGTCATAAGACGCTTAGGGTAAAAATCACATCGGGAGTTTCAAACATACAGGAAACTTGCTAGGAATGCACATACCTTCTGTAGTGTGGTGACTTGAGTGGATTCCATCAAGTTATCACGCGATGATAGTTGGATCCCGATTCCCACCGACGAGTAGGTATTACTCCTCGGGTGATTTTAGATGATCCCGACTAATTCTTTTTTAAGGGTTTGAGGGAGTATTTGAGGAAACAGTGGGAGCTATCCTGATTAGATAAAATGATTAACCATTATGATCTAGGTAAGAGTGCATGCTGAGTGTTTGTTTTCTCTCTCTCTTTAGCAATGACCTTCTCCCGACCCTAAACTAAAACTCATGAACCAAGTTAACCGAACCTTCTAAAAACACTTTGGCTTTTGGATTGTCACGGAGTCGCATATATCATTACCAATCCTACTTCACCTTAGCATTTCTCCAGATCACATTGTATCACTACTAAAATCCATATAGCTTGGATATTCCATCGTATAGTTACATACGAATTCAAAGGAACTTGTTCCAGTTCGAGGATGGTTTCTGGTTCAGGAGAAATAGAATAGGTTTATTCAGTTGTCTTTTCTTTTTACCTTCTCTCAGCTTTTGAGGGCTCCTGGTATTAGAAGAGTACACTTATTGCGCTTATTGGATAGTCTTCTTCCAAACCTTAGGCTAGTGCCGAAGGGAAGGGAAGGAGGAAAATCAATTAGCCTAAGTGTGGTGTACAGATGGTAATAAGTAATGACATATAAAGGGATTGAGGTGATAGCAAAGAAATATACGATTACAGTCATGAATCTGGATAGTGGAAGAGACATTAGTAGGATACCCGCTTAGCCCTTTGAAACATTTTCATGTTTCAGTTTTATTATGCAGTGTTAATTGAAAGCTGTTTTCCCAATTTGATTCTGACTCTAGAGTATATATTTACTAGATTTGATTCTCACATCTGTATAGCGTTACAGATGATGAGTAGGAGTAAGATATTTGGAATTAGGTGATTAGATCCTCAATACATATCAGAATTCTTTTTAATTGGTGATATTTAAGGAAATCACCTGGGTTTCGCCTGACGATAAATATTTGGTTTTGAATATTCGTTGTCATGCACCAATTTCAAACTGATATATCTGTACGTTTATTTTATAAAGTGAGATATACCTTTTTGAAATTATGTCTATGAAATTTACCTATATCAGTTGATGGTTAGGTAAGGTGCATTCAACAATGGTGTAATTCTTCTTAACTATAGTACAGTTTTTCAACCTACGACGCACAGGATTTGAGTTATTAGACTCAGTAGACTTATACAAAGTATTGTATGTTTTTCGATGTCCG
Source organism: Agapanthus africanus (assembly GCA_030015575.1). Taxonomy (NCBI): domain Eukaryota; kingdom Viridiplantae; phylum Streptophyta; class Magnoliopsida; order Asparagales; family Amaryllidaceae; genus Agapanthus; species Agapanthus africanus. The sequence continues at coordinate 833,444,352 of JASDDO010000024.1, read as the reverse complement.
TTAGGGTAAAGGGGTTGGTATTCGGACTATATTCTGTTTACTCATGACTTCTCCAGTTCTACACAAGTATTTCGTTGAAATACAAGGTCCAGATATTGAGAAGATATAAGTATAAGAATAAAGTGGAGAACCATATGTTGCAAGACAAAGGGTTGGTACTTGTACTATATTCTCTTTACTTTTGACTTCTCTAGTTTTAGACAAGTATTTCGTTGAAATACAAGGTCCAAGTTTTGAGAAGTTATAGGTATAAGAATAAAGTAGAGAACCATTTGTTAGAAGTATCAGGATTCTTCTAGGTGATTGAAAATGCAGATACTTGTGTTTGGTATTCCGTTGTAAGTAATAGTTTTGAGAACTTTCTTCTCTTTCAGGTTACTCATATGAGGATCTATTCCTGGATGGGTAATGCCGTATGGCCTCCTTCCATTTGGTTGATATGCACTGGAAACAGCTGCATGATTTTTGAATCTGGACAAACTCAAAGCATGTTTCAGTAATGGCAGTTTGTAGGTTATCCCGGGCTTTGACGAGGGTTAACTTTCTAACATCTAGAAGATCAATAGTTATATTGTTCTTGACTCGCCACCCGTTTTAATAAAATTGATTCTTTTCAGAAAATATTAGTGGGAGTATGGTAGAACTGGAAGTAATTCCAGAAGCACAAACGATTACTAAAAATTTAATAGAACCTAAGAATTCAAATGGTTTCGACGATCTATTAGCCACTCCATAGATTTGGTGGGTAACCTCAAGCACCCGGGAGGTACTTCGGTATCCTCAAAGGCGGTGACAAGGATGTTTATGATTACCCAAACTTGTTATTGTTGTTGTTCTAAACTATGAGACCTGGCAAGATGACGAGTATAACGCCGTTCTAAATTAGCTTTAGAAGTGCACGTGTATATGACTCAGCCAGAGGGTTGTTGTAGTCAGTGGGAGCAGCGGAAGTATAGTGGGCAAATTGCCTATGTCTATTTATGGACTAAAGCAGGTATAGCAGAGATAGATCATCTATTTTTGATGTGACAGTCATAGAGTTTGATTTCATCAGAATAAGATATGGATCTGGTAAGAAGGTAGTAGAGAGTGATGTCCTGGTATTTAGATGCATGCACTTAATAGGAAGATATCTTCCTATAATACTATCGGTTTATACTGTGGTTGTCACAAGTGGTTTCTCTACATAGGATATGAATAAAACATCAGGGATTTTGGTGACTAGATCTATAGTTTTAGATCTAGATTTGGGAAGTGTCCTAATTCGGGTACTTTGATATTATTCTAAAAGTGTTTTAGAATGGACAACTCCTGGCGTGGTGGTGTACCTGCAGGTGATGAAGTCACCCTCTCTAAAGAGATATCGTTTAGACCGATGAGGAGAGGGATTTACATGATTGGCATATCACTTGCTTAGGCAATTGAGTCAATCATGAGATGTCATGTACAACACCAGATATTGCTTTTGCACTGGCTGCAATAAGCGAATATATTAATCCAATCCTGGAGAAACATTTGGAAGCAGTTATAAATATAAGTGGATGTTCTTGGTATATGGTAACGGCAGCTTGCTTCGGGAGACGGCTATTGTTGGTTATAGTGCCCTCAAGTCAATTATTAGATCGCAGGCACGCGATTGCGATAATTGAAGGAGGACCCGTACTGGTAGAACATTCTTACTCGAGATGATAGTAGCTATATGGTTTGTCTTTATTTTCATGTACTTGCTTTAGATGGCTTTATAGATAACTATTACATGTTGATAGAGCCCATAGGATTCTAGCTTGACTACCAGCAGTATGATGGCGATCATATACGTGGGAGCTGGGGGTCTATAAGCACATCCTTAAATATCCCTAGTCGTGGGAGTTTCGAGACTAGGCGTCGATACTCCAGAGTAGACTAGTGTATACTTATTGAGACCTCGACGAGGGGCGGTGGTCAGTATCACAATCCATTGATGTTAGTTTGTTCACCTAGGATGTATACAAGTGCTCATTGGGTTATGAGTATACCGGACGGACTCGCCGGAAACCTGCTAGTTGGTATTATACCTATTTTCAGATAGCATTTCTCTGGTGACATGTCTACAGGTTAGTCTACCGACCTGAGATCGTCATTTGTCTTGTTTAAGTTCCCACTGTGCTTTGATTACTACCCTACCACGGCTTAAAGGAGTTGTGCAAATAGGTTTTAGTTGGGTACAGTTTCGAGCCACATGGAGGCAGTGAGCGGATCGTCAGAGGATTCGTCTCTCCCGGTATTGGGGGTTGATGTCGCGTTATGCACGCGTGGCTATCACCAGAAATCCTTGACCAAGGTAGTCGAGAATTACTGATCTAGGATTGGTAGTTTCTCAGGCGGTGATGCGTTTCATACCGATACTGAATGTCAAGTTATTACGGGTCTGACTTTATCCACCCCCTAGACTCGATATGCGATACTCATAGACGGATGACCGGAATGTATGGATATTGTCACTGTCTGGCTCAGTAGAGGTTTCAGGATGAGTTTACTCATCGGCCTCCCTTTCGCTCAATACCTGGGCAGCCGTTATGTACCGCTAGTGCCGCTGACGTGCTTGTGGTTAAACCCACTGCCAGCGTATTGATGAGTCTTTAAAGTCCTACATAGAGGGTTTCCTTAATTTGGGCGAAACATTGTAGAGGCCATATAGTTTTATGGCAGGGTTCGATCATATACGTGCACTTGTACACGGATCATGATTCAGACGGATAATACTATTGGGCTTTGTTTTAACCTGAATCCTAGTATTATATTGTTGGATTATTTTTGTCTCGTTGTATTCGTATTCTTTCGGAATACGAAGGCGGGTATGTATATACGGATGATGGGTATTCTTGTAATTTATTACAAGATCACTTTAGAAGATGCCATCTCTTTTATTGTTTATAAACATTTAGGTTAAATGTTTATTTGACGGGAGAGTGTGACTCATTGTTTTGGCATTGTTTCCTTCTATGTGCACTTGGTGACTCATGGTGGTGAGTCATGGTGGTATGATGTGTGTTTTGTTGTGTTGTGTGATATTTGTGTGAGATATTTGTTCTTGGGTTGATTTCTTGAGTTGCTAATTATTGATATAACACTTTCTCAAAACTCACAAAACACATACAAATGAAAAAGCAACAGCCTATTTTCTTAACACTAGCCATTTTTCTTGACTTGCTTTTTCCTTTGTTCACACTCTTCTCTGATGGGATTCCTTAGCACCTATCCTAGGGTTTGCAAGTATCACACATGCCACAACAAAAATTCAAAGGGGTGCCAAACAATCAACTACGAATCGTACTAGAAAACTAGGGTAACAAAAACTTGTAATCTAACATTACAAAGAGAAGTGAATGAAAATACAACATTTGTAGATCCGGTCCTTCACTTCTAAAGCTTCGTGTTGGCGTCCCTTCGCTGCGATCATCATAGTCCTGAACTCTAGAATGGATTTCTCCGGAGAAATGATCAAGGTAGCTTGTTGACTTCGATGCCGAAGATGATCTACGTCGACGTCACTCAAACAGAAGCTCCCTCTTCATTTGGTCAAGAACTTTGTGAAGAGAACACCCTAAACTAAATGGCGAGTAGGAGAGGATGATGAAATAGAAAATGGGTTGACTTTAGATTTTAATTTCTCACTTTGTTTCTTCACTTAAAAAAATCTAGCAAGGTTTTCTTCTTTTGGATGAAGAAGAAAAAGAAGAAAGAAAGAGTGAGAATGAATAAACAATTGAAGATAATTATCATAATGCAACTATGGGTGAGTTAGTATCATCCACTAACCTTTGTAGAGACTAAACCATAGTTTAAGTTAATGGTTTGGTTAATAAATATCTTTAGTAAAACAAAGTAAGTAGATTTTGTCAAAGATGCTTTAAGCTTCATGAAGCTTCAAGTTAAGACAAAGAAAGCCACCACTTTGAATTACAAAATAAATAAAAACCCTAACCATTATCATAAATACGGTGTAAGTCATACACACACCCAAGTTTGCATGTATCATCTAGCATGATACAATCATGAACACAAACATATATCACATATACATCATGTGCACATCAAGTGAGAAAAACAATCTTAAGTGAACCAATACTAGTTAATGTAAAGTAATATATGAAATATATAATTATATATTAAATCATTAAATCAACACTTGATTTAATGATCCGGTCATATCGCATATAACCGACTAATATCTAGTGTATCACATACTGGTATTATTCTAAAGACTCTAAAGACTCGTCAATACGCCGGCAGTAGGTGGTGATCATATCAGTCACCCACAAGCCATAAGCGATCTGCTAAACGTAACGGCCACCCGGGTATTGAGCGATCAGAAGATCAACGAGCAAGCGTGCTCACACTCCTACGAATCCAATCAGTAACATCTATCGCACAGTCCGGTCTGTTCGTCTGATATGTCGTATATCTCGCCTAGAGGTGATAAACGTCAGACCCTAGTAGCTTGATAAGTTATGCCGATGTAAGGTCCATAACGGTCGTGAAACTACTGATAACACTTACCAGTAAATCACAGCAACCCTGGCCAGGGATTTCCAGTTATGGCCAATCGAACATAGCACAACATCAACCCCCAATACCCGGAGAGACGAATCCCCTCCTATCGCTCATTGCCTCCATGTGACTCGGGACTGTACCCAAAAACCACCTGTTTGCACGACTCAGTAGAGCCGTGGTAGGGTGGAAATCAAATCACAGTGGGAGACACGCAAGACTCTATGACGATCTCGGGTCAACAGACTAAGCTGTACTAGTGTCACCAGAGAACTGCCATCTGACGTAAGGTATAATACCATCTGGGAGTTCTCGGCGAGTCCGTTCAGTGTACCCAGTCTCCACTGAGCACCAGCATACCATCTCTGATATCAAACACCAATGGATATGGTATCATCCATCGCCTATCATATGCATCGAGAAGATATACGCTAGTCTACTCTGGAATATCGATGCCTCGTCTCGATATTCCCACGACTAGGAATATTGAAGGATGTACTCATGGACTTCCCAGGACCTACTAGTATGATCTGCATCATAATCCTGGAAGTCGAGAACACATCCTAAAGGCTTTATCAACATGTAACAGAGAGACGGTAAGTATACATGTTAAGATAAAGAGCAACCTGATAGCGTACTATCATGTCGAGTAAGAAAGTCCTCCCTATATATGTCCCAGCATCCACTATAATATACATCTCATGTACAATAATGGCCTCTAGGGCATACATACAACAACTAACATTCTCTCCATGGCATCTTCTTCTACCTCCACCCTACATGTCTCATGTGTTGAGAAATCTAGGGTGTATTGCGAAAAAGTAATCTTACACACTCTCTACTTCATCTTGGCTATCTAGGGTAGCGAACTAGGTACTCGAGTTGCTTCGGATTTGAGGTCGGAGCCTGTATTACATACTCTCAAGGTGGACCGTCTTCGATGGGGGAGACCGGAGATCAAACTTGATCAAAGAAGCCAAGAGGAGCTTGGGACAAAGGTTGAAAACCAAAGGACATAGATCATTCGGTATAACCTTTCTACTCCTTTATAGATAACTAGTTTAAGGGTTAATGGTCAATCCGGGGAATCGGGTTCCGTTAGTGTCAGTTTATTAAATTTTTGTTCCGTATTTGGCCACGGATTGATAACCGGGGCGCTAGTGTAACCCAACATGGTATCAGAGCCAACCCATTAAGCTCATACTAATTGATTTAGATAATGTTAAATTATCCTGACCGAAACAACTCTAAAACAATACCAACTTGTATTCTAGTTTCTGTCAAATTTTATTTAGTCTTCTAAAAATATTTAAACAATTGCAAAAGACTACCTATATGACTACTAGAACACACACCAAACACGAGCCCCAAATTCCTTTTTTGACCCGGCCACATTAGCCTAAAAACCGGTCTGGCCGGTTTTCCAGTGCATTTGGGACTTGTTATTTTGGGTGTTCTTTAGTCTCCGGAATATTGGTTAAGTGGTATTGCTTGTTTTGCACAGTTTGGATATTGATTTATCCTTTAGTTGGGAGGCAATTCGGCGTATTTCGAAATTGATATTTCTAACACTGTTTAAAATTTTACAGTACATACATTACTATCTGTGACCGTGAATTTCATTAGGGCGGTACAACTTGTCTAATTGCTATATGTCTTTTAGACAGGTTTGCGAACGTGACATTCACGTTGATGTTATGTGTTGTGCTGTGTTGTGGAGGAATCGTCGTGGTGGATAGCTTGGGTGAAATATTAGTACAGTTTAGTTTCATTTGTACATTTGACATCGCGGGGCGAGCGTCCGACATGTGGACTGCCGTCAGTGCCTGCTTGTATGTTATTTATTTGGGGTATAACCGGGTTGATGTTGATGTCACCATTGTATATATTTTTTTCTGTACTAGGATTATCCCGTGATAGAGTGCATGGATAGCCGGTTTCTAGAGGGCAACGGGCCCGCATCTTATGACGTTGAGACGGAGGGGCCTCACTCTAGAATTGGCGGGCTATTCACCGCACTCGTAGGGGGTACAGGTTGACCTAAGGAGGGGTGCTCAAGTTACCAGATTCCGTGAAGTGCCTGGTGGCCCATTCACTTTGATGAAGGGGGTTGCCTCACTTCTGGTTTTGGCGGGTAACTTGCCGTCCTTGTAGGGGTCTACGTTTTCATTGCACAGGCTATCCACACGAACAGGGGAATGTCGGGTTTCACTTGCGGCTCAAAGGAAACCCGGGGCTCCCAGATTATCAGTTTTGTTCTTTGATGCTTATCACATATCTTCGATGTTGCATATATCATGCCTAGAATGATTATTATATATTTATATATATACTAGTAGATGTTGTATATATTTTGCACCCGCGCTAATCCTGCCCACGCTCTGTCGTTAGTTAAGTAACCTAACAGGTGATGACGGGGCCCAGTGGCGAATGCGGATGACATATACGTACATCATATTTTTGTTCTTTTCTGGTGTGATTAATTGATGGGACTGCGTTGATTCTGATCAATGCAAGGAAAACAGACCTATGTGATATTGTTGGAACAATTTTCAAAAGCTGTTATTACAAGGACGTTTTCTTTTGTTTTTCATAGAGGTATTCGGTTAAGAATATCCAGCACCTCATTCCACGTGGCAAGGGGCGAGATCCTTCACCGGAAGTTGTTAGTTATATGTATGCCCTAGAGGCCATTACTGTACATAGGATGTATATTGTAGTGGATGCTGGGACATATATAGGGAGGACTTTCTTGCTCGACATGATAGTATGCTATCTGGTTACCCTTTACTTTAACGTGTATGATGATTGTCTCTCTGTTACATGTTGGTAAAGCCCTTAGGATCTGTACTTGACTACCTGGACTATGATGCGGATCATACTAGTGGGGACATGGTAGTCCATAAGTACATCCTTCAAAGTCCCTAGTCGTGGGTGTATCGAGACGGGGCATCGATATACCAGAGTAGACTAGCGTGTACCTTCTCGACCCATACAGATGGGCGATGGATGATCCCATATCCATTGGTGTTTGACATCGGAGATGATATACGGGTGCTCAGTAGAGACTGGGTACACTGGACGGACTCGCCGAGAACTCCCAGATGGTATTATACCTCACGTCAGATGGCAGTTCTCTGGTGACACTGGTACAGAGTAGTCTGTTGACCCGAGATCGTCATAGAGTCTTGTGTGGTTCCCACTGTGCTTTGATTTCCATCTTACCACGTCCAAGAGGGCGTGCAAAACGGTGGTTTTTGTGTACAGTCCCGAGTCACATGGAGGCAATGAGCGATAGGAGGGGATTCGTCTCTCCCGGTATAGGGAGTTGATGTTGCGCTGTGTTCGATTGGCTATAACAGGAAATCCCTGGCCAGGGTTGCTGAGATTTATTGGTAAGTGTTACCAGTAGTTTCTCGAACAGTTATAGACCTCATATCGACACGACTTATCGAGCTATTGGGGTCTGACGTTTACCACCCCTAGGCGAGATATGCGACATATCAGACGATCAGACCGGACTGTACGGTAGTGTTACTGGTCGGATTCACTAGAGTGTGAGCGGGCTTGCTCGTCGATCTTCAGATCGCTCAATACCCGGGTGGCTGTTACGTTTAGCAGACCGCTTGCGGCTTGTGGGTGTTTGATATGATCATCATCTGCTGCCGGCGTATTGACGAGTCTTTAGAGTCCTACACAGAGGTTTCCTGGCTCAAGCGAAACGAAATAGGAGCGCATATGAGATATGTGCGGGACCGAGAATAATGCGTGTATGTGATACCGTATTTCATTCTCGTGATGAATGTATCGAATGGTTGTATGCGATATAACCTAGTTATCGATTCAAGCGTTGATTCGATAAGCCGATACATTGTATACTAGTCGGTTGTGTGCGACATGACCGGATCATTGAATCAAGTGTTGATTTAATGATTTAATGCATAATTATATATTTGATATATTATTTTGCATCAACTAGTATCGGTTCACTTTATAATGGATTTTCTCACTCGGATGTGCGCATTATATATGTGATATGATTTTGTGCACTAGCTTGTATCATGTTTGATGATGCATGCTTTTTGGTTAAGTGTAAAGTGTTAAACCTTGGTTAATGAATAGGTTAGGGTTTATTATTTGTTATTCATTTGTCTTATTTAATTATCCATTTATTTATGATAAATGAATAAAAGAAAAAGAAATGAAATGGTTGCTAATTTTGGATTCTAGTTGAAGCTTCTTGATCTTTTGACTAAGTGACCATTTTGTCTCTAGTTTGACCCTAACCATTCCTTTAAACATGGTTAACTCTTTACAATTAACCATGGTCTTGTTATGATAAGGTTGTATTATTCATTTCATTTTAGAATTAACTTATCATAACTATTTTCCTTCTTCTTCTTCATTCTTCAAGTGAAGAAAACCAAGGTCCATCAATGGTGATTGTTGGAAAAGAGTGAGAAATCCAAAACTAAAGTCTACCCACTTCCTATTTCTTCATCCTCTACCTCTTGCCAAGTAGTAGAGTGTGTTTACTTCACAAGTTTCTTGACTTGGTGAAGTCGGAGCTTGATTTAGCGATGCCTCGACGTAGATCATCTTCGGCATGGACATCGACGACCTAGCTTGCCCACTCTCCGACGAAGCCGATCCTAGAGCCTGGATTTGACTTGGACAGCGGAGAGGAACTTGTTGCGGAGCTATGGAGGTGGAGCACCGGATCTACAAAGGTTGTATTTCCGTTTTCTCATTAGTTAAGTGTTAACTAGTTCATTGTTCGCCTAAACATCTAGTTATCGATCCGTAGTTTAGGGTTTGTAGGCACCATAATATTTGAAATTGCCATGGTTGATGGCTTGGGAGACCTCACTAGGGTGCCTAGGAACCCTACAGTGGTATCAAAGCCTAGCTAGAGCCTTAGGCGAAGTCCAGACGGAATTTGAAACCGGAACGAACCCGAAACCAACTCCAAAATGTGCTCTCTGTACTTTTTCTAAAAACAGAGATTTTTCATGATTAAAAATATGCAGAGAAATAAGAAGGAAAATATAAGAATTACGGCGCAAAATTGGGGCAATGAACAGTGCAATAAGACGCGGATCCGCGGCACTTTCCTTGATTAGGCGGCGGTTCAGCGGCTGATTGCTGACGTCAGCCTTTAAATATTGCACAGTAATTCACTGTTTTTAGTGCTGAGTTCTCTGGATGTTTTTAAATTTTATTCAAGTGTTGAATAATCTGGGATGTTTTGGAGTTTTGATGATTCGATCGGGTTTATCAAATTTTGTCTGTTTGGCTTTCCGGATAAATTTTTAGAATATGTTAAAAAGTTCGACCGGATATAAATACCCAATTTTTCCCCTGTCGGGAAATTTCCAAGTGTTGGATTTTTCCGTAGTTTAACGACTTCTAAGTAGTGCAAGTAATGCGATGGTCCCTCTAGAAGACAACAAACCTTAACTCGATTATGTGACCGTCTTGAACTGCCCTTTGAACCTTTGGGTTTGGGGCAGTACGGCGTGCCACATGTGAGGCGTTGGCTTGACCCTTCTACGGCTGGACCGTTGGTACTGAGGTACGAACTGAATGTTGTTAGACTAGTTTCATATGTTGAGCTGTATCGGGAAAACTTGGGTGTTCGATTGTTCGATCGGAAAGTTTAACATTTTCTGTTTATCTGGAATGTGATACAATAATTGGAATTCACAAAAAGGTTATGAGATAACTAAATGAATGTTATAAACATAGCAGTTTAGTCTCACTTGATCGGTTGCCACGGAATTTTGATATGATCAAAAGTCCGTCGCAATCACGTAGCGTACACGGATACTCGCCGGGTAAACTTAATAGACAGCTTCACTCCATAGCCCCGACCAAGTGACTGTAGGAGAACCCCGTCGCCGAAAGCATCCGTTCGGGTGCTCGCGGTGGCGGTGTTCCGCCTTGGTGCACTTCGTCGACGGTATCGGAGGTGCGGCCGTCTACTGAAGTTTGCGACGAGCATTCGATCAGGATGTCAGGAATCTTGTTGAATTGCCCGACTTGATATTGAAAAGTGTTTTCGATTTTGAGACTAAAATGCGGGGTTTATAATTGTTAGGCATGCGATGTCTAAGTAATTCATTTGGTCAGGCATGTGATGTCTGAGGTGGTTGCGGATTCCAACTGTTGTAGTTTTACACTTTCTTTTCTGTGACCGTAAGTGTAATATGTGATATCGCCGGTTTCGTTGCTATATGTCAACGACAATTGGGATGGACATATTTACTTACGTTGATGACATGTGATGTTATGTGTTGCTGGATATGTTATATTGGATCGTCGTGTTTGAATAGCCGGGGGTTTTTATGTGAGATGAGTGTTTTTCATTTTCATTCATGTAAAAACTTGTATGTAATATTCTTTTATTGGGGCGCTTCCTGGTTGCTGAAGTTGTCACCTTTTGTATATTATTTACTTTTCTGCACTAGGATAGACCTAAGGAGGGGAGCACAAGTAACCGGGTTCTGGAGTCCAGTGGGAGACCAACTCGAGGAGTCGAGTCCGGGTCTCCTAACTCTAGAATTGGTAGGGTTGCTTGCCGCTCTCATAGGGGTCTAGGGGTGTGGGTTTGGCTATTCATCACGACCGTGGAATCCGTGTTTTATACTGGCTCGTATTGAAAACACGGACGTCCTAGTATATCTAATATTTCATATGTTTCTTCTGCTGCGATATCTGTGATGTGATCATGCGATATTCTGTGATAGATACAGTATATAGTATATATGATATATTATATAGACGTTACTTATGTTTTACATCCGCGCTAGCCCTGCCCCACTCTGCCGTTAGTTACCTAACCTAACGGTGTACGAGGGGACATCGAGGCGAATGCGGATGGCATAAGTGTACGTCATATCTATCTGTGATGTTTAGGTACATAAATGATGGGACTTCATTAATGTGATTAATGAAATAAAAGAAACCTAAGATGTTGTAGAATCGAATTTCAAAATAAAACAGGTAGCTACAGTTCTTGCTTTGCACAGAGGTATATGTGATATATCCTGCACCTTATTCGATGAGGAAAGGACCGAGATCCCTTCACCGGGAGTGACTCCTTTAGCAATAACTGGCAGATGCTACACACACGGTTTGTCTTTTGATTGCTTTTAAGTGTTTTGCTTTGCACAGTGATATATATGATATATCCCGCACCTCATTCGACGAGGAAAGGACCGACGATCCCTTCACCGGGAGTGACTCCTTTAGCAAAACTAGAAAAGCCTCAAAAACTCTCCATTTCAAAATTCATTCGATCCTACAACGATATCAAGTTCATTACGCAATAGGTTTTCAGAAAAACCTGTCGTAGCCCTCCGTCATTTCAGATAAATCCTGTTTAGTATTCGTGCTGCGTTTGTTGACCTTGTCAAGGCGCAGTGTGCGGTAGCTAACCAGTATTTATCTGCTTATGCATATGATGCAGATTGGGTTAGGGTAGTCGTGTGGCCTTGTTGACCTTGTCAAGGGTCGTGCGGGTGGGTTTGATTCAATCAAGAAATGACTGGTTGAACTTGACTTGCGGTCTATGGTTTGTTGACCTTGTCAAGGTCATAGATCGTTCGGGGCAAAATATTATCGGGAATTTCAAGTGTTGAAATTTGCAATGAGATTGCATACCTTCTATGAGATAGTTGGATCCCGATACCGGCTGCGAGTAAGAGTTACTCCTGTGAGAGTTTTATACATTACAATTAGCCGATCAAGTAGGTGTCTAGAAAGGTGTTAACGAGGTTACGCCTCTGGGAAAACGAGGTTTACATTAATTAGGTTCGTGCGAAAGCACGGGGGACCTCCCTCAAAGTACCGACACTGGCCTGGCTGAAAGATTGGCGAACTTGTAGTGTGTAATTAATCCCGGCTAGTCTTTCCTTTTAGGGTTTGAAGGAAGATTTGATAAAAAGCAGTGGGAGCCATCCTGATTAGATAAAATAATAACCAATCTATTCTTGACAGAGCGCACGCTGAGTGTTTTCTTCTCTCTCTCTCCACGTAGCGACCATATCACGCCTTAATCAAGATAATAAAACAGAATATTGACCGAACCCGCTTGTTATACTGAGCTGGGGAACGTTGGTCCCGCTCCAACTTATAATTGTTATAAGACAGAGCAGGAAATTGGGGATTACCAGAATTCCCGTGCCGCCCAAACGAAGAGAGTGCATGCTGATGCATCATCTTCGGGTGTGTTCATTATACAGAACTGTTTCTCAGTATCCTTTACGTCCTGGGTATGTGATACCAGATCAGGATCCCAGATATGTAATTTGTTACATAGGGCTACAGAAAGGTAGAGAACTGAGAACGGGTGATAAGTTTCATGAGGCAGAAAACGGGGCAAGAGTTGCAGCCAAGTCTGTCGGTCACTGTCACCCTGTATTACAAATACATTGATTCTGAACGAATGTTATTAGATACCGAACCTGATATACAAAATCGTATCTATCTCTTTATTAGTAAAGAAATGATAAAATTTTGTATTGATGGATAATGTTTTGAACATTTCCTATATCAAAAGTTGATCGGTTCAGGCACGTTATCTAAAAGCATTGATGTTCTAAATCAAACTACAGTTCTTAGTATATGGAACACACACAAGAGGAAGAGTTCAGAAATGAACGGATTCTTCTTGAGGCATTGTAGACTAGGTCAGATCAATGCGACCCGACTGGCTGGAGTTACATAAAGATGTATATTTAAATTAGTTTGAACTTACATCTTGTGAAACTCGCCAGTCATGTCACAAAGATAAGATGACCATAGCTCCGTTTATTGGAAACAGAGAAAGGGTTAATGAACTCTTGGGATGATACATGTTGATGTATGTAAGGTCCCCTGTCTACACATGCCAGGACTGGTTCTTTATACTTCATTACGTTCTCTGATGATCTCTTTAGATTCAGACACATGTTCTTGTTGAAACACAAGTCTGAACCTTTTGAGATATTCACAGAATATAAGTTAGAAGTAGAGAACCAAAATACGGGTAAAAGTATTATGTCCTTTGATGAGATCAAGGAGGAGAATACTTGAGCACGGAAATCCTGGACTTTTCTAAAGGATAATGAGATTCTCTCTCAGCATTACTCCTCTGAATACACCATAGCACGATGGTATATCGGGGCGGAAAAATCACACCCTATATGATATGGTGTTCTCTATGATGAGTATTACTGAGTCACCTATTTCCTTTAGGGAGTTATGCACTTGAGAAGCTGCATACCTATTGAATAGGGTTTGAATCGAATCAGTTGCCTACCACTTCATATATGATATGGAAAGGGTAGAGCCCATATCTTAAGTTAGTTAAGATTTGGGGTTGTCCGGCCTGTGTCTAAAAGCAAAATCCGGACAAGCTCGAAGCAAAGACTGTAATGTAGAACTGGAAATGTTCCAGCTATACGAACTACAGCAGATGATTTGATAGAGCCAAAGGATTCAGTAGATTCCAACGAACCTCAGCCTCTCCGCCGATCTAGTAGGGTTCCTCACCCACCTGAGAGATACTTCGGTTTCTCTATGACAGTGGGAGCGAGGATTGCATCATGAGATGATGACCCAACTAGCTTCGAGCTGGCCATCAGGAGTAAGACTCTGTAAGAATGGCTGGATGCTTAGCGATCTGAGATGGAATCCATGTACACCAACAAAGTATGGACTTTGGTTGTAATATCTGAAGGGTTAAATCCCCATCAGGAGCAAGTATATCTTGAGAAGATTACTTGGTGTACATGGAAAAGTTGAGACTTTCAAAGCTAGACTTGTTAAAGTTTGCATCATTGACCAGGTGTGGAAAATGATGAAACCTTTTCAAGTAGCTATGCTTAAGTCCATCCAGATCCTACTTGTCACGGCTACATACCATGACTGCGATATCTGGTGGTTGGGTGTCTTGACTGCTTTTCTAAATGATGATTTAGAAGAGAGCGTCTATAAGTACACAGCCAGAGGGCCACGTAGACAGTGGGAGCAGCGGAAACGTGTGCAAGATGCTTTATAGGATAAAGCAGGCATCGCGGAGTTGGAACATCTGTTTTGATGGATAAGTCAAAGAGTTTGACATCATCAAAATGGTAGATGAACCTTGTATGAACAAAAAGGTAGTAGGGAGTATGGTGGTGATCCTCGTAGAGTACGTGGATGACATACTCTTGATAGGGAAAGAGTTTCCTATGCTACGCTCGATTAATCTCCGTTTATCACAATGATTCTCCATATAGGATCATAATGATACCTACTAACTCCTGGATTTTGGATCTATGAGATAGATCTAAATGGATGTTAGGATTCTCACTAGTTGTAGTGAGATGGTATCAATCGATCCTGGGGAGAATCACTGGAAGGGTTCCAGGGTGATAAAGACGACTGAATGTCAGTCGCAGGCAATGTCTTTACCCTCAGTAAAGGGACGGTATGTTGGAAGAGTTCCAAGCTAGATACCGTGACATACTAGACGATAAAGGCAGGATACATCGCTACTTAAGATGCTACCAAAGAGGATGTTTGGGTGTATATTGGTTCATGAGATGAACTACGTTCCTACCATTGTGAGACAATGGAGTTGTGGCTCATGCCGAGGAACGCCGGTCCCATCAGTGATCCAGACATATTCTAAGGCAGTGTCACTTGATCATGGAGATGGTTGATCTCCAGGGAGATCAAGGTTAGGAGAGTAGACCAAGAGGACAACACAGCGGATCCACTCACAAAGGCCTATTCCCAGAGAGAGACTTTTATGGGATGGTTGAGTATGAGATACTACAACCACTGCTACAGATGGCCCTAGTGCAAGTGGGAGATTGTTAGTTATATGTATGCCCTAGAGGCCATTACTGTACATAGGATGTATATTGTAGTGGATGCTGGGACATATATAGGGAGGACTTTCTGGCTCGACATGATAGTATGCTATCTGGTTACCCTTTACCTTAACGTGTATGATGATTGTCTCTCTGTTACATGTTGGTAAAGCCCTTAGGATCTGTACTTGACTACCTGGACTATGATGCGGATCATACTAGTGGGGACATGGTAGTCCATAAGTACATCCTTCAAAGTCCCTAGTCGTGGGTGTATCGAGACGGGGCATCGATATACCAGAGTAGACTAGCGTGTACCTTCTCGACCCATACAGATGGGCGATGGATGATCCCATATCCATTGGTGTTTGACATCGGAGATGATATACGGGTGCTCAGTAGAGACTGGGTACACTGGACGGACTCGCCGAGAACTCCCAGATGGTATTATACCTCACGTCAGATGGCAGTTCTCTGGTGACACTGGTACAGAGTAGTCTGTTGACCCGAGATCGTCATAGAGTCTTGTGTGGTTCCCACTGTGCTTTGATTTCCATCTTACCACGTCCAAGAGGGCGTGCAAAACGGTGGTTTTTGGGTACAGTCCCGAGTCACATGGAGGCAATGAGCGATAGGAGGGGATTCGTCTCTCCCGGTATAGGGAGTTGATGTTGCGCTGTGTTCGATTGGCTATAACAGGAAATCCCTGGCCAGGGTTGCTGAGATTTACTGGTAAGTGTTACCAGTAGTTTCTCGAACAGTTATAGACCTCATATCGACACGACTTATCGAGCTATTGGGGTCTGACGTTTACCACCCCTAGGCGAGATATGCGACATATCAGACGATCAGACCGGACTGTACGGTAGTGTTACTGGTCGGATTCACTGGAGTGTGAGCTGGCTTGCTCGTCGATCTTCAGATCGCTCAATACCCGGGTGGCCGTTACGTTTAGCAGACCGCTTGCGGCTTGTGGGTGTTTGATATGATCATCATCTGCTGCCGGCGTATTGACGAGTCTTTAGAGTCCTACACAGAGGTTTCCTGGCTCAAGCGAAACGAAATAGGAGCGCATATGAGATATGTGCGGGACCGAGAATAATGCGTGTATGTGATACCGTATTTCATTCTCGTGATGAATGTATCGAATGGTTGTATGCGATATAACCTAGTTATCGATTCAAGCGTTGATTCGATAAGCCGATACATTGTATACTAGTCGGTTGTGTGCGACATGACCGGATCATTGAATCAAGTGTTGATTTAATGATTTAATGCATAATTATATATTTGATATATTACTTTGCATCAACTAGTATCGGTTCACTTTATAATGGATTTTCTCACTCGGATGTGCGCATTATATATGTGATATGATTTTGTGCACTAGCTTGTATCATGTTTGATGATGCATGCTTTTTGGTTAAGTGTAAAGTGTTAAACCTTGGTTAATGAATAGGTTAGGGTTTATTATTTGTTATTCATTTGTCTTATTTAATTATCCATTTATTTATGATAAATGAATAAAAGAAAAAGAAATGAAATGGTTGCTAATTTTGGATTCTAGTTGAAGCTTCTTGATCTTTTGACTAAGTGACCATTTTGTCTCTAGTTTGACCTTAACCATTCCTTTAACCATGGTTAACTCTCTACAATTAACCATGGTCTTGTTATGATAAGGTTGGATTATTCATTTCATTTTAGAATTAACTTATCATAACTATTTTCCTTCTTCTTCTTCATTCTTCAAGTGAAGAAAACCAAGGTCCATCAATGGTGATTGTTGGAAAAGAGTGAGAAATCCAAAACTAAAGTCTACCCACTTCCTATTTCTTCATCCTCTACCTCTTGCCAAGTAGTAGAGTGTGTTTACTTCACAAGTTTCTTGACTTGGTGAAGTCGGAGCTTGATTTAGCGATGCCTCGACGTAGATCATCTTCGGCATGGACATCGACGAGCTAGCTTGCCCATTCTCCGACGAAGCCGATCCTAGAGCCCGGATTTGACTTGGACAGCGGAGAGGACCTCGTTGCGGAGCTATGGAGGTGGAGCACCGGATCTACAAAGGTTGTATTTCCGTTTTCTCATTAGTTAAGTGTTAACTAGTTCATTGTTCGCCTAGACATCTAGTTATCGATCCGTAGTTTAGGGTTTGTAGGCACCATAATGTTTGAAATTGCCATGGTTGATGGCTTGGGAGACCTCATTAGGGTGCCTAGGAACCCTACAGAAGTGTCCCCTTAGGCATAAGTTTGCGTCAGGGTAATAACTTCTCTATAGTTGATTACTTTTTTCTTTGTATCGTGGTATTCAGTTGGGAATATTCTGCACCTCATTCCGTGAGAAAGGGCCAAGATCCATTCACTGGAAATGACCTGTTTAGCAAAAGTTTTCGCCACTATATATTTGTAAAGCTATCCGGTTCCTTCAACGATATCAAGTTCATTACGTTAAAGGTTTTTCGCCAAAAACCATCCGTAGCCCTCCGTCATTTCAGAAGGGTGGCACATAGTATTCATGCTATGTTTGTTGTCCTTCGTCAAGGCATAATGTATGGTAGCTATTTATTACTTTTCTGTTGCATAGATAGATGTGTTGGTTTGGGACAGTCATACTATTATGTTGGTCTTCGTCAAGGGTATGTACATGTGGGTTCAAAGTAACCTGGACAATAACGGGTATAACTTGACATATGACTTATAATATGTTGGTCTTTGTCAAGGTCATAAGAGCATGGGGCAGAAATCACATCTGGAGTTTCAAACATACAGGAAACTTGCAAGAAACGCGCATACCTTCTGGAGTGTGATAACTTTAGTGGATTCCATCAGGTTATCATGCGATGATAGTTGGATCTCGATTCCCACGGATGAGTTGGTTTACTCCTTGGGTGATTTTAGATGATCCCGACTAATTCTTCTTTTAGGGTTTAGAGGAGAATTTGAGGATACAGTGAGAGACATTCTGATTAGATAAAGTAATTAACCATTCCGATCTAGGTTAGAGTGCACGCTGAGTGTTTCTTTTCTCTTTCTCTTTGGTAGCGTCCATGGCCCAACCCTAGACTAGAACTCATAAACCAAGTTAACCGAACCTTCTTAAAATACATTGGCTTTTGGATTGTCAAAGTTGTATATATCATTGCCACTCCTTCTTTTACCCTTTGCATTTCTCCGGAACATTCCGTATCATAATGAAGATCTATATTTATTGGATAAAACCATCGTATAGTTACATACGAACTCGAAAAAACTTGTTTCAGATTTGAGAATGGTTTCCGGTTTTGGAGAAATTGAATAGGATTATTCTGTTGCCTTTTCTACCTTCTCTCGGATTGTTAGGGCTCCTAGGATTAAAAGAGGGTACACCTATTGCGCTTATTAGATAGTCTTCTTCCAAACAATAGGCAGGTGCCGAAAGGTGGGGAAGGAAGAAAACCAATTATCCTAAGTATGGTGTACAGAAGGTAATAAGTAAAGACAAATAAAGGGATTAGAAAGAGGGCAAAGTAAATTGTGACTGCTATCATTCATGACGAAACCGCGTCTATCATCGCCACTCCTACTTCACCTTTGAATTTCTCCAAAAAACCCTGTATCACTATGAAGATCCACATTTATTGGATAATCCATCGTATAGTTACATACAAACTCGAAGGAACTTGTTCCAGTTCGAGAATGGATTCTGATTCAGGAGAAATAGAATAAGAATTATTTAGTTGTCTTTTTTCTTTACCTTCTCTCAGGTTGCGAGGGGTCCTAAGATTAAGAGAGTACACCTATTACACTTATTGGATAGTCTTCTTCCAAACCATAGGCTGGTGCCGATCGGTAGGGAAGGAAGAAAACCATTTAGCCTTAAGGTGGTGTACAGAAGGTAATGAGAAAAGGCAAATAAAGGGATTTGGAGAGATGGCAAGGAATTATATGGTTATAGTCATGAATCTGGATAATGGAAGATGCATTACTAGGAATACCCGGTTACCCCTTCGAAACATTTTCATGTTTTAGTTTCACTATGCGTTGTTAATTGAAAACTGATTTCCCGATTAGATTCTTACTCCTGGGTATGTATTTACCAGGTCTGATTCTCACATCTGTATGGTTTTACAGATGACGAGTTGGAGTAAGTTATTGTGAATCAGGTGATTATATCCTTATTATATCGGAATTCGTTATAATTGGTGATATTTGAGGAAATCACCTGGTGTTTTGCCTGACGACAAATATTTGGTTTTGAATATCCGTTGTTATGCACCAATTTCAAATTGTTATATCTGTACGTTTATTTTATAAAGTGAGATAAAACATTTTGAAATTATGTCCATGACATTTACCTATATCAGTTGATGATTGGGTAAGGAGCATTAAACAGCGGTGTAATTCTTTTTAACCATAGTAGTGTTTTCAATCTATGACGCACAGGGTTTGAGTTATTCAACTCAGGGGACTTATACAAAGTATTGTATGTTGTCCAGTGTCCATTAGGACAAAAGGGTTGGTGCTCGTACTATATTCTGTTTACTTGTAACTTCTTTAGTTTTGGACAAGTATTTCGTAGAAATACAAGGTCCAAGTTTTTAGAAGTTATAAGTACAAGAATAAAGTATAGAACCATGTGTTGCAAGTATCAGGATTCTTCAAGGTGATCGAAAATATAGATACTTGTGTTTGGTATTCAGTTGATAGTAATGGTTTTGAGAACTAGCTTCTCTTTCAGTTTACTCATATTTAGATGCACTCCTAGTTGAGTAATGCTGATCGGCCTCCTTTCATTTGTTGACATGCACTGGAGACAGCTGCATGATTTGAATCTGGTTCCAATTAAATTAGTGCCTCTTGTTCTATATAGTATATAGAATGGTTCATATTTTAACGATGTTAAGGTATATGGAGTTGTCCGGCTTATGCATAAAACCAGACTCTGGACCTACTCAAGACACGTTTCTGTAATGGCAATTTGTGGGTTGTCCTGCGCTATGACGAGGGTTAACTTTCTACCATCTGGAAGATCAATAATGATATTGTTCTTGACTCGCCACAGTTTTAGTAAAATTGACTTTTTCAGAAAACAGTAGTTGGAGTATGGTAGAACTGGAAGTGATTCCAGAATCACAAACGATTACTGAAAATTTAATAGAACCTAAAGATTCAATCGAGTTTGATATTCCATTAGCCACTCCGTAGATATGGTGGGTAACCTCAGGCACCCGAGAGGTACATCGGTATCCTCAAAGGCGGTGACAGGGAGGTTCTTGTTTACCCAAACTTGCTATTACAGCTGTCCTAGACTATGAGACCCGGTAAGATGATGAGTATAGTATCGTTCTAAACTAGCTTTAGAAGTGCACATGTATATGACTCTGCCAGAGGGTTGTTATAGTCAGTGGGAGCAGCGGAAGCATAGTGGACAAGTAGCTTGTGTCTATTTATAGACAAAAGCAGGTATATAGGAGATAAATCATCTATGTTTGATGTGACAGCCATAGGGTTTGACTTCATCAGAATAGGAGATGGATATGTTAAGAAGGTAGTAGGGTGTGATGTCCTGGTATTTAGATGACATGCACTTTATTGGAAGTGAAATTCCTATACTACGATTGGTTATATTGTGGTTGTCACACAGTGGTTTCTCCACATAAGATATGGATATTATATTAGGCATTCTGGTTATTAGATCTATGGTTTTAGATCTTGATTTGAGTAGTTTCCTAATTTGGGTATATTGACACTATTCTAAAGGTTTTTTAGAATGGACGACTCCTGGCATGGTGGTGTACCTACAGGTGATGGAGTCACCCTCTCTAAAGGTGTCTTGCAGACTAAAGGGGAGTGGGATGTGCATGATAGACATATCTCTTTCTTAGGCAGTTAAGTCAATCATGAGATGTCAAGTATCATACCACATATTGTTTTTGCACTAGTTGCAATAAGTTTATATATTAATCTAATCCTGGAGAAACGTTCGGAAGCAGTTTATGAACATAAGTGGATGTTCTAGGGATTTGGTAACGACAGCCTCCTTCGGATGATGGTTATCATTCCAGGCTTCCAAGGTGACATGGATGATAGAGTGACTGTCAGAGTTATAGTTTTCCCTCTTTTGAGGGGCAGTAGTTTGGACAGGTTATCCAAGCGAATACTAAGGAAGGCGTGGCACAGGATACTGTTTAAATTTAGTGGACGACACAGTCTAAGAAGTTTGCTGGATTTGGAGTTAATTTGTGAACTGGGTCCTATCAGATATCCAGAAATATTCTAAGACAGGTATTTCTCATTTCGGGAGATAGTTTTCTCCGCGAACTTGAGATAAAGAGAGATATAGAAAGAAATATTGGAGTGGATCCACTCACAGAGGCTATTTCTCGAACGTAATAGTTTTAAAAACGAGCTTTACGAGACAGATTAGTAGAGAAGTTGGATGTTCGGTATCACATGAGCTGTGAGTATGTGACACCGCAATAATTAGCCTTAAGTGCAAGTGGAAGATTGTTGGCTATAGTGCCCTCAAGTCTATTATTGGATCGCAGGCACACGATTGCGATGATTGAAGGAGGACCTATACCGGTAGAACAGTCTTACTCGAGATGATAGTATGCTATCTGGTTTGTATTTATCATCATGTACTTGCTTTAGATGGCTTTACAGATAACTATTACAAATTGATAGAGCCCATAGGATTCTTGCTTGACCACCAGCAGTATTATGGCGATCATATACGTGGGAGCTGGGGGTCTATAAGCACATTCTTAAATGTCCCTAGTCGTGGGAGTTTCAAGACCGGGCATCAATACTCCAGAGTAGTTTAGTGTATACTAATCGAGACCCGACGAGGGACGGTGGCCGGTCTCATAAGCCATTGGTGTTAGTTTGTTCACCTAAGATATATACAGATTCTCATTAGGTTATGAGTACACCGGACGGACTCGCTGGGAATCTGCTAGTTGGTATTATACCTATTGTCAGATAGCTGTTCCCTGGTGACATTTGTACAGGTCAGTCTATCGACAAGAGATCGTCATTTGTCTCATGCGAGTTCCCACCATGCTTTGATTACTACCCTACCGCAGCTCAAAGGAGTCGTGCAAACAGGTTTTTGTTGGATACAGTCCCGTGCCATAAGGAGGCAGTGAGCGGTTCGTCAGGGGGTTCGTCTCTTCCGGTATTGGGGGTTGATGTCGTGTTGTGCATGGGTGGCCATCACCAGAAATCCTTGGCTAAGGTAGTCGAGAATTACTGATCTAGGATCGGTAGTTTCTCAGGCGGTGATGGGTTTCATATCGACACTGAATGTCAAGTTATTAGGGGTCTGATTTTATTCACCCCCTAGACTTGATATGCGATACTCATTGACGGACGAACCAGACTGTATGGATATTGTCACTGTCAGGCTCAGTAGGGGTTTCAGGATGAGTTTGGTCATCGGTCTCCCTTTCGCTCAATACCTGGGTAGCCGTTATAGACAGCTAGTGCCGCTGACGTGCTTGTGGTTAAACCCATTGCCAGTGTATTGATGAGTCTTTTGAGTCCCATACAGAGGGTTTCCTAGCTTCGGGCAAAACGTTGTAGAGGCTTTATGATTTTATGGCAGGTTTCGATCATATACGTGCACTTGTGCACGGATCATGACTCGGATGGATTCTACTAGTGGGCTTTGGTTTAAGCCAGATCCTAGTATTAGATTGGTAGATTATTTTCGTCTGGTTGTATTCGTATTCTTTCGGAATACGGATGCGGGTATGTATATACGGATGAGGGGTATTCTTGTAATTTATTACAAGATCACTTTAGAAGATGCCATCTCTTTTATTGTTTATAAACATTTAGGTTAAATGTTTATTTGAGTGGAGAGTGTGACTCATTGTTTTGGCATTGTTTTCTTGCATGTGCACTTGGTGCTCATAGTGGTGAGTCATGGTGGCATGATGTGTGTTTTGTTGTGTTGTGTGATATTTGTGTAAGATATTTGTTCTTGGGTTGATTTCTTGAGTTGCTAATTATTGATATAAACACTCTCTCACAACTCACACAACACACACAAAAGAAAAAGCAGCAGCCCATTTTCTTAACACTAGCCATTTTTCTTGACTTGCTTTTTCCTTTGCTTCACACTCCTCTCTCCGTGGCATCTTCTTCTACCTCCACCCTACATGTCTCATGTGTTGAGAAACCTAAGGTGTATTGAGATAAAATAATCATACACACTCTCTACTTCATCTTGGCTATCTAGGGTAGCGAACTTGGTACTCGAGTTGCTTCGGATTTGAGGTCGGAGCCCGTATTACATACTTTCAAGGTGGATCGTCATCGATGGGGAAGACCGAAGATCAAACTTGATCAAGGAAGCCACGAGGAGCTTGGGACAAAGGTTGAAGACCGAAGGACTTGGATCATTCGGTAAAGCCTTTCTAAACTATTTTATAGTTAACTAATTTAGGGTTAATGGTTGATTCGGGGAATCGGGTTCCGTTAGCGCCAGTTTATTAAATTTTTGTTCCGCATTTGGCCACAGATTGATGGCTGGGGCACTGGCGTAACCCAACATGGTATTAGAGCCAACCCATTAACCTCATACTAGTTGATTTTGACGATGTTAAAGTATCGAAACCGAAACAACTCCGAAACAATACCAAATTGTATTCAAGTTTCTGTCAAATTTTATTTTGTCTTCTAAAAATATTTAAACAATTGCAGAAGACTACCTATATGATTACTAGAACACACACCAAACACGAGTCCCAAATTCCATTTTTGACCCGGTCACATTAGCCTAAAAACCGGTCTGGCAGGTTTTCCAGTGCATTTGGGACTTTTTATTTTGGTTGTGCTTTAGTCTCTGGAATATTGGTTAAGTGGTATTGCTTGTTTTGCACAGTTTGGATATTGATTTATCCTTTAGTTGGGGGGCAATTCGGGGTATTTCGAAGTCGATATTTTTAACAGTGTTTAAAATTTTACAGTATATACATTATTATCTGTGACCATGAATGTCATTAGAGCAGTACAACTTGTCTAATTGATATATGTCTTTTAGACGGGTTTGCGAACGTGACATTCATGTTGATGTTCTTTGTTGTGCTGTGTTGTGGCGGAATCATCATGGTGGATAGCTTGGAGCGAAACGATGTAGAGGCCGTATGGTCCTACTGCAGGGTTCGATCATATACGTACACTTGTGCAAGTATCATGATTCAGAAGGATAATACTACCGGGCTTTGGTTTAAGCCGGATTCTAGTATTATATTGTTGGATTATTTTCGTCTCATGGTATTCGTATTTTTTCGGAATACAGATACGGGTATGTATATACAGATGGGGGTATTCTTGTAATTTCTTACAAGTTGCTTTTAGAAGATTCCACCTCATTTATGCTTTAACCATTTAGGATTAAATGGTTAATGAGGTGGAGGATTTGGTGTGGTGTGCATTTAATGTAGCATGGGTCACTTGGTGACTCATGGGGTGACTCATGGGGTGACTCATGGTTACTATTGTGGCATGCTTGATATGTATGTTTAGTTCTTGAGATATTTTGGAGACTTGAGATATTTTTTGGATGCTTTATTATTGCTCACAACACTCAGCCATTTTTCTTTAGTTGCCTCACACTCTCATCCTCAAGGTTCTTCTTCTACTTCCACCCTTCAAGTCTCTTGTATTGAGAAACCTAGGGTGTTTGGAAACAAATTAATCCATCATTAGATTCTATATCATCTAGGATATCTAGTTTAATGAACTAGGTACCCTTGTTACCTCGGCTATGAGGTTGGAGCTCGAAATACAAATCCTCAGGTGGATCATCTTCGATGGAGGGAGACCGGAGATCAAGCTTGATCATGGAGGCCTCTAGGAGCTTAGGATGATGGTTAAAGACCGAAGGACACAGATCATTTGATATAACCTTTCTTAACTCTCTTTATATTTGTTAGCTTTTAGGGTTTATGGCTTGATCCGTTTTATTGGGTTGTTCTAGCCCCGGTTTTGTAAAATTTTTATTCCGCATTCGGCCACGGTAGATGGCCTGGGCGCTGGCATAACCCAACATGATAACACTCTTAAAAGATGGAGGGCACGAAACTTCACAAATGAAGACGAGGACGGGGTGATCTTAGAGTTTCCACCAGCACCAAAAGAGCTGGAAGATGGGATACACACTACGACAGACTACCTAAGGAAAATTGACTTAGGGATGGAAAATGATTCGAGGCCGATATTCTTCAGTGAGCTATTATCTGGAAAACATGTAGCCATGTTAAAAGGCGTGCTTATGCAATATAATGACTGCTTCGCATGGAACTATTCCGAGACGCCGGGTCTAGATCCAATGGTAGCAGTACATAAACTGGCCTTATCGCCGGACATATAGCCAGTCAAACGGGCGCCAAGAAGAATGAATCTCGAACTTGAGATGAGTATCAACGCTGGAGTCAAGAAACTAATTGACTCCGGCTTCATCCAAGAAGTTCAATATCCCGACTGGATCGCTAATATTATTCCAGTAATGAAGAAAAATAGGACGGTGCGCATCCACGTGGACTCTCGGGAGCTGAACAAAGCTTACTGGAAGGATGACTTCCCAGTACCTGTTACTGAGCTAATGATCGATTATACGTCTACCAATGAGGTCTTCTCCTTCATGGATGGATCTTTAGAATACAATCAAATAAAGACGCTTCCTGAAGATCAAAAGCATACTGCCTTCTGGACCCTACTGGGCATATTCTTCTATAAGGTGATGCCCTTCGGTCTGAAGAACTCTGGCGCTATCTACCAGAGGGCTATGACAAAGATCTTTGATGACCTCAATCAAATAAAAATGCACCCTGAAGATCAAAAGCATACTGCCTTCTGGACCCCACTGGGCATATTCTGCTATAAGGTGATGCCCTTCGGTCATAAGAACGCCGGCGTTATCTACCAGAGGGCTATGAAAATGATCTTCGATGACCTCATTCACGAGATCGTCGAATGCTACATTGACGACCTTGTGTTATAGAGCAGATCTCACGAGGAACATTGGGAACATCTAAAAATAGAGTTCCGACGTCTTCAGAAGTATAATATGAAGATAAATCCTCTAAAATGCGCGTTTGGAGTCACCTCAGGCAAATTCCTAGGATTCATCATACGGCATCGGGGTATCGAAATCGATCCCTCAAGGATTAAGGCGATTATTGAAATGCCCACATCAGGAACTCTCAAACAATTGCGACCCCTTCAAGGAAAGCTCGCATGTATCCGGCGATTCATAACCAACCTCTCCAGAAAATGTCGTCCCTACAATCATCTGATGAAAAAGGGGACCCTGTTCATCTGGGATCAAAAATGCCAAAATGCACTTGACGAAATCAAGCAATATCTGTAAAATCCACCGGTATTGACCACTCCATTTAAGTGAAAACCCCTTATCCTGTATACAACGGCCCTTGAGGGTTCTTTAGGCGCTTGTAGGCACAAGCGAACGATCAGGGAAAGGAGAGAGCTATGTACTATTTGAGTCGAGTTCTCCTGGGTGCAGAAAACAACTACTCCCCATCGAAAAGCATTGCCTGGCACTGATCTTCGCGATAACGATGCTCAGATATTATGCCTTAGCGCATGAGGTCCATCACATATCAATGGTGGATCCTCTCAAATATCTGATGTCAAGGGACATACTAACAGGAGGGCTTGCCAAATGCGTCCTCCTCTTGATGGAGTTCTCGATAACGTATCGACACCTTAAAGCAGTGAAAGGCAAGGCCATTGCTAACTTTCTCGTGGAGCATCCGATACCTGCTAAATTATGAGTTGTCGGATGAACATGCGTTTGACACAATCGAAGGAGAGAAGGAAGAAAATGATTCCCAATAGGAACTCTATTTCGATGGAGCATCTTCCATGAAGAGGGGAAAGCAAAACACCCCCATAATCAAAGCCGGGGTAGGCCTTATCTTCGTGACTCTGTAAGGAGGGATATTGCATTACACCCTCTCCTTAACGGAGCTAAAGACTAATAACGAAGTTGAATATGAAGCTTTGATAGCGGGCCTCGAGATCGCTATCGACATGGGAATCAAAGTCCTCCTCATATATGGAGACTCCCAGCGATCGTTAGCCAAGTAAATGGCAATTATCAGACATGCAAGCCAGAGCTGATAAAGTATAGAGAATGAGTGTAGCAACTGCTGACACAAATCCCTTCCAATATTCTGGAAAGTATACCGCGTGCAGAAAATAGTGAAGCAGATGCGTTGGCTAAATTGGCTAAAGAACTTGCCGATGAAGACATCGATGACGTAAGGATCATTGTGCAAAGCTGCCGGGTTCTTACGTTAACTGATATATCTTTGGAAGAATTAATAGAGCCATCCAAAAGAAAAGAAGTGACTGAACATGTAGACCTTCAAATAGAGGATGAAGAAAAGGTCATCGACTGGAGGGAAGTCTTCATAGACTACTTCAAATCCCAACGAACGCCAAAAAATGCATCGTTTAGACATCAGCTTATGAAATGTGCTCTGTCTTTTGCCTTCATCAATGATACTCTATATAAGAGATCGTTTGACTGTCTGTGGCTAAGATGCCTGTGACCAGAAGAAGTAAAGAGAGTCGTCCAAGAAACTCACGATGGACTCAGCGGTTCTCATCAAGCTAGGCCAAAGATGAAGCTGAAGATAAAAAGAATGGGTTACTATTGGTCCACGATGATTCAGGATTTCCTCGAATATGCGAAGCAGTGTCACTCGTGCAAAATTCACGGGGACATCATCCACCAGCATCCAAATCCGCTACACCCAACTGTGGCTAGCTGGCCGTTCGAAATGTGGGGAACCGATATAATTGGCCCTATTGAACCGACATCATCTAAAGGACACCGGTTCATACTGGCGACGACCGACTACTTCTTTAAGTGGGCAGAAGCAATACCGCTAAGGGAAGTGAAGATGGAGAATGTCCTCCATTTCTTCAGAACACATGTCATCTATCGGTTCGGCACTCCGTTATGAATTTTCTCGGACAATGGACCAGCTTATAGAAGCAATAAAATAAGCCGCTTCGCACAGCAGCATAAAATAGATTGGAGATAATCTTTAGTCTATAATCCTCGGGCTAACGGTCTAGCTGAAGTTTTCAACAAAACCTTGACAAAGATCATAAAGAAAACAATGTCCAGAAACAAAAGAGACTGGCACGAAAGGTTGCATGAAGCTTTCTGGGCATACCGAACAATGTTCAAAATGGCTACGAATACAACACCATACGCGTTGGTATTCGGCACAGAAGCAGTGCTTCCCCTAGAAATAGAACTTCCTTCTCTGCGAGTAGCGGTTCGATACGAGCTGACAGATGAAGAAAATGCTCATTTCGTCTTGAGGAGCTTGATGCCCTCGATGAAACTCGTCTTATAGCATAGCAAAATCTGGAAGCTTACAAGGCGAGGATGGAACGGTCATACGAAAAACTGATCAGGCCGAGAATATTCCGCAATGGCGAACTTGTGCTAGTCGTCAAAAGACCCTTGATCCGTAATCATGCAAAATGGGAGAAATTCGAGCCGAACTATGATGGCCCAAACATCATAGACAAAGTCTACCAAGGTGGAGCCTACCTTCTTATGGATATGCATGGCAAAAGACCCTTCCGGCCAATAAACGGCCGATTCCTCAAAAAATACTACGCTTGACGAGTCACGACTTAGGTCAATGATAGTTGACGAGGCTTGTGTCTTCTCGCTATCTTCCAGAGTCAGAATTCTGAGAATATTATACAAAAAAGCTCCATCACCCCAAAAACGGCGACAAAGGACCGAGAAGTCCTTAAACTAATTATCCGCCTTAAACATGGTGATAATGGAACGAGAATTCCTTAAACTTGAAAACAACAATAATGGACCGAAAAGTCCCTAAACTAAAATTTTGCCTCAAACATGACGATAATGGACCAGAACGTCTTTAAACTAGCGCGTCGTCTCAAATACGGCGATACATTTCCTTGAGAGCTATATTGCAATCAAAGTCTTAGAAGAAAAGATTGCAACTCAATTCCTACTGGCTGCACAACTATTCCAGCATTGAAGCCACCCCTTAGTCCCACCGGAAAATTGATAGGCACCTGCGGCGAAACTACTCTTGGGTATTCCATCTTTAAAAAACGGTATGTCCATAAGCGAAATGGGCATGGATGAAAACCCGAAAGGACGCCGTGAGTAAAAACAGCAGGACTATCAGCGAGCTTATGAAAAACCGGAAGGGCGAAATCTCGTAAAAAAAGGGTATGTCCACAAGCGAAATGGGCACGGATGAAAACCCGAAAGAACGCCGTGAGTAAAAAAAGCAGGACTACCGGCGAGCTTATGAAAACCCGGAAGGGCACAATCTCATAAATAAAAAAGAAAAAATGAAAAAAGAAGAACTTACGAGATCCTCACGACTCGTAAGGAGAATTCCCTCTATGTGACTTGCACGGCTCATAAGATTCAAAAGCCTTAAGCTACAAGGCTTTGAACCTGTTCTTAAGCCGTCCTATCCCCCAAGTTGCCCTAAAGGCGTTCCAATATTGACCCTTGTATACAATCCACGGGCATGAATAAATATTCCCTTACCAAGTTCTTCCAATGACGAGAAATGTCCCCATATGGTGAACGACACCTGTAAGTCCTCTCGATTTATAAGGAGAAAAGTCTTTTGGAAGATCTTTACGACTTACAAGAGAAAATATCACTTAGAAATCCCTACGATTCCTAATAAGAAAATACACTTACGAGATCTTCTCGATTCTTAGGGAGAAATACTTTTGTGAGACCCTTACGGCTCATAAAGTCAAAAGCCTTAGTTGGCAGGATCCTGATCCTGTTTGCTAAGTCACCTTTGTCTAAATTCACAAAGGCAGATGATGATTCGCTCCAGGAAATATCCAAGTTGTTGCGATACTGATACCTGAATAAGTATCAAATTTCAAGTTCTCCCAAAGGCAAATGATGATTCGCTCCTGGCAATATTCCAGTTGTAGTGATACTGATACCAAGATGGATATCAGGACTAAGTCCCCAACTCGCAACAAAAATCAGCGAGCATAAAATATGCATATGAAATAGCCGAAATGATGGGGCAACTCGCAACAAAAATCAGCGAGCAAAAAATATGCATATGAAATAGCTGTAATGATTGGGCAACTCGCAATAAAAAATAGCGAGTAAAAATGAAAAAATGAAATTGCCGAATTGATTAGACACCGCGAAAATTAGCTTAAATGATTTGCCAATCGCAACTTTCACGATATAAAAAGTTGAAATGATAGAGCATCTTGGATAAAAAAAAAAATGAAAACGAAACTTTTCTGCCCTGCAGGTAGGTCCACAACGACTACTGTATACAATCCACGGGCACAAATGAAAGAAAGGGAACCATATTTTCCCACCAGGATCCGCAAAAAAGAGAGCCAGATCTCAACGGAAACATGTAAAGCTTAGAGATCAGCTCGACTTTCCTTCTCAATGTAGACGCGACGTTAACAAAGGCTCTAAGGAGCCGAATCAAAAAGGAGTGATGGCCAAATCCAAACTCTAGCTCGACGTGCTTCCCAAGGGTCAAAACTAAAAATGGAGTAACGGCAAAATCCTAGCTCCATGTCTTGACAGTTCATATACAACCTAGAGACTATCTCAATGCTCTTCTCATTTCAGCAGGATGCGAACGCGACTATCAAATGAAATTGGAGCAATGGTATATTCCTAGCTCCGGACATCAATTGCAATACATGCAGTATTGAGGTCCTACAGATGTCTACCCTACTTCAGCAAAGAATCGGCGCGACATCCTCAAAACAAAAAATGAAGCGACAACATATTTCTAACTTCGGGTCCTGACGGCAACTCATATAAAGCCTAAAAGACCATTGGAGATCATCCCACCCCAGAAGGGTGCGGTTATGACTCATCAGGGCTCCGAATTGAGCTTAACCTCAACTAAAAATCATCATGACAAATTCCTAACGCTTGCTCTTCCGACGGTAATAGGACATAGGGAGATTACTTGATGACGTCTTGTACAGCCCCCGAAGGGATCAGAGACACGACAGTGGCAGGGTTACTCGAACAGTGGCTTAAAGAATGCATATCGAGGAATACATCGGCCAACGTGACAGTACCACGGATTAAAAACCTAGTATCACAAACCTAACGGACCTCTGTTGTAAAAAAGAACAGGGGTTATCTGCATACAACTTTAGGACAAGTTTGCCGTAAACCCAAGGGAGGTAAACTAAAGATACTCGGAAATGAGTGAATAAACTATAAACTCTGAAACGAGTACATAAACTAGAGACTCCAATACAAATGAATAAACTAGAAACTCCGAAATGAGTGAATAAACTAGAGATCCCGAGACGAGTGAATAAAGTAATTGGTGCTAAATTGAGACATCAAACATAGAGAGGCGCATGCAAAAATAATGTATATATTCTTTATTCATGAATCAAAGTGTTTGAAAAATACAATTTAAATAGAAAAGTGAGATACAATTTTAGCTACTAAGAAGGTGGAGCTTTCAATAAATTCACAACCTGCTCACTCTGTTCCCGCAGCTCCTCCTCACTCGCTACTATTGCAGCTAGCATCGCTTCAACTTGGCCCCATTGTTGCAAGCATGATTAAAGCTTCTCGGCGATTTCCTGCTTAGCCACTTCGCAATCTCACATTCCCCGCTCGATGGAGTCAAGGTGTTGCCTCAGCGCCATTCCCTTAGAAATGCATTGCTGGAGATTCTTAAAAATAATTTTCAGTTGCGCGACATTCACTTCGACCTGGGCGTGTAATTGGCTGGATTCACTAGAAGCTGTCTCATGTTCTTTTTGCCTCAGGGCCAACTTCTGCTCGAAGTAGTTAAGGGAAGCGACACTTTGCTCGATCCATGCGATCAGTTGAGACCTCGAGTTTAATGCTTCACTTGTAAGATGCTTGTGCTCAATCTCATGGAGACAGGCCTCAATTTTCCTACAATAGTCAACCCAAACGCCGATGAAGTCTTTGTTGTGGAAAGTCACAAGCGTCGCCAGCATAGGTTTGACATCATTCTCAAAGTCCGCAGTAGAAGTGAGAGCTTCAATATTGAGGTCTTCGATAAACTCGTTTAGCTTCCGTCTGCTATTTGCCGCACCCCTGGAGGACTGACGCTTAGCGAACGGCCCCGCAGGCATAGATATGCGAGACTCAAGAGGAGCCAAAGCTGGTGTAGCTGCTATAGAATAAAGCACGCGCAAAGAAGGGTCATATTTCTACCTAAGAACTAAAAAGGACAATGATGAATGAGATTTAGCGTACCAGTAGTCGAAAGTAGCAAATCAGGAAGCTTGGAAAGTTCCAGTATTCCTTCGTTCTCTCCTTCGAGCTATAAGAATATCGCCAATACGAGAAAGCTTAGCGATAGAAAATTCACTTGTGAAAAGATGAAATGAGAGATGAGGAATATACTAACCGACGTTTGAAGCAGGATTGAATTCTGATTGTAAGGCGAAGTGCGAGCCTAGTATTTGTCATAGGCAGTCATAAAGCATCCCTGCAACATTGTAACAGTATATGGTAAAGAAGTTAATCCAAGAAATAATATCTATACCGAAACAAAGAATTGAAAAATCATTACCTTCCGTTATTAAACCCGAAAGAACTCGGGTTGGGACAAAAGAGAGAGGTGGAACAGTGACAGTTGTGGCAGTGGCTGACGGTGATTCTTCAATCAACACAATGCCGGGGTCTACCGCATCTGTATTCAGAATAAAAGAAATATTAGCAAAGATGTTTAGCGAGATTGATTAGCCTAAAAGAAATAACATAAGGAATACCTGATGGGGCAGAGACCGTAGTGGTGTCTGGAGTGCCGCTAACTATGACGGCTTCCTCGGTTTCCACCACTACCGGGGAGATGGATTCAACGTTGACACCTTCGTCCCCTGAAGCAATAAGGGCCATCGTCATTCTTGCATTACCTGTCGATGCCAGGGATCCACAGGGGGAGGAAGCGGCAGTTGGACCAGCCCCTGATTCGACAGGAAGGCCTGACGCCCTAGACTCTTCAAACGCGGGCGCTTCACCCTCACATTGATACCCAAACTCGGCCCTGTCACATCATTCAAGGGAAAATATGTTATAATTCGAGAAAAATTATTGGAAGAAGAAACTTGGAAAAGTAAATAATCCATACTAGGTTTCAATAAAGGATCATGCGCTGCTTTACTTTAAAGCAACCGCTCGGCCTCTTCGCGAGCTGCACGTGTAACCTGCCTATAATCGGTGGACAAGGCAGGAGGAATGCCCTCCATAGGAATGTCAGAAGGTCAAGCATCGCTTGAACCCGCGCCTGCGGCTAAGTTAGCTTGATGCTCCCTTACTGCGTGCTTTTTGCGCTGCCTCTCAGCCTTGGCTGTACGAATAGTTCTCCTCAGAACCTCCAGCAGGAGGACATCTTTGTCCAAAGTAGGCTCGGCCTCCAGATTTGCTGCAACATCCATTATCGGATGCTTCAGAGATGCCTCTCGTGGCGGCCGTGGGGTGACCTCAACCATAGCCAATAGATCTGAAGGATCCTCCGCACCACCACCTAGGGACGGCATGGTACTCGGAAAAACATGAGTAGCGGCGGTTCCTGTAACACAAATAGGAAGGGTGTCAGGGTATGAACGAAATGAATTAGATATGTAAATGTGTCGCAGAACCTACCGAGACCCATGGAGGCACGAAGTCTCTCCTCTTCCTCAAATTTCTTGAGGGACGCCAAGAGTGCCTCTTCAGTGGAGATTCCTGTTAAGAAAAAGAGCGTTAATAAAGCATGATAAATTCAAAGAAAAATTGTGTGTATGGAAGTATGTAAATGGAACATACCGGACCCGCAAGAGAAGCAAACGCTGCCTGATCATGTGCTAATCTTTCAGAAGCCTCGATAGCGGCTCGAAGATCAGTAGCGGCATTCTCGTCGACAGAGGCTTCGAACAGACCAACGTTTAATGCCGTATTCGGCTAAGCCTTCGTTATAAGGAGCATGTAGCTCCTGACCGAATACAATGTCAGTTGAGAATAAAGATTTCTTCTTCTTTCGCGAGATAGCCCTAACACTTGACGACAAAAGTTTGCGCTTAACGGGCTTCTTTAGACGGCGAGTTCCGATTTCTGAGCCGATACCCGACTCAGGGGACGCCACAGCCACCACAGTCATAGGAGCACTTACATCCGGTCGTGGCTTATCCGAAAAGGCTCGCGGAAATACAGCCGTGGCACCCTCTCTTAAAGAAGGAGGGACAAATGCTCGTTGCTTCAGTGGGACCGCGGGATTACAGGTCGGGACAGAATCCTTATGGCCGAGAAGCATCCGCCTTTCCTCTTTGATGATGGCATCCATGGCATGCTGGTACCAAGCGATAAAAGCATTCGAGGCCTTCGGGATATGGCTTGGATCACTAATCAAGAAATGAGACGCCGTGTTTAGCCGCATGAAGTGATGCGCCATGTTGCGAACACTCTCTTATATAGCAACCGGGTCGTTGAGGAACGCTTCAAGGGGAACACCTTGGTTGTAACCGGATTGCTGGGCAAAATGATACGGGTTGTATCTTATTAATAACATTGAAAAATCCTGTCTGAATACGAGGAAACCTGTTCTGATGGAATATAAATGAACGATCTCCTGGCTCCTCAACGTAGAAGCTCTATCCTTGAAGACATCGTGGTGCGGCTAGATTACCTTGGAAGATTCCTGCCGATTGTCAGGACCCTGTCGATGATGGCCATGCTATCCCCAGCCATGCGCGGGCAAAGAAGCAATCGCTGAGCCTCTCGCTGGGTTGGGTCTGGAGAAGAAGTATTGACCTATTGCATGACTCGCGGAGAATTATATCCTTTATAAAATCTTGGCCGTTTATGTACACCAAAAGTACCCAGCACGTGGATCTCGATCCATGAGGTAAAGTTGTGCAATGGGAGATTTATGGGCTTCAAACCCAGCTAAGTGGTGTCGGCCACTATGCTCAGACTGTAATATAGGTGAGCCAGTCCTGCGACCCTGATAGCAATGGGCGTTCCCGCGGCAATGCGATGAGTTGGATAAAAGACAGATGGTCTCATGTAGCTAGGGTGCATTGGAAGCGCAGACCAACTCAGCCACAAGCCGATAAACCCTATGAAGAACGTCTCCTCATCAATGTCCGGAGTGGCAATCTCTGCGAAGGGGACGATTGGAGTATCCGGAATAAAGAATTTCTTTAAATCTGCCTCCGCAGTCCGCAGTTTGTCCAAACAAAATCCGAACGGATCTTCGAGTTTGGCAAACTTCACAGCTTGCTTCGATAGAGCCCCCGAACGAAGAAAGTGGGCAACAAAGTCTGTAAAGCTAACTCCATGCCTGCCAGACTCTAAGAATAAGCTCTCATATATGTTCAACACT
Source organism: Agapanthus africanus (assembly GCA_030015575.1). NCBI lineage: Eukaryota > Viridiplantae > Streptophyta > Magnoliopsida > Asparagales > Amaryllidaceae > Agapanthus > Agapanthus africanus. Next base: position 833,408,571 of record JASDDO010000024.1, on the reverse strand, counting down.
TTGATCAAGCTCGGAAACATGTGTCGAGCGGCATTCTATTGGGTATGACCCATACCCACCTATTCAGTAGCAAAGACGTATTTGTCAAGAGAAAGTATCTCCTCATAATGCTCTTCTTTGACGGGAAACCCAGATATCTCCACGAATTCCTCCAGCGAGATTGACTCTTTCCGACCCGGTAAGAGAAATTTGTGGGTCAGGATATTCTATTGCTCCAGAAAGGATTTAACCTACCACACATGAGGAGTGTGGTAGTAAAAGAGGGACGCATAGACCGCTGGATATAGCCCGGTCTTAAGCAGCACTGACTTCTTGGCCGATGAATGTAATGGGCCCACTGCAGATAACCAGCCGGATGACGGGGGGTCACTCCTATCGTATAGACCTGACCCCAAGGACGCGCTTCTCCTTGGCATATGCGACCCTCCAGAATGTCTAGGGCCATCGGCAGCTGCATCGGTAAAACTGCGCCGACCCCGGATAGTGCACTGTACCATGACCCCCACAAATGAAGAGACTTCTTCTCTGGGTCATAGTCTCGAATTAGCGCAAAGACTTCCCGATCTGTAGGCGTAGAGAAAGCGCTCTCCGAGCGAACGCAGGGGAAGGAGGAATCAGAAGCCATGGTACCTAAAAAAAGTAGAGGGTTAGTTATCGACACAATGTAATCAACTATAATTAAAGGCCTTAGCATTTTCAGTACATCCAAATTTGTACTACATTCTGGTATGTTAAAGTCACCACAGTCCAAAGAAAAAGGGACAATGGGCTCCACAAAATCAAGGTAATGTCCCATCAATGATGAGGCAAACACTCATTGTAAGAATCCAAAAGGATTCTCATTTAATGAAAAATCTCATTGAACAGTGGAGTTCAGGACTCTCAATGTCCTCGAAGAATGTGTTCTACAACAGATCTAAATCTGTGAGAAGAATCTACAACAAAACCCTGAAAAGAAAATAGGAAAAGGGAATAAAATTCCTAAAAATTTTCAAAAGAATTTTTCTCAGACTTAAGCTCTGTAGAGCAAACAGGAATTGAATTCCTTTGATGATGGGATTAAATCCCAGAAATCCCCATAGAAAATACACCGGAATTAAATTCTAGAGAACGCTTAAAGATCAGAGTTAATAATAGGGTAAAACCCTAACATCTCTAAGACCCGCGGTCTACCTAAATAAAGTTTTATAAGATCTCTAAGAGTTCATTTCAAGAAAAAAAGCCAAGCTCTGTTAATGGGTTAAAAATCCAAAACAAAAAATCGTCTCTTTTAAGAGTTAAAAAATTGGTCATAATCCTTAATAAGTTTCTTAAACAGAGTTAAACTCTCAAAGTTTGTTTGGGCAGAGATCTAAGCTCTGAGAAAAGAATTAAATTCTCAAGGAAGAAGAAAGAAGATGATGAAATGACAGTAATCTCAAGAGCCAAAAGCCCTATTTATAAGATGTGAAAGGACGGTTCAACTCCCTACAAGGTCCAACTGTGGAAAAAGGTGACACTGTTGCACCCACGTGTAAGTCACGAGAAAGTAACGGTGGGGGCATTTGTTTTCCCAATATTTAAACATATTAAAAGAGCAAAGCTCTGTTGAAATTTAATGGGGCAGCGCCCCAAGTGTTACTCACGAGGGCTCCAGCGCCAATGTGCAAAGCATAGAAAAGCTTCTGAGTAAGAATTAAATTCTTATACTGCGCCGCACGTGCTCCTCACGCCAGTTCCAATGTGCAAAGCAGAAAAGCACTTTCTGAGTAAGAATTAAATTCTTATATAGCGCCGCGTGTGCTCATCACGTGGGTGCCAATGTGCAAAGCACTGGTATACCCATCATAAGAACTAAATTCTTAAGTCGCACCCATGCGCACACCATATGAGCGCCGGCACCCAAGTAGAATTAAATTCTTCGTTTCCCTCACAAAAAGTTGGGATACTCTCTGTTAAACAGAGCCGTCGGATCAAAAATCTGACGGAGATAATAAATCGTCAAAATATAAAATCAAATTCTATTAGGAGAAAATATCTCCCAAATCTTTCTAAATAAGAAAGATACTCCCGCTTGGATCAATGATCTAATAATAGAATATTTTGGGAATATATTCCTTCAATCTTTTTAAACAAAAAAATATCGCTCTCTATAAAACAGTGAACCCTTGGATTAAAAATCCAACCGTGATTAAAAATCACCACTTGACAGAATGAATTCTGTATATGAGAAAATATTTCCTCAGTCTTGTTAAGAACAAGAACAAAATATTCTGTAAAAATAGAAGTCTTTGGATAAAAAATCCAACGGTGGATACAATTCTCCAAATCAATTTTGAGACCAATTAAATCAATTAGAATCTCTCAATGAGAGATTTTCTCAAAACTAATTAACAATTTGCCTTCACTATATAAAGGACCCGAGACTTCAAGTCTCATACACATTGAGGCATATAGAGACAGAAAGAGACATACAGAGAGAGGGAGATAGAAAAAAACCCTATAAACTTCTGCAAAAATACAACGATCTCTAAAAAAACAGAGAATTCAAATCTCAAAGAAGAATATCTTCCTTCTCAAAATCCTAGGTAAAGAAAAGAGATCAAAATATCTCCTTTGCCAATCATATCACATTTAAGGGTTTAACCCTTTTTAAAAAATAACTTAGTTCGTTCTTTGGATCTGAGATCTACAAGATAAGTCTCCCATAAGTTGAGAATTCAATTTTCATCGGGAAGATCTTGTTCTTGAGAATAAAAAATTCAGAAGAGAACAAATTTAAAGAGAAGTCCATAATGCTCCAAGAACTTAGTTCCTCCAAATCAAGAATTTTGTTCTTTAAATACTCAACCCGAGATCCTAAGAAAAAATAGTGATCTTGGCCAGCGTTAATGGTTAAAATACCATCGACAGAGGTTTAACCTCACTGAAAACATTGACAAAGATTAAATCTCCTTAAAAAGGAAGAGTAGCGCCTTACATGCTTCCCATATGGGCGCCCCTTTTAACAGCGCCTAGCGCCTCATGTGAAAAACACGCGGGCATCCAAAACAGAAGGCCAGCGCCTCACGTGAAACACACGTAGGCGCTGAATAAAGTGCTCAGCACTCCATATACAGCCGAAAACAGCTAAATGGTTAGCACTGATTTGGCAGTGCCCAGCGCCGCACGTGCTCCTCATCTGGACGCCATATAAAAAATGCCTAGCACTTTATATGTAGCCAAAATGGATCTTAGCACTAATTGGGCAGTGCCCAGCGCCGCTCGTGCACCTCACTTGTATGCCATAAGAAGTGCTTAGCATTTCACATTTAGTCAAAACAACTAAAGTTGGGCAGCGCCCATGACTGAATACTTCACATGATATATATGTGAGCGTCAGAGCTTAAATAAGTGCTTAGCAATTTCACATAAAAAGAAAAGGCTGAACAAACAGAGCCCAAATAAATGCTTAACACTTTTGGATTAAAAAAAAGACTAAGTAGATTACGCCCAAATTGGCTGAGTCTCTGAACTTTTCTTGCAGCTGAGCCCAAATGCTCTTTTGCCGGATTTTAAGTAATGATGATCCCAAAATATTGTTAAGTTGATCTTAGTCTCAAACAAGACTAATGTATCCTTAGCGAAAACAAGCTGAGCCCAAATGCTCACTTATATATTTAAGTTGATCTTAATCTCAAACTAAATTAACGATCCTTAAATAAACCAATAACCTAAATCTATATATGAATTTGGACTGATCCGCGTCCTATGGGCGACAACATAAAATAGTGTTCGTATACAATCCACGGGGAACCAAAATAAAACAAAACACTTATGACACGAAGGGAACTGCTGGAGAAAAAGAAAGCGGTTATCGCAATGCGGTAACGTAATTAACTACAGGGGCTGGAGCCTGAAGGGAAGAGCATCCCCACAATAAAAAACCCCTCATAAAATGAGGGGTAATCTGATATAGTCTGCTACAATGGTCGAATCTGTCCAAACCTCCGATATAAGGTGCCATAAATTAACTTGGTATGTTCGGAGAGGTGGATGGATAAATCCAAATAGAATCTGCCCCCAATTTTTGGCAAGACGATCAATCCCAGTTTGTCTCTGTTTTCGGCGGTAAACATAGGGTGTATCATGCTCACTCCTGGAAGAAAATCCATGGGAAATCGTTCTTTTAGCAAAAACCAAAAGAATGCTGAAGGATCTACAGCATGTCCAGTAGTCAGGTGGAAAAACCCACCTGAACCTGAAATAATCGAAGGGATGCTGAAAGCTCGTCCTGCACCGAAAATTGTTGACGAAAGGAAAAACCCCTAAGACAAGCCTTCAAAGTCTTCGAAGAAAAAGAAGAAGGCTAAGAAGCCTGTGCAGCCTGCCGAGTATGAAGACAAGCTCACAGATCTACAAAAATATATTGATGCGCTGGAGGAGTACAATCAGAAGGCGCGGACACCGGTCAAGTTTGAAGAATTCCTCAAGATTATTCTTGAGGACAAAGACAGTGCCAATGATGAGGAAAATGGCTCGTCTAAAGACACCGAAGACCGTGTAGCAAGTTGCCACATGGTCTCCCATTTATCGTTATATGATGAAGAGTCCCTCGGCGTCAAAAAACAACGCAGAGCCATTGGGGGCAGAATTGGCGCTAAAATCCCTGTAACTGCTAGAAGATCCGATCGAGAGGCTATGAAATGAAGCCTTTCAAAAAAGCAAAGCTGATTGAGAATGCGAGACGACCATATATGAAAAGGCTATGTGTCCGCGTCAGGATAAAGAAGCTGCGGCGCGGACTAGTTGTAAAGTACTCCGACCAAACCAAAGCGCACCTGCTACAAATAAGAGCAGGATCAAAACAGAGAAATGGTTCGCCAAATCCCTGTCAATGGGGATGAAACTGCCACCTCTAATAAGGAACACTCCCGGGATCGTAAGTCTCGATAGAGAAGGATCACATCCATACTACTACCAATATCATTGGAGGGTCACTCATCCCACCGAGGAATGCAGTGCCTTCAAGAAGAGGTGGTAAGAATACGTTGCCCATAAAAAATATTACAAGAGGATGAAGCGTGAAGCCCGTTCTTATCGACGGAAAAATAGTGAGACAAACCTATATGGAGAAACGACTGGCAACTGTCATATGGTTGGCACCAGTTCAGAAGGGGGAAAACCCCAAGTTCTTACCTTCGGGAATGATTCTGAGGACGAAATACCCCTCAACTCTCTGTTCAATGACCCTACCCCCGAAAAAGAAGAGGAAGAGAAGAATTGCGAGAATATTTAGCTGTATAACCGCACGATGCCTAAGAAGGTCCTCGGACCTACAAACAAAGTTTCGAACAAAAAGGACAAAGGGAAATGAAAAATCCCCGAGGAGATCGCCCTCGATGAAGAAGCAATCAAAGAGCTCAAGGCAAAAGATGCCTAAGAAAAACAAGGTAGATTACAATGTCCTGACACATCTGAGGAAAATACCCTCGCAAATGAGGATATTAGATGCCCTCCTCCTGTCCAAAGAGGCACGAGAATCCCTGATTATAGCATTACAAGAGCCCGATCTTTTCCAAGCTTTCTTCGCAGAAGAGAAGATGAAGGATGAGCTGGCAGAGGTCCACACGGCTGGTATTATATTCAATGATGAAGGTCTCCACCTTGGTACGTGCGAGCATAATCGCCCGTTATACGTCACCGGGTACTGCCACGGCATCAAGATAAGGAAAATCCTTGTCGAAAATGGATCCTCTGTTAACCTACTCAACGTAAGAGTACTGAAGGAGATTTGCATGAATGTTCAGCACCTCACCTAAGATAAAATTACCATATCCGGGTTCGACCCACAGTCGTCACGGATGCTTGGGTCCGTAATACTGACGTTACGCTTTGGGTTGCTCGTCGCCGACATCAAATTTCATGTCATTGATGCCAAGACATGCTATAACGCTTTGCTCGGCAGGCCTTGGTTACACGAGTACAACGTCATCCCTTCTATACAACATCAGTGTATGAAGTACTTCAAGGATGGTTCGGTGTACACCGTCTTAGGAGAGCTAAATCCGTTCTCCATAAACGAAGTCTGGAAATAAGAAGATGCAAAGTACTTCTTACCAGACTTCGAGGATACTTAAATGTGCCACAGGCCGGAGGATAAAAAAAATCCGTTGCCACTATCCTGACCTTTAGGAGCGACACCGATGAAGACGGAGAAATAGTCTACTCGGGGCAACAAACACTAAGCCCAGACCATCTTGTAACACCCGAGCCCAATAGTACTATGTATATTACTAGTTGAGGGTTGTGGTTTGCTTATTTCCAATTTTCCTGATTTTCTGGTGTTTATTGTTAAATTTTACCCGGTTAAGTCATTTTGGCACATAGCAAATTTTAACTCCGAAAATGAAATTTAAGATGTCCATGTTGGCCTACTCGTCGCCACTAGTCGCGTGGTAGCGTCCGCGTGTCGAGATTCCGTTCCGTTTGGCTAAACGGGCAAGTTTGGGCGACTTTGCGCGCGTGCAAGTGTCCGACTTGGGGGCATGCATTTTAATCACTAAACACCTCTTTTCAAAATTTGGAACCCGCTGAAAATCCTATATTTTGAATTTGGAACATTTGGGCGCAAACCGGGCGCGATTTGGAAATGTTTCATTTCGCGCCAAAAAGGGCCCGTTTCAATTTAATATCTAAATATATATTTTTATTCAAATCTAATTTCCTTAACTAATAACCCTCACAGATCCTACGCAATTCATTCTCAAATCCCTTTTAAATTCGTGATCAGCCAATCACGAGCTCTTACTTGAGCTCGTGGGCCCCGCTCCTGTTTCCTCATCTCTCTCTCTCTCTTCTCTCAAATCTCTCTCTTCTCTCAAATCTCTCTCTCCTCCCTCAAATCTCTCACTTTCTCTCTCCTATCCCTCTCTCCCTCCTCTATATTTAAACGCATGCAGCAGCCGCCTCCTCCCTTTAACCCACGCGACCACGAGAACCCCATGCAAACCCTAACCCTAGCCTCGCAATCCCACCGCCGGCCTCCTCGAGACCTCGCCGTCGCCGCCCTCACCACCACGACCTCCACCGCACCCACCTACCCTCTTCCTCCGGTTCGCCCGCTTCTTCCCGCGCCTGCAACCCTTCTCCCCGACGCCTCCATCCCCTCGCAACCTCACCGTCGACGTCGCCCATCGTCGTCGACGACCCCACGACTCCCTTTAACCCTACTCGACCCGACCTCGTCGTCGTTCCCTCCTCCCCTCGCCGGAAAAGCAAACCCGACCCTTCACCCAACGCCTGCACCTTCCCTGTTCGCCGGAAAAACGCGCCGGCGACCCCGTCGACACCACATCCGACCACCTCCCTCTCTCCCACGACCCCCAGAGTCGACCACACTCCTCCCCACTCACCGCAGCACCCCTTCCAGCGACCCCGAGCCGTTCAGCCGTTCCAGCACCCTCGCCGCGCCTCCTGTTCACCGCCGGTGGTTCCATCGCCGTCGGGCCCGTCATAGTTACCCCTGTTCCTCCTCTGTAAGCATCACTTTACTTCCTTTGGTGCGAAATCCCGTTGATCTTGTATGTTATCTTATTGCTAACCTATTGCCGTTAACTTTTGCCGGAATCCGACCGTGCCGGCTGACGAACCCGACGCTCCAGCGAAGTCCCCTTGTCCGTGTGATTCCGTTGACCTCTGTTGGGACTCGATCCGTGGCCCGTGCTTCCGTACCGTGGTTTCTACCGACATCGCATCCGTGTTTCGGTTCGCGGAACCGCCGAGGCAAGTATCTGAATACTTGCTTAACATGCTACAACTTAACCATAATATTATAACCACACAACTAATATAATATCGATACCTGTTATAACTTAGAATTGCTAGCCACGATTATTCGTAACTTTAAATCAATGGAAACATTGCTCGCTTTAACCGGTATGCTATTAATTCATACTTAACTAATCAAACCAAGTAGATCATCCCCACTTCATTGGTTAGAATCACTCCTGAGACAATTATTATGCTTAGTTCAAATTCATATAACTCCATTGTGTATACTATCGATATTGTTTCATCTTGTGGCTCTTGCACCTCAAAGGTGCGTGAACCGGATTAATATGAAAATACAAACATCACTGTGTTCACCTAGAATAATATTTGCTATTTACTGTTTCCTGCCACTGTTCATTACTTGTTACTATACCTGTTATCATCATATACCTGATTGCATTACATATTGACCGATCTTGATATACCTGACTCATGTACTGATACACCGGACATGACATCCTGTGCATATCGACTCTACCTGTTGAAAGTAACCTGACCTGTTACCTGATCTCAGGCCTAATGCCGACAAACCTAACCATTCCTGCTGTCGATCCAGACAGACCTACCTTTACTTGACTTGTGTTGGCATTAGTCCTTGACCATTGAACACCTGACCTGACATACATAGCTTGGGGGTATGGGGAAATCAAAGATGAAACCGACTTGTAACTCAACAGTTCGACACATTGTTCTGATCAGTCTTACGGGCTTGGCCAGCTCCGTAGTGTTGATGCTGACATCACTCATCTATCCTACTACCTTTTACTGCCTAGCGGCACGTCTCGGATTCAGCCCCGAGAATCATGACCGTGGTCCCGGGCACGCACGGGATACTATTGAGTTACATCGACGATTCATCAATTGGTTTCAAAGACTGTAGAGTAGAAAACCTGATAGGGCAGTTTAGTCACCTTTGCACTTCACCCTGCTTGTTACTTCTTATTACTGCTTATTTCATGTTCATGCTTGCATTGTTTATTACCATGTTTTACTGTATACTTGATATCGTGACGCGCTGACGTCTGGGTTTTGCATGGCCCAGATTCCGTGCCCTTGACGTCGACCGAGCAGGAGTACTTCAGCCAGCAGGCTGAACTGTGAGTTCTTGAGAGTTTAGTTTATTTATGTCATTTCATTTCCAGATGTGAGCCCGCATTATGGGATGTACTGTTTATTCATTGTATTGGATCATTAGCTTCCGCACTTATTGTTTATTGATTCTTGTTATATTGGATTTGGACATGTATTAGTTTAGTTTATTTTACTGTTCTTGATATCTTTACAACCGTAATGTGACTGTGGATGGATACTTCCTACCCACAGGTAGCATGGTTGGTTATGTCACGTGCCCAAATCTTGCGTACTCTGGGAAGCGGGGCGTGACATGGTTTTATGGTATCAGAGCCATAGGTTAATTGGGTTGATTCTTTGTAGTTGGGTATTGCACCCGATACACGAATTATAATACCCGTGATTAGGAAACATGTCCTGCCACCTTGACCGTTTTACCGTTCTTGAATCATTCTTCCAGATCATGTCGACATGCAAACTTACTTTGCACTGTTAACTCGCAAACCTAATTCCTTGTTATCTCTAGGACTTAGGCGACTTGGGTGGAGTTAAGTAATTGCGGCTATGATACCGCGGCATAGCTACAATGCAGTACTCTATTTAAGTATCTTGGAGTTCTAGCCTTGATTTATATATTGAATCTATCATCATGCTAATGTTGTTTGTTTTGATTTCAGGACCATGGCAGATAAGAATTTCAAGACGTATCAGAGGCGTGTGGACGAAGCCGCCATGTTAGGAGTGATACGTGGGATGTTGGAAAATCAGAAGAGGCAAACTGAACTGATCCAACAGCAAGCAGATTCATTTCAGGAGGGTTTGCAGGCTATTCAGCAGTCTGTAAACACCGCTGTAGCGAAGCCAGTTGACCGGGTAGGGACCGTGGCAGATTTCAGACGGTTGGGTCCTACTACTTTCACTGGCTTGGAGGAGCCGTTGCCAGCCGAGCAGTGGCTTGTGGACACAGAGAATTTATTGATTGCGGCGCAGATCCCAGAAGACAAGAGAGTTGATGTGGTGCGCATTCAGCTGGTGGATTACGCCCGAGAGTGGTGGCTTGTAGAGGAGACCCGCCTGTCCAAGCCAATCAGTTGGGCGGATTTCTCCAAAAGTTTCTTGGAAAAGTTCTTCCCGCGGACTGCACGGGAGGAAATGGAGGAGAGATTTATTGAGCTGAAACAAAATGGAGCAGCTGTGGATGTACATGCAGCGAAGTGGACGAGACTTAGCCGTTTCGCTGGACCCTTAGTCGCCAAGGAGGCAGACAGGGCGCGAAGGTTCTTGCGCAGTTTGGATGTGGACATCCAGAGGCAGATTGTCTCCCTGGGTTTGACCACTTTCTCACAGGTTCTTACGGCAGCCAGAGAGCAACAGAGTTTATCAGGATCGAAAGGGAACCTTCACTAGACAGCAGCTGCGGCCAGGAAGCCTGCATTTGTACCTAACCGAGATCATGGGCGCAGAGGTATTCCAGTGGACCGTCGAGGTGTAGCGCCAATGAAGAAGCCTGTGATCGTTGATCGAAGGAAGAGCGTGATTTGTGATTACTGCCGATTACCTGGGCACGTGCAGAAGGACTGTCGAAGGAGACTAGGGCTTTGTCTGGTTTGTGGGGCAGCCGATCACGCAGTTGGTACTTGTCCGTCGAAGCTTCGCACGAGAGATGATATACGGAAGCCTCCGCAGAGACCGTTCCAAGGGCAGAAGCAGCTGACACAAGGACCCAACCAGGGTCGAGCTTTCACTTTGACAGCTGAGGAAGCCAAGGCATCAGGAGAAGTGGTTTCAGGTACTGTGCTCGTTCGTGGTTTTCCCGCTTTGGCATTATTCGATTCAGGAGCATCCCACTGTTTTATGTCATCAAAGTTTATAACTACACACTCGATCACCTGCACGACCCTGTCTAGTTTTTGGGACATACACACTGGAAATGGGAAAATCATAGCTAGTAAGGAGTGTAGAGATTGTACTGTTGTTGTTTGTGGACGGGAGCTTTTTGCGGATTTCTTGGTGATTGATACGGACAGTTATGAAGTAGTCTTGGGAATGGATTTTCTTGGCACTTTCCACGCACACATTGATTGTAGGGCAAGGAAAGTAATTTTCCAGATTCCCGGACACCCTGAGTTTACTTTCATCGGAGGAAACAGTTCTGTCGGGCCCGTCGAGTTTAGGGCTAGGCCGACGAACAATGTTCTTGCGGCTATGGTTGTAGATAGTAATGAAGAGCCGGCAGTTGTTCGCGACTTTATGGATGTGTTTGAAGATATTTCAGGCCTACCGCCGAAGCGAGATGTGGAGTTTGCGATCGACCTTATTCCTGGTGCAGCGCCAGTATCAAAATCTTATTATCCGATGACACCGGTGGAATTGGAAGAAGTTAAGAAACAAGTGGGTGAATTACTCGAGAAGGGATGGATTCGAAGCAGCAACTCACCTTGGGGAGCTCCAGTTCTTCTAGTAAAGAAGAAGGATGGCACGAGAAGAATGTGCATCGATTATCGAGAATTGAACCGGGTGACTATTAAGAACAAGTACCCGATCCCTCGCATTGGAGAACTTTTTGAGCAGCTTAGTGGCGCGAGGGTATTCTCGAAACTGGACTTGCGATCAGGATATCATCAGGTCCGAGTGAAGGCAGAAGACATTTGCAAGACGGCGTTTCGGACTCGGTATGGGCATTTCGAGTATTTAGTGATGCCCTTCGGAGTGACTAATGCGCCGGCAATATTTATGGACTTGATGAACAGGATCTTTTCACCGTTCTTGGACCAGTTTATTGTGGTATTCATTGACGATATTCTGGTGTACTCGAAGAGTCCGGAGGAGCATGCTGAGCACTTAAGAATCGCACTGCAAACGCTGAGACAGGAGAAATTATTCGCGAAGATGAGTAAGTGCGAATTCTGGTTGGAAGAAGTGAAGTTTTTAGGGCATGTCGTGTCGGGCGATGGAATCGCCGTTGATCCCGAGAAGATTTCAGCAGTTAGAGATTGGCCTATTCCGAAGAATGTTGCGGAGATAAGAAGTTTTCTCGGACTCGCCGGTTACTACAGAAGATTTGTGGAGAACTTCGCTCGTGTAGCTGAGCCGTTAACCAAGCTTACGCGTAAGGAGGTACCGTTTGCTTGGACAGATGGATGTGCATTGGCCTTCGAGACGTTGAAGCAGAACCTGATAACCGCCCCGATCCTGACCGTACCGGATAATTCAGGAGGACTGGTGATTCACAGCGACGCATCTGGAAAGGGATTGGGATGTGTTTTGATGCAGAACGGGAAAGTCGTCGCTTACGCATCGAGACAGCTGAAGACTCATGAGCGGAACTATCCGACTCACGACTTGGAGCTTGCAGCCGTGATCTTCGCCCTGAAGATTTGGAGACACTACCTTCTGGGCGAGAGAGTTGAAGTCTTTACGGATCACAAGAGTTTGAAATATGTGTTCACTCAGAAGGAGTTAAACATGAGGCAACGCAGATGGTTGGAGCTGATGGCCGACTACGACCTTGATCTTAAGTATCATCCGGGAAAAGTTAATGTCGTGCCGGATGCACTGAGTCGGTTGCCAGCAATTCAGTTATTGACGGCACAGAGAGAGATCATTGAGGAGTTTCGGAGATTTGACTTGGAGGTTGTGCTACCGCGGGCTACAGGACAGTTGATGCAGTTGCAAGTACAATCGTCCTTAGTGGAGAAGATTAAAGTGGCGCAATCGCAGGATCCTAGACTGCAAAAGTTTTGAGAGCAGGTTGGAGCTGGACTACGAACCGATTTACTGATTCATGAAGATGGTTCGTTGAGATATGGTAGCCGTGTGTGTGTGCCAAAAGGAGATGTGCGTGAAGAGCTTATGAAGGAGGCACACAGTTCAGCTTACTCTGTACATCCAGGAGGGACAAATATGTACCGAGATATTCGACAGCATTTCTGGTGGGAAGGTATGAAACGGGAAATTGCTCGCTTCGTGGCTAAATGCTTGGTGTGTCAGCAAGTCAAGGCTGAACACCAAAGAGTTGCTGGTTTGTTGCAACCACTTCCGATTCCTCAATGGAAGTGGGAACATATAACCATGGATTTCGTGACGGCTTTACCGCGGAGTCCAAAGGGTAACAATGCTGTATGGGTGATTTTCGATCGGTTGACCAAGGCAGCTCACTTTATTCCGTTTCGGGTTGGTCAATCGACAGAGACTTTGGCAGAGCGGTACATGCAGGAGATTGTCAGATTGCATGGAGTACCGGTAAGCATCGTGTCCGACCGGGACACTCGGTTCTTGTCACACTTTTGGAGGAGTTTACAAGAAAGTTTGGGGACTCGATTGAAGTTCAGCACAGCTTATCATCCCCAGACTGATGGACAATCAGAGAGAACGATCCAGACCCTTGAAGATATGTTGAGAGCTTGCATGTTAGACTTCAAAGGTTCTTAGGAAGATCATCTACACCTGGTGGAGTTTTCGTACAACAACAGCTTCCAAGCAACTATTCAAATGGCCCCGTTCGAAGCGTTGTATGGTCGTAAGTGCCGTTCACCTGTATGTTGGGATGATGTGGGTGAACGAAGGTTACTAGGGCCAGATTTGGTGGTACAGACAGTTGAGAAAGTGAATACGATCAGGAAGCATATGAAGGCAGCTCAAGACAGACAGAAAAGTTGGGCCGACACGTCAAGAAGACCTCTAGAGTTCGCCGTGGGTGATTTGGTATTCCTGAAGATATCACCGACTAGAGGGGTGATTCGCTTTGGAAGTCGGGGAAAGCTTAGTCCCCGATTCGTTGGACCCTTCGAGATATTGGAGCGTGTCGGAGAGGTATCGTACCGGTTGGCGTTACCATCGTCATTAGCAGGAGTTCATGATGTATTTCATGTGTCTCAACTACGGAGGTATGTTCGTGATGAGACCCATGTTTTGGATCACTCGGAGTTGACCGTTCGGGAAGACCTGACTTTTGAGGAGCGACCAGTCGAGATCAAGGATCGAAGAGAAAAGGTTCTTAAGAACAAGGTTATCCCTCTTGTGCTAGTTTCTTGGGGTAACCGATCGCATGGAGAATCTACTTGGGAGCGAGAAGACGAGATCCGGCAGAAATTCCCTTATCTTTTCCAGTAGTTAGTTATCTTGTATTCTTGGAATTTCGAGGACGAAATTCTTTTGTAGTTGGGTATGATGTAACACCCGAGCCCAATAGTACTATGTATATTACTAGTTGAGGGTTGTGGTTTGCTTATTTCCAATTTTCCTGATTTTCTGGTGTTTATTGTTAAATTTTACCCGGTTAAGTCATTTTGGCACATAGCAAATTTTAACTCCGAAAATGAAATTTAAGATGTCCATGTTGGCCTACTCGTCGCCACTAGTCGCGTGGTAGCGTCCGCGTGTCGAGATTCCGTTCCGTTTGGCTAAACGGGCAAGTTTGGGCGACTACGCGCGCGTGCAAGTGTCCGACTTGGGGGCATGCATTTTAATCACTAAACACCTCTTTTCAAAATTTGGAACCCGCTCAAAATCCTATATTTTGAATTTGGAACATTTGGGCGCAAACCGGGCGCGATTTGGAAATGTTTCATTTCGCGCCAAAAAGGGCCCGTTTCAATTTAATATCTAAATATATATTTTTATTCAAATCTAATTTCCTTAACTAATAACCCTCACAGATCCTACGCAATTCATTCTCAAATCCCTTTTAAATTCGTGATCAGCCAATCACGAGCTCTTACTTGAGCTCGTGGGCCCCGCTCCTGTTTCCTCATCTCTCTCTCTCTCTTCTCTCAAATCTCTCTCTTCTCTCAAATCTCTCTCTCCTCCCTCAAATCTCTCACTTTCTCTCTCCTATCCCTCTCTCCCTCCTCTATATTTAAACGCATGCAGCAGCCGCCTCCTCCCTTTAACCCACGCGACCACGAGAACCCCACGCAAACCCTAACCCTAGCCTCGCAATCCCACCGCCGGCCTCCTCGAGACCTCGCCGTCGCCGCCCTCACCACCACGACCTCCACCGCACCCACCTACCCTCTTCCTCCGGTTCGCCCGCTTCTTCCCGCGCCTGCAACCCTTCTCCCCGACGCCTCCATCCCCTCGCAACCTCACCGTCGACGTCGCCCATCGTCGTCGACGACCCCACGACTCCCTTTAACCCTACTCGACCCGACCTCGTCGTCGTTCCCTCCTCCCCTCGCCGGAAAAGCAAACCCGACCCTTCACCCAACGCCTGCACCTTCCCTGTTCGCCGGAAAAACGCGCCGGCGACCCCGTCGACACCACATCCGACCACCTCCCTCTCTCCCACGACCCCCAGAGCCGACCACACTCCTCCCCACTCACCGCAGCACCCTTTCCAGCGACCCCGAGCCGTTCAGCCGTTCCAGCACCCTCGCCGCGCCTCCTGTTCACCGCCGGTGGTTCCATCGCCGTCGGGCCCGTCATAGTTACCCCTGTTCCTCCTCTGTAAGCATCACTTTACTTCCTTTGGTGCGAAATCCCGTTGATCTTGTATGTTATCTTATTGCTAACCTATTGCCGTTAACTTTTGCCGGAATCCGACCGTGCCGGCTGACGAACCCGACGCTCCAGCGAAGTCCCCTTGTCCGTGTGATTCCGTTGACCTCTGTTGGGACTCGATCCGTGGCCCGTGCTTCCGTACCGTGGTTTCTACCGACATCGCATCCGTGTTTCGGTTCGCGGAACCGCCGAGGCAAGTATCTGAATACTTGCTTAACATGCTACAACTTAACCATAATATTATAACCACACAACTAATATAATATCGATACCTGTTATAACTTAGAATTGCTAGCCACGATTATTCGTAACTTTAAATCAATGGAAACATTGCTCGCTTTAACCGGTATGCTATTAATTCATACTTAACTAATCAAACCAAGTAGATCATCCCCACTTCATTGGTTAGAATCACTCCTGAGACAATTATTATGCTTAGTTCAAATTCATATAACTCCATTGTGTATACTATCGATATTGTTTCATCTTGTGGCTCTTGCACCTCAAAGGTGCGTGAACCGGATTAATATGAAAATACAAACATCACTGTGTTCACCTAGAATAATATTTGCTATTTACTGTTTCCTGCCACTGTTCATTACTTGTTACTATATCTGTTATCATCATATACCTGATTGCATTACATATTGACCGATCTTGATATACCTGACTCATGTACTGATACACCGGACATGACATCCTGTGCATATCGACTCTACCTGTTGAAAGTAACCTGACCTGTTACCTGATCTCAGGCCTAATGCCGACAAACCTAACCATTCCTGCTGTCGATCCAGACAGACCTACCTTTACTTGACTTGTGTTGGCATTAGTCCTTGACCATTGAACACCTGACCTGACATACATAGCTTGGGGGTATGGGGAAATCAAAGATGAAACCGACTTGTAACTCAACAGTTCGACACATTGTTCTGATCAGTCTTACGGGCTTGGCCAGCTCCGGAGTGTTGATGCTGACATCACTCATCTATCCTACTACCTTTTACTGCCTAGCGGCACGTCTCGGATTCAGCCCCGAGAATCATGACCGTGGTCCCGGGCACGCACGGGATACTATTGAGTTACATCGACGATTCATCAATTGGTTTCAAAGACTGTAGAGTAGAAAACCTGATAGGGCAGTTTAGTCACCTTTGCACTTCACCCTGCTTGTTACTTCTTATTACTGCTTATTTCATGTTCATGCTTGCATTGTTTATTACCATGTTTTACTGTATACTTGATATCATGACGCGCTGACGTCTGGGTTTTGCATGGCCCAGATTCCGTGCCCTTGACGTCGACCGAGCAGGAGTACTTCAGCCAGCAGGCTGAACTGTGAGTTCTTGAGAGTTTAGTTTATTTATGTCATTTCATTTCCAGATGTGAGCCCGCATTATGGGACGTACTGTTTATTCATTGTATTGGATCATTAGCTTCCGCACTTATTGTTTATTGATTCTTGTTATATTGGATTTGGACATGTATTAGTTTAGTTTATTTTACTGTTCTTGATATCTTTACAACCGTAATGTGACTGTGGATGGATACTTCCTACCCACAGGTAGCATGGTTGGCTATGTCACGTGCCCAAATCTTGCGTACTCTGGGAAGCGGGGCGTGACACAGCTACTCCTATTTTGGTCTTTGGCAGCGACTCTGAGAACGAGGCCAATGCAGTGTTTTCCGTCTGCCTGTCACTGCAAACCTTTGTCGAAGTAGATCAGTGTCTACGAATTACAATAGCTCCACCTCGGCATTACAAGAAACTTGATGCGCTTGATACATACAGCGTACAAGAGCTACAAACTTTCTATGTGCCTCCTAAGCAAAGGGGTGAAAAGGCGATCCTCTTCTACCAATCTACGGAATATAAAGTAGAAAAAGAAGTCTGGTATGGTGCCGATTTTGCACTCGACAGGCTTCAACTAATCTGTCTTCCAAGATACTACGCGGAGAGGTTGAAAAGGCTGTTAAGATGTCAAGGTGTACCCCTCTAACAAATTGTTCGACAAGCCAAATTCTACAAAAAGATTTGGGATATTCCTGGAACTCAGCGAAAGATGTCCAACGGGAATATGGAGACAACCGGGCTCGGATACGTTCGGTCTAAGAAATGGGAGCAGTTCCACAGTTGCCGCGTTGTAAACAGCTCATGTGAAGCGAAAAACGCTCTTCCAAATAGCCGTGGCGTCAAATCGGAGCGAGATCCCATTATAAAAGCATTAAGTCCATCGTTGGAAGATCAAATTGATAAGTTAATAAAAGAATCTTCTCAAACGAGGTGGGACAACCACAGCCGCAAAATGGTCATTTATGAAAAGGCCAGGACGTAGCGTCTCAGTCAGCAATCTGCGGAGAAGGTAGTCTATAATGCTCTTCATCCCCAGTCCACTGTATGTTCTCGCGAAAGGGGAAAATCCCCAAATAGAGACAAAAATAGGGCAAAGAGCGCAAACAACATTCAAAAACAAAAAATGGATCAAAGACGCCGTGCAATCGAGAAAAACTCGATTGGAGCCCGTCCTTTAAAAATAAGATGGGTCAGGAATACTCTTCCCCCTAAGACAAGACAAGGAACATACTCAACTTTGTCATGAAGCACCGAATGATGACGCTTTCGGAGTCTCGACACCCTGAACAAATGAACAAGGTCTATCATCCGGATTATTGCTCTTACCACCGAGCAATATGTTATCCCCTTGAACACTGCTTCACCTTCAAATACTGGGTAGAAGACCAATATCGACAAGGCAGGTTAATGTTATCTGACAGCTGGAGGGTAACCCCACTACAAAAGCATGAGCCAAAAAGAACCTACAACGTCTGGTTAGGACCGGCTCGACAACAAAAAGTGAAGCATGCTCATACTTGCCATATGATAACCCTCTCAAAAGTGGGAGGGCACGAGACTATGGATGACCTCCATATGTGCTTCGCAATTGAAGACAAGGAAGAGGCGATCTCAGAGTTTCCACCAGCACCAAAAGAGCTGGAAGATGGGATACACATCACGACGGACAACTTAAGAAAAATTGAATTAGGGACAGAAAATGATCCGAGGCCGACGTTCATCAGTGAGCTACTATCTAAAAGACAAGTAGCCACGTTAAAAGATGTGCTTATGCAATATAAATCCTGCTTCGCATGGAACTATTCACTCCTGATAATATTCCAGTGGTAGCGATATTGATGCCAAGATTGGTATCAGATTTCAAAAAAAAGCCGAAATGATAGGACAACTCGCAATAAAAAGAAGCGAGTAAAAATAAAAAGTCGAAATGATAGGGCAACCCGCAATAAAAAGCAGCGAGTAAAAACAAAAAAAAGATGAAATGATAGGGCAATTCGCAATCAAAAGCAGCGAGTAGAAACAAAAACAGCCGAAATGATTGGGCACTGTGATAAATAGCCGAAATGATTGGGCAATCGTGACCTTCGTGACATAAAATCTGAAAAGATAGAGTATCGTGGAAAGAAATAAAAAAATGATAATGAAACTTTTCTGCTCTGCAATTATGTCCATATCGACTCTTGTATACAATCTATAGGCACAAATGAAAGAAAATGAACCTTATTTTCACACCATGCTTCATCAGAAGAAGGGCCGAGTTTCAATGGTACATATACTACTTAGAGACTATCCCTTTGTTCCTCCCTCAATTCTGCAGTGTGCAGACACAACAATCAAATAAAAGTTAAGCGACAGCAAAATCCTAGGGTCAGGTCTTAATGGAATATCTACAGCCTAGAGATCATCCCGGCATTCCACCTCATTCCAGTAGGATGCAGGCGCAACGTCATCATAAAAAAAAAAGAGACCCAAGGGTCAAAGTAAAAATTGGAGCAATGGCATATTCCTAACTTCGGACTTCAATTGCAATATATACAGCATAGAGGTCCTACAAATGTCTACCCTACTTCAGCAAAGAATCGGTGCGACATCGTCAGAGCAAAAAATGAAGTGACAATATATTCCTAGCTTCCGGTCTTGGCAGCAATACATACAAAGCCTAATGACCATTGGAGATCATCCCACCGTAGAAGGGTGCGGTTATGACTCATCGGGGCTCCAAATTGAGCATAACATCAGGTAAAAAGCGTCATGGAAAATACCTAACGCTTGTTCTTCCAACGGTAATATGACTTAAGAAGATTGCTTACAGATGTCATGTCCAGCCTCAGAAGGGATTAGAGAGACGACAGTCGTGGGGCTACTCGAGCAGCAACCTAAGGGACTGCATATCTAGTAATATATCAGCCAACGCGACGGTATGATGGACTTAAATCTAGTACCACAAACCTAACGAACCTCTATCAAAAAGGGGTTATCTATATTTCATATTAGGATACACCTGCGAGACCATCTTGACTCGTCTCGACTCGTAGGGAAAGACATCTTTATGAAACCCTCATGGCTCATAAAGGTGAAAATACTTAGGCGATGGGGATATTAACCTGTTTTCTAAGCACCGTAGGCCTACAAGTAGGTCCAAATTGACTCTTGTATACCATCCATGGGCCATATTCTCCAAAGTCACATACCGATGAGGAGGAGAAACCACTTACGAGTCCTCTTGACTCGTAAGGGGAAAATTCCTTTGTGAGATCCTTATGAATCTTAAGAAAAAAAGCACTTAGGAGTAGTCACGACTTCTAAGGAGAAAATTGTTAGTTATATGTATGCCTTAGAGGCCATTGTTGTCCATGATTGTATATTATAATGGATGCTTGGACACATATAGAGAGGACTTTCTTACTTGACATGATAGTATGCTATCTTGTTGCTCTTTATCTTAACATGTAGACTTGTACTGTGATATTGTCTTGCTCTTACATGTTGGTAAAGCCCTTAGGATGTACTTGACTACCAGGATTATGATGCAGATCATACTAGTGGGGCCAGGGTAGTCCACAAGTACATCCTTTAATTGTTCCTAGTCGAGGGTGTATCGAGACAGGCATCGATATTCCAGAGTAGACTAGCATATACGCTTTTTGACCCATTTGATAGGTGATGGATGATCCCATATCCATTGGTGTTTGACATCAAAGATGGTATATGGGTGCTCAGTGGAGACTGGGTACACTGAACAGGACTTGTCGAGAACTCCTAGATGGTATTATACCTAACGTCAGATAGCAGTTCTCTAGTGACACTGGTACAGGTTAGTCTGTAGACCCAAGATCGTCATAGAGTCTTGTGTGATTGCCATTGTGCTTTGATTTCCACCTTACCACGTTCAAGAGAGCATGCAAAACGGTGGTTTTTGGGTACAGTCCCGAGTCACATGGAGGCAATGAGCGATAAGAGGGGTTTTGTCTCTCCCGTTATTAGGGGTTGATGTTGTGTTGTGCTCAATTGGCCATAACAGGAAGGCCCTGGCCAGAGCTGATACGGAGATTTACTGGTAAGTGTTATCAGTAGTTTCTCGACCCGTTATGAGCCTCATATTGGCATGAGTTATCAAATTACTGGGGTCTGACGTTTACCATACTTAGACTCGATATGCGACATATCAGACGAAGAGACCAGACCGTACGGTAGTGTTACTTATTGGATTCACGGGAGTATAAGCAGGCTTGCTTGCTGATCTTCTGATCGCTCAATACCTGGGTAGCCGTTACGTCCAGCTAGTACCGCTGACAGCTTGTGGGTAACTGATATGATCATTACCTACTGCCGGCGTATTGACGAGTCTTTAGAGTTCTACACAGAGGTTTCCTGGCTTAAGCGAAACGAAATAGGGCATATATGTGATATATGCGGGGCCGAGATTAATATGTGTATGAGATACCACATTCTAATCTCGCGATATGTGATATCGGTCGGTTATATGTGATATAGCCGGGTTATTGAATCGTGTTGATTCGATAAGTTAATATAAATGATATTAGTCGGTTATATGTGATATAGCTAGATTATTAAATCAAGTGTTGATTTAATAATTTAATATATAATTATATATTTGATATATTAATATATATTAACTAATATTAGCTCACTTAAGAATTTCTTTTCTTACTTATACAATTAATTTATATGTGATATATATTAATGTATTTGTTCTTTGTGTCATGCTTGATGATACATTGTACATGGGTGCATGAGACTCATACCATACTTAAGATAATTAGTGTAAATATTTATTTAGAGAATATACAAAATTAAGTGGAATTTGTCATGGCTTATGAAGCTTGGAGAAGCTTGTGGAAACCATTGACTTAGTCCACTAATTTTGTTTTACTTTAGATATTTATTAACCCAACCATTATCTTTAGCCATGGTTAAGGCACTACATGAGTTATATATGATATTTTCTCACCCATGGTTGCTATTCTATTCTTGACTTCATCTTCATCTTCATCTTCATCTCCTTTGAGCTTTCTAGGTTTTCTTGTGGTGAAGAAAAAGTGAGAGAAAAATAATTCTAAAGGGAACAAAATTCCTACTTCATCAATCTACACTAGACTAGTCATTTAGTATAGGTTGTTTGCTTCACAAATTCTCAATTAGTGAAGAGGTAGCTTGAGTTGGAGATTCCTCGACGTAGATCATCTTCGGCCTCGATGTTTTTTAGCAAGCTTGTTCCTTTCGCCTAGTGGAGCCTAACGAGAGTCCGGGAGACCACTACTTGGAGCAAAGGGACCACTACACGAAGCTTTAGAAGTGAAGGACCGGTCTACAAAGGTTGTATTCCTATTTCACTTAGTGTAAAGTTGTTTACATGTTAGCTATACCCTAATCCTCTAGTTAGATCCTAGGTTTAGGGTTGCTTAGCACACTAGAAATTTTAAAATTGCATGCTTGATGCCATTAGAAAACCTAGTGAGGGTGCTAAGGAACCTAGCAAAAATACACCTATGAGATCCTCTCAACTCGTAGGGAGAAACATCTTTATGATACCCTCACAGCTCATAAAGTTAAAAAGCCTTAGGCGACAGATCTAAACCTGTTTACAAAGCTATCGCTGCTCTATAAGAAGGTCCAAACTGAGTCTTGTACACTATCTACAGGCTACATTCGACAATAAAGTGAAGAAGCCACTTGCGGGTCCTCTAGAGTTGTAAGTGTTAGTTATATGTATGCCCTAAAGGCCATTATTATACATGTGAAGTATATTTTAGTGGATTCTTGGATATATATAAGGAGGACTTTCTTGCTCGACATGATAGTATGCTATCTGGTTGCTCTTTATCTTAACATGTACACTTATTGTCTCTCTATTACATGTTGATAAAGCCCTTAGGATGAGTAATTGACTGCCAGGATTATGATGCAGATCATACTAGTGGGGAAGAGGTAGTCGGTAAGTGCATCATTTAAATGTTCCTAGTCGTGGGAGTATCGAGACGGGGCATCGATATTCTAGAGTAGACTAGCGTATACGCTTCCTGACCCATATGATAAGCGATGGATGATCCTACATCCATTGGTGTTTGACATCAGAGAAGGTATACGGGTGCTTGGTGGAGACTGGGTACACTGAACGGACTCGCCGTGAACACCTAGATGATATTATACTTATCGTCAGATAGCAGTTCTCTGGTGACACTAGTACAGGTTAGTCTGTAGACCGGTCGTCATAGAGTCTTGTGTGATTCCCACTGTGCTTTGATTTCCACCTTAGCACGTTTAAGAGATCGTGCAAAACGGTGGTTTTTGGGTACAGTCCCGAGTCACATGGAGGCAATGAGCGATAGGAGTGGATTTCGTCTCTTCCGGTATTGGGGGTTGATGTTGCGCTATGCTTGATTGGCCATAACAGGAAATTCCTAGCCAGGGTTGCTGAGATCTACTGGTAAGTGTTATCAGTAGTTTCTTGAACCGTTATGGACCTTGCATCGGCATGACTTATCAGGCTATTCGGGCATCCTCAGGCTGTGATATGCGACATATCAGACGAAGTGACCGGACTGTACGGTAGTGTTACTGATTGGATTCGCAGGAGTATGATCAGGCTTGCTTGTTGATCTTCTGATCGCTCAATATCCGGGTGGCCGTTACATTTAGCAGACCGCTTGCGGCTTGTGGGTGACTGATATGATCACCACCTTCTGCCGGCGTATTGTCGAGTCTTTAGAATCCTACACAGAGGTTTCTTGGCTCAAGCGAAATGAAGTAGGAGCACATATGTGATATGTGCGCGACCGAGATTAATACGAGTATGTGATACCGTATTCTATTCTCGCGATATGTGATATCGGTCGGTTATATGTGATATAACCGGGCTGTCGAATCAAGTGTTGATTCGACAAGTTGATACATTTGATATTGGTCGGTTGTATGTGATATAGCCGGATTATTAAATCAAGTGTTGATTTTTTAATTTAATGTATAATTATATATTTGATATATTATCTAACATTAACTAATATTAGCTCACTTAAGATTTCTTTTTCTCTCTTGTGTATACTTAGTATATATGTGATATATATTAATGTACATTATTTTGTGTCATGCTTGATGCCACATGCTACATGGGTGTATAAGACTCACCCCATGCTTATAATAATGATGGGTTTTATTTATTTAAACTAAATCAAATTAGTTTGTAATTAGTCACATGGTTGAAACTTGTAGAAACTTGTGGAACTATTGACCAAGTCCACTAATTTTGTTTTACTTGTAGATATTTATTAACCTAACAATTATTGTTAGCCATAGTTTAGTCTCTACATGAGTTAGTATATGATACTAACTCACCCATGGTTGCTATTCTCACCTCATGAGTTTCATTCTCTTCTCTCTTCGTCTTCTTCTTTATCAAGAGCTTAGCTCTTTAGGTTTATGGGAGATGAAGAAAAATATTGAGAAAATTATTTCTAAAGTGAGCAAAATTCCTACTTTATCAACCTCTTCTCTACTAACCATTTAGATTGGGTTGTTTCTTCACTAGTTCATCACTTAGTGAAGAGGTAGCTTGAGTTAGTGTCTCCTCGACGTAGATCATCCTCGGCCTCGAAGATTCAAGCAATCTTGTTCATTTTACCTTGTGGAGCCTCACTAAAGTCCGGGAGATCAGTACTTGGAGCGAAGGGACTACTACACGGAGCTACTGAAGTGAAGGACCGGTCTACAAAGGTTGTATTTCTCGTTCACCTAGTGTAGGGTTCCTAGGCACCCTAGTGAGGTTTCACAAGGCATCGATCATGCCAAATTAAAATTTTAAGGGTGCCGAGAGACCCGACTATGGATCGTCGGCTAGAAGTTTAGGCGAAAAAGCTAACTAGTTAACACTTAACTAAGGGAATACGGAAATACAACCTTTGTAGATCCGGTGCTCCACCTCCATAGCTCCGCAACGAAGTCCTCTCCGCTGTCCAAATCAAATCCGGGCTCTAGCGTCGGTTTCATCAGAGAATAGGCTAGCTAGGTCGTCGATGTCCATGCCGAAGATGATCTATGTCGAGGCATCGCTAGATCAAGCTCCACCTTCACCAAGTCATGAAAACTTGTGAAGGAAACACACTCTACTACTTGGCAAGAGGTAGAGGATGAGGAAATAGGAAGTGGGTAGACTTTAGTTTTGGATTTCTCACTCAAATTCATCACTTGCCATTGATGGAGGCAAGCTTTCTTCACTTGAAGAAATGAAGAAGAAGAAGAATATTATGATAAGAATAATTAGAAAAGAAAAGAATAACAATCCTTATCATAATTGTAACTATGGTTATGTGTAGAGAATTGACCAAGGTTAAAGGAATGGTTAGGGTTAAGGTTTCATGAAGCTTCCACTAAACAACAAAAAAAAGCCACCATTCTTTTTCTCCTTTTTCCATCTATTTTCCAATATGAATAAATAGATAAATAAATGAGAAAAGGAAATAAAACCCTAATCATAAGTTTAACCATGGTCTAATTCTTTACACTTAACCAAGTAAACATGTATCATCAAACATGATACAATAAAATGCACAAAAGGTATATCACATATACAACTTGTACATCCAAGTGAGAAAATCCTTCTAAAGTGAACCGATACTTAGTTAATGCAAAGTAATATATCAAATATATAATTATGCATTAAATCATTAAATCAACACTTGATTTAATGATCCGGTCATATCGCATATAACCGACTAGTATCATTAGTAACAACTTATCGAATCAACACTTGATCCGATAACCCGGCTATATCGGATATAACTGATCAATGTCACATCGCAAGAATCAAATACAGTATCACAGACTGGTATCATTCTCGGTCCCGCACATATCTCATATGCGCTCCTATTTCGTTTCGCTTGAGCCAGGAAACCTCTGTGTAGGACTCTAAAGACTCGTCAATACGCCGGCAGCAGATGATGATCATATCAAGCATCCACAAGCCGCAAGCGGTCTGCTAAACGTAACGGCCACCCGGGTATTGAGCGATCTGAAGATCGACGAGCAAGCCCGCTCACACTCCAGTGAATCCAACAAGTAAAACTACCGTACAGTCCGGTCTGATCGTCTGATATGTCGCATATCTCGTCTAGGGGTGGTAAACGTCAGACCCCAATAGCTCGATAAGTTGTGTCGATATGAGGTCTATAACTGTTCGAGAAACTACTGGTAACACTTACCAGTAAATCTCAGCAACCCTGGCCAGGGATTTCCTGTTATAGCCAATCGAACACAGCGCAACATCAACCCCTATACCGGGAGAGACGAATCCCCTCCTATCGCTCATTGCCTCCATGTGACTCGGGACTGTACCCAAAAACCACCGTTTTGCACACCCTCTTGGACGTGGTAAGATGGAAATCAAAGCACAGTGGGAACCACACAAGACTCTATGACGATCTCGGGTCAACAGACTACTCTGTACCAGTGTCACCAGAGAACTGCCATCTGACGTGAGGTATAATACCATCTGGGAGTTCTCGGCGAGTCCGTCCAGTGTACCCAGTCTCTAGTGAGCACCCGTATATCATCTCTGATGTCAAACACCAATGGATATGGGATCATCCGTCACCCATCTGTATGGGTCGAGAAGGTATACGCTAGTCTACACTGGTATATCGATGCCCTGTCTCGATACACCCACGACTAGGGACTTTCAAGGATGTGCTTATGGACTACTATGTCCCCACTAGTATGATCCGCATCATAGTCCAGGTAGTCAAGTACACATCCTAAGGGCTTTACCAACATGTAACAGAGAGACAATCAATGTACACGTTAAGGTAAAGAGCAACCAGATAGCATACTATCATGTCGAGCAAGAAAGTCCTCCCTATATATGTCTCAGCATCCACTATAATATACATCCAATGTACAGTAATGGCCTCTAGGGCATACATATAACTAACAATCTCCCACTTGCACTAGGGCCATCTGTAGCAGTGGTTGTAGTATCTCATACTCAACCATCCCATAAAAGTCTCTCTCTGGGAACAGGCCTTTTGTGAGTGGATCCGCTGTGTTGTCCTCTGAGTCTACTCTCCTAATCTCGATCACCCTGGAGATCAACTATCTCCATGATCAAGTGATACTGCCTTAGAATATTTCTGGATCACTGATGGGACCGGCGTTCCTTGGCATAAGCCACAACTCCACTGTCTCACAATGGTAGGAACGTAGTTCATCTCATGAACCAATATACACCCAAACAGCCTCTTTGGTAGCATCTTGAGTAGCGATGTATCCAGCCTTTATCGTCTAGTATGTCACGGTATCTAGCTTGGAACTCTTCCAACATACCGTCCCTTTACTGAGGGTAAAGACAATGCCTATGACTGACACTCAGTCGTCTTTATCACCCTGGAAACCTTCCAGTGATTCTCCCCAGGATCGATTGATACCATCTCACTACAACTAGTGAGGATCCTAACATCCAATTAAATCTATCTCATAGATCCAAAACTCGGGATTTAGTAGGTATCATTTTGATCCTATATGGAGAATCATAGTGATAAGCGGAGATTGATCGAGCGTAGCATAGGAAACTCCTTCCCTATCAAGAGTATGTCATCCACGTACTCTACGAGGATTATCACCATACTCCCACTACCTTTTTGTTTATACAAGGTTCATCTACCATTTTGATGATGTCAAACTCTTTGACTACTTCATCAAAACAGATGTCCCAACTCCGCGATGCCTGCTTTATCCTATAAAGCATCTTGCACAGGTTTCCATTGCTCCCATTGTCTACGAGGCCCTCTGGCTGTGTACTTATAGACGCTCTCTTCCAAATCATCATTTAGAAAAGCAGTCAAGACACCCAACCACCAGAGATCGTAGTCATGGTATGCAGCCGTGGTAAGTAGGATCTGGATGGACTTAAGCATAGATACTGGAAAATGTTTCATCATTATCCACGCCTGGTCGATGAAGAAAACCTTTAACAAGTCTAGCTTTGAAAGTCTCAACATTTCGATGTACACCAAGTAATCTTCTCAAGATATACTTGCTCCTGATGGGGATTTAACCCTTCAGATATAGCAACCAAAGTCCATACTTTGTTGGTGTACATGGATTCCATCTCAGATCACTAAGCATCCAGCCATTCTTACAGAGTCTCACTCCTGATGGCCAGCTCGAAACTAGTCGGGTCATCATCCCATGATGCAATCCTCGCTCCCACTGTCATAGAGAAACCGAAGTATCTCTCAGGTGGGTAAGGAACCCTACTAGATCGGCGGAGAGGCTGAGGTTCGTTGGTAACTATTGAATCCTTTGGTTCCATCAAATCATCAGCTGTAGTTTGTATGGCTGGAACTTTTCCAGTTCTACATTACAGACCTTGCCTCGAGCTTGTCCGGATTTTGCTTTTAGACATAGGCCGGACAACCCCAAATCTTAACTAGCTTAAGACATGGGCTCTTCCCTTTCCATATCACATATGAAAGGGTAGGCAACTGATTTGATTCGAACCCTATTCAATAGGTATGCAACTTCATAAGTGCATAACTCCTTAAAGGAAATAGGTAACTCAGTAGTACTCATCATAGAGCACACCTTATCATATAGGGTGTGATTGCTTTGCCCCGATATACCATCGTGCTATGGTGTATACGGAGGATTAATGCCGAGAGAGAATCTCATTCTCCTTTAAAATAGTCCAGGATTTCCGTGCTCAAGTATTCTCCTCCTCGATCTCATCAAAGGACATAATACTTTTACCCGTATTCTGGTTCTCTACTTCTAACTTATATTCTATGAATATCTCAAAAGGTTCAGACTTGTGTTTCAACAGGAACATAGGTCTGAATCTCGAAAGATCATCAGAGAATGTAATGAAGTTTAAAGAACCAGTCCTGGCATGTGTAGACAGGAGACCTTACATACATCATCATGTATCAGTCCCAAGAGTTTACTAACTCTTTCTATGCTTCCAATAAACAGAGCTGTGGTCATCTTATCTTTGTGACATGACTGGCGAGTTCCACAAGATGTAAATTCAAACTAATTTAAATATGCATCTAAATGTAACTTCAGCCAGTCGGGCCGCATTGATATGACCTAGTCTACAATACCTCAAGAAGAATTCGTTCAATTCTGAACTCTTCCTCTTGTGTGTGTTCTGTATACGAAGAACTGTAGTTTGATTTAGAACATTAATGCTTTTAGATAACGTGCCTGAACCGATCAACTTTTGATATAGGAAATGTTCAAAACATTATCAAACAATACAAAATTTTATCATTTCTTTACGGATAAAGAGACTGATATGATTTTGTATATCAGGTTCGGTATCTAATAACATTCGTTCAGAATCAATGTATTGGTAATACAGGGTGACAGTGACCAACAGACTTGGCTGCAACTCTTGCCCCGTTTTCTGCCTCATGAAACTTATCACCCGTTCTCAGTTCTCTACCTTTCTGTAGCCCTATGTAACAAATTACATATCTGGGATCCTGATCTGGTATCACATACCCAGGACGTAAAGGATACAGAGAAACAGTTCTATGCAACGAACACACCCGAAGATGATGCATCATATGTACTTTCTTCGTTTGGGCGGCACGGGAATTCGGGTAATCCCCAATTTCCTGCTCTGTCTTATAACAATTATAAGTTAGAGCGGGACCAACGTTCCCCAGCTCAGTATAACAAGCGGGTTCGGTCAATATTCCGTATTATTATCTTGATTAAGGCGTGATATGGTCGCTACCTGGAGAGAGAGAGAAGAAAACACTCAGCGTGCGCTCTGTCAAGAATAGATTGGTTATTATTTTATCTAATCAGGATGGCTCCCACTGCTTTTTATCAAATCTTCCTTCAAACCCTAAAAGGAAAGACTAGCCGGAATTAATTACACACTACAAGTTCGCCAATCTTTCAGCCAGGCCAGTGTCGGTACTTTGAGGGAGGTCCCCCGTGCTTTCGCACGAACCTAATTAATGTAAACCTCGTTTTCCCAGAGGCGTAACCCCGTTGACACCTTTCTAGACACCTACTTGATCGGCTAATTGTAATGTATAAAACTCTCCCAGGAGTAACTCTTACTCGCAGCCGGTATCGGGATCCAACTATCACATAGAAGGTATGCAATCTCATTGCAAATTTCAACACTTGAAATTCCCGATAATATTTTGCCCCTAGCAGCTATATGACCTTAACATAGTCAACAAATCATAAGTGCTAGTCAAGTTCAACCCGTCATTTCCCGATTGAATTAAACCCACCCGCACGACCCTTAACATAGTCAACAAAGTCGCACGACTACCCTAATCCAATCACATCATATGCTTATGCAGATAAGCCCTAATTAGCTACCGCACACTACGCCTTAACATAGTCAACAAACGTAGCATGAATACTAACCAGTACTTATCTGAAATGACGGAGGGCTACGACAGGTTTTTCTGAAAACCTATTGCGTAATGAACTTGATATCGTTATAGGATCGAATGAATTTTGAAATGGAGTGTTTTTGAGGCTTTTCTAGTTTTGCTAAAGGAGTCACTCCCGGTGAAGGGATCGTCGGTCCTTTCCTCGTCGATTGAGGTGCGGGATATATCACATATATCACTGTGCAAAGCAAAAACACTTAAAAGCAATCAAAAGACAAACCGAGTGTGTAGCATCTGCCAGTTATTGCTAAAGGAGTCACTCCCCGTGAAGGGATCTCGGTCCTTTCCTCATCGAATAAGGTGCAGGATATATCACATATACCGCTGTGCAAAGCAAGAACTGTAGCTATCTGTTTTATTTTGAAATTCAATTCTACAACATCTTAGGTTTCTTTTATTTCATTAATCACATTAATGAAGTCCCATCATTTAAGTACCTAAACATCACAGATAAATACGACGTACACTTATGCCATCCGCATTCGCCTCGATGTCCCCTCGTGCACCGTTAGGTTAGGTAACTAACGGCAGAGCGGGGCAGGGCTAGCACGGGTGTAAAACATAAGTAACGTCTATATAATATATCATATATACTATATGCTGTATCTATCACAGAACATCACATGATCACATCACAGATATCGCAGCAGAAGAAACATATGAAATATTGGATATACTAGGACGTCCGTGTTTTCAATACGAGCCAGTATAAAAGACGGATTCCACGGTCGTGATGAATAGCCAAACCCACACCCCTAGACCCCTACGAGAGCTGCAAGCAACCCTACCAATTCTAGAGTTAGGAGACCCGGACTCGACTCCTCGAGTTGGTCTCCCACTGGACTCCAGAACCCGGTTACTTGTGCTCCCCTCCTTGGGTCTATCCTAGTGCGGAAAAGTAAATAATATACAAACGGTGACATCTTCCGCAACCTGGAAGTGCCCCAATAAAAGAATATTACATACAAGTTTTTACATGAATGAAAATGAAAAACACTCATCTCACATAAAAACCCCCGGCTATTCAAACACGACGATCCAATATAACATATCCAGCAACACATAACATCACATGTCATCACGTAAGTAAATATGCGCATCCCAATTGTCGTTGACATATAGCAACGAAACCGGCGATATCACATATTACACTTACGGTCACAGAAAAGAAAGTGTAAAACTACAACAGTTGGAATCCGCAACCTCCTTAGACATCGCATGCCTGACCAAATGAATTACTTAGACATCACATGCCTAACAATTATAAACCCCGCATTTTAGTCTCATTATCGAAAACTCTTTTCAATATCAAGTCGGGGAATTCAACTGAATTCCCGACGTCCTGATCGAATGCTCGTCGCAAACTTCAGTAGGCGGCCGTACCCCCGATACCGTCGACGAAGTGCACCAAGGAGGAACACCGCTACCGTGAGCACCCGAACGGATGCTTTCGGCGACGGGGTTCTCCTACAGTCACTTGATCGGGGCTATGGGGTGTAGCTGTCTATTAAGTTTACTCGGCGAGTATCCGCGTACGCTACGTGATTGCGACGGACTTTTGATCACATCAAAATTCCGTGGCAACCGATCAAGTGAGACTAAAGTGCTACGTTTATAACATTCATTCAGTTATCTCATAACTACTTGTGAATTCCAATTATTGTATCCCATTCCGGATAAATAGAAAATGTCAAACTTTCCGATCGAACAATCGAACACCCAACTTTTCCCGATACCGATCAACACATGAAATAAGTCTAACAACATTCAGTTCGTGCCTTAGTAGCAACGGTCCAGCCGTAGAAGGGTCAAGCCAACGCCTCACATGTGGCACTCCGTACTGCCCCAAACCCGAGGGTTCAAAGGGCAGTTCAAGACGGTCACATAATCGAGTTAAGGTTTGTTGTCTTCTAAAGGGTCCATCGCGTTACTTGTACTACTTAGAACGTCGTTAAACTTCGGATAAATCCAACACTTGGAAATTTCCCGACAGGGGAAAAATTGGGTATTTATATCCGGTCGAAGTTTTTAACATATTCTAAAATTTATCCGGAAAGCCACACAGACAAAATTTGATAATCCGGTCGAACTCATGAAAACCCAAAACAACCCCTGAAAACTCAACTGTATAATAAATATTAAAATATCCCAGGAAAACCAGCACAAAAATCTGAGAATTACTGTGAAAAACAAACTACACAAAACGAAAAAACCGCCGCTGAACCGCCGCGGCATGCTTAGCACGTGCCGCGGTTCCGCGGTGGAAAAGTTGACTTAGGTCCTCGAATTTCACAGTAATCCACATAACACCCTGCTTGATTTTCTGAATATTTTTAATTGACAAAAAGGCACAGTTTTGAAAAAAGGACAGAGAGCATGTTAGAAATGGGGTTTCGGGTTCGTTCGGATTTCAAACTCCGTCTGGACTTCGCCTAAGGCTCTAGCTAGGCTCTGATACCACTGTAGGGTTCCTAGGCACCCTAGTGAGGTCTCACAAGGCATCGATCATGCCAAATTAAAATTTTAAGGGTGCCGAGAGACCCGACTATGGATCGTCGGCTAGAAGTTTAGGCGAAAAAGCTAACTAGTTAACACTTAACTAAGGGAATACGGAAATACAACCTTTGTAGATCCGGTGCTCCACCTCCATAGCTCCGCAACGAAGTCCTCTCTGCTGTCCAAATCAAATCCGGGCTCTAGCGTCGGTTTCATCGGAGAATAGGCGAGCTAGGTCGTCGATGTCCATGCCGAAGATGATCTACGTCGAGGCATCGCTAGATCAAGATCCACCTTCACCAAGTCATGAAAACTTGTGAAGGAAACACACTCTACTACTTGGCAAGAGGTAGAGGATGAGGAAATAGGAAGTGGGTAGACTTTAGTTTTGAATTTCTCATTCAAATTCATCACTTGCCATTGATGGAGGCAAGCTTTCTTCACTTGAAGAAATGAAGAAGAAGAAGAATATTATGATAAGAATAATTAGAAAAGAAAAGAATAACAATCCTTATCATAATTGTAACTATGGTTATGTGTAGAGAATTGACCAAGGTCAAAGGAATGGTTAGGGTTAAGGTTTCATGAAGCTTCCACTAAACAACAAAAAAAAGCCACCATTCTTTTTCTCCTTTTTCCATCTATTTTCCAATATGAATAAATAGATAAATAAATGAGAAAAGGAAATAAAACCCTAATCATAAGTTTAACCATGGTCTAATTCTTTACACTTAACCAAGTAAACATGTATCATCAAACATGATACAATAAAATGCACAAAAGGTATATCACATATACAACTTGTACATCCAAGTGAGAAAATCCTTCTAAAGTGAACCGATACTTAGTTAATGCAAAGTAATATATCAAATATATAATTATGCATTAAATCATTAAATCAACACTTGATTTAATGATCCGGTCATATCGCATATAACCGACTAGTATCATTAGTAACAACTTATCGAATCAACACTTGATCCGATAACCCGGCTATATCGGATATAACTGATCAATGTCACATCGCGAGAATCAAATACAGTATCACATACTGGTATCATTCTCGGTCCCGCACATATCTCATATGCACTCCTATTTCGTTTCGCTTGAGCTAGGAAACCTCTGTGTAGGACTCTAAAGACTCGTCAATACGCCGGCAGCAGATGATGATCATATCAAGCATCCACAAGCCGCAAGCGGTCTGCTAAACATAACGGCCACCTGGGTATTGAGCGATCTGAAGATCGACGAGCAAGCCCGCTCACACTCCAGTGAATCCAACCAGTAACACTACCGTACAGTCCGGTCTGATCGTCTGATATGTCGCATATCTCTCCTAGGGGTGGTAAACGTCAGACCCCAATAGCTCGATAAGTTGTGTCGATATGAGGTCTATAACTGTTCGAGAAACTACTGGTAACACTTACCAGTAAATCTCAGCAACCCTGGCCAGGGATTTCCTGTTATAGCCAATCGAACACAGCGCAACATCAACCCCCTATACCGGGAGAGACGAATCCCCTCCTATCGCTCATTGCCTCCATGTGACTCGGGACTGTACCCAAAAACCACCGTTTTGCATGCCTTCTTGGCGTGGTGAGATGGAAATTAAAGCATAGTGGGAACCACACAAGACTCTATGACGATCTCGGGTCAACAGACTACTCTGTACCAGTGTCACCAGAGAACTGCCATCTGACGTGAGGTATAATACCATCTGGGAGTTCTCGGCGAGTCCGTCCAGTGTACCCAGTCTCTACTGAGCACCCGTATATCATCTCTGATTTCAAACACCAATGGATATGGGATCCTCCATCGCCCATCTGTATGGGTCGAGAAGGTATACGCTAGTCTACACTGGTATATCGATGCCCTGTCTCGATACACCCACGACTAGGGACTTTCAAGGATGTACTTATGGACTACTATGTCCCCACTAGTATGATCCGCATCATAGTCGAGGTAGTCAAGTACACATCCTAAGGGCTTTACCAACATGTAACAGAGAGACAATCAATGTACACGTTAAGGTAAAGAGCAACCAGATAGCATACTATCATGTCGAGCAAGAAAGTCCTCCCTATATATGTCCCAGCATCCACTACAATATACATCCAATGTACAGTAATGGCCTCTAGGGCATACATATAACTAACACCTAGACGTAAAGATATTTACATGCTTGTTCGTCTAATTCTCTAGTTTAGATTCTAGCGTTAGGGTTCTTTAGCGCCCCAATTTTTTGAAAACGGCATGGACGAGGCCTCCCGAAACCCAGCGGCCGCCTAGGGATCCCAGCAGTAAGGAGAAAATACATGCGTGAGATCTTTACGACTCACGAAAGTGAAAGACACATAGCAATCCTCACGATTCCTAGAAAGAATACGCACCTATGAGATCATTACGACTCATAAGGAGAAAAACCTTCTTGAGACTCTTACGGTTCATGAAGATGAAAAAGTCTTAGGTGACAGGAACCTAAACATGTCTCCCGAGCCATCAATTCTATGAAGATTCATAACTTTGCACTACTTTGCCTACGTACATACCTACGTGGGCAAAGTAGTGGGGGGCATTTGTTCCCGCCAAAAATTTCTGCGCAAAAGAGCCCAAGGTATCAAATGGCAGTAATACGCTTAAGAAAATACAAACTAGTATTTTTCTGGCTGTATTTTGCCAAACTAATGAATGCGAATCAGGTAAATTCTGATGGTATTGAAAGCGTCTTGAAAATTCCTTCGATTTGATATATTATGGGTCTCATAACTCTTCCGGAATCAAAAGTTATGAGCAAATGTGCGATGCACGTATAGTCTAAGTAATGCTTTACCACATGGGGGATACATTTTTATTACCACATCGGAAAAACGAGAGATCCTTTCTCTAACACTCCCCTATAAATAAGAGGGGATACCTCTCAGAAAAAATAAGGATTCAATCCTCAAAGGGGCTTAGTTCTTTATAGGAGCTTATTTCTCCAAGTTAGGGCCTTAGGAGTCCTCCATAATGCGCATACGCGCAAGCGCTATATGCGCCACATGCAACGCATGTGCACCCTCCACATACGCATCATGTATAAGGATTAAATCCTCAAAGGAGTTTAGTTCACCATAGGAGCTTAGTTCTCAAAGATAAGGCCTTGGTTGCCTCCACATAATGCGTATATGCGCAAGCGCCATGTGCGCTACGTGTGACGCACATGCGCTCGCCATGTGCGCACCACGTGCAATGCACACCCGCCCACCACGTGCATACCACGTGCGAGGATTCAGTTCTCAAAGGAGATTAGTTCTCCATAGGAGCTTAGTTCTTCAAGATAGGGCCTTAGCAGCCTCCATGATGCGCATATACTGAAGCGCCATATGCGCCACGTGCGCCCAACACGTGCGACGCACGTGCGCGAACGGAAAGAAGAATTTTTCAGTAGTTAGGAGTTTAAGCTCAAACCTATTCTTCCCCCTGATGAATGGGACATGGTTCAAAGGGTACATCCCTCCACGCCTTTGATATATAGCGCTGTAGTCCTTCAGCGTCGTCGGAGAGGTGGTGGGTCCCAATGACCAATGCGCCCTTTTTCCAAGTATAGAACGAACCCCACCTAAGCTTCTGCAAAAAAAAAAGATACAGAAGGCTCTTAAAACAACAGAGAATTTAATTCTCAATAGTGAAGAAGATCTTTTTTCCTCTCAAACCCTAGGTAAAGAAACCATAGAGATGAAAACATCTCCTTTACCTATCATAGCATATCTAAGGGTTTAACCCTTTTCAAGAACTTAGTTTTTTCTCTGGATCAGAGATCCACAAGATAAGTCTCCCACAAGTTGAGAATTTAATTCTCCTCGGGAAGATCTTTTTCTTGAGAATCAAAGATTCAGAAAAGAACTAGGTTAAAAAGAAAGGAAAAAAAAGGAAAAGAACCTA
This sequence comes from Agapanthus africanus, assembly GCA_030015575.1. Classification (NCBI taxonomy): domain Eukaryota; kingdom Viridiplantae; phylum Streptophyta; class Magnoliopsida; order Asparagales; family Amaryllidaceae; genus Agapanthus; species Agapanthus africanus. Next base: position 833,372,001 of record JASDDO010000024.1, on the reverse strand, counting down.
TCCTATGGGAATTTAAATTCCTCGCAAAATAGGTTCTAACCCTAAAAGAAACTTAGTTCTTATAAAAGAACTTAGTTCTTAAAAAAAACCCGAACCCAGATCTTCAAAACAAAGATCTTGGTGATCATTAATGGTCAAAATGCCATTAACAGAGATTCAATCTTTGAAAAAGAAAAGAGCTTACCGCCTCACGTGCTTCCCATATGGGGTCCCTCCCAAGAGCGCCAAGCGTCTCACGTGAAAAACACGCGGGGGCCCAAAGCAGAAGTCCAGCGTCTCACGTGAAATACATGTGAGTGTTGAGTAAAAAGTGCTTAGCACTTCATATACAGTCAAAACAGCTAAGCACTTACCACTGATTTGGCAGTACCCAGCGCCTCACGTGAAACACACGTGGGTGCTCAACAAAATAAATAGGATAGCGCCACACGTGCTCCACATGTGGACGCCATATAAAAAAGCGTTTAGCACTATATATATTCAGTCAAAATATCTGAGTGCTTAGCCCTGATTGGGCAGTGCCCATAACTGAAGGCTTCATATGATACCCATTTGTGCGTCAGAGCTTCAAATAAGTGCTTAGCACTTTTGCATAAAAGGGGGGGCTGAACAAATAGATCCCGAATAAGTGCTCTGCACTTTTGAACAAAAAAAGACTGAGCAGACTAAGCCTAAATCGGCAAAGTCTCTGAAGTTTTCTTGCAGCTGAGCCCAAATACTCTGTTGTTGGATCTTAATAAAATTTAATGATCCTTAAAATATTGCTAAGTTGATCTTAGTCTCAAATAGGACGAACGTATCTTTAGTTAAAAATAAATTGAGCCAAAATGCTCATATATTTACGTTGATCTTAATCTCAAACTATTTTAACGGTCCTTGAATAAAACAAAATATTTTTGAATATACGGATTTGGACTAATCCGTGCCCTACGGGCGATGACATAAACTAGTTTCCGTATACAATCCATAGGCAACCAAAATAAACTAAAATACACACGACACGAAGTGAAATGCTAGAGCAGGAGAAAGTGGTTATCGCAACACGATAACATAATTAACTGCAGGGGCTTGCGCTTGCAGGGAAGAGCGTGTCCACAATCAAAACCCCCTCACAAATGAGGGGGGATCTGATAAAATCTGCTACAACGGTCGCATCTATTTAAACATACGATATATGGTGCCATAAATCAACTTGGTATCTTCTGAGAGGTGGATGGAGAAGTCCAAATAGCGTCTACCCCCAAAATTCAGACAGACGTCCCAACATCTCGGTCTCTGTCTTTTGGCGGTGAACAGTCCCCAGTTGTAGGATTATCGAGACAAGGCAGTGATATTCCATAGTAGACTAGTGTATACGTTTCTTATCCCCGTCAGGGAAGGTAGCCTGTCCCACAACCATTGGTATACGGTACCAAAGATAGTATACAGGTGCTCATTGGTTTATGAGTTACACTGGACAGACTCGCTGGGAACTGTTGGTTGGTATTATACCTATCATCAGTTAGTAGTTCCCCGGTGACATGAGTACAGATTAGTCTGTTGAATTGACATAACTATTCGTCTCGAGTGTGTTCTTATTGTACTTAGATTACTACCCTACCACGGTTCAAATGAGTCGTGTAAACAGGCAGTAGTTGGGTGCAGTCCCGAAGCACTTGGAGGCAGTAGGGGATAGAAATGATTTGTCTCTCTTGGTATTGGGAGTTGATATCGTGCTATGTACGGTTAGTCAATACACGACGTTCCTGGCCAGGGCAAGTGAGATTTACTGGTAGGTACACCAGTAGTTTCTCAATGTGTATTTTACCATATACCGACACGACTTATTGTGCTATTAGAGGTTTTATGTTTACCACCCTCTGGGCCCGATATGCGATACTCTTAGACGAACAGACCGGACTGTACGGAGATAGTCACGGATAGGCTTAGTAGGGGTTGGGATGAGTTTGCTCGTCGGGCTTCTTTTCGGCAGGTACCCGGTAGCCGTTACGTACAGCCACTGACGGACTTGTGGTTAAACCCACTGCCAGCGTATTGTCGAGTCTTTAGAGTCCCACACAGAGGGTTTCTCTGGTTCAAGCGAAACGATATAGAGCCTATATGGTTTTACGTGCAGTGTTCCGATCATATACGTCTGCTAGCTGTACGGATGATGTTCGAACGGATAATACTAGTGGGCTTAGGATTAAGCCGGATTCTAGTATTATATTTTTGAATTATTTTTATCTCTTTGTATTTATATTTTTTGTAGTACGAATACGGGTATGTATTTACGGTGAGGGCATTCTTGTAATTTTTATAAGAGATACTTCTAGAAAAGGACACCTCATTTTGGTTATATTTATTTTTGGTAAAATAGATATTAAGGTGGAAAAGGAGATATTTGTGGCATGGTTGAAGCATGACTAATTGTCTTTGTTTATTCATTTGACTTTGCTATTCAAGCATGGTTGTAATTTTTCTATGGAAAATATTACATGCTTGATTTGAAAAAGAACTTAGCCATTCTTCACTTGCCAACTTCAGTTGATCATTTGTATTTTCTCATTCTTTCTCCAATTTGCTCTCCTCCTTCTTCTTGAAACCCTAACCTTCATATGTGTTGTAGATCCTATGGTTTTTTGAGATAAAATAGTCCAATTAACTCTCTACATCTCCTAAGCTGCCTAGATTAGGAAACAAGGTATTTTAGTTACCTCATTCTTGAGGTTGGAGCTTGAACAATTGACTCTCGGGTAGATTGTCTTTGACACGAGGAGGTTGAAGATCAAGCGCGATCCGTACCTTTTAGGAGCTCAAGAAGAAGAGAAGAAGACCTGAAAGACTAGAATTAAGGTGGTATAAAACACTATCATAGGAGTTTAGAACCTTTATGTAGTTTAGCTAGTTAGGGTTTCTGAAAGATCTTGGATGTTTGGTCGATGTTGCTTATATAAAATTGTTTTTGTAAATTCCTCGACCCCACAAACCACGTGGGGTGTGCGACATCGACTTAAACTTGCATCAGAGACAGGTTAAGCCTTAACTATCTAGTTAGCACGTATTTGAACTTCGATCGACAGAAATTATCCGAATTTTATTTCCATTTTCTAGCTTGCTGTTCGATTTTTAAACTTGTTCAAAAAATATTTTCAGTGACCTTAAAATTATGTGCAGGCTTTTCTAGAATCATGAAAAAATTTCGAGCACATAAGCTATTAATTAGACCGCTGATCCATGACCAAATAGGTCATTTGACTGCGGATCCATGACCTAATTATGGCCAAAGTGCTCCAAAGTTTTTCTGGGGTTCAGGTTCACGGAAATGTGATTTTTGGTACATTTAGTTTTTGCCTAGATTTGTTTGTGTACTGGTTTGTACATGGGTAAATGCGGATACTTTTAATCGATCGAAATTCTAAATTCTTGCTTATCTATGTATTGTGTTCGTATATGTGTTTCTAAACGTCTACTAATTGTTATTTGTCGATTAGTGGGGGTTGCACATATCTTGTATCTTGTTTATGGTTTGTGGATATAAAGTATTAGGTCGTCATGAATGAATAGCTGGGGGATGTGAGAAGAGTGTTGTTTTCTTTTATTCATGTATATTTGTAAATTGATGTAATATTTTTTTGTGGGGCACATCCGAGTTGAGGTTGTAGCCACTGCTGTATTATTTCATTTAATTTTTCTTGTACCTAGGATAGACCCAAGGAGGGATGCACAAACTACCGGATTCTTGATGTGCCGAGTGCCCTAATCATTTCATTGAGGGAGGTTGCTTCACTTCCGGAATTTGGAGGATAGTTTTCCGCACCCGTAGGGGGCTAGGGTGAAGGTTTGGCTACTCATCACGACCGTGGAATCCATTTTTCGTTATAGGATAAAACGAAACACGGACATCCTAGTGTATCCAATATATTCATCTGTATTGTTGTGATCTGTAATGGATATTATTGTGTGAGACGAATGGTTATAAATATATTATATATAATAAACGTTGTTGTTCCCTCATAAAAAAAAAGGGGGAGAGCAGGAAAGGGGGAAACTCCCCACTATTCGAGTCTCACGTGAGCGCCTATATGCAATGCATATAAACGCTGCATTCAAACAACTGATAAGCTAAAAAGCCTCACGTGTTAAACACGTGAGCGCATATATGCAAAGCATATAGGCACTGCAATCAAACAACTGATAAGCTAAGAAAAGCCTCACGTGTTAAACACGTGAGAGCCTATATGCAAAGCATATAGGCGTTGCATTCAAACAAAAGATAGGCTAAAAAGCCTCATGTGTTAAATACGTGAGCGCCTATATGCAAAGCATATAGGCGCTGCATTCAGACAACTGATTGGCTAAAAATCATCACATGTTAAACACATGAGCGCCTATATGCAAAACATATAGGCGCTGCAATCAAACAACTGATAGGCTAAAAAAGCCTCACGTGTTAAACACGTGATTGCCTATTTTCAAAGCAGATAGGCGCTGCAATCAAACTACTGATAGGGTAAAAAGTCTCACGTATTAAACACGTGAGCGCCTATATACAAAGTATATAAGAGCTGCAATTAAACAATAGATAGGCGAAACAAAAACTCACGTGTTAAACACGTGATCGTCTATATGCAAAGCATATAAGAGCTGCAATCAAACAACAGATAGACTAAACAAAACCTTATGTGTTAACTCGTGATCGCCTATATGCAATGCATATAGGCACTACAATCAAACAACTAAGGGGTCGAACTAAGTCCCACATGCAAAACATGAGAGGACACCTTCTTACGTAGAATTAAATTCTACTTAATGAACCTTTGGATCAAGGATCCAACGGTGATTAAATATAGAATAAAATTCTATTGGAAAGAATATTTTCTGTTAAACAGAGAATTAGTGGATCAAAAATCCAAATTATTTTCTATATCTTTCTAAATAGAGAAAGATTTTACTCTGTTAACTGAGCACTCTTGGATTAAAAATCCAATGGTGATTAAAATTTCACCGCTTGATAGGATTTTATTCTATATATGGGAGATCTTGTTAAAAACAAGAACAATATCTTCTGTAAAAAATAAAAATGTCAGAAGTTCTTGGATCAAAGATCCAACGGTGGGTAAAATTCCCCAAATAAATTCTGAGACCAATTAAATCAATTAGGATCACTCAATGAAAGATTTTCTTAGAATTAAACAAACTTCTCTCCACTATATAAAGAACCCGAGACTTAAAGGGAAAGGAAAAAAAAGAAAAAAAAGTGACAGACGCAGAGAGAGAGGACTCCCCAGAGGCTTAAAAAAAGAATATACAGTGTGCTTTTGAGGAGCAGGAGCATTTAATTCTCAAGGAAAAGATTTTCTTCCTTGAAACAGTAATTAAAAAGAAAACACCTATCTTTTGCTTCTCTAAGGGTTTAACCCTTCATATAAGAACTCAGTTCTTTCCTCTGGTTGAGATCTGCAGAAGCAAATCTCTCTTCAAGTTGAAAATTTATTTCTCATTGGGGAGATTTTGCTCTGCAAGATTCAAAACTTAGGAGAAAAGAAGTAAGTTATATAAAAAAGGGGAGAAGAAGAATGGGAACATATAGGAATTTAATTCCTCTAAAGAAAAATTAGGGTTTAACCCTATATAAAGAAGTTAGTTCTTCAATAAAAAAACAGTGATTCAAGATCCCTAAGGCCAAATCGTTGGTGCTTAGCACTTTTTCGAAGCCTCACATGTTTTCAACGTGAGTGCTTCAAACGAACAAGGAAAATAACCAAAACTTTCTCAGGTGTTTCTCACATGATTTGTTTGAGAGGAAAAGAAGTAAAAGAAAGAGGAAACTACAGCACTCCAGCATCAATAAAGGAAAAGGGGACACCCACGTGCTTTGCACGAGAACTCTAGCCAAGTGCTTCGCACTTATCAAAAAGAGGGGAGATAAAACCCAAAGTCCAGTGCCCATATTTGGGTGTGCCTCACGTGTGTCATATGAGCACCGTAAAACTCAAGTGTTTTAATACTAACCCAGTGCCCATGTGAAATGCACGTGAGCACTGTATTCCTTAGTGCTTAGCACTGTTGGAGACTCAATCTTAGCCCAAATTGGCTATGTTTTTTGAGTTTAGACCTCTTTGATACTGAAACAACCGAGCCTATATTGCTTATGTTTTCCTAAGATGATCCCAGTCTCAAAAATGACCAGTGGTCTCCCATTGATGATATACCAAATTCGACAGAGAATGGAATACTACCGGTATTGTTTCGGAGTTGTTTCGGTTTTGATACTTTAACATCGTTTAAACCAACTAGTATGCGGTTAATGGGTTGGCTCTAATACCATGTAGGGTTACAGCAGCGCCCCGGCCATCAATCTGTAGCCAAACGAGGAACAAAAACTTTAAAAAACCGGCGCTAACGGAACCCTGATCGATGGATCATACCATTAACCTTATACTAATTATATAAAAGGAGTTTAGAGAGGTTATACCGATCGATCCGTCTCCTTCGGTATTCAACCTCTGTCACAAGCTCCTCGTAGCTTCCTCGATCAAGTTCGATCTTCGGTCCCCCTCGTCGAAGACGATCCACGTCGAGGATTAGTAATACGGGCTCCCGCCTAGAAACCGAAGCAACTCGGGTATCTAGTTCGCTAGCCTAGATAGCCAAGATGAAGTAGAAATAGCGTGCGAATACTTTGTCTCAAAATACCCAAGGATTCTCAACTCATGAGAGGGATTGGATGGAGGTTAAAGAAGAAGAAGCCATGAGGTGAAGAAAATGTGAGCTCAAGAAAAAAAAGCCCAAGTGAAGAAAAAGTTTTGCCCTTTTCTTTAGTTGTTTTGGCTTAATCTTTTGTGTGTGATATTTTGAGCACATAAAGAAAACCCCTTACCAAAAAATGAGCAGCCACTTACCACCAAAATATCTCACACAAAATATCCTAACCAAAACAAAAACATTCATGTCATAATGAATGCCAAAGCCAAGACTTGCACTCACACTTTTCACCATTATCAAACATTAAAACTAAAAGTTCAATAAAGAAAAAGAAACGGCGTCAACTAAAGTAATCTTGTAACGGATTACAAGAATACCCCTCATCTGTATATACATACCTACATCCGTATTTCTACTGAATACAAATACAACGAGACGAAAATAATCCAACATTATAATACTAGGATCCGGCTTAAACCAGAGCCTACTAGTATTATCTGTCCGATCATGATCCATGCATAAGTGCACGAATATGATCGAACCCTGCCATAAAACCATACGACCTCTACAACGTTTCACCCGAACCAGGGAAACCCACTGTGTGGGACTCTAAAGACTCGTCAATACGCTGGCAGTGGGTTTAACCACAAGCACGTTAGTGGCACTAACTGTACGTAATGGCTACCCTGGTATTGAGCGAAAGGGATGCCGATGAGCAAACTCATCCTGATACCCTACTAAGCCTGACAGTGACAATATCCGTACAGTCCGGTCCGTTCGTCTATGAGTATCGCATATCGAGTTTAGGGAGTGGATAAAGTCAGACCCCTAATAACTTGACATTTAGTGTTGGTATGAAACTATCACCAACTGAGAAAATACCGATCCTAGATCAGTAATTCTCGACTACCCCGGCCATGAATTTCTAGTGATGGCCACCCGTGCACACTGCGACATTAACTCCCAATACCGGGAGAGACGAATCCGCTGACGATCCGCTCACTGCCTCCATGTGGCTCGGGACTGTACCCAACTAAAACCTATTTGCTCGACTCCGATGAGTCGTGGTGGGATAGTAATCAGAGCACAGTGGGAACTCACACGAGACAAATGACGATCTCAGGTCGATAGACTAACCTGTACACATGTCACCAGGGAACTGCTATCTGATAATAGGTTTAATACCAACTAGCATATTCTCGACGAGTTCGTCCGGTGTACTTATAACCTAATGAGCACCTATATACATCTTAGGTGAACCAACTAACACCAATGGCTTGTGAGATCGGCCACCGCCCCTCGTCGGGGTCTCGATCCGTATACACTAGTATACTCTTGGAGTATCGATGCCCAGTCTCGAAACTCCCACGACTAGGGACACTTTAAGGATGTGCTTATATACCACCCAACTCCTACATATATGATCTCCATCATACTACTGGTAGTCAAGCATGAATCCTAAAGGCTCTATCAACATGTAATAGTTATCTGTAATGTCACCTGAAGTATGTCCACGATGATAAAGACAAACCAGATAGCATATTATCATCTCGAGTAAGACTGTTCTACCGGTATAGATCCTCCCTCAATCATTGCAATCATGTGCTTGTGATGCAATAATTGACTTGAGGGCACTATAGCCAACAATCTCCCACTTACACTTAAGCCCAATTATTGCAGTATCGCATACTCACAGCCCGTGTGATACCGAACACCCAATATCTCTATTAATCAGTTTCACAAAGCTCGTTTGTAAAACTATTGCGTTCGAGAAATAGCCTCAGTGAGTGGATCCGCTCCAATGTTTCTTTCTATGTTTCTCTTTATCTCAAGTTCGCAGAGAAAATCATCTCCTGAAATGAGCAATACCTGTCTTAGAATATGCCTGGATATCTGATGGGTCCCAGTTCACAAATGAACTCTAAATCCAGTAAACTTCTTAGACTATATCGTCAACTGAATTTAATCAGTATCCTGTGCCAAGCCTCCCTCAGTATCCGCTTGGACCACCTGTCCAAACTACTGCCTCCCAAAAGAGGGAAAACTATAACTTTGACAGTCACTCTGTCATCCAGGTCATCTTGGAAGCCTGTAATGATAACCGTATCCTGAAAGAGGCTGTCATTACCAAATCCCTAGAACATTCTCTTTTGTTCATAAACTGCTTCTGAGCGTTTCTCCAGGATTGGATTAATATATCAACTTATTGCATCTAGCACAAAATCAACATCTGGTGTGGTACTTGACATCCCATGATTGACTCAATTGCCTAAGCAAGTGATATGCCAATCATGCACATCCCTCTCCCCTTCACTCTGTAAGACACCTTCAGAGAGGGTGACTCCATCACCTGTAGGTATACCACCATGCCAGGAGTCGTCTATTCTCAAACACCTTTAGAATATTGTCTAACTACCCAGATTGGGAAACTACCCAAATCTAGATCTAAAATCATAGATCTACTAACCAGAATGGCAGATATAATATCTATATCTTATGTTGAGAAACCACTGTGTGACAACTATAATATAACCGATCGTAGTGTAGGAATTTCACTTCCTACAAAGTGCATGTCATCCAAATACCAGGACATCACACCCTACTACCTTCTTAACAGATCCATCTCCTATTCTGATGAAGTCAAAGCCCATGACCGTCACATCAAAAATCGATGATCTATCTCCTCTATACCTACTTTAGTCTATAAATAGACATAAGCAACTTGTTCACTATGCTTCCGCTGCTCCCACTGACTACAACAACCCTCTGGCAGAGTCATATACACGTGCACTTCTAAATCTAGTTTAGAACGACGCTATACTTATCCTCATGCCGGGTCACATAGTCTAGAACAGCTGTAATGAGAAGTCTGGGTAAACAAGAACCTCCCTGTCACCATCTTTGGGGATACCGAAGTACCTCTCGGGCGCCTGAGATTACCCACTATATCTGTGGAGTGGTTAATGGAATGTCAAACCTGATTGAATGTTTAGGTTCTATTTAATTTTTCAGTAATCGTTTGTGTTCTGGAATCACTTCCAGTTCTACCATAATCCCACTACTGTTTTCTGAAAAGTCCATTTTACTAAAACTGTGGTGAGTCAAGAACAATATCACTATTGATCTTCCAAATGGTAGAAAGTTAACCCTCATCATAGCCCAGGATAACCCACAAACTGCCATTACAGAAACGTGCCTTGAGTTATCCAGAATCTGGTTTTTAGCATAAGTCGGACAACTCCATATACCTTAACACCGTTAAGATATGAACCATTCTATATACAATATAGAAACAGATGCACTGATTTAATTGGAACCAGATTCAAATCATGCAGCCGTCTCCAGTGCATGTCAACTGAATGGAGAGAGGCCGATCGACATTACTCAACTTAGGAGTGGATCCAGATATGAGTAACCTGAAAGTGAAGCAATTTCTCGAAACCATTACAATCAACTGAATACCAAATACAAGTATCTACATCTACGATCAGCTTGAAGAATCTTAATACTTGCAACATGTGGTTCTCTACTTTATTCTTGTACCTATAACTTCTCAAAACTTGGACCTTGTATTTCTACGAAACACTTGTCTAAAACTGGAAAAGTCATAAGTAAACAGAATATAGTACGAGGACCAACCCCTTTGTCCTAATGGACACTGGAGAACATACAATACTTTGTATAAGTCCCCTGAGTTGAATAACTCAAATCCTGTGCGTTGTAGGTTAAAAACTGTACTATGGTTAAGAAAAATTACACCGCAGTTTAATACTCCTTATCCAATCATCAACTGATATAGGTAAATGTCTTGGACATAATTTGAAAATGTTATATCTTAATTTATAAAATAAACGTATAGATATATTAGTTTGAAATTTATGCATAACAACGGATATTCAAAACAAAATATTTGCCGTCAGGAAAAACCCCAGGCGATTTCCTCAAATATCACCAATTACAACGAATTCTGATATAAAAAGGATATAATCACCTAATTCATAATAAGTTACTCCCACTCATCATCTGTAAAACCATACAGATGTGAGAATCAAACATGGTAAATACATACCCTAGAGTAAGGATTTAATTGGAAAATCAGTTTTCAATTAACAACGTATAGTGCAACTGAAACATAAAAATATTTCGAAGGGGTAGCCGGGTATTCCTAGTAATGCCTCTTCCATTATCCAGATTCATGACTGTAACCGTACATTTCTTTACGATCTCTCCAAATCCCTTTATTTGTCCTTACTCATTACCTTTTGTACATCATCCTTAGGCTAACTGGTTTTTTTCCTTCCCTACCGTTCGGCACCAGCCTATGGTTTGGAAGAAGACTATCCAATAAGCGTAATAGGTGTACTCTCCTAATCCTAGGAGTCCTTGCAACTTGAGAGAAGGTAAAGATAAAAGACAACTGAATAAACCATATTCTATTTCTCCTAAACCCGAATCCATCCTCGAACCGGAACAAGTTCCTTCGAGTACGTATATAACTATACAATGGATTATCCAATAAATGTGGATCTTCGTAGTGATACGGGGTGTTCTAGAGAAATTCAAAGGTGAAGTAGGAGTAGCGATGAAATACGTGGTTTCGTCATGAATGATAGCAGTCGCAATTTACTTTGCCCTCTTGCCAATCTCTTTATTTGTCTTTACTTATTATCTTCTGTACACCACACTTAGGCTAACTGGTTTTCTTCCTTCCCCACCATTCGGCACCAGCCTATGGTTTGGAAGAAGAATATCCAATAAGCGTAATAGATATACTCTCCTAATCCTAGGAGTACTCGCAACCTGAGAGAAGGTAAGACAACTGAATAGTCCTATCCAATTTCTCCAGAATTGGAAACCATTCTCGAATCTGAAACAAGTTTTTTTGAGTTCGTATGTAACTATACGATGGTCATATCCAATAAATGTAGATCTTCATAGTGATACAGAATGTTCCAAAGAAAATCAAAGATTAAAAGTAGGTGTGGCAATGATATATGCAACTCTGACAATATAAAAATCAATGTGTTTTAAGAAGGTTCGGTTAACTTGGTTACTGAGTTATAGTCCATGGTCGGGCTATGGTCGCTGCCAAAGAGAGAGAGAAAAGAAACACTCAGCGTGCACTCTAACCTAAATTATAATGGTCAATCACTTTATCTAATCAGGATGTCTTCCAATGTATCCTCAAATTCTCCTCAAAACCTGAAAGAAGAATTAGTCGGGATAATCTAAAAATCACCCGAGGAGTAAACCAACTCATCAGTGGGAATCAGGATCCATCTATCATCGCATGATAACCTGATGGAATCCACTCAAGTTATCACACTCCAGAAGGTATGCGCATGCCTGGCAAGTTTCTTGTATGTTTGAAACTCCCGATATGATTTCTACCCCATGCTCTTATGACCTTGACGAAGGCCAACATATCATAAGTTACATGTCAAGTTCTACCCGTCATTGTCCAGATTAATTTGAACCCACCCGTACATACCCTTGACGAAGGCTAACATAGTAGTACGATTGTGCCAAACCAACGCATCTATCTATGCAACAGAAAAGTAATAAATAGCTACCATACACTATGCCATGACAAAGGCCAACAAACATAACATGAATACTAAGTGCTACCCATCTGAAATGATGGAGGGCTACAAATGATTTTTGGCGAAAAACCTTTGACATAATGAACCTGATATTGTTGAAGGAACCGAATAGCTTATTACAAATATAGAGTGGCGAAAACCTTTTCTAAAGACGTCACTCCCGGTGAAGGGATCTCGGCTCTTTCCTCATCGAATGAGGTGCAGGATATTCCCACTGAATATCTTGATGCAAAGTAAAAAAGTAATTGACTATAGTGAAGTTATTACCCTGACGCAAATTTCTGCCCAAGAGGTCACTCCCGGTGAGGGAATCTCGGCTCTTGCCTCGTGGAATGAGATGCTGGATATTCATAAACGAATACCGCTGTTCAAAACAAAAGAAAACGCCCTTGTAATAACAGATTTTGAAAATTGTTCCAACAACATCATTTAGGTCTGTTTTCCTTACATTGATCAAAATCAACGCAGTCCCATCAATTAATCACACCACAATAGAACTAAAATATGATGTACGTATATGCCATCCACATTCGTCACTGGGCCCCGTCATCACCCATTAGGTTACTTAACTAACGACAGAGCGGGGGCTGGATTAGCGCGGGTGTAAAATATATACAACATCTACTAGTATATATGTAACAATATATAGTAATCGCTCCAGGTGTGATAAATACAACGTCACAGAACAATACAGATAATCTGGGAGCCCTGGGTTTCCTTTGAGCCGCAAGTGAAACCCGATGTTCCCCTGGTCGTGTGGATAGCCTGTGCAATGAAATCCTAGACCCCTACGAGCGTGGCAAGTTACTCTCTAAAACCAGAAACGAGGCAGCCCCTTCATCAAAATGAATGTGCCACCCAACGCTTCACGGAATCAGGTAACTTGAGCACCCCACTTTGGGTCAACCTGTACCCCCTACGAGTGCGGCGAATAGCCCACCAATTCTAGAGTGGGGCCCCTCCTTCTCAATGCTATGATATGCGGACATGTTTCCCTCTAGAACCCAGCTATCCATGCATTCCATCGCGGGGTAATACTAGTACAGAAAAGAAAATATGTACAATGGTGACATTGACGTCAACCCGGTCGTGCCCCAAACAAATAATATACAAGCAGGCAGTGACGGCAGTCCACATGTCGGACGCTTGCCCTGCGATATCAAATGTACAAATGAAACTAAAATGTACTAACATTGCACCCAAGCTATCCAGCACAACGAATCCGCAACAAACACAGCACAACACAGAACATCAACGTGAATTTCACGTTCGCAAACCCGTCTAAAATAACTATAGCAAATAGATAAGTTGTATCGTTCTAATGACATTCACGGTCGTAGATAGTACTGTTAGTACCGTAAACTTTAAACAGTGTTATAAATATCGAGTTCGAAATGATCCCGAATAGACCTAAACAACTAGATAAAACCATATCCAAACTGGGCTAAACTAGCAACACCACTGAACCAATATTCCAGAGACTAGACTATACTCAAAATTCCAAATCCAAACACCCTCACAAAACTGGCCATGCTGGATTTTTTGCCCATGTGGCCGGTCCAATACGGGTGGAATGGGTTCGTATTTAGGGAGTGTTCTAGTGGTCATCATAGTAGTCTTCTGCAGTTGCTAAAATATTTTTAGAAGACCAATAAAAATTCGTCAGAGAATGGAATACTACGGGTATTGTTTCAGTTTCGATACTTTAACATCGTCTAAACCAACTAGTATGCGGTTAATGGGTTGGCTCTGATAGCATGTCGGGTTACGGCAGAGCCCCGGTCATCAATCCGTGGCCAAATGCAGAACAAAAACTTTAAAAAACCGGCGCTAACGGAACCCTAATCGACGGATCATACCATTAACACTATACTAATTATATAAAAGGAATTTAGAGAGGTTATACCGATCGATCCGTGTCCTTCGGTCTTCAACCTCTATCCCAAGCTCCTCGCATCTTCCTCGATCAAGTTTGATCTCCGGTCTTCCTCATCGAAGGCGATCCACGTCGAGGATTAGTAATAAGGGTTCCCGCCTCGAAACCGAAGCAAGTCGGGTATCTAGTTTGCTAGCCTAGATAGCCAAGATGAAGTAGAGATAATGTGTGAATACTTTGTCTCAAAACATCCAAGGATTCTTAACTCATTAGAGGGATTGGGTGGAGGTTGAAGAAGAAGCCATGAGGTGAGGAAAATGTGAGCTCAAGAAAAAAAGGCCAAGTGAAGAAAAAGTTCTGCACTTTTCTTTAGTTGTTTTGGCTTAATCTTTTGTGTGTGATATTTTGAGCACATAAAGAAAATCCCTTACCAAAAAATGAGTAGCCACTCACCACCAAAATATCCTAACCAAAACAAAAACGTTCATGTCACAATGAATGCCAAAGCCAAGACTTGCACTCACACTTTTCACCATTATCAAACATTAAAACTAAATGTTTAATAAAGAAAAAGAAATGGCGTCAACTAAAGTAATCTTGTAACGGATTACAAGAATACCCCTCATCTTTATATACATACCTGCATTCGTATTCCTACTGAATACGAATACACTGAGATGAAAATAATCCAACATTATAATAGTAGGATCCGACTTAAATCAAAGCCCACTAGTATTATCGTTCCGATCATGATCCGTGCACAAGTGCATGAATATGATCGAACCCTGCCATAAAACCATACGACCTCCACAATGTTTCGCCAGAACCAGGGAAACTCTCTGTGTGGGACTCTAAGACTCGTCAATACGCTGGCAGTAGGTTTAACCACAAGCACGTCAGTGGGACTAGCTGTACGTAACGGCTACCCAGTTATTGAGCGAACGGGAGGCCGACGAGTAAACTCATCTTGAAACCCTCCTGAGCCTGACAGTGACAATATCCATACAGTCCGGTCCGTTCTTCTATGAGTATCGCATATCGAGTCTAGGGGGGTGGATAAAGTCAGACTCCTAATAACTTGACATTTTGTGTCGGTATGAAACCTATCACCAACTGAGAAACTACCGATCCTAGATCGGTAATTCTCGTCTACCCCGGCCGAGGATTTCTGGTGATGGCCACCTGTGCACTCCGCGACATCAACCCCTAATACCGGGAGAGACGAATCACCTGACGATCTGCTCACTGCCTTTATGTGGCTCGGGACTGTACCTAACTAAAACCTGTTTGCATGACTCTTTTGAGCCGTGGTTGGGTAGTAATTAAAGCACAGTGGGAACTCATACGAGACAAATGACGATCTCAGGTCGATAGAATAACCTGTACGCATGTCACCAGGGAACTACTATCAGACAATAGGTATAATACCAACAAGTATGTTCCCGACGAGTCCGTCCGGTGTACTCATAACCCAATGAGCACTTGTATACATCTTAGGTGAACCAACTAACACCAATGGCTTGTGAGACCGGCCACCGTCCCTCGTCGGGGTCTCGATCCGTATACACTAGTCTACTCTTGGAGTATCGATGTCCAGTCTCGAAACTCCAACGACTAGGGACACTTTAAGGATGTGCTTATAGACCACCCAACTCCCACGTATATGATTGACATCATACTGCTGGTAGTCAAGAATGAATCCTGATAGCTCTATCAACATATAATAGTGATCTGTAATGTCACCTGACGCATGTACACGATGATAAAGACAAACCAGATAGCAAATTATCATCTCGAGTAAAACTGTTCTACCGGTATAGGTCCTCCTTCAATCATTGCAATCATGTGCCTGGGATCCAATAATTGACTTGAGGGCACTATAGCCAACAAGACCCCTACAAGAGATGCAAGCAACCCTGCCAATTTTAGAGTTAGGAGACTCGGTCTCGACTCCTCGAGATGGACTCCTACTGGACTCCAGAACCCGGTTAGTTTTGCTCCCCGCCTTGGGTTTATCCTAATACGGAAATGTCGATAATATACATCAATGGTGACATTATCCTCAACCCGGAAGTGCCCTTATAAATAAATATTACATACAGATTTTACATGAAAGAAAATGAAAAACTCTTATCTCACGCAAAATCCCCCGTCTATTCAATCACAATGATCCAATTAAACATATCACAGCAACACATAATATCACATATCATCAACGCAAGCAAATATACATATCCCGAAAGTCATTGACATTTAGAAACGAGATCGGGATACCACACATATTATACTTACGGTCGCAGAAAAGAAATGAAAAACTACAATAATTAGAATCCGCTTATCCTTAGACATCATAAACCCGGAATATCTCATATTCCGGATTTCATGCTTAACTTATAAACCTTGCATTTTTGTCTCAAATTGAAAAATCTTTTCAATAAACTGTCGGATAATTCAACAAGATTCCCGACTAAATGATCACGTGCTATACGCAATTGCAATGGAGTTTTGATCCGAATCAAAACTCCGTGGCAATCGATCAAACAAGACTAAACGACTAGATTTACAATATACTAACTAGTTTTCACAAAACTAATTATTCCGGAATCTGACAATTGTATCACATATCATCCTAATCTATATGACGCTAAACATTTCGATCGATTTTTAAACACCCATAAATTCTAGAGATCTCAACAACTTGAGTTTCATCAAAAATACCCAGAGAGTGCATAATTACATAATGGAGCATCACAACAGGAATGACACCACAACTCATCAAACATGCGGCTGAACCGCGGACAAACATGGGGTTTGGCCGCGGTTTTGCGGCGGTTTGATACTGTTGGGTAGTCTAATTTCTTGACGCTCCATTAAATTACCTGCACATTTTTCTGCATTTTTTTAATCACAAAAATTTCAACTTTTGAAAAATGGACAGAAACTCGGCAATTTTGTGGTTTCAAAACTCGATCGAACACTTTAACATCATAAAGACTATCCCTAATATTCTAGCTTGGCTCTGATACTATGAAAGTGTACGCTAGCACTACGACGGGGTTAAAACGGGCATCATACATGCAATTTTCAAAAATTCCGGGTGCTAATGAACACTAACCTAGATCTAACTAGAATATTAGGGTTTTAGTATGATGATATGATAAAATTATAAGAAGAGAAGGAGGCTACAATCTTTGATGAATGTGTCCTTCTCTTCTAATGCTCCGGGTAGTAGTCCACGTGACTCCACTAGGCTCCACTTCAAAATGGAGCAAGCTTCCTCCAATGACCTTCGTGCCGAAGATGATCCACCCGAAGTTCACCAATTCAAGCTACCTATTCACTAAACACTTTAGTAAAGGCAACACACCACACCAAAGTGCTAATCTAATATGGGATGGTGAACTAGGGATTCTAAATCTCACTAGGCTTTTCACAAGCTCAAGGTTTCACAACATATGTGAGGGATTGAGCTTGGAAGAAGATGAAGATGGAAGATGAAGAGCTAGAGAGCATATGAGCTCAAGTGAAGAAAAAATGAATAAACTTGAAGATTGAAGTGAAGAATGGCTTATCAATTCTCACAATAATTGAAGCATCCAATATCCATCAATAAAAAAAAGCAACCATGCCTCAATAGTGAGTCAAGACCAATAGAATAATGATAAAAGCCATGCTTCACCCATGCTCCTCATTTTCCACATCTTTTTCTATTTTCCGAAAATAGAAAATCCATGCCATGCTTCATATATATATTTATATTAATACATAAGAAACTATTTAGTGAGCATTAATATTAGTTAAGATATAATTATATCAAATATAATATATATCATATTAAATCAACACTTGATTTAATAATCCGGTTATATCATATATAACCGACTAATATTATTTATCTGTATTTCACATTATTAAATCAATGCTTGATTCGATAATCCGGTTATATCTCATATAACCTAACTGATAACAAATAATCGCCAGATTATAATACGGTATCATATACACGTATTTAATCAGGCCGGCCACACATATCAGCATATGTATCCTACTTCGTTTCGCTTGAACCAGAAAACTTCTGTGTGGGACTCTAAAGGCTCGTCAATACGCCAGCAGTAGGTGACGATCACATCAGTCACCCACAAGCCGTCAGCAGTACCAGCTAGATGTAACGGCTACCCAGGTATTGAGCGATTAGAAGATCAACAAGCAAGCTTGTCCAAACTACCATGAAGTCTATAAGTAACACTTACCGTACAGTCCGGTCTCTTCGTCTGATATGTCGCATATCGAGTCTAGGGGTGGTAACGTCAAACCCTAGTAACTTGATAAGTCATGCCGATGTATGGCTCATAACGGTTCGAGAAACTACTGGTATCTCTTACCAGTAAATCTCATCAGCAGCCCTGGCCAGGGACTTCCAGTTATAGCCAATCGAGCACAGCGCAACATCAACGCCCAATATCAGGAGAGATGAAACCCCTCCTATCGCTCTATGCCTCCATGTGACTGTGGACTGTACCAAAAATCCACCTGTTTGCACGACTCCTTTGAGCCGGGGTAGAGAGGAAATCAAAGCACGGTGGGAGCCACACAAAACTCTATGACGATCTTGGGTCTACAGACTAACCTGTACCAATGTCACCACAGAACTGCTATCTGACGTTAGGTATAGTTCCAACTAGGAGTTCTCGGCGAGTCCTGTTCGGTGTACCCATTCTTTAATGAGCCCCTATGTACAATCTTTGATGTCAAATACCAATGGATATGGGATTAACCATCTCCCCCATACAGGGTCAAGAAATATACAAACTAGTCTACACTGGAATATTGATGCCCTGTCTCGATTTACCCTCGACTAGGAACAAATAAAGGATGTGCTTATGGACTATCCAGGTCCTAGTAGTATGATCTGCATCATAGTCCTGGTAGTCAAGCCTACACCCTAAGGGCTTTATCAACATGTATCTTAGAGATAGTATAATAATACCAGTGAACATATTAAGATAAAGGCAACCAGATAGCATATTATCTTGTCGAGTAAGAAAGTCCTCTATATATATGTTTAGGGCATACATATCCCTAACAGAACATTGGACTGAAATGTCCCTAAACCGAAATATCTCTAAACTAAATTTCGCCTCCAAAATGGCGATAATGGACCGAAACATCTCTAAACTAATGTTCGCCTCCAAAATAGCAATTTTAGACCGAAATTTCGCTAAACTAATATTCACTTCCAAAATGGTGAAAATGGACCGAAATGTCCATAAACTAATATTCGCCTCCAAAATGGCGATAACGGACTGAAATGTCCCTAAACTAATATTCGTCTCCAAAATGACGATAACGGACCGGAACGTTCTTAAACTAACATTGGCCTCCAAAATGGCAATAATGGACCGAAACGTCCTTAAACTAAAACAATAGAGCCCAAACCCTCTTTTGTTGGATTTGAAATAAAAATGATCTCGAAATCTCGTTAAGTGGATCTTAGTCTCAAATTGAACTAATGTATCCTTTAAAAAAATTGAGCCCCAAATGCTCACATACATTTAAGTCGATCTTAATCTCAAAATAGATTAGTAGTCCTTAAATAAAAACCCCAAATCTAAGATATACGGATTTAGACTAATCCACGCCCTACGGGCGACAACATAAATTAGTCTCCGTATACAATCCACGGGCAACCAAAACAAACGAAAACACACACGACACGAAGTGAACTTCCATAGCAGGAGAAAGTGGTTATCGCGATGCGGTAACGTAATTAATTGCAGGGGCTTTCTCTTTCAGGGAAGAGCGTCCCTACAATTAAAAACCCCTCATAAATGAGGGGGAATCTGACGAATTCTACTACAATGTCTGCATCCGTTCAAATCTCCTATATACGGTGCCTTAAATTAACTTGGCATCTTTAGAGAGGTGGACGGATAAATCCAAATAGTATTTTCCCCCAAATTCAGGCAATACGATCCATCCCGGTTGGTCCCCGTTTTCGGCGGTGAACAGATTCTGGCACGCCCGGTGGGACCTCTTCCTCTTTCTACTCCATACTTCGTGTGTCGTGTTTGCGAATAAAATAACAATTTGCTATGGTTGCCTTTCGATTTGAGGTACTAAGATTTGGTGTCTTGTTCCCATGCAGAAAGAAGAAGTGAACATCAATGGTTTCCAGCTGCACAAATTGCAACAGCAACTCCCGCTCCACCCCAAGTGGAGGAGTGACATACAGGCCCAATGCAGCCTCCATCTTTTCAATGCCGGTGGGGTAGGTGACTCAAGCCACCACTGGATGGTTCTTCGGGACCGTGCTTCGGCCAGCAAGCATTAGCGCCTAGTGCCACTACAGGAAGCTCCTAAAAATTCGGTCATCAATCGACTTGCAACCACCATGGCCCCTCTCCACGGGTCGTCCAAGTCTACCATTCAGTCTTCAATAGGCTGAGTCGATGCTCAAGTGGGCCCGCAAAGAGGCTCGTGATACCTGAAGGGGCTATCCCAAAATGGATAGTCCTCCCAACTCCGGCAAGTGAAGTCATCAAAAGTGCTTCCCCTACCAGAAAGTCGGCCTTCGGAAGATTAGCCATTCCCTCTTAAAGGACGTCAGTCTTCGATAGGCTGGCACCAGCAGCAGCCTCTCACCTAAGCAGGGGGCCGACAGAGCCGCTTACACAACTGAGGCAGTCCCGTCTGCAAGGAACGCTCGACGTCGCCACTGGCGCCGAGTGAGAAGAGCTGGGGGCAACTCCCCCTCTAGACTTACCCCACCATCTCTAATGGTGGAAATTGACGCTTCTGTTCCAACCAGAAACAGTTTTGATCTGCTTAGGATGGTACGCAAGAACTCTCCAACCGCGGTGCTGAAGAAATCTCCCTCACATGCTTAAAACACGACGCAGGAAAAGCCGGAGCAGCCCCCTCAGCGGCTCTCTTCCCAAATTCACAGGGTCTGGCTGAATGTCCAAGATTCTGTAATTAACAAAGACTACTCTTGCCGACTGAAAAAATGAAGGTTTGGCAGGAGAAAGGTTATCCTTCCATTATACAGCGGGGGATGTCTTCTACACAGGTGCCTGTTACAACGGCTTCTTCAACTTTAACCTCCCACAAAAGGACGAGGCTGTAGAAAATCCCACCACTGGCGGCAAATTCCAAAGGTGATGGACCCAAACGCCCTAAGTCTGGGGGCATGATCATGCACACGGTTTACATGGCCTCCAGAAAAGAGGAAAGCCGTGCTTCCGTGGGTCATCGGCCGCAATCTCGGTCGTTGACAAAAGCTCAGGAGAAACAACAAAAGCTCCAGGAAATGCTGATCAAAATGTCAGCACTCACCGGACAGAAAGAAAGTCCGGAATTAGCATCTGAACAGCGTCAAGAGAAGGAGACCGATACAGAGTTCTTGCGAAGGGTGATTGAAAGGAAGGATAAGGAGGCCACGGAACAAGCTGCTAACATAATGTAGATGGCGCTTCTGTTCTAGGACATGGTTGGAATGATGATCCTGTAGGGTTACTGGGCACTCTCACAAGGGTCTAAAAGTCAACAACCATGCCCGATTTAAAATTTAGCCATGCCGAACAACCTTAACCAAGATCTTTAAACTTGAGATTAGGCGAAAACAAGATGTTAAATACTTTAACACTATGTGAGAGGGATTACAACCTTTGTAGATCCGGTCCTTCACTTCTAAAGCTCCGTGTTGAGGTCCCTTCGCTGTGATCATCGTGTATTCGGACTCTAGAGAGGCTCCATGAAGAGAAAGATGCAAGCTTACTTCCGATCTTCGATAACAAAGATGATCTACCTTGAAGTTTCATTAACACAAGCTCTCACTCACTAAATGAAATGAACACCCTGATCTAAATAGCAAGGACAGATGAGGATGATGAAGTAGGATTTTTGCTCTCATTTGTTTTCTATTTCTCACTCATTTTCATCACCTTTGACAAAGCTAGAAAGCTTTTCCATGAAGCACTCAAGGAAGAAGATGAAGAATCATTTTGTGACGAATAATGAAAAATGTAATAATGATTAATTATGCAACCATGGTCAAGGATGACTTATGTAGAGATTTAACTAGGGCTAGGGTTTGGGTTGGTTTAAGAATGGGTCACACAAAAATATCAACCATAATATCTAAGCACAAAACAAAAGAAAACCTTCTAGAAGGTTCCTGAATGAACTAACCCAATTCAAACCCTAATCTTGTTTAATCTCCACTAAATATATTGCATTAGTAATCATATCATGTTACAATATTGTATATCACATATATAATATTTATTGTAACAAAATAAAATAATACAATTAACATATATCGCATATATATCAATGTATTACCCGAGTGAGAAAAAGAATCTTTTAGTGAGCTAATATTAATTAATGTAATTTAATATATCATATATATTATTATACATTAAATTATCGAATCAACACTTGATCCGACAATCCGGCTATATCGCATATAACCGACTAATATCTCATTTACCAATTCATCGAATCAACACTTGATCCGATGACCCGGTTGATATCAAATATCGCGAGAATAGAATACGGTATCTTATATCGCATTATCCTCGGTCCCGCACATATCACATATGTGCTCCTACTCCATTTTTCCTGAGTCAAAAAACCTCTGTATAGGACTCTAAAGAATCGTCAATACGCCGGCAGTAGGTGATAATCATATCAACACCCACAAGCTGCAAGCGGTCAGATAAACGTAACAGCCACCCAGGTATTGAGCGCTCAGAAGATCAACAAGTAAGCCTGTATATTCTCCTATGAATCCAATCAGTAACACTCCCGTACAGTCCGGTCTCGTCGTCTGATATGTCGCATATCTTTCCTAGGGGTGGTAAACGTCAGACCCCGGTAGCTTGATATGTCGTGTCGATATGAGTTCTATAACAGTTCGAGAAACTACTGATAACACTTACCAGTAAATCTCAGCAACCCTGGCCAGGTATTTCCAGTTATAGCCAATCGAACACAGCACAACATCAACTCCCTATACCGGGAGAGACGAATCCCCTCCTATCGCTCATTGCCTCCATATGATTCAGGACTGTACCCAAAAGCCACCTTTTTGCACGCCCTCTTGGGCGTAGTATGATGGAAATCAAAGCAAAGTAGGAATCACACAAGACTCTATGACGATCTCGGGTCAATAGACTACTCTGTACCAGTGTCACCGGAGAACTGCCATCTGACGTGAGGTATAATGCCATCTCACGTGAGGTATAATATCATCTGAGAGTTCTCGGCGAGTCCGTCTAGTGTACCCAGTCTCTACTGAGCACCCGTATACCATCCTTGATGTCAAACACCGATGGATATAGGATCATCCATCGTCCATCATATGGGTCTAGATGCGTGTACGCTAGTCTACTCTGGTGTATCGATGCCCAGTGTCGATACACCCTCGACTAGGAACAGTTATAGGATGTACTCGTCGACTACCGTAGCCCCACTAGTATGATCTCATCATAGTCCCAGTAGTCGAGTACATATCCTAAGGGCTTTATCAACATGTAACATAGAGACTATCAGAGTACATGTTAAGATAAAGTACAACCAGGTAGCATACTATCATGTCGAGCAAGAAAGTCCTCCCTATATATGTCCAAGCATCCACTACGATATACATCGTATGTACAGTAATGGCCTCTAGGGCATACATTTAACTAACAATCTCCCACTTGCACTAGGGCCATCTGTTGTGGTATCGCATACCCAACAATTAGCTGTGGTTGAAGTAGCTGATACTCAACCATCCCATAAAAGTCTCTACTGGGAACAAGGCCTTTGTGAGTGGATCCGCACTGTTGTCCTCTGTGTCTACTCTCCTAACCTCGATCTCCCTGGAGATCAACCATCTCCATAATAAGGTGATACTGCCTAGGAATTATATCTGGATTTCTGATGGGACGGGGGTTCCTTGGCAAAAGCCACAACTCCATTGTCACACAATGGTTGGAACGAAATTCATCTCATGAACTAAAATATATCCAGACTGCCTCTTTGGTAACGATGTATCTTGCCTTTAATCGTCTAATAAGTCACGGTATCTAGCTTGGAACTCTTCCAACATACCGTCCCTCCACTGAGGGTAAAGACAATGCCTGCGACTGACATTCAGTCGTCCTTATCACCCTGGAACCTTTCCAGTGATTCTCCCCAGGATTGATTGATACCATCTCACTACAACTAGTGAGATTCCTAACATCCAATTAGATCTATCTCATAGATACATAACCCAGGATTTAGGAGGTATCACCTTGATCCTATATGGAGAATCATTGTGATAAGAGGAGATTGACCGAGCGTAGCTTAGGAAACTCCTTCCCTATCAAGAGTATGTCATCCACGTACTCTACGAGGATCACCACCATACTCTCTACTACCTTTTTGTATATACAAGGTTCATCTACCATTTTGATGAAGTTAAACTCTTTGACTACCACATCAAAACAGACGTTCCAACTCCGTGATGCCTGATTTATCACATAAATCATCTTGCTCATGTTTCCGTTGCTCCCATTGTCTACGAAGCCCTCTGGCTGTGTACTTATAGACGCTCTCTTCTAAATCACTATTTAGAAAAGCAGTCATGACACCCAACCACCAGATATCGTAGTCATGGTATGTAGCCGTGGCAAGTAGGATCTGGATGGACTTAAGCATAGCTTTGAAAGTCTCAACTTTTCCATGTACACCAAGTAATCTTCTTAAGACATACTTGCTCCTAATGGGGATTTAACCCTTTAGATAAAGCAACCAAAGTCCATACTTTGTTGGTGTATATGGATTCCATCTCAGATCACTAAGCATCCAGCCATTCTTACAGAGTCCCACTCCTGATGGCCTGCTCGAATCTAGTTGGGTCATCATCTCATGATGCAATTCTCGCTCCCACTGTCATAGAGAAACCGAAGTATCTCTCAGGTGGGTGAGAAACCCTACTAGATCGGCGGAGAGGCTGAGGTTCGTTGGAAACTATTGAATCCTTTGGTTCTATCAAATCATCAACTGCAGTTTGTATAGCTGGAACTCTTTCCATTTCTACCTCATGACCAATAATTTCTTCACAAGAAATTCCCTTTCACAAAGATGGCATGTTGAGAAACAAAACATCATTTTTTCCTCAGTTAGGTAGATGATATTCCCTTGCGTATGCTTGGGATATCCAACAAACTTCCACAGATCTGACTTTGCCTCGAGCTTGTCCGGATTTTTCTTTTTAGACATAGGCCGGACAACCCCAAATCTTAACAAACTTAAGATATGGGCTCTTCCCTTTCCATATCATATATGAAGTGGTAGGCAACTGATTTGATTTGAGCCCTATTCAATAGGTATGCAGCTTCTCAAGTGCATAACTCCCAAAAGGAAATAGGAAACTCAGTAGTACTCATCATAGAGCTCACCATATCGAATAGGGTGTGATTGCTCCGTCCCGATACACCTACGTGCTGTGGTGTATACGGAGGAGTAATGTTGTGAGAGAATCTCATTCTCCTTTAGAATAGTCCAGGAATTCTGTGCTCAAGTATTCTCCTCCTTGATCTCATCAAAGGACATAATACTTATACCCGTTTTTGTGGTTCTCTACTTCTAACTTATATTCATTGAATTTCTCAAAAGTTCCCGACTTGTGTTTCAACAGAAACATATGTCCGGATCTTGAGAGATAATCAGTGAATGTAATAAAGTACAAAGAACTGGTCTTGGCATTTGTAGACAGGGGACCTTCATACATCAGCATGTATCAATCCCAAGAGTTCACTAACTTTTTCTCTGTTTCCAATAAACGGAGCTGTGGTCAACTAATCTTTGTGACATGACCGGCAAGTTTCACAAGATGTAAATTCAAACCAATTTAAATATGCATCTAAATATAACTTCAGTCAGTCGGGTCGCATTGATATGACCTAGTCTACAATGCCTCAAGAAGGATTCGTTCATTTCTGAACTCTTCCTCTTGTGTGTGTTCTGTATACTAAGTACTGTAGTTTGATTTAGAACGTCAATGCTTTTAGATAACGTGCCTGAACCGATCAACTCTTGATATAGGAAATGTTCAAAACATTATCCAACAATACAAAATTATATCCTTTCTTTACTAATAAAGAGACTGATATGATGTTGTATATCAGGTTCGGTATCTAATAACATTCGTTCAGAATCAATGTATTCTGGTAATACAGGGTGATAGTGACCAACAGACCTGGCTGCAACACTTGCACCGTTTCTATCTCATGAAACTTATCACCCATTCTCAGTTCTCTACCTATCTATAGCCCATATAACAAATTACATTTGCTGGATCCTGATCCGGTATCACATACCCAGGACGTAAAGGATACTGAGAAACAATTCTTTGTAATGAACACACCCGAAGAAGATGTATCAACATGCACTTTCTACGTTTGGGTGGCATAGGAATTCTGGTAATCCCCAATTTCCTGCTCTGTCTTATAACAATTATAAGTTGGAGCGGGACCAACGTTCCCCAGCTCAGTATAACAAGCGGGTTCGGTCAATTCATTCATATTATTATCTTGATTAAGGCGTGATATGGTCGCTACCTGGAGAGAGAGAGAAGAAAACACTCAGCGTATGCTCTTGCAAGATTAGATTGGTTATCTAATATATCTAATCAGGATGTCTCCCACTGTTTTAGTCATATCTTCCTTCAAACCCTAAAAGGAAAAACTAGCCGGGATTAATTACACGCTACAAGTTCGCCAATCTTTCAGCCAGGCCAGTGCCGGTACTTTGAGGGAGGTTTCTCGTGCTTTCGCACGAATCTAATTAAAGTAAATCCCATTTTCCCAGGGGCGTAACCCCGTTAACACCTTTCTAGACACTTACTTGATTGGCTAATTGTAATGTGTAAAACTCTCCCAGGAGTAACTCATACTCGCTGCGGGTATCGGGATCCAACTATCTCATAGAAGGTATGCAATCTCATTGCAAATTTCAACACTTGAAATTCCCAATAATATTTTGCCCCTAGCAGCTATATGACCTTAACATGGTCAACAAATCATAAGTTCTTGTCAAGTTCAACCCGTCATTTCCCGATTGAATTAAACCCACCCGCACGACCCTTAACATGGTCAACAAAGTCGCACGACTACCCTAATCCAATCGCATCATATGCTTATACAGATAAGTACTAATCAGCTACCGTACACTACGCCTTAACATGGTCAACAAACGTAGCAAGAATACTAACTAGTACTTATCTGAAATGACGGAGGGCTACGACAAGTTTTTAAGAAAACCCTTTGCGTAATGAACTTGATATCGTTGTAGAATCGAGTGATTTTAAATAGAGTGTTTTTGAGGCTTTTCTAGTTTTGCTAAAAAGGTCACTCCCGGTGAAGGGATCGTCGGCTCTTTCCTCATCGAATAAGGTGCAAGATATTTCACAAATACCGCTGTGCAAAGCAAGAACTATAGAAGCAATCAAAAGACAGACCGAGTTTGTAGCATCTGCTAGTTTCACTAAAGAGGTCACTCGCGGTGAAGGGATCTCGGCTCTTTCCTTATGGAATAAGGTGTTGAATGTTCTACAAGGAACACCGCTATGCAAAGCAAGAACTAGAGCTACCAGTTTTTAAATAAATTTCTACAACATCTTAGGTTTCTTTTGTTTTCATTAATCTCATTAATGAAGTCCCATTTTATTATGCTTCACAAGCATCACATTTGAAACGAAATCTTCAATATAACATATATCTCATATATATAATATAAACATTCGTCTCAGGCAGTAATATGATCTCATCACAGTACATTGCAGCAGAAGAACAAATATGAAATATTGGATATATTAGGACATCCGTGTTTTAGTACGAGCCTGTATAAAACACGGATTCCACGGTCGCGATGAATAGCCAAACCCACACCCCTAGACCCCTACAAGAGCGGGAAGCAACACTGCTAATTCTAGGGTTAGGAGACCCGGTCTCGACTCCTCGAGATGGTCTCCCACTGGACCCTACGGTTACTTGTGCTCCCTGCCTTGGGTCTACCAAATGCGGAAAAGTAAATAATATACAATGGTGACATCATCCTCAGCCCGGATGTGCCCCAATAAAAGAATATTACATACAAATGAATTTCACATGAATGAAAATAAAAAACTCTCATCTTACATAAAATCCCCGGCTATTCAAACACGACGATCCAATATAACATATCACAGCAACACATAATATCTCATATCATCAACGTAAGCAAGTATGCTTATCCCGATTGTCGTTGATGTATAGCAACGAAGCCGGCGATACACCACATACTACGCTTACGGTCACAGAAAAGAAAGTGTAAGACTACAACAGTTGGAGTCCGCAACCTCCTTAGACATTTCATGCCTAACCAAATGAATTCCTTAGATATCTCATGCCTAACAATTATAAACCCCGCATTTTAGTCTCTTTATCGAAAACACTTTTCAATATCAAGTCGGGCAATTCAACAAGATTCCCGACATCCTGATCGAATACTCGTCGCAAACTTTAGTAGACAGCCGCACCCCCGGATGCCGTCGACAAAGTGCACTAAGGCGGAACACCGCTGCCGCGAGCACCCGAACGGATTCTTTTGGCAACGGGGTTCTCCTACAGTCACTTTGTGGGGGCTTAGGGGCATGGCTGTCTATTAAGTTTACCCGGTGAGTATCCGCGTACGCTACGTGATTGCGACGGACTTTAGATCATATCAAAATTCTGTGGCAACCGATCAATTGAGACTGAACTGCTAGATTTATAACATTCAAATTAGTTATCTCCTAACTACATGTGGATTCTAAATATTGTATCGCATTCCAGATAAATAGATAATGTTAAACTTTCCGATC
This sequence comes from Agapanthus africanus, assembly GCA_030015575.1. Classification (NCBI taxonomy): domain Eukaryota; kingdom Viridiplantae; phylum Streptophyta; class Magnoliopsida; order Asparagales; family Amaryllidaceae; genus Agapanthus; species Agapanthus africanus. Next base: position 833,342,960 of record JASDDO010000024.1, on the reverse strand, counting down.
GAATAAACAAACACCCAAGATTTCCCAAATAGTTATCAACACTTGAAATTAGTTTAAAAACATCCATCACATGTCACAGTACCAATGGTCCAGCCGTAAAAGGGTCAAGCCAACGCCTCACTTGCGGCACGCCATACTGCCCCAAACCCTAAGGTTTAGAGGCGGTTCAGACGGTCACATAATCGAGTTAAGGTTTATTGTCTTCTAGAGGGTCAACCGCGTTACTTGCACAACTTAGAACGTCCTTAAACTACGGAAAAATCCAACACTTGGAAATTTTCCGGCGAGGGAAAAAGTGAGTTATTGATATCCGGTCGAACTTTTTAATACGTTCTAAAAAATTACCAAATACAAAATAAACGAAGTTATATTTTCCGATCGAATCAACGAGCTCCCAAAATAACCTAGAAAACTCAACACTTGAGTAGAATAAAAATATCCCAGAACAATCAGGAAAATAGTACGGACATTACTGTGGAAACAGAACATAACAATCGCACTGTAGCGCCACGGAACCGCCGCTCCAGGCATGGTCCTGCCGCGGTTCCGCGGCGCTTTAAGCGTATCAGTGGACCGTTTTTCACAGAGGTCCATAGAATTCCCTGCTGATTTTTTTTGAATATTTTTAATATGAAAAAAATCAACTTTTTGAAAAATTTCCAGAAACTTGGGTTTTACGGGTATTCGAAGTTCGATCGGACTTTAAATTTCGTCCAGACATCGCCTAAAGCTCTATCTTGGCTCTGATACCACTGTAGGATTACTAGGCACTCTCACAAGGGTCTACGAGGTATCAACCAAGCCCGATTTAAAATTTAGCCGTGCTGAACAACCTTAACCAAGATCTTTAAACTTGAGATTAGGCGAAAACAAGCATGTTAAATACTTTAACACTAAGTGAGTGGGATTACAACCTTTGTAGATCTGGTCCTTCACTTCTAAAGCTTCGTGTTGAGGTCCCTTCGCTGTGATCATCGTGTATTCGGACTCTAGAGAGACTCCATGAAAAGAAAGATGCAAGCTTACTTCCGATCTTCGATAACAAAGATGATCTACCTTGAAGTTTCATTAACACAAGCTCTCACTCACTAAATGAAATGAACACCCTGATCTAAATAGCAAGGATAGATGAGAATGATGAAGTAGGATTTTTGCTCTCATTTGTTTTCTATTTCTCACTCATTTTCATCACCTTTGACAAAGCTAGAAAGCTTTTCCATAAAGCACTCAAGGAAGAAGATGAAGAATCATTTTGTGACGAATAATGAAAAATGTAATAATGATTAATTATGCAACCATGGTCAAGGATGACTTATGTAGAGATTTAACTAGGGCTAGGGTTTGGGTTGGTTTAAGAATGGGTCACACAAAAATATCAACCATAATATCTAAGCACAAAACAAAAGAAAACCTTCTAGAAGGTTCATGAATGAACTAACCCAATTCAAACCCTAATCTTGTTTAATCTCCACTAAATATGTTGCATTAGTAATCATATCATGTTACAATATTGTATATCACATATATAATATTTATTGTAACAAAATAAAATAATACAATTAACATATATCGCATATATATCAATGTATTACCCGAGTGAGAAAAAGAATCTTTTAGAGAGCTAATATTAGTTAATGTAATTTAATATATCATATATATTATTATACATTAAATTATCGAATCAACACTTGATCTGACAATCCGGCTATATCGCATGTAACTGACTAATATCTTATTTACCGATTCATCGAATCAACACTTGATCCGATGACCCGGCTGATATCAAATATCGCGAGAATAGAATACGGTATCTCATATCGCATTATCCTCAGTCCCGCACATATCACATATGTGCTCCTACTCCGTTTTGCCTGAGTCAAGAAACCTCTGTGTAGGACTCTAAAGAATCGTCAATACGCCGGCAGTAGGTGATGATCATATCAAACACCCACAAGGTGCAAGCGGTCAGCTAAACATAACAGCCACCCAGGTATTGAGCGCTCAGAAGATCAACAAGAAAGCCTGTACATTCTCCTGTGAATCCAATCAGTAACACTCCTGTACAGTCCGTTCTCGTCGTCTGATATGTCTCATATCTCGCCTAGGGGTGGTAAACGTCAAACCCCAGTAGCTTGATAAGTCGTGTTGATATGAGGTCTATAACAGTTCGAGAAACTACTGATAACACTTACCAGTAAATCTCAGCAACCCTGGCCACGGATTTTCAGTTATAGCCAATCGAACACAGCACAACAGCAACTCCATATACCGGGAGAGACGGATCCCCTCCTATCGCTCATTGCCTCCATATGATTCGGGATTGTACCCAAAAGCCACCTTTTTGCATGCCCTCTTGGACGCGGTATGATGGAAATCAAAGCACAGTGGGAATCACATAAGACTTTATGACGATCTCGGGTCAATAGACTACTCTGTACCAGTGTCACCGGAGAACTGCCATCTGACGTGAGGTATAATACCATGTGGGAGTTCTCGGCGAGTCCGTCTAGTGTACCCAGTCTCTACTGAGCACCCGTACACCATCTTTGATGTCAAACACCGATGTATATGGGATCATCCATCGCCCATCATATGGGTCAAGATGCGTGTACGCTAGTCTACTCTGGTGTATCGATGCCCTGTGTCGATACACCCTCAACTAGGAACAGTTATAGGATGTACTCGTCGACTACCGTAGCCCCACTAGTATGATCTCATCATAGTCCCAGTAGTCGAGTACATATCCTAAGGGCTTTATCAACATGTAACATAGAGACTATCAGAGTACATGTTAAGATAAAATACAACCAGATAGCATACTATCATGTCGAACAAGAAAGTCCTCCCTATATATGTCCAAGCATCCACTACAATATACATCGTATGTACAGTAATGGCCTCTAGGGCATACATATAACTAACAGATCCAGCCAGAACCTCCAGCCGAAGATCCATCGATAATCGTTAAGGATGACAGAGCGGAAACATCGAGCCCTCTTCCGGCTTTATCGACAGCTAAGAAGGAAACGATCTCTAAGGCTGCTCTTGATGACAATATAGCTCAACAAATATGAGCTCATCAAGCGAATGAAGCAGCTGGCTAAATCGTCAGAACTGGGCGACCGTATCCTGGCTGGTACGACCAAATCAAGTACCCACTGTGATATACGATCCCAAAATTCCATGTGTACAAGGGGACAGGCAATCCGCATCAGCACGTCGTTAGTTCAGAGCTCTATGCGGCAATACTGGAGGTGACGACAAACTGTTACTTCGCCAGTTCGTTGGTAGCCTGTCAGAGACGGCTTTTGAATGGTACTCGAAGCTCCTAAATGACTCCGTCAAAACATTCACAGAGATGGAACTGCTGCTCACACAGCGGTTCCCCAGCTCAAGCGAGCGCACTTCGATCACATCATTAATCAATGGCAGGGTGAAATCAGGATAAACCTGGGTCCAATACGTGATCCGGTGGCGAAACCTATGGTCGAAGTGCAAACAACGCATCGAAAAATCTCCTGCCATGGGTATGTTCATCGGGACACTAGATCCTCAAATGACGGTGTCCCAGTTCATAAAGTTCTTCGAGCCGACCACCTTTCATGCTCTGATTGACAAACTGGCCCAAATGGACTAGATAGGCCACAGGCCTTCCTCTTAAAAAATGGATCCTCGAAATGCTAAGGGTAAAGGGAAAGCGGCCTTCGTCGCCAACACTCAATAGTAGCCAAGTGACCCGAAACCGGTTGCCCGCCAAAACAACATGTGTTCGCGCTTATCCCTGGAAGAAGGGCTAGGATGCGCTTACTCGTTTCCCCATTACAAGACGAGGAGACTGTTTGAGCTGGCATTGAGCAACAAACTTATTACATTGCCGGACCCACGACGTCCACCGCAATCAGGCGATGTCAACAACCCCAACTACTGTTCTTAACACAGAATGGTGAGCCACCCAATTGAGGATTGCTACATCTTCAAAAACCGGGTTAAGAATCTGTATCAATTGGGGAAGTTTGCATTTTCTGAGAGCTGGAAGGTGAACCCACGACAGAAGCATGCTCCTAAAAGGGTGGATACGCCAGGGGCATCATGCTCGCTTGTGGAAGAAGCTCCATGGGAAGTCGTTCTTTAAGCTAAAACTAAAAGAATGCTGAAAGATCTCCAGGCAAGTCCGGCAATCAGGTGGAAGAGCCCTCTTGAACCGGAAATCATCGAAAGGATGCTGAAACCGTGTCCCGTACCAAAAACTGTCGACAAAGGAAAAAATCCCCAAGTCGAACCTTCAAAGTCTTCGAAGAAAAAGAAGAAGACCAAGAAGCCTGTGCAACCTGCTGAGTATAAAGACGAACGCACAGACTTACAGAGGTACATTGACATGCTGGAAGAGTACAACCAGAAGGTACGGACACCGGTCTCACTCGAAGAGTTCCTCAAGCTTATTCTTGAGAACAAAGAGAGTGACAACGATGAGGAAAATAACTAATCAGAAGAAACCAAAGACTATATAGCATGTTGCCACATGGTCTCCCATCCGTCGTCAAATGGCGAAAAAGCTCCTTCGGCGTCCGAAAACAACGCAGAGGAACTGGGGGCATGATCGGCGCCAAAGAACCGGAACTGCCAGAAGAAGACCCGATCGATAGGGTGTCAAACAAAGCCTTTCGGAAAAGCAAAGCTGACCGAGAACGCGAAACAACTATATATGAAAAGGCTAAGCATCACTGTTAGAATGAAGAAGCTACAACGAAGATGAGTCATAAAGTATTCCAACTAAGCCAATGCACACCTGCCACAAACAAGAGTAGGATCAAAGCAGAGAAGTGGTTCGCCAAAGCCCTGTTAATGGGAATGAAGCTACCATCTCTCAAAGGAAACACGCCTAGGGTTATAAGCCTCAACGGAGAGGACACATATCCGAACTACTGCCTATATCATCGGAGGGTTACTCATCCCACTGAAGAATGCAGTGCCTTCAAGAAGTGGTGGTAAGGATATGTTGCCCATCAACGACACTTCACGAGGATGAAGCGGGAAGCTCGTTGACAGTGAAAAAGTGCAACGAATGCATACGAGAAAATGATTGGCAACTGTCATATGGTTGATACTAGTTCGGAAAAGGCAAAACTCCAAATTCTTACCTTCGGGAGCGATTCTGAGGAAGAAACAATCCTTAGCCTTCTCTTCAAGGATTCCACCTCCGAATAGGAAGAGGAGGAGAAGAACTGCGAGAACATTCAGCTGCGTAACCGCACACTGCTTGAAAAGAACCTCGGATCTACAAACAAGGATTCGAGCAAAAAAGACAAAGGAAAAAAAATCCATGAGGAAATTGCCCTCGATGAAACTCGCTTTATAGCACAACAAAACATGGGGCTTATAAGGCAAGGATGACACGGTCATATGAAAAACTGACCTGGACGAGAACATTCCGCCAAGGCGAACTCGTTCTAGTCGTCAAAAGACCTATGATCCCTAATTGTGTGAAACGGGTGAAATTTGAGCTGAACTATGAGGGCCCGTACATTATAGACAAGGTCTACCGAGGTGGGGCCTACCTGCTCATGAATATGCATGGAGAAAGTGCCTTGCGGCCAATAAATGGTCGATTCCTCAAAAGATACTATGCCTAACGGGTTACGATTTAGGTCAATGATAGATGACGATGCCTGTGTCCGTTCGCTATTTTCCTGAGTCAAACCCTGAAAGTAGTATCCAGAAGATCTGTTGCCTCGAAAATGGTAACACTGGACCACCATGTCCATAAACTAATAATGGACCGAAACGTCCTTAAACTAACACTGGACCACTACATCCTTAAACTGGCCATAGACCGAAACGTTCTTAAAATAACAAAGGACCGAAAACGTCCTTAAACTAACAATGGACCGAAAACGTCCTTAAACTAACAGTGGACCACTACGTCTTGAAACTGGCCATGGACCGAAAATGTCCTTAAACTAACACTGGACCACTACGTCCTAAAACTGGCCATGGACCGAGATGTTCCTAAACTAACAATGGACAGAGATGTCCTTAAACTAGAACTTTGGACCGAGATGTCCTTAAACTAAAAATTCTCCTCAAACATGGCGATAATAGACCGAGAAGTACTTAAACTAGAAATTATATGTCTCAAACATAGCGATAACGGACCAAGATGTCCCTAAACTAGCACGTCGTCTCCAAAGCGGCAATCTCCACCTTTGAGATCTATATTGCAATCGAAACCTAAACGGTGAAGACTGCAACTCAAATTCTGCTGTCTACACAGCTACTCCAGCGATGAAACCACCCTCAAATCCCACCGACAAGCGGATGGGTCACCTGCGATGAAGATACTTCCGAGAGTTTCACAAAAAAATAATGGTATGTCCATAAGCAAATGGGCATAGATGAAAACCGAAAGGGCGCCTTGAGTAAAAACAGCAGGGCTACTGGCGATCCTGTGAAAACCCGGAAGGGCGTAATCTCGTTAAAAAACGATATGTCCACAAGAAAATGGGCATGGATGAAATCCCAAAAAGGCACCGTGAGTAAAAACAGCAGGACTGCTGGCGAGTTTATGAAAAACCCGAATAGGGTGCAAACTCGTAAAAAAATTCATGTGCACTTGTATGGTCCTCTCGACCTTGTGAGGGAAAAATACCTGCGTAAGATCCTTACGACTTACAAAAGAGCAACACACTTAGGAATCCTCATGATTTTTATGGAGAAATTACACTTACGGGATCCTCACAACTCGTAAGGAGAATTCCTCTCATGAGACCCTCACGGCTCATAAGATTGAAAAGCCTTAAGATACAGCGATCTGAACCTGTTCTTAAGCTGTCACATCCCCTAAATTTCCATACAAGCGGTCCAATATGGGCCCTTGTATATAATCCACGGGCATAAATAAATATGGCCCTCACCTAATTCCATCAATGGCACGAAATGTCCCCATATGGTAAACGACACTTGTAATTCCTCTCGATTTATAAGGAGAAAACACTCTTGCAAGATCCTTACGATTTGCAAGGGAGAACATACACTTAGGAATCCCTACGATTCCTAGGGAGAAAATACACCTACGAGATTCTCACGACTCGTAGGGAGAAATAACTTTATGAGACCCTTACGGCTTATAAAGTTGAAAAGTCTTAGTGGACAGGATCCTAACCCTTGCTTACTAAGCCATCTTTGTTCAAATCGACAAAGGCACAAGATGATTCTCTCCTGGAAATATTCCAATGGTAGCGATGATGATACCAAAACAGGTGTCAAACTCCAAGTCCTTCCACGACACATGATGATTTCCTCATGGCAATATTCTAGTTGTAGCGATACTAATGCCAATGTTGATATCAGATTCCAAACTCGCAATATAAAAAACATTAGCGAGCCAAAAAATTGCATATGAAATAGCCGAAATGAAGGGACAACTCGCAAAAAAAATCAGTGAGCAAAAAATATGCATACAAAACAGCCGAAATGTTTGGGCGACTCGCAATAAAAAGCAGCGAGTAAAAATATAAAAATAGCTGAAATGATTGGGCTCCACGAAAAATAGCCGAAATGATTGGTCAATCATGACTTCTGCGAAATAAAAGCTGAAAAGATAGAGCATCGCGAAAAGAAAAAAAATGAAAATGAAACTTTTCTGCCTTGCAAGTGAGTCTACACTGACCTCTGTATACAATCCATGGGCACAAATGAAGGAAAAGAAACCATGTTTTCCCATCAGGCTCCGTCAAAGGGAGGGCCAGATTTCGACGGCAACATCTACAGCCTAGAGATCATCCCGATGTTCTTTCTCAGTGCAGATGCGACGTCAACAATGGCTCTAAGGAACCAAATAAAAAGGAGTGACGGAAAAATCCCAGCTCCAGCTCGACATTCTTCTTGTTACAGCAGACACAATGTCAACAAAAGACCCAATGGTCGAATCAAAAAGAAGTGACGGAAAAATCCTAGCTCCAGCTTGACATTCTTCTTGTTACAGCAGATGCAATGTCAACAAAGGCTCCAAATAGTTGAGCCAAAATGGAGTAACGGCAAAATCTCAGGTCCAGCTCGACATTCTTCTCGTTACAGCAGACGCAATGTCAACAAAGGCTCCAAATAGCCGAATCAAAATGGAGTGAGGGAAAAATCCCAGCTCCAGCTTAACATTTTTCTCGTTACAGCAGACGCAATGTCAATAAAGGATCCATATAGCCGAATAAAAAAGGAGTGACGGAAAAATCCTAGCTCCAGCTCGACATTCTTCTCGTTACAGCTCACACAATGTTAACAAAGGCTCCAAATAGCGGAATTAAAAAAGGAGTGACGGCAAAATCCCAGCTCCAGCTCGACATTCTTCTCGTTGCAGCAGACGCAACGTCAACAAAGGCTCCAGATAGTCAAACCAAACTGGAACAAAGGCATATTCCTAGCTCCGGACTTCAACTTCAATACATACAGTATAAAAGTCGCACAAATGTCTAACGTATTTCAGCAAAGAAACGGCACATCATCGTCAAAACAAAAAATGAAGCAACGGCGTATTTCTGGTTTAGGGTCTCGACGGCCACTCATATAAAGCCTAAGAGATTATCGGAGATCATCCCACACCAGCGCGGAGTGGTTATGACTCATTGGGCCTCCAAACTGAGCCTAAGCTCAAGTAAAAAGAGACATGGCAAATTCCTAGCGCTTGCTCTTCCGACGATCATATAGCCTAAGAAGATTACTTGAAGACGTCTTGTCTAGCCTCCGAAGGGATCAGAGACACGGTAGTCGCGGCGCTACTCGAACAACAACTTAAAGACTGCATATCGATGAATACATCAGCCAACGCGACGTACCTTGAACCAAAACCCTAGTACCACAAAACCTAATGGACCACTGTCGCAAAGAGCAGGGATTATCTATATATAACTTTAGGATAAGTTTGGCTGTAAACCCAAGAGAGGTAAACTAAACAAACTCCGAAATGAGTCCATAAACTAAATAAGCTCCGAAATGAGTTCATAAACTAGAGACTCCGAAATGAGTGAATAAACTACAAGCTCCGAAATGAGTTCATAAACTAGAGACTCCGAAATGAGTGAATAAACTACAAGTTCCGAAATGAGTATATAAACTACTTTACGTCGAGTCAAGACATCGAAGGATAGAGAAACACAAGTATGAAATGAAACATGTATTTTATTCATAAATCAAATTGAATACAAGATGCTTTGTTCATGAATCAAAATGAATAAAAGATGTTTTTATTCATGAATCAAAATGAATACAAGGTGTAAAAAGTTTTCTAAGCTGATGGGCAGAAATAAATACAAGGTGTAAAAAGTTTTCTAAGCTGATGGGCAGTTTAATAAGCTAACAAGTTCATCATTTTTCCGCCGGACTTCTGCTTTGAGCTCTGTCAACGCCGCTAGCCGAGTCCTTGCCTATGCCTGTTGGTTCTGGTATGAAGAAAATCGACTCTCAAGCTCTTTCTCGGCAACCTTGTGGGCCTCGACCATCTCACGTGTAAAAATAACGGCTTTATCAAGGGTCGCCACCTCTGTAATAGCCTCTTAAAGAACCCGCCAAATTTCATAAGCACGAGTGGTCTTGGTAGTAAGCTAAGTTTGAAGTTCCCCTAAAGCCTTTGAAGCCAACTCCCTCGTCAAAAACTTCCGGTTGAGCCTTTTCTCGCTTGGCTGGAGATTGGCTGCACATCAGTCGATCCATCTACGCAGGCTTGCCTTTACAGACAAGATGTCAGAGGGAAGGCGTATGCATTCAATCCCATGTAGGAAAGCCTCCACTCGAAGGCAATACTCGACTTAAGTACGCACCAGTGCCTCGTCATGATAAGTGGTGAGAACAGATAAGGAAGCGTTGTCTTCAACAGCAAATTTTTCGGCCGTGACAGAATTACCAGCACGAAGATCTTCAATGAGAGTAGCCAATTAATGAATGCTCTGTTTTTCCATCCTCTCAGACACACGCTGGGCGTAAGGCCCTGGCATCATAGAAATCTGGGACTCTAATGGTTTCAGGACTGGCAAAGCTGTGAAGATACATGTGCGGTTAGTTGCCTTCCCAAATATAAAACAAGTAAAGGATGCAAAGGATAAAGCATCACTTACCCACGGCCATGCAAGGTGGGTTTGAGAGCTCCACAGGATTGTCGAGAATTTCGACTTCATTGTCGGCTTCCAGTACTGTAGTTTAAATAAAAGGGTATATCATCATCATTGTGAAAATATAAAACAAAAAAGGCAAAAGAATACCGACCTTGGCCAGAAGGAAGGACTATACTTTATGGAGGTATCGCTTGCGGGGCCGCCATATCAAGTAAACGCTGGAAGGTTTTCCTCGGAGAAAGATCCACAATAGAAGACACCAACTCCTACAATTCTGAGAAAGAGAAATATTTAGATATATAGATGGGTCGTTAAACAAAATGTATATGAATATAAGATTACCTTCAATATTTCGCCCGCTTTGAACCGGAGGGATGGTAGCTTCGGCAACCTCCTCTACACCTTAAGGCGCGTCACTGGAAATATTTGTGAAATTTATGGCCGACATGCCAGTCTCCAATAGAGGGAGAAAAACCGCCGCTGGAAGCTCTAAAGCGGGGATAGCAGCTTCGACAATCTTTTCTACCCCCTCAGGTGCGTCATTGGAAATTGAATCTATCACCGATGTGGAAATCTCTGCCGGAGGAACATAAGCTGTCACCGGGGTCTCTAAAGCAGGGATGGCAGTTTCGGTAATCTCTTCTACCCCCTCAGGTGCGTCATCGAAAATATCTATAGAATCTATTACCGGTGTGGCAATTTATGCTAGAGGGACAGAAGCTATCACCGGGAGCTCCATAATGGGGATAACAGCTTAAGTAATCTCCTCTACACTCTCCAGTATGTCATGGGGGATAGTCATAGAATCTATGTCCATGGCGCGATCTGGGCTCGAAATTACGCCCGCTGCAGAAGGCCCTACAAAATTTTTGTAAAGATAAGATGAGGCGAAAGTAGTATCAATTAATTACCAAAAGAGACGTAAATACACACACACACACTACCCCCCAATACACCAGGGAGCCTGATGGATGGTCTAATTGAGTTGCTACACTTTTCTGTTCAGATGCGCTCGTTGGGCCTCAATTGAAAATGGATCCCTACCCGCTTGCAAAGCAGCTTCATCTTCGGAGACGTCTGACACCAGCTGTTTCAAAGAACATTCCTCCTCCAGCGTCAAAGGAGTCGTTGGAAACATGGCTGGAGCTGGATCGACATCATGAAATACAATAGCAGGAAGTTTTTCTTTCCTGGAGGGGACGTTTTCAGCCTCGTCTTGTGAGTGCTTTAAAGCCTCGGCCAACTGAGCAGCCTCCTCGGCAGAGGAACTGAGGAAGACAAGACCATCGTCCGGCTCCTACATAGATATCGGCTCATCCTGGATAAGAGTATCGTATTCAAGCAAAGCTTCGAGTAGGCCGGTGACCGTTTTCTTTCTCCGTTTGGAGCCTGAGATAACACCAACGGAGGGGCGCTTCCTCCCCTTTTGCGCTTTTGCGTAGCACAGCACGACATTGCCTTCGATATCTGCCTTCGTGGATGCCACGGCTGGTGCATTATCAAGAGTCGCTGCCTCGGCCCTTGCACATACCGGCATACCAACAGTGCGCAGGGATGATTCGACTTGTGCAGCTTTAGGAATGAGCACTGAGCCGCTGTCCCTTAGAGAATTGCAAACAACCGACCGTGGCAACAACGGGGCGCTGATGGCCTGAGCGGAAGTAGGAGCTTTACATTCAAAGAGGACCCTTCTCTCCTCTGCAATGATGGGACCAACACCAGCACTTAAAGGATCCCATTGGCCTCAGATGATACTCAGGCTCGGGAATCATGAAGAAGGAACCGGTACCTAGTCGCATGAAGTGGTGGATGACATCGTGAGTGACCTCCAATAAGAGAGTGGGCTCGATTAAAAAGGCTTCAAGGGGGATGCCCTGGTTGTAGCCTAACTGCTGGGCAAAGCGAAGTGGATTATACCGCATGAAGAGGGTAACGTCGTTAAGACGGAACACCAAATACCCTGGTCTGATTGAGTATAAGTGCATGATCTCTTTTGGCTTTAAAGATGGAGCCCATTCTTTGATAAATCAAACAATTGCTAAACAGGTCCCACAGGAGCAGAAAGAACTCGATCGCTGAAAACCATCCCTCCTTCATTTGAATACTGATTACATAATACTCGCAAAGCCCCTAGCTGGGTTGGTTCAGGAGCAGAGGCATTAACCAGTCTCATAATCCATGGGAATGTATACAACTCATAGAAATCAGGACTCCGGTGCGTGGCAAACGCCCGTAACACGTGCATCTCGATCCATGACGTCAAGTAATGGACGGAGAAATTCATGTTATCCGTACCTGGGTTCGAAGTGTTGGCGGTAGTGCTTAACCTTTGGTATAGGTGTGACAATCCCGCAACACCAACTGCCAATCTCGCTCCTTCTACTATGCGATGAGCAGGGTAGAAGACGGAAGCCCTCATAAAACGGTGATGCATCGGCATGGCGAACCAGCTAAGCCAGAGACTGATGAAGCCAACAAAGAAAGTTTCTTCATCTTTTCCAGGGGCAGCGATCGCGTCAAAGGTTACGACCGATGAGCTTGGAATATAACACTATGGCAGGTCCTCATCTTTGGTCGACAATTTCTTCAAGACGAATCTGAAAGGGTCCTCGATCTTCGTGAATTTTGGAGCCTTCTTGGATAAGACATCTTTGCGGAGAAAGCAAGCAATATAAGCGTCAAAAGTGACACCTTGCCCTTCTGACACAATGAATAGTATCTTAAAGATACCCAAGGCTTTGATAAGACTTGGATGCTTATGCTGAACAACATTCTCGGTCATCAAACCATCAAGTATAGCTGGCACCATGGCGAATATGTACTCATCAGGAGGTAGTAATTCTTCGTAATGCTCTCCCCTGATCGGCAACCCTGAAATTTCATGAAACTCCTCCAGCAAGATCGATACTTCACATCCCCTGGCAAGAACGTGTTCATGGGAAGATTCCATTTGTTCAAGAAGGCCATGACCCACCAGAGGTGGGGAGTGTGATAATAGAATAGTGACACATATACTACTTGGTATAATCTAACCTTCTGCAGCCGTGCGCGTTAGGAGGAGAGAATATATCGGGCTCACGGAAGGTAGCCCACTGGATGGCGTCGGGTAACACCTACCTTATGCACCTGCCCCCAGGGTCGAGCTTCACCTAAACATATCCGGTGTCCCAAAATATCAATGGCCATCAGGGGTTGATTGGGTATCCCGGTCGTTGACGGTTCAAGCAGGCCCGTGGGGGTCCAATTAGTTGCCTCCACCACATAAGCAGTCCGCGGGCGCTCCATCAATGACATTGAGCGAATGGGTTCGGTTGGTACTTCGCAGGTAAAGCTACGGCGAACCTTGATGATGTGACCATACCAAACCCCCTATAAGAGAAGGCTCGTATTATCCTTGTCATGGGCCCTAATCATCGCCATGTTTGTTGTATGTATGCCCTAGAGGCCAGTATTGTACAGATGATATATATTATATTGGATGCTTGGACATATATAGAGAGGAATTTCTTGCTCGATATGATAGTATGCTATCTGGTTGTTCTTTATCTTAACATGTATACTAGTCTCTTGATACTGTCTTATGGTTACATGTTGGTAAAGCCCTTAGGATGTATACTTGACTATCAGGACTATGATGCAGATCATACTAGTGGGGCCATGTGTTGGATATATATGCCCCAGAGGCCTTCATTGTATAGGATGCTAGGGATATGTATGTACATGACAATCTTGCTTGATATGATAGTACGCTATTTGGTTTGTCTTTATCTTAACGTATGATATATTTTACTTGGTATTTATATAAACATGTTGATAAAGCCCATAGGGTGTTTGCCTGACTACCGACGTTGTGATGGCAGTCATACTTGTGGGAGCTGGATAGTCAATAGGCACATCCTTAGATGTCCCTGTTCGCAGGAGTATCGAGACTGGGCATCGACACTCCAGAGTAGACTAGCGTATACATATCTAGACCCTGACGAGGGGCGATGGATTGGTCCCGCAGCCATTGGTGATGTACACCTAAGATTGTATGCAGATGCTCACTGGGTGTGAGTACACCGGACAGGACTCGTCGAGAACTGACTGGATGGTATTTATACCTAACGTCAGATAGCAGTTCTCAGGTGACATGTGTGCAGATAGTCCGTTGACTTAAGGTCGTCATTTGTCTCGTGTGAGTTCCCACTGTGCTTTGATTACTACCCTACCACGGTTCAAAGGAGTCGTGCACACAGGTTTTAGTTGGGCACAGTCCCGAGCCACGTGGAGGCAGTGAACGACTGTTAGGGATTCGTCTCTCCCGGTATAGAGAGTTGATATTGCACGGTGATCGGTTGGTCATTACCATAAGTCCCTGGCCAGGGCTGATTAAGAATTATTGATGGAATTATCAGTAAATTCTCATATGGTCTTGAGCCATGCCGACACGACTTGTACGGTTATTAGGGGTCTGACGTTTACCACCCCCTAGACCAAACATGCGATACTCTTAGACGAACAGACCAAACTGCGCGGATATTGTCACGGACATGCTCAGTAGGAGTTCGGATCGGTTTCCTCATCGGCCTTCTTATCGACATCTACCTGGGGACCGTTACGTACAGCTAGTGCCACTTGCGGTCTGTGGTTAAACCCACTGCCAGCATAGTAGTCGAGTCTTTAGAGTCCCACACAGAGATTTCCCAACTCCAGGCGAAACGATATAGAGGTCGTATGATTTTACGACAAGGGTTCGGACGCATACGTGTTTAAACGCACGTACGACGTTCGGACAGTTTTTACTAGCCGGCTTTGGTTTAAGCCAGATTCTAGTTTCGGGTTATTGGATTTATACAGTCTAAAGTTTTTCCGTGTTTTCACGGATAGGAGGGGCGTTCTCGTAATTTTTTGGGAAGCTTCTAGAAGCATGGTGACATGGGAGTTTAGGTGGCATTTTCCTTAAATGCAATTGTGACTCATTTTGTGTGATTCATCATATCATTAATGCATCATTAAATGCTTAGTGACTCATATAGTTATCACTCATATTGAATTAATGAAGCATGGTGAATAATCATATTTATTCATTTATTTGATAATTCATTATGCTTCATATATATTCAAATGAGAAGCTTTTTCATTATCATTATCATCTCCACCTTCACTCTCCTCAAGCTCACTCATTCTTCAAACCCTAATCCTACCACTCATGAGTTAAGACCAAGGATTTGAATAGACTAAACACTAACCTAACTCTATATCATCTTAGTTCCTTTGATTAGCAACTAGACTAATTATGTTACCTCAAGTTTAGAGGTGAAGCTTGGATTAGGGTTCTCGGGTGGATCATCTATCACTTAGAGGAGGCCGAGGAGGACGTAGAGATTGAAAAGACGAAGGACACGATTCACTAGGTATAATCTCTTTACATAGTAGCTAAAAACTTCTATGGTTGTTGTTAATTATCGTTTAGCAAAGATCTTCGGTTAGTCGATGTATGCTTAAAGAACAAGATCGTTTTTCATATTTCCGCCTCCCCGCAACTCGTGGGGTGTTGCACATCAACTTACAATGGTATTAGAGCCTCACTAAACAATAATTAACTCATTTGCAAAGTCGTATAAATTTCGATCGCAAAACAAATCGGAAAACATATTGTATTCACATAGTTTCTGTCGATTTTAAATTGAGGTCCAAAAATTTTTCAGGGACCTCCAGAATAACCTACAGGTATACCTAAGAACACTAGAGAAATTTGGGTGCATGAATCGGCCAACACACCGCGGAACCGCGGCCGATCCCACCGATCCGCCGTGGATCCGCGGCCGAGTTGAGCCCGATTCACCCCAAATCTCCCCAGTAACTCTTCTGTGAATATTTTGTTTTTTTCTGGAATGTTTATTTTTTGCTCAGGTCTCAGGTTTACAGAGAAGTTTTGGGGTGGAATCTAATGTGTTTGATCTATCGAAATTATACGATATTTGCTTATTTGATTATATCTATGAACTGTATTATGTGTTCGTAAACCTCCCTCAACTGCTAGTATGTCGGTTGGCAGGGGGTTGCACATATCTATGATGTTTTTTAACTATTTGTGATTATGAACTATATTGGATTGTTGTGATGATTAGCCGGGTTTTGTGATGGGTTATTGTATTAATTCAATCGATACAAATGTAATAAGTTGTAATATTATTTTGCGGGGCACATCCAGGTTGTGGTTGTAGTCACCGTTGTATTATTTCTTTTTACTGTTTTTGCTCCTAGGATAGACCCAAGGTGGGGTGCACAAACTACCGGGCATTTCGAAGTGTTCAGTGGCCTACTCACGTTGTTGAGGAAGACCGCTTCACTTCGGGTACTTGGCGGGTAGTTTGCCGTACCCGTAGGGGTCTTGGGGTGGGGTAATGACTATTCATCACAACTGTGTAATCCGTCTTTCATTGCAGGCTTAAAAGAAACGCGGATTGCTTGCATATCCAATATTGTTCATCTGTAATCTGGAATGCCTATTATTGCGTCTGACGAATGTACAATATCTATATATAATAGCTAATTAGACGTCACTATGTTTTACACCCGCGCTAGCCCAGCCCCCGCTCTGCCGTTAGTTAAGTAACCTAACGGGTAATGACGGGACCCCATGGCGAATGCGGATGGTATAAGAGGACGTTGTATTTTCGTTGTTATCTGTAATGATAGGTTAATGATGGGACGCATTATTTTTTTAAGGCAAAGAAAATAAAACCTAAACTGAATCGTTGGAACAATTTCAAAACCACTCGGTTTTCTTCAAAAAGCAAATTTTAAATGCAGAGCTTAAACCACTCCTTTTAATAAAGGCTATCATGGTTCCTTCGATCATATCAAGTTCACTACGTTAACGGTTTTTTGCCAAAAATACCAGCCATAACCCTCCGTCGTCTCAAATAGACAGCACATAATATTCTGTTAGTTATATGTATGCCCTAGTGGCCAATACTGTACATTGGATGTATATTGTAGTGGATGCTGGGACATATATAGGGAGGACTTTCTTGCTCGACATGATAGTATGCTATCTGGTTTCTCTTTACCTTAAAGTGTATACTGATTGTCTCTCTGTTACATGTTGGTAAAGCCCTTAGGATGTATACTTGACTACCTGGACTATGATGCGGATCATACTAGTGGGGACATGGTAGTCCATAAGTACATCCTTCAAAGTCCCTAGTCGTGGGTGTATCGAGACGGGGCATCAATATACCAGAGTAGACTAGCGTATACCTTCTCGACCCATACAGATGGGCGATGGATGATCCCATATCCATCGGTGTTTGACATCAGAGATGATATACGGGTGCTCAGTACAGACTGGGTACACTGGACGGACTCGCCGAGAACTCCCAGATGGTATTATACCTCACGTCAGATGGCAGTTCTCTGGTGACACTGGTACAGAGTAGTCTGTTGACCCGAGATCGTCAAAGAGTCTTGTGTGGTTCCCACTGTGCTTTGATTTCCATCTTACCACGTCCAAGAGGGCGTGCAAAACGGTGGTTTTTAGGTACAGTCCCGAGTCACATGGAGGCAATGAGCGATAGGAGGGGATTCGTCTCTCCCGGTATAGGGGGTTGATGTTGCGCTGTGTTCGATTGGCTATAACCGGAAATCCCTGGCCAGGGTTGCTGAGATTTACTGGTAAGTGTTACCAGTAGTTTCTCGAATTGTTATAGATCTCATATCGACACGACTTATCGAGCTATTGGGGTCTGACGTTTACCACCCCTAGGCGAGATATGCGACATATAAGACGATCAGACCGGACTGTACGGTAGTGTTACTGGTTGGATTCACTGGAGTGTGAGCGGGCTTGCTCATCGATCTTCTGATCGCTCAATACCCGGGTGGCCGTTACGTTTGGCAGACCGCTTGCGGCTTTGGGTGTTTGATATGATCGTCATCTGCTGCCGGCGTATTGACGAGTCTTTAGAGTCCTACACAGAGGTTTCCTGGCTCAAGCGAAACGAAATAGGAGCGCATATGAGATATGTGCGGGACCGAGAATAATGCGTGTATGTGATACCGTATTTCATTCTCGCGATGAATGTGTCGAGTGGTTGTATGCGATATAACCTAGTTATCGAATCGAAGATTGATTCGATAAGCCGATACATAGGATACTAGCCGGTTATATGCGATATGACCGGATCGTTAAATCAAGTGTTGATTTAATGATTTAATGCATAATTATATATTTGATATATTACTTTGCGTTAACTAGTATTGGTTCACTTTAAATGGATTTTCTCACTCGGTTGTGCACATTGTATATGTGATATACTTTTGTACACAAGTTTGTATCATGTTTGATGATACATGCTCACTAGGGTTTGTGTGAAGATTAAACCATGGTTGTAGATTGGTTAGGGTTTTCATTTTCTTATTCCTTTATTTATTTATTTATTCTTTTTGGAAAAATGAAAAGCATAAAGGAAAATGGTGGCTTTGTTTGTTTTCTAGTTGAAGCTTCATGAAGTTTTGACCAAAGTGACCATTTTGTCTCATGCTTAACCCTAACCACTCCATTAACCCTAGTTTAATCTCTACACTTGACCATGGTTCATTTTATGATAAGTATTGATTTACTTTTGATTTTAAAAATGAACTTATCATAACAATATTCTTCTTCTTCTTCATTTCTTCATGTGAAGAAAGCTTGCCTCCATCAATGGCAAGTGATGATAAAGAGTGAGAAATCCAATTCTAAAGTGAACCCACTTTCTATTTCTTCATCCTCTACCTCTTGCCAAGTAGTATAGGGTGTTTTCTTCACAAGTTTCATGACTTGGTGAAGTGGGAGCTTGATCTAGCGATGCCTCGACGTAGATCATCTTCGGCATGGACATCGACGACCTAGCCCGCCTATTCTCCGATGAAGCCGACGCTAGAGCCCGGGAATTCATTTGGACAGCAAGGGGACTTCGTTGCGGAGCTATGGAGGTGGAGCACCGGATCTACAAAGGTTGTATTTCTGTATAAACCTTAGTTAAGTTGTTAACTAGTTCATTTTCGCCTAGAAATCTAGCCAACAATCCGTATTAGGGTTTCTCGGCACCGTTAAAATTTGAAATTGGCATGGTTGATGCGTTGTGAGACCTCTTGGGAGTGCCTAGAAAACCTACAGTGGTATCAGAGCCTAGCTAGAGCCTTAGGCGAAGTCTAGACGGAATTTGAAACCTGAACGAACCCGAAACCCAACTCAAAACTTGCTCTCTGTACTTTTTCTGAAATCGTGGATTTTTCGAAATTAAAAATATGCAGAAAATCAAGCAGGGTTTTCTAGGAATTACTATAAATCTTGTGGACCTAATTCATCTAAACCGCCGCGGTTCCGCGGCATGAGCATGGCTCATGCGGCGGATCCGCGGCCGTACTGTCGATTTACACAGTAAAAGTTTCACAGTAATTTCTCCTTAGTTGTGCTGTATTTTCTGGGATATTTTAATAGTTATTATAGAGTTGAATTTTCTGGGATTGATTTGGGGATTCGGTGTTTCGATCGGAGTATCAAATTTTGTCTGTGTGGCTTTCCGGATAATTTTTAGAATATGTTAAAACGTTCGACCGGATATAAATAACCAATTTTTCCCCTGTCGGGAAATTTCCAAGTGTTGGATTTTTCCGTAGTTTAACGACGTTCTAAGTAGTGCAAGTAACGCGATGGACCCTCTAGAAGACAACAAACCTTAACTCGATTATGTGACCGTCTTGAACTGCCTTTTGAACCTTCGGGTTTGGGGCAGTACGGCGTGCCACATGTGAGGCGTTGGCTTGACCCTTCTACGGCTGGATGTTGGTACTGAGGCACGAACTGAATGTTGTTAGACTTATTTCATGTGTTGATCTGTATCGGGAAAACTTAGGTGTTTGACTGTTCGATCGAAAATTTTAACATTTTCTGTTTATCTGGAATGGGATACAACAATTGGAATTCACAAGCAGTTATGAGATAACTGAATGAATGTTATAAACATAGCACTTTAGTCTCACTTGATCGGTTGCCACGGAATTTTGATGTGATCAAAAGTCCGTCGCAATCATGTAGCGTACGCGGATACTCGCCGGATAAACTTAATAGACAGCTACATCCCTTAGCCCCGACCAAGTGACTGTAGGAGAACCCCGTCGCCGAAAGCATCCATCTGGGTGCTCGCGGCAGCGGTGTTCCGCCTTGGTGCACTTCGTCGACGGCATCGGGGGTGCGGCCGTCTACTGAAGTTTGCGATGAGCATTCGATCAGGATGTCGGGAATCTTGTTGAATTGCCCGACTTGATATTGAAAAGTGTTTTCGATTATGAGACTAAAATGCGGGGTTTATAATTGTTAGGCATGCGATGTCTAAGGAATTCATTTGATTAGGCATGCGATGTCTATGGAGGTTGCGGATTCCAACTGTTGTAGTTTTACACTTTCTTTTCTGTGACCGTAAGTGTAATATGTGATATCGCCGGTTTCGTTGCTATATGTCAATGACAATTGGGATGCACATATTTACTTACGTTGATGACATGTGATGTTATGTGTTGCTGGATATGTTATATTGGATCGTCGTATTTGAATAGCCGGGGGTTTTTATGTGAGATGAGTGTTTTTCATTTTCATTCATGTAAAAACTTGTATGTAATTTTCTTTTATTGGGGCACTTCCAGGTTGCAGAAGATGTCACCTTTTGTATATTATTTACTTTTCCGCACTAGGATAGACCCAAGGAGGGGGCACAAGTAACCGGGTTCTGGAGTCCAGTGGGAGACCAACTCGAGGATTCGAGTCCGGGTCTCCTAACTCTAGAATTGGTAGGGTTGCTTGCCGCTCTCGTAGGGGTCTAGGGGTGTGGGTTTGGCTATTCATCACGACCGTGGAATCCGTGTTTTATACTGGCTCGTATTGAAAACACGGACGTCCTAGTATATCCAATATTTCATATGATTCTTCTGCTGCGATATCTGTGATGTGATCATGTGATATGTTCTGTGATAGATACATTATATAGTATATATGATATATTATATAGACGTTACTTATGTTTTACACCCGCACTAGCCCTGCCCCGCTCTGCCGTTAGTTGCCTAACCTAACGGTGCACGAGGGGACATCGAGGCGAATGCGGATGGCATAAGTGTACGTCGTATTTATCTGTGATGTTTAGGTATTTAAATGATGGGACTTCATTAATGTGATTAATGAAATAAAAGAAACCTAAGATGTTGTAGAATCGAATTTCAAAATAAAACAGGTAGCTACAGTTCTTGCTTTGCACAGCGGTATATATGATATATCCTGCACCTTATTCGATAAGGAAAGGACCGAGATCCCTTCACCGGGAGTGACTCCTTTAGCAATAACTGGCAGATGCTACACACTCGGTTTGTCTTTTGATTGCTTTTAAGTGTTTTTGCTTTGCACAGTGATATATGAGATATATCCCGCACCTCATTCGACGAGGAAAGGACCGACGATCCCTTCACCGGGAGTGACTCCTTTAGCAAAACTGGAAAAGCCTCAAAAGCACTCCATTTCAAAATCATTTGATTCTACAACGATATCAAGTTCATTACGCAATAGGTTTTCAAAAAAACCTATCGTAGCCCTCCGTCATTTCAGATAAGTACTAGTTAGTATTCGTGCTACGTTTGTTGACTATGTTAAGGCGTAGTGTGCGGTAGCTAATTAGTGCTTATCTGCATAAGCATATGATGCGATTGGATTAGGGTAGTCGTGCGACTTTGTTGACTATGTTAAGGGTCGTGCCGGTGGGTTTAATTCAATCGGGAAATGACTGGTTGAACTTGACTAGCACTTATGATTTGTTGACTATGTTAAGGTCATATAGCTGCTAGGGGCAAAATATTATCGGGAATTTCAAGTGTTAAAATTTGCAATGAGATTGCATACCTTCTATGAGATAGTTGGATCCCGATACCCGCTGCGAGTAAGAGTTACTCCTGGGAGAGCTTTATACATTATAATTAGCCGATCAAGTAGGTGTCTAGAAAGGTGTTAACGAGATTACGCCTCTGGGAAAACGAGGTTTACATTAATTAGGTTCGTGCGAAAGCACGGGGGACTTCCCTCGGAGTACCGACACTGGCCTGGCTGAAAGATTGGCGAACTTGTAGTGTGTAATTAATCCCGGCTAGTCTTTCCTTTTAGGGTTTGAAGGAAGATTTGATAAAAAGCAGTGGGAGCCATCCTGATTAGATAAAATAATAACCAATCTATTCTTGCAAGAGCGCACGCTGAGTGTTTTCTTCTCTCTCTCTCCAGGTAGCGACCATATCACGCCTTAATCAAGATAGTAATACAGAATATTTACCGAACCCGCTTGTTATACTGAGTTGGGGAACGTTGGTCCCGCTCCAACTTATAATTGTTATAAGACAGAGCAGGAAATTGGGGATTACCAGAATTCCTGTGCCGCCCAAACGAGGAGAGCGCATGATGATGCATCATCTTCGGGTGTGTTCATTACAGAGAACTGTTTCTCAGTATCCTTTACGTCCTGGGTATGTGATACTAGATCAAGATCCCAGATATGTAATCTGTTACATAGGGCTACAGAAAGGTAGAGGACTGAGAACGGGTGATAAGTTTCATGAGACAGAAAATGGGGCAAGTGTTGCACCCAATTCTGTTGGTCACGGTCACCCTGTATTCCAAAATACATTGATTCTGAACGAATGTTATTATATGCCGAACCTGATGTACAAAATCATATCTGTTTCTTTATTAGTAAAGAAACGATAAAATTTTGTATTGTTGGATAATGTTTTGAACATTTCCTATATCAAAAGTTGATCGGATCATGCACGTTATCTAAAAGCATTGATGTTCTAAATCAAACTACAGTTCTTAGTGTATAGAACACACACAAGAGGAAGAGTTCAGAAATGAACGGATCCTTCTTGAGGCATTGTAGACTAGGTCATATCAATGCGACCCGACTAGCTGAAGTTACATGTAGATGCATATTTAAATCAGTTTGAATTTACATCTTGTGAAACTCGCCAGTCATGTCACAAAGATAAGATGACCACAGCTCTGTTTATTGGTAACAGAGAAAGAGTTAGTGAACTCTTGTGATGATACATGTTGATGTATGTAGGTCCCCAGTCTACACATGCCAAGACCGGTTCTTTTACTTCATTACATTCTCTGATAATCTCTCAAGATTCAGACATACGTTCCTGTTGAAACATAAGTCCGAACCTTTTGAGATATTCACAGAATATAAGTCAGAAATAGAGAACCAAAATACGGGTATAAGTATTATGTCCTTTGATGAGATCAAAGAGGAGAATACTAAAGCACGGAAATCCTAGATTATTCTAAAGGAGAATGAGATACTCTCTCAGCATTACTCCTTCGTATACACCATAGCACGATGGTATATCGGGGTGGAGCAATCACACCCTATATGATAAGGTGTGCTCTATGATGAGTACTACTGAGTTACCTATTTCCTTTTTGGGAGTTATGCACTTGAGAAGCTGCATACCTATTGAATAGGGTTCCAATCAAATCAGTTGCCTACCACTCCATATGAGATATGATATGGAAAGAGCCCATGTCTTAAGCTAGTTAAGATTTGGGATTGTCCGGCCTATGTCTAAAAACAAAATCCGGACAAACTCAAGGCAAGGTCTGTTATGTAGAACTGGAAATGTTCCAGCCATACAAACTACAGCAGATGATTTGATAAAACCAAAAGATTCAATAGTCACCAACGAACCTCAGCCTTTCCGCCGATCTAGTAGGGTTTCTCACCCACCTGAGAGATACTTTGGTTTCTCTATGACAGTGGGAGCGAGGATTGAATCATGAGATGATGACCCAACTAGTTTCGACCTGGCCATCAGGAGTGGGACTCTGTAAGAATGGCTGGATGCTTAGTGATCTGAGATGGAATCCTTATACACCAACAAAGTATGGACTTTGGTTGCTATATCTGAAGGGTTAAATCCCCATCAGGAGCAAGTATATCTTGAGAAGATTACTTGGTGTACATGGAAGTGTTGAGACTTTCAAAGCTAGACTTGTTAAAGGTTTGCATCATTGACCAGGTGTGGATCATGAGGAAATCTTTTTCTAAGGATCTATGCTTAAGTCCATCCAGATCCTAATTACCACGGCTACATACCATGACTACGATATCTGGTGGTTGGGTGTCTTGACTGCTTTTCTAAATGATGATTTGGAAGAGAGCGTCTATAAGTACACAGCCAGAGGGCTTCGTAGATAGTGGGAGCAGCGGAAACGTGTGCAAGATGTTTTATAGGATAAAGCAGGCATCGCGGAGTTGGAACATCTGTTTTGATGGATAAGTCAAAGAGTTTGACATCATCAAAATGGTAGATGAACCTTGTATAAACAAAAAGGTAGTAGGGAGTATGGTGGTGATCCTCGTAGAGTACGTGGATGTCATGCTCATGATAGGGAAGGAGTTTCCTATGCTACGCTCATTCAATCTCCGCTTATCACAATGATTCTCCATATAGGATCAAAGTGATACCTCCTAAATCCTGGATTTTGGATCTATAAGATAGATCTAATTGGATGTTAGGATTCTCACTAGTTGTAGTGAGATGGTATCAACCGATCCTAGGGAGAATCACTGGAAGTGTTCCAGAGTGATAAAGACGACTGAATGTCAGTCACAGGCATTGTCTTTACCCTCAGTAAAGGGACGGTATGTTGGAAGAGTTCCAAGCTAGATACCGTGGCAAACTAGACGATAAAGGCAGGATACATCGCTACTTAAGATGCTACCAAAGAGGCTGTTTGGGTGTATATTGGTTCATGAGATAAACTACGTTCCTACCATTGTGAGACAATGGAGTTGTGGCTTATGCCAGGAACGTCCGTCCCATCAGTGATCCAGACATATTCTAAGGCAGTGTCACCTGATCATGGAGATGGTTGATCTCCAGGGAGATCGAGGTTAGGAGAGTAGACTCAGAGGACAACACAGCGGATCCACTCACAAAGGCCTGTTCCCAGAGAGAGACTTTTATGGGATGGTTGAGTATGAGATACTACAACCACTGCTACAGATGGCCCTAGTGCAAGTGGGAGATTGTTAGTTATATGTATGCCATAGAGGCCATTACTGTACATTGGATGTATATTGTAGTGGATGCTGGGACATATATAGGGAGGACTTTCTTGCTCGACATGATAGTATGCTATCTGGTTGCTCTTTACCTTAACGTGTATACTGATTGTCTCTCTGTTACATGTTGGTAAAGCCCTTAGGATGTGTACTTGACTACCTGGACTATGATGTGGATCATACTAGTGGGGACATGGTAGTCCATAAGTACATCCTTCAAAGTCCCTAGTCGTGGGTGTATCGAGACGGGGCATCGATATACCAGAGTAGACTAGCGTATACCTTCTCGACCCATACAAATGGGCGATGGATGATCCCATATCCATCGGTGTTTGACATCAGAGATGATATACGGGTGCTCAGTAGAGACTGGGTACACTGGACGGACTCGCCGAGAACTCCCAGATGGTATTATACCTCACGTCAGATGGCAGTTCTCTGGTGACACTGGTACAGAGTAGTCTGTTGACCCGAGATCGTCATAGAGTCTTGTGTGGTTCCCACTGTGCTTTGATTTCCATCTTACCACGTCCAAGAGGGCGTGCAAAATGGTGGTTTTTGGGTACAGTCCCGAGTCACATGGAGGCAATGAGCGATAGGAGGGGATTCGTCTCTCCCGGTATAGCGGGTTGATGTTGCGCTGTGTTCGATTGGCTATAACCGGAAATCCCTGGCCAGGGTTGCTGAGATTTACTGGTAAGTGTTACCAGTAGTTTCTCGAATTGTTATAGATCTCATATCGACACGACTTATCGAGCTATTGGGGTCTGACGTTTACCACCCCTAGACGAGATATGCGACATATCAGACGATCAGACCGGACTGTACGGTAGTGTTACTGGTTGGATTCACTGGAGTGTGAGCGGGCTTGCTCGTCGATCTTCTGATCGCTCAATACCCGGGTGGCCGTTACGTTTGGCAGACCGCTTGCGGCTTGTGGGTGTTTGATATGATCGTCATCTGCTGCCGGTGTATTGACGAGTCTTTAGAGTCCTACACAGAGGTTTCCTGGCTCAAGCGAAACGAAATAGGAGCGCATATGAGATATGTGCGGGACCGAGAATAATGCGTGTATGTGATACCGTATTTCATTCTCGCGATGAATGTGTCGAGTGGTTGTATGCGATATAACCTAGTTATCGAATCGAAGATTGATTCGATAAGCCGATACATAGGATACTAGCCGGTTATATGCGATATGACCGGATCGTTAAATCAAGTGTTGATTTAATGATTTAATGCATAATTATATATTTGATATATTACTTTGCGTTAACTAGTATTGGTTCACTTTAAATGGATTTTCTCACTCGGTTGTGCACATTGTATATGTGATATACTTTTGTACACAAGCTTGTATCATGTTTGATGATACATGCTCACTAGGGTTTGAGTGAAGATTAAACCATGGTTGTAGATTGGTTAGGGTTTTCATTTTCTTATTCCTTTATTTATTTATTTATCCTTTTTGGAAAAATGAAAAGCATAAAGGAAAATGGTGGCTTTGTTTGTTTTTTAGTTGAAGCTTCATGAAGCTTTGACCAAAGTGACCATTTTGTCTCATGCTTAACCCTAACCACTCCATTAACCCTAGTTTAATCTCTACACTTGACCATGGTTCATTTTATGATAAATATTGATTTACTTTTGATTTTAAAAATGAACTTATCATAACAATATTATTCTTCTTCTTCATTTCTTCATGTGAAGAAAGCTTGCCTCCATCAATGGCAAGTGATGATAAAGAGTGAGAAATCCAATTCTAAAGTGAACCCACTTCCTATTTCTTCATCCTCTACCTCTTGCCAAGTAGTATAGGGTGTTTTCTTCACAAGTTTCATGACTTGGTGAAGTGGGAGCTTGATCTAGCGATGCCTCGACGTAGATCATCTTCGGCATGGACATCGACGACCTAGCCCGCCTATTCTCCGATGAAGCCGACGCTAGAGCCCGGGAAATCATTTGGACAGCAAGGGGACTTCGTTGAGGAGATATGGAGGTGGAGCACCGGATCTACAAAGGTTGTATTTCCGTATAAACCTTAGTTAAGTTGTTAACTAGTTCATTTTCGCCTAGAAATCTAGCCAACGATCCGTATTAGGGTTTCTCGGCACCGTTAAAATTTGAAATTGGCATGGTTGATGCCTTGTGAGACCTCTTGGGAGTGCCTAGGAACCCTACATATTCATGCTTTGCTTGTTAGCTTACGTCAAGGCATAGTGGATGGTAGCAGTGTGGTTTTCTTATTTGTTGCATAGATATATGCATTAGTATAGGACAGACGTACATCCTTGTTGGCCTACGTCAAGGGCATGTACGATGTACCTAAATTAATCAGGAAAACGACGGGTAGAACTTGACTTGCGTCTTATGATTTGTTGGCCTACGTCAAGATCATAAGAGCTTGGGGTAAAAATCATATCGGGAGTTTCAAACATAAAGGAAACATGCAGATTTAGCATACCTTTTAGAGTGTTGTGACTAGAGTGGCTTCCATCTAGTACATCATGCAATGATAGTTGGATCCCGATCCCACTGATGAGTATGATTACTCTAGGGAATTTTTCTCACTTAACAATCAATGCTGTAAACCAAGCAGGTGACTAGAAAGGTGTTAGAGGGGCTACGCCTCCAGGGAAAAGAGGTTATTTAATTAAGGAACTTCGCGAAAGCGTTGGAAAACCTCCCTCGAAGTACTAACACTGGCCTGGCTGAAAGGTTAAACAAGTATTGTGACGTGTGATTAAATCCTGACTAGTTCTTCTTTTAGGTTTTGAAGAAGGATTTGAGAAAACAGTGGGAGCCATCCTGTTTAGAAAAACTAATAACCAATCTAAACTTGCAAGATGCATATACTGAGTGTTTTCTTTTCTCTCTCTCTGGCAGCTACCTTGACAGGACTAAAACTATTACTTGAAAAAAATATACTGACCGGGCAGAACTATAAAGATTGGCTAAGGAACGTCAACATTGGACTGACTTATGACAAAGTAGCATATGTTACCACCGCTGTTCCTCTACTTATCCCAGGACCAGATTCCTCAGTTGTGGACAAGGAAGTTCACAAAACCTGGGATCTAGACTGTGAGCGAGCTAAGTGTATCGTGCTGGCGTCCATGAACAATAAACTCCAGAAACAACACGAGAGTATAGATATTATATCCATCTTTCTCCATTGCAAGGAATTGTATGGGGAGCACTCCCGTATCGCGAGGTACGGGACCTCAAGGAAACTCTTCCAGATGAGGTTAGCTCCAGGATCGCCTGTAGGAGAGCACGTCCACAAAATGATCAGCCTCATTGAGGAACTTGCAAACCTGTGATGCGTGCTAGAGAATGATTTGTACATCGACTTGATTTTGCAGTCCCTTCCCCACACCTTCTCTCAGTTCGTGCTAAGCTTCAACATGCATGAAATGGAAGCTGGTCTTCCAAAGCTCCTCAACATGTTGAGGGTAGCAGAGACCTCCTTGAAAAAGGAGAAGACCCCCGTTCTGTATGTTGGCCAATCATCCTCTTCTAAATCTAAAACGAAAGCTAAAAGGAAGAAGAAGATGAAAGCCACCAAACCGAAAGGCGGGATCAAGAAGGTGCAGGGAACGAACAAGGAAGGAAGGGTGAAGGCAGATATAAACGAATGCTATTATTGTCATAAGCAAGGGCACTGGAAGAAGGACTGTATGGCCTTCAAAGCCAAGGACAAGAAGCAAGCTGTTGCTTCTGCTTCAGGTGTGTTCGTAATCGAAAATTGTCTTTCAGTAAACTCTACATCATGGGTACTTGATACCAGTTCTGGTTCTCACATCTGTAATTCATTACAGGATCTGAGAAATAGTAGAGTACTGCGGACAGGTGATATGACTCTCCGGATGGGCAATCGAATGCATGTAGATGCTATTGCAATAGGGGAATATCACCTAGTGTTGACTAGTGCGCTCATTTTGGTGTTGTACAGCTGTTTTTGTATTCACAGTATGTTGTGTAATATTATATCAGTATCTTTGTTGTCTAATGAAGAATATAATTTTGCGCTTGAAAGAAATGTCATGAACATTCTCCTAAATTAAGAACTGATTGGGTATGGCACACTGGAAAACGGCATATACATACTTAATCAACCTCGAATTTTCAATATTCAAACACACTTAAAAGAAAGGCTCCAGATTCAAATCAAGCCTTCCTATGACATTGTAGACTTGGTCATATAAATGAAACAAGGTTGACTAAGTTATATAAAGATGGATATCTAGATCCGTTTGAATATTCATCATATGCAACTTGTCAATCATGTATCAAAGGAAAAATGACCAAATCTCCGTTCACCGGACACGGAGAAAGTGCCGCAGAACTTTTGGGACTTGTACACAGTGATGTATGTGGTCCAATGTCTACACATGCGAGAAGCGGTCACTCCTACTTCATCACTTTTACTGATGACTTCTCTAGGTATAGACATGTGTTCTTAATGAAACATAAATCCGAGGCCTTTGAGAAGTTTAAGGAGTATAAAAATGAAGTAGAGAAACAAACTGGTAAAAGCATCAAGACACTTCGATCTGATCGAGGTGGAGAATACTTGAGTACTAGTTTCCTTGATTGCTTAAAAGAGAATGGAATTCTCTCTCATCTTACTCCGCCTTATACACCTCAGCATAATGGTGTATCAGAAAGGAAGAATCGCACGCTATTAGATATGGTGCGCTCAATGATGAATAGTGCTGAGTTGCCACTTTCCTTCTCGGGTTATGCTCTAGAATCCGCAGCATACCTATTGAATAGAGTTCCAACTAAGTCTGTGTCTACCACTCCATTTGAAATGTGGAGCGGGAAGAGACCATATCTCAAGTATATCAAGATATGGGGGTGGGCATATGTTAAAAAGCATAGTCCGAACAAGCTCGAGGCACGATCAGTTTTCTGCAAGTTTGTAGGATACCCCAAACATTCAAGGGGGTACATGGTCTACCACACTAAAGAACAAAAGGTGTTTGTCACTCGCCACATTGTCTTCTTAGAGAGCGAATTTCTTGCAAAAGAAATTAGTGGGAGCGTGGTAGAGATGGAAGAAATTCCAGAACCTCAAACTGCTACCGAGGACTTAGTAGAATCTCAGATTTCAATAGAACCCGACGAACCAACGCCACTCCACAGATCTAGTAGGCTTTCTCATCCTCCTGAAAGATACTATGGTTTTCTTCTAGATGGGGATCGAGAGGATT
Organism: Agapanthus africanus; assembly: GCA_030015575.1. Classification (NCBI taxonomy): domain Eukaryota; kingdom Viridiplantae; phylum Streptophyta; class Magnoliopsida; order Asparagales; family Amaryllidaceae; genus Agapanthus; species Agapanthus africanus. The sequence continues at coordinate 833,312,510 of JASDDO010000024.1, read as the reverse complement.
ACATCATCGATGATGATGAGCTTACTAGTTTTCAACAGGCTATCACGAGTATTGACTCGGTGAAGTGGCTGGATGCTATGAGATCCGAAATGGAATCCATGTACACCAATAAAGTATGGACTTTAGAAGTTGCTCCTCCTGGGGTGAAACTAGTTGGATGCAAATGGATCTTCAAAAAGAAGATTAGTGAATTTGGACAAGTGGAAACCTACAAGGCTAGACTCGTTGCAAAAGGTTTTCGTCAAAGACCAAGATTGGACTATGATGAAACCTTTTCACCTGTAGCTATGCTTAAATCCATTCGGATCCTGCTTGCCATTGCTGCCTTCCATGACTATGAAATCTGGCAGATGGACGTAAAAACAGCTTTTCTAAATGGACATTTAGAAGAGAGTGTTTACATGGATCAACCAGAAGGTTTCTTAGACAGTGAGAGCAGCGGAAGAGTGTGCAAGTTGCTTAAATCCATCTATGGATTAAAGCAAGTATCGCGGAGTTGGAACATCTGCTTTGATGAGACAGTCAAAGAATTTGACTTTATCAAAAATATAGATGAACCATGTATTTATAGAAAGATTGTAGAAGGAGCAGTAGTCTTCCTCGTTTTGTACGTCGACGGCATACTACTGATAGGGAATGATATCCCTATGCTACAATCAGTAAAGCTCTTTTTATTACACAAATTCTCAATGAAAGACTTGGGTGATGCAACCTACATTTTGGGCATTAAGATCTACCGTGATAGATCTAATAGAATGTTGGGACTTTCACAGTCCAGGTATATTGACACTATACTAAAGAGATTTAGTATGGAACATTCCAAGCGCGGTAATATACCCGCTTGTCATGGGATCACCCTCTCCAAAGAGATGTCTCCAAAGACTGATGAAGAGAGGGCTCGCATGGGAATTATACCGTACGCTTCGGCAGTAGGATCTATAATGTATGCGATGTTATGTACCAGACCAGATGTAGCTTACGCACTTAGTGTAGTAAGCAGGCATCAGTCTGACCCAGGTGAGAAGCATTGGATAGAGGTAAAGAACATTCTCAAGTACCTGAGAAGGACTAAGGAGATGTTCTTGATTTACGGTAATGAGGACCTCCAGGTTGAGGCTTTTATCGACTCTGGATTCCAAAGTGACAAAGATGATTCTAAATCCATTTCGGGTTTTGTGTTTACCTTCAATGGAGGGGCGGTATGTTGGAGGAGTTCCAAATAGGATACCGTCGCAAACTCAACTATGGAGGCCGAGTATATAGCTGCTACTAAAGCCGCAAAAGAGGCTGTCTGGATGAGGAAGTTCATCTCTGAACTTCAGGTGGTTCCGTCCATTGCCAATCCAATACCTTTGTATTGTGATAACAATGGGGCTGTAGCATTAGCGAAGGAACCAAGGTCCCATCAGAAATCAAGGCATATCTTAAGGCGGTTTCACCTGATCAGGGAGATCGTGGATCGTCAGGAGATCGAGATATGGAGAGTGGACACAAAAGACAACACGGCAGATCCATTCACCAAGGCCATCCCTCAAGTCCAGTTCGAGAGGCTGTTTGAGATGTTGGGCATGCGGTACGCGAGCAACTGGATCTAGTGCAGACAGTGGGTACTCATTGAGCCAATTATAGGCCTTAGTGCAAGTGGGAGATTGTTGGATATATATGCCCTAGAGGCCTTCATTGTATAAGATGTTAGGGATATGTATGTATATGAAAATCTTGCTTGATATGATAGTACGCTATTTGGTTTGTCTTTATCTTAACGTATGATATATTTTACTTGGTATTTATATAAACATGTTGATAAAGCCCATAAGGTGTTTGCCAGACTACCGGCGTTGTGATGGCAGTCATACTTATAGGAGCTGGATAGTCAATAGGCACATCCTTAGATGTCCCTGGTCGCAGGAGTATCGAGACTGGGCATCGACACTCCAGAGTAGACTAGTGTATACATATCTAGACCCTGACGAGGGGCGATGGATTGGTCCCACAGCCATTGGTGATGTACACCTAAGATTGTATACAGATGCTCACTAGGTGTGAGTATACCGGACAGGACTCACCGAGAACTGACTGGATGGTATTTATACCTAACGTCAGATAGCAGTTCTCAGGTGACATGTGTGCAGATAGTCCGTTGAATTAAGGTCATCATTTGTCTCGTGTGAGTTCCCACTGTGCTTTGATTACTACCCTACCACGGTTCAAAGGAGTCGTACAAACAGGTTTTAGTTGGGCACAGTCCTGAGCCACGTGGAGGCAGTGAATGACTGTTAGGGATTCGTCTCTCCCGGTATAGGGAGTTGATATCGCACGGTGATCGGTTGGTCATTACCATAAGTCCCTGGCCAGGGCTGATTGAGAATTACTGATAGAATGATCAGTAGATTCTCGGATGGTCTTGAGCCATGCTGACACGACTTGTATGGTTATTAGGGGTCTGACGTTTACCACCCCCTAGACCATACATGCGATACTCTTAGACGAACAGACCGGACTGCGCGGATATTGTCACGGACAAGCTTAGTAGGAGTTCGGATGGGTTTCCTCATCGGACTTCTTATCGACGTCTACCTGGGACCGTTACATACTGCTAGTGCCGCTTGCGGTCTGTGGTTAAACCCACACCAGCGTAGTAGTCGAGTCTTTAGAGTCCCACACAGAGATTTCCCAACTCCAGGCGAAACGATATAGAGGTCGTATGATATTACGACAAGGGTTCGGACGCATACGTGTTTAAACGAATGTACGACATTCGGACAGTTTTTGCTAGCCGGCTTTGGTTTATGCCATATTCTAGTATCGGGTTATTGGATTTATACAGTCTAAAGTTTTTCCGTGTTTTCACATATAGGAGGGGCGTTCTCGAAATTTTGCGGGAAGCTTCTAGAAGCATGGTGACTTGGGGGTTTAGGTGGCACTTTCATTAAATGCAATTGTGACTCATTTTATGTGATTCATTATATCATTAATGCATCATTAAATGCTTAATGACTCATATAGTGAATCACTCATATTGAATTAATGAAGCATGGTGAATAATCATATTTATTCATTTATTTGATAATTCATTATGCTTCATATATATTCAAGTGAGAAGCTTTTTCATTATCATTATCATCTCCACCTTCTCTCTCCTCAAGCTCACTCTTTCTTCAAACCCTAATCCTACAACTCATGAGTTGAGACCAACGATTAGAATAGACTAAACACTCCATAACCTAACTCTATATCATCTTAGTTCCTTTGATTAGCAATTAGAGAAACTATGTTATCTCAAGTTTAGAGGTGAATCTTGGATTAGGGTTCTCGGGTGGATCATCTATCACTTAGAGGAGGCCGAGGAGGACGTAGAGATTGAAAAGACGAAGGACACGATTCTCTAGGTATAATCTCTTTACATATTAGCTAAAAACTTCTATGGTTGTTGTTAATTATCGTTTAGCAAACATCTTCGGTTAGTCGATGTATGCTTAAAGAACAAGATCGTTTTTCATTTTTCCGCCTCCCCGCAACTCGTGGGGTGTTGCACATCGACTTACACCATGGTAGTCCATAAGTACATCCTTTAAGGTCCCTAGTCGTGGGCATATCGAGACGGAGCATCGATATACCAGAGTAGACTAGCGTATAGCTTCTCGACCCATATAGATGGGCGATGGATGACCCCATATCTATTGGTGTTTGACATCAGAGATGGTATACTGTTCATATCATATTTTGCATTATTATATTCCCAATTCTTATTCATTTTATAAATAAACAGGTACTTTTGATCCATGTCTGCTACATAGTTGCAGGTTACAGGTTCTCGGAACAAAACAGTGAAAATGATGAAAAGACGATATAAAAGTGAGACTTCGACCAACAAATAGAGAATTTTTATCATGCCTACAGTTTGAAGAACAAACGAAGATCAATGAACAATTTCACAAAGTACAAAGGCAGCACAAAGATTCAAGACTTCAACGCGAAGCAAACGATAAAAGTTTACAACATTATGCACTGTGGAAATCTGGAAGAAACTAGAAGACATTCTGAAGAACCAAATGAAGAAAAGTCAAGGAAAATGCAATATAAAATATACCAGAAAATTCCAGCCCAAGGCCCATCTATATGGCCGCGGATCCGCGGCCAAACATGGGTTTTCGCCGCGGTTCCGCGGCCATATGGAGCACGTGTCGGTGCAATTTTTATCGGTGGGGTGGTGCGTTGACTAGGCTTTTTAGGGGTAATTTTGTAAATACGGATAGGGATCGAATATAACCCTAGGATTTCTATAATCTATAAATAGAAACCCTAATGCTCTTTTTGGAGCATACCTCTTCTTGTGCCTCATTTTATTTATCAAAATTCAGAATTCAATTCCTGTAATGTTTGAAGAGAGTATCAAATAAAAATTAGAGTAAGTTTTCTTTTTATTTCCCTAGTTAATTTTCTTTCTGCCCTAATATAACTTTTATTATCTGTCCTACCATAACTTTTATTATCTGCCATAGTTAATTAGTTTAGAACATGTTTATCAATTCCCTAATGAGTGAGTAGATCCTCACTTGGTAGGGTTAGGAATATGAGAGGCTTGAGAGATGAAAATCTCTCACCCCTTTCTTTCCCATCACATATTTTTATAGGACTCCATGCATACATACACACACCGCTCCCTACGGCACCCTATCCCACGAGGTAGCGGTGATACCGTAGTTTAAAAGACCGGTTGTGCATGTTTTCCATGGAGGTTAGGGTAAGAATTAAGAAAGGAAGGACAAGAACCTAGAGGAAGAAACATCATTTCTTCCCGATGGTACTAATCCACTTTATTAATTATTACCATAACACCTAATAGATCTTAATTAGGGCATAGAAAGCGGTGAGGAATATTAACTTTCCAAATTTAACCTAATCCTAACCCTAGCAAGGTTTTAATCCTAGTCTAGATCAAACTTAGTTTTTAGTGATAATCAATCCAACACCGTTTGGAATTAACTCGTTAGAATAAATTGAGAATACACAAAATCCCTGTGGACCGACTCGTACTCACCTGCTAGCTACCAAGCGACGCCGTTCTTGATTGCGGTAAACAATTCTTTGATCACAAAATCCAACATTCAATCAAATACGGGTGCTCAGTGAAGACTGGGTACACTGGACGGACTCGTCGAGAACTCCCAGATGGTATTATACCTCACGTTAGATGGCAGTTCTCTGGTGACACTTGTACATGTTAGTCTGTAGACCCGAGATCGTCATAGAGTCTTGTGTGATTCCCACTGTGCTTTGATTTCCACCTTACCACGTCCAAGAGGGCATGCAAAACGATAGTTTTTGGGTACAGTCCCGAGTCACATGGAGGCAATAAGTGATAGGAGGGGTTTCGTCTCTCCCGGTAATGGGGGTTGATGTTGCGCTGTGCTCGATTGGCCATAACAGGGATGTCCCTGGCCAGGGCTGTTTTAGAGATTTACTGATAAGTGTTACCCGTAGTTTCTCGACCCGTTATGAGCCTCATATCGGCATGACTTATCGGTTATTAGGGTCTGACGTTTACCACCCCTAGACTTGATATGCAACAAATCAGACGAGGAGACCGGACTGTACGACAAGTTTTATCGTCAGGCTTTTGCAGGAATTGGAGCGGGCTTCCTTGCTGATTTTCTGATCGCTCAATACCCGGGTAGCCATTACGTTCAGATAGTACCGCTAACGGCTTGTGGGTGCTTGATATGATCATCACCTACTGCCGGTGTATTGACGAGTCTTTAGAGTCCTACATAGAGCTTTTACTGGCTCAGGCAAAACAAAATAGAAGCACATATGTGATATGTGCGGGACCGAGAATAATGCGTGTATATGATACCGTATTCTATTCTCGCGACTTTTTGTATCGGTCGGTTATATGTGATACAGCTGGATCATCGAATCAAGGGTTAATTCGATAAGACGATACATTGGATGTTAGTCGGTTATATGTGATATAACCGGATTATTAAGTAAAGTGTTGATTTGATAATTTAGTGTATAATTATATATGTGATATACTAATTTACATTAACTAACATTGGTTCACTTAAGCATTTGTTTTTCTCACTTATGCACAACTTAATATATATGTGATATATATTAATTTGTGTTTTTATTTTTGTATCATGGTTGTTGATACAAATTTCATGGGTGTACAAGACTTACACCATGCTAATTATCATGCTGGGTTTAGTGTTTTAAAGTAATTACAAAATTAGTGGAAAATTGGAAAAATGCATGAAGCTAGTCGAAGCTTGTGGATACATTGACTAAGTCTACTAGGTTTGTTTTACTTTGGATTTTTGTTAACCCAATCATGTTAATTAGCCATGTTTATGTCTCTACATAAGTTAGTATATGATACTCACTCACCATGGTTAGCTCACTCACTTGATCATTGTTGGAGATAGTGCCCTCAGAGTCAATTATTGGATCACAGGCACGTGATTGCAATGATTGAGGGAGGACCTATCCCGGTAGGACAATCTTACTCGAGATGATAGTATGCTATCTGGTTTATCTTTATCATCGTGTACTGCTTTAGGTGACCCGACATGTCGCTATTACACGTTGATAGAGCCCCTAGGATTCTTGCTTGACGACCAGCAGTATGATGGCGATCATATACGTGGGAGCTGAGGTCTATAAGCACATCCTTAAAAGGTCCCTAGTCGTGGGAGTTTCGAGACTGGGCATCGATTCTCCTTTAGTAGACTAGTGTATACAGTCGGGACCCCGACGAGGGGCGGTGGCCGGTCTCACAAGCCACTGGTGTCAGTTGGTTCACCTAAGATGTATACAGGTGCTCATTGGGTTATGAGTACACCAGACAGGACTCGCCGGGAACCTGCTAGTTGGTCTTATACCAGACGTCAGATAGCAGTTCCCAGGTGACATGTGTACAGGTTAGTTCATCGACCTGAGATCGTCATTTGTCTCGTGTGAGTTCCCACTGTGCTTTGATTACTACCCTACCACGGCTCAAAGGAGTCGTGCAAACAGGTTTTAGTTGGGTACAGTCCCGAGCCACATGGAGGCAGTGAGCGGATCTGCAGGGGTTCGTCTCTCCCGGTATTGGGGGTGAGGTCGCGCTGTGTCTAGGAGAGCCATTACGCAAAGCCCTCGGCCGAGGCAAAAGATTTACTGGTAGGTATTCCAGTAGTATCTCAGGGCGTTCTGGGCTACGCTCCGACACGACTTGTACCGCTTTTGGGGGTCTGACTTTTACCAACCCCCTAGGCCCGCCATGCGATACTCATAGACGAACGGACCGGACTGTACGGATATTGTCACTGACAGGCTCAGTAGGGTGTCGGGGTGAGCTTCCTCATCGACGTCCCTTTTGGTCAATAGCTGGTGGCCCGTCACGTATTGGCTTATACCTCTGACGTGCCAGTGGTTAAATCCATAGCCATAGTATTGACGAGTCTTTAGAGTCCACCACACTTACAGTTACTCAAGCTTTCGGGCGAAACGCTGTAGAGGCCGTATGGAGATATGGCAGGGTCCGATCAGATACGTGCGGTATTGCACGGATCAGGATCGGACGGTTTGTACTAGTAGCCGTATAGGTATATGGCAGGGTTCGATCAGATACGTGCGGTATTGCACGGATCAGGATCGAACGGATTTTACTAGCCGGCTTTGGCTTAAGCCGGTCCTAGTCTAGTACAGTGTAGATTTTGTCTCATTGCATTTGTATCCGGACGGAATACAGATGCGAGTGTGTATGCACAGTATCGGGGTTTTCCTGTAATTTATTACGGGACCAGTTTTCTGGAGTTGCCAGTTTGTATTCCGTTCCGGCCGGTTTTCCTTTGTTTTTCCCCGGCCGGACTTTTCCGATGGAGGGGGTAATTTGCAGTTTTGCAAATTACTTTTGTGGAGGGGGTTTCTTGCAATTGTATTGATTATGATAGCTTTCTTTTTCTTTTGCTCCATGCTTTTGAATTGAGAGATATGAAAGGTTATGGGTTGAATAGTAGTATGAGAATGGTTGATGTTTGTTTGTGGTCACCTCTTGACTTCTCCTACACTCACCTTCCTTCTAGCTTCATATTGTTTTTCCTCCACCCTTTATTCTCACTTGAAGAAAGTCTTTCATGGTTATGAGAAAAGAGAGAAGAAGAAAAAGAAAGAGAGAAAGAAAAAGAATGAGAGAGTTCATCTTGATTATGTGAGGAATTCTTCATCTCCTTCTTCTTCTTGTTTTAGAAAAATGAAAGCACCATTTTTCTTAACCCCAATCCTCCATCATGGCAACTACAAATCCCAAATGAGACTAGCATCATCTACACTACATTCTACAGCACTTCTTGGGCATGTCGAGTTGCCGGCTTCATTCTCGAGTTGCCTCGGTATTGAGGCGGGAGCCCGTAAAAGACGAAGGCGATGTGGTGCCCTTTCCGGCGAGGAGGCGACGATGTGGAGCAAAGACTTTCCGCGGGAGATCGGGATGATGAAGAGAAGACCGGAGGACTCGGATCACTCGGTATACTTCTCACCCCATCTCTAGTTAGCTAGCGTAGGTTAATGGTAAACGATCCGGGTTTTCTTTGTCCGCGGTAGCGCCGGTTTCCGAGTAAGGAAAAATTTTGATTCCGCAATTTGGCCTCGAGTAAGACGGCCGGGGCGCTGCCGTGGCGCAACATGGTATCAGAGCCACGCCATTAACCTTACCTAGCTTCGTGTAATGTGTTTTACGTTTCCGATCGAACAAAATCCCGAAAACACGTATTTCATGTACATCAGTTTTCTGTCGATTTTTTTCGGGCTCGAAAATTTTTTCAGGTGGTTGGAGAATGATGTACAAGGAAATATAAGAAATCTGAAAAGAATTGGTAACCTGAAACATTCAATGCACCGCGGAAGAGCGGCCAAAGCAGTGCTTTGGCCGTGCTTCCGCGGCCAATTAATTTGATAACTGTACTATTTTTTTTTCAGATTGTCTTGCACTTGATTTTGGGGCTTTTGGGATATTAAATTTGGGCCAGTTTCTCTGTGAGTGCTACAGTTTTGATTGGGGGCCCACTTGTTAATTTTTGGTCAATCGGAAAATTTTAAACACATTATTTCACAGTATTTACATTATTTCTGCGACCGTGAATGTCACTCGATCGGTAAATCCGATCTAACTGCTATAGCCCGGTTAGACGGATTTGCGAACGTGATTTTCACGTTGATGTTCTATGTTTATGCTGTGTTGTTGCGGATCGGTCGTGGGGGATAGCCTGGTTGTAATGCTAGTACAGTTTTGTTGTATTATGTACATTTGATATTGCGGGGCGAGCGTCCGACATGTGGACTGCCGTCACTGCCTATTTGTATTATTCTTTTGGGGGCACGACCTGGTTGCGGTCGATGTACCCGGTATATGTATATTTTACTTTCTGTACTAGGATTGCCCCGCGGTGGGGTGTACGGATAGCCGGGTTCTGGAGGGCAACGGGCCCGCATCTCAGGGCATTGAGACGGAGGGGGCTTCAGTCCAGGATTGGCGGGCTATTCGCCGCACTCGTAGGGGGTACAGGTTGACCCAGGAGGGGTGCCCAAGTTACCGGATTCCGTGAAGTGCTGGGTGGTCCATTCACGGTACTGAAGGGGGCTGCCTCGCTTCAGGTTTTGGCGGGTGACTTGCCGCGCCCGTAGGGGTCTAGGATTTCATTGCACAGGCTATCCACACGACCAGGGGAACGTCGGGTTTCAGCAGCGGCTCTGTGAAACCCGGGGCTTCCAGATATCTGTATTGTTCTGTGATGCTGTACATTTCTGTGATGTTGCATTTTATTCACGCCTTGAGCGAAATACTATATATTGGTATATATATTAGTAGATGTTGTATATGTTTTACACCCGCGCTAGTCCAGTCCCCGCTCTGCCGTTAGTTAGCTAACCTAACGGGTGATGACGGGACCCAGTGGCGAATGCGGATGGCATATACGTACGTCAGTATATTTTCGTTCTTTGTGGTGTGATCAATTGATGGGACTGCATTGATTCAGATCAATGCAAGTTTAAACAAACCTAATTCTGATGTTGTTGGAACACTTTTCAAAAAGCTGTTATTGCAAGGACGTTCACTTTTGTTTTGCATCGTGGTATTCATTTGGAATATCCTGCTCCTCAGTCGACGAGGCAAGGGCCGAGATCCCTTCACCGGGAGTGACCCCTTGGACAGAAGTTTGCGTCAGGGCATTAACTTCACTATAGCCGATTACTTTTGCTTTGCATCGTGGTATTCAGTTGGAATATTCTGCACCTCATTCTACGGGGAAAGAGCCGAGATCCCTTCACCGGGAGTGACCTCTTTAGTAAAGGTTTTCGTCACTATATTTTTATAAAAGGCTATGCAGTTCCTTCGACGATATCAAGTTCATTACGTTAAAGGTTTTTCGCCAAAAACCAGCCGTAGCCCTCCGTCATTTCCTACAGGTATTATTTGGTATTCGTGCTGCGTTTGTTGACCTAGCCAAGACGTAGTGTTCGATAGCTAAGTGGTACTTGTTTGTTGCATAAGTAGGATTGGTTAAGACAGTCGTGCGGCCTTGTTGACCTAGTCAAGGGCACGTACGGGTGGGTTTAATGCAATCCAGAATAATGACGGGTTGAACTTGACTGGCGGTTTATGGTTTGTTGACCTAGTCAAGGTCATAAACCGCTTGGGGTAAAAATCATATCGGGAGTTTCAAAAGAACTGAAACTTGCCAAGCATGCGCATACCTTCTGGAGTGTGGTGACTTGAGTGCATTCCGTCAAGTTATCATGCGATGATAGTTGGATCCCGATTCCCACTGATGAGTTGGTTTACTCCTCGGGTGATCCCGACTAATTCTTCTTTCAGGTTTGGAGGAGAATTTGAGGTACAGTGGGAGGTTTCCAGATTAGACAAAGTGGTAACCATTCTGATCTAGGTTAGAGTGCACGCTGAGTGTTTCTTCTCTCTCTCTTTAGCAGCGACCATTGACCCGACCCTGGACTTTGACTCAGTGACCAAGTTGACCGAACCTTCTTAACACTGGCTTTTGGATTGTCAGAGTTGCAGACCTCATTGCCACTCCTACTTTTACCCTTTTCTCCAGGACACCCCGTATTACTACGAATGTCCACTTCCATTGGACCAAACCATCGTATGGTTATATACGAACTCGAAGGACTTCGAGGATGGTTTCTGGTTCTGGAGAAAACGGATAGGACTATTCAGTTGTCTTTTCTTTTCACCTTCTCTCAGGTTGCGAGTACTCCTTGGTTTAGGAGTAGTACACCTATTACGCAAATTGGATAGTCTTCTTCCAAACCTTAGGCTGGTGCCGACCGGTAGGGAATGAAGAAAACCAATTAGCATAACGATGGTGTGCAGAAGGTATTAAGTTAAGACAAAGCAAGGGATTAGTAGGAGGGCAAAGTAAATTGCGACTGATATTCACGACCAAACCAAGTATTTCTTCGCCAATCCTAAATCACCTTTGTATTTCTCCAGGACACTCCGTATCACTACGAAGATCCCATTTTATTGGATAATCCATCGTATGGTTATATACGAACTCGAAAGGAACTTGTTCCAGTTCGGGGATGGATTCTGGTTCAGGAGAAATAGGAATTAAGTACATTCAGGTGTCTTTCATCTTCACCTTCTCTCGCGTTGCGAGTGCTCCTAGGATTAGGACAGTACACCCTTTATGCTTATTGGATAGTCTTCTTCCAAACCATAGGCTGGTGCCGAACGGTAGGGAAGGAAGAAAACCAATTGGCCTAAAGGGGTGTGCAGACGGTAATGACTAAAGACATATAAAGGGATTTGGACAGATGGCAAAGAGATATACGGTTACAGTTGTGAATCTGGATAATGGTAGAGGCATTACTAGGAATACCAGGATACCCCATCGAAACATTTCAATGTTTCAGTTTCACTGTGTACTGTTAAAAGAAAACTGATTTCCCGATTGGACACTTGCTCCAGGGTATGTATTTACCAGGTTTGATTCTCACATCTGTATGGTTTTACAGATGATGAGTGGGAGTAAGTTATTGGGAATTGGGTGATCGTCCTCATTATATCGGGATTCGTTGTAATCGGTGATATTTGAGGAGATCACCTGGGCTGTTTGCCGGTCGGCAAATATTTGGTTTTGAATATCCGCTGTTGTGCACCAATTTCAAATTGATATATCTGTACGTCTATTTTCATAGAGTGAGATATACCTTTTGATATTATGTCGATGACATTTACCTATATCAGTGGATGGTTAGGTAAGGAGCATTAAACAGCGGTGTAATTCTTCTTAACCATAAGTACAGTTTTCAACCTGCGACGCACAGTGAAAGAGTTGTTAGACTCAGCGGACTTATACAGAGTATTGTATGTTGTCCAGTGTCCATTAGGATAGAGGGGTTGGTCCTCATACTATATTCTGTTTACTTTTAACTTCTCAAGTTCTTAGACATGTGTTTCGTAGAAACACAGGGTCTAAGTTTTGAGGAGTTATAGGTATTTGAATAGAGTAGAGAACCAGGTGTAGCAAGTATCGGGATTCTTCAAAGAGATCGAAGATGTAGATACTTGTGTATGGTATTCAGTTGATAGTAATGATGAAGACAGATTGCTTCTCTTTCAGGTTACTCATAATTGGAAGCATTCCTAAGTTGAGTAACGCTGATCGGCCCCCTTCCATTTAGTTGACATGCACTGGAGACAGCTGCATGATTTGAATCTGGTTCAATTAAATCAGTGCCTCTGGTTCTATATTGGATATAGAACAGTTCATATCTTAACGATGTTAAGGTACGGGGAGTTGTCCGGCTTATGCTTAAAACCAGACTCCGGATAACTCAAGGCATGTTTCTGTAATGGCTGTTTGTGGGTTGACCCAGGCTATGATGAGGGTTGACTTTCTACCATCTGGCAGATCAATAGAAATATTGTTCTAGACTCGCCACAGTTTTATTAAAAATGGTTTTTTTCAAAAACAGCAGTGGGAGTATGGTAGAACTGGAAGTGATTCCAGAACCGCAAACGATTACTGAAGATTTAATAAGGAACCTAAAGATTCAATCTGATTTGACATTCCATTGGCCACTCCGCAGATAAGGTGGGTAACTTCAGGCACCCGAGAGGTACTCCGGTAGCCTCAAGGACGGTGACAGGGAAGTTCTTGTTTACCCACACTTGCCATTGTTGTTGTTCCAGGCTGCGAGACCCGGCAGGAGGATGAGTATAGCGTCGTTCTAAACTAGCTTTAGAAGTGCACGTCTATATGACTCTGGCAGAGGGTTGTCGTAGTCAGTGGGAGCAGCGGAAGCATTGGTGGACTTCATGCTTATATCTATTTATAGACTAAAGCAGATATAGCGGAGTTAGATCATCTGTTTCTGATGTGACAGTCATGGGTTTGACGTCATCAGAATAGGGGATGGATCTGTTGAGAAGGTAGTAGGAAGTGATATTCCTATACTACGATCGGTTATACTTTGGTCGTCACACAGTGTTTTTCTCCACATGGGATTTGGATATTATATCAGACATACTGGTTACTAGACCTATGGTTTTAGATCTAGATTTGGGTGGTTTCCCAATCAGGGTACCTTGACAGCATTCTAAGAGTATTTAGAATGGACGACTCCTGGCATGGTAGTGTACCTGCAGGTAATGGAGTCACCCTCTCTAAAGGTGTCTTACAGACTAAAGGGGAGAGGAATACGCATGATTGACAGATCACTTGCTTAGGCAATTGAGTCAATCATGAGATGTCAAGTACCACACCAGATGTTGTTCTTGCACTAGATGCAATAAGTTGATATTGATCCAATCCTGGAGGAACAGTCGGAAGCAGTTTTAGAACATAAGTGAATGTTCTAGGGATATGATAACGGCTGCCTCCTTTAGGAGACGGTTATCACTCCAGGCTTCCAAGGTGACATAGACGACAAGGAGGTCGTCAGAGTTATAGTTCTCCCTCTGACGAGGGACAGTATTTTGGACAGGTGGTCCAAGGCAATACTGAGGGAGGCATGGCGCAGGATACTGATTAGTTTCAGTTGTTGATACAGTCTAAGAAGTTTGGATTTGGAGTTCATTTATGAGCTAGGTCCCATCAGACATCCAGACATTCTAAGACAGGTATTGCTCATTTCGGGAGATGGCTTTCTCCGCGAACTTGAGATAAAGAGAGACATAGAAAGAAACTTCACAGTGGATCCACTCGCTGAGGCTATTCCTCGAACGCAATAGTTTCACAAAAGAGCTTTGTGAGACTGACTGGTAGAGGAGTTGGGTGTTCGGTATCACACGGGCTGTGAGTATGCGACATCGCAATAATTAGCCTTGAGTGCAAGTGGGAGATTGTTGGAGATAGTGCCCTCAGAGTCAATTATTGGATCACAGGCACGTGATTGCAATGATTGAGGGAGGACCTATCCCGGTAGGACAGTCTTACTCGAGATGATAGTATGCTATCTGGTTTATCTTTATCATCGTGTACTGCTTTAGGTGACCCGACATGTCGCTATTACACGTTGATAGAGCCCCTAGGATTCTTGCTTGACGACCAGCAGTATGATGGCGATCATATACGTGGGAGCTGAGGTCTATAAGCACATCCTTAAAAGGTCCCTAGTCGTGGGAGTTTCGAGACTGGGCATCGATTCTCCATTAGTAGACTAGTGTATACAGTCGGGACCCCGACGAGGGGCGGTGGCCGGTCTCACAAGCCACTGGTGTCAGTTGGTTCACCTAAGATGTATACAGGTGCTCATTGGGTTATGAGTACACCGGACAGGACTCGCCGGGAACCTGCTAGTTGGTCTTATACCAGACGTCAGATAGCAGTTCCCAGGTGACATGTGTACAGGTTAGTTCATCGACCTGAGATCGTCATTTGTCTCGTGTGAGTTCCCACTGTGCTTTGATTACTACCCTACCACGGCTCAAAGGAGTCGTGCAAACAGGTTTTAGTTGGGTACAGTCCCGAGCCACATGGAGGCAGTGAGCGGATCTGCAGGGGTTCGTCTCTCCCGGTATTGGGGGTGAGGTCGCGCTGTGTCTAGGAGAGCCATTACGCAAAGCCCTCGGCCGAGGCAGGAGATTTACTGGTAGGTATTCCAGTAGTATCTCAGGGCGTTCTGGGCTACGCTCCGACACGACTTGTACCGCTTTTGGGGGTCTGACTTTTACCAACCCCCTAGGCCCGCCATGCGATACTCATAGACGAACGGACCGGACTGTACGGATATTGTCACTGACAGGCTCAGTAGGGTGTCGGGGTGAGCTTCCTCATCGACGTCCCTTTTGGTCAATAGCTGGTGGCCCGTCACGTATTGGCTTATACCTCTGACGTGCCAGTGGTTAAATCCACAGCCATAGTATTGACGAGTCTTTAGAGTCCACCACACTTACAGTTACTCAAGCTTTCGGGCGAAACGCTGTAGAGGCCGTATGGAGATATGGCAGGGTCCGATCAGATACGTGCGGTATTGCACGGATCAGGATCGGACGGTTTGTACTAGTAGCCGTATAGGTATATGGCAGGGTTCGATCAGATACGTGCGGTATTACACGGATCAGGATCGAACGGATTTTACTAGCCGGCTTTGGCTTAAGCCGGTCCTAGTCTAGTACAGTGTAGATTTTGTCTCATTGCATTTGTATCCGGACGGAATACAGATGCGAGTGTGTATGCACAGTATCGGGGTTTTCCTGTAATTTATTACGGGACCAGTTTTCTGGAGTTGCCAGTTTGCATTCCGTTCCGGCCGGTTTTCCTTTGTTTTTCCCCGGCCGGACTTTTCCGATGGAGGGGGTAATTTGCAGTTTTGCAAATTACTTTTGTGGAGGGGGTTTCTTGCAATTGTATTGATTATGATAGCTTTCTTTTTCTTTTGCTCCATGCTTTTGAATTGAGAGATATGAAAGGTTATGGGTTGAATAGTAGTATGAGAATGGTTGATGTTTGTTTGTGGTCACCTCTTGACTTCTCCTACACTCACCTTCCTTCTAGCTTCATATTGTTTTTCCTCCACCCTTTATTCTCACTTGAAGAAAGTCTTTCATGGTTATGAGAAAAGAGAGAAGAAGAAAAAGAAAGAGAGAAAGAAAAAGAATGAGAGAGTTCATCTTGATTATGTGAGGAATTCTTCATCTCCTTCTTCTTCTTGTTTTAGAAAAATGAAAGCACCATTTTTCTTAACCCCAATCCTCCATCATGGCAACTACAAACCCCAAATGAGACTAGCATCATCTACACTACATTCTACAGCACTTCTTGGGCATGTCGAGTTGCCGGCTTCATGCTCGAGTTGCCTCGGTATTGAGGCGGGAGCCCGTAAAAGACGAAGGCGATGTGGTGCCCTTTCCGGCGAGGAGGCGACGATGTGGAGCAAAGACTTTCCGCGGGAGATCGGGATGATGAAGAGAAGACCGGAGGACTCGGATCACTCGGTATACTTCTCACCCCATCTCTAGTTAGCTAGCGTAGGTTAATGGTAAACGATCCGGGTTTTCTTTGTCCGCGGTAGCGCCGGTTTCCGAGTAAGGAAAAATTTTGATTCCGCAATTTGGCCTCGAGTAAGACGGCCGGGGCGCTGCCGTGGCGCAACAATCATTATCCTCATCTCATTATTTGTTCATCTTCTTCATCAAAGCCAAAAGGTTTTCTAGGGTTTGATCCAAAGTGAGAAAGATTGTGAGAAAAGAAATTCTAAAGTGAGCCCACTTCCTATTTCCTCATCCTCTACTAGACTAGCACTTTAGTTTAGGGTGTTTGCTTCACTAATTCTCTAGTTAGTGAGGTAGTAGCTTGAGTTGGCATCAGCTCGACATAGATCATTTTCGGCCTCGAAGACTTCAAGCAAGGATGCTCCTTTAGCCTCGTGAAGCCATGCAAGAGTCCGGGAGAACCATGATTGCAACGAAGGGACTACAACAAGGAGCTTTTGAAGTGAAAGACCGATCTACAAAGGTTGTATTTCGTTTTCACTTAGATAGTAAATGGTTTACTATGTTTCCATATTATATTTCTAGCTAACGATTCTAGTTTAGAGTTCCCTTTAGCGGCAAAACTTTAAAAATGGCATGGACGATACCTCCCGAAACCTTGCTGCCGTTGATACGAACCTACAGTGGTATCAGAGCCTAGCTAGGAAATTATACGGATATTGTTATATTACGAACACGAAACAAACTCCGAACTTGAAACCCTAAAAATCATGTTTCTTTCGATTTCAATCCGAACTCTAAAATTTTTTTAAACAAGTACAGAATCATATACATGTGATAACATGAACACTGAAGAAATCTGGAAGCAATCTGTGCAGTTTAGGCTGGCCACCCCCCCATACCGGCCTAATTGAAGCCCCCCTCCAGATTTTTACAGTGTTCTATTACTTGGGTTTTGGTGCTTCAGGTGTTGTTTATTTTTGCTAAATTGTCATGTGATGTTAATTTACTACAATAACAACTCAGAGTGTTTCATAGTCATATTTTAACTGTTTTTCGGGTTACTTTAGACGATATTAAAAAGTTCAATCGGATGTCAAATACCCACTTTTTCCCTTGCCGGAAAATTTTCCAAGTGTTGGATTTTTTTCCGTAGTTAAAAAGCTTTCAAAGATCATGCAAGTTATTCGATGGACCCTCTAGAAGAACGCAAATCTTAACTCAATTATATGGCCGTTAAAACCGCCACTTGAACCCTAGGGTTTGTTGTAGTTTAGCGTTTCACATATGAGGCATTGGTTTGACCCTTCTACGGCTGGTTCATTGGGGCTGTGGCGTGTGCCGAATTACTTTAAACTACACTCAAGTGTTGAGTTTTCTGGGTAATTTTGGGTGTTTAATGATTCGATTGGAATGTTTAACATCGTCTAGTTTTCTCTGTGTTTTGATAACATGTGATGTTATGTGCTGCTGGATTTGTTATATTGGATCATCGCATTTTGAATAGCCGGGGGTTTTATGTGAGATGGGAGTTTTATTTTCATTCATGTAAAATTAAATGTATGTAATATTCTTTTATTGGGGCACTTCCGGATTGAGGTTGTTGTCACTATTGATGTATATTATTTACTTTTCCGCATTAGGATTGACCCAAGGAGGAGAGCACAAGTAACCGGCTTCTAGAGTTCAGTGGGAGACCAACTCGAGGAGTCGAGTCCGGGTCTCCTAACTCTACAATTAGTAGGGTTGCTTGCCGCTCTCGTAGGGGTCTAGGGATGTGGGTTTGGCTATTCATCGCGACCGTGGAATCCGTGTTTTATAGAGGCTCAAAATAAAACACGGACCTCCAAGTATATCCATTATTTCATATATTTCTTCTGCTGCGATATCTGTGATGTGATCAATTGATATGTTGAGATGGATACTATATATAGTATATATGATATATTATATAGACGTTACTTATATTTTACACCCACGCTAGCACTGTCCCGCTCTGCCGTTAGTTACCTAACCTAACGGTGTATGAGGGGACATCGAGGCGAATGCGGATGGCATAAGTGTACATCGTATTTATCTGTGATGTTTAGGTGACTTAAATGATGGGACCTCATTAATGTGATTAATGAAAGAAAAGAAACCTAAAAGATGTTGTAGAATCAAATTTTTCAAAAAGTGTAGCTACAGTTTTGCTTTGCATTGTGATATATATGATATATCCCGTACCTTATTCGATGGGGAAAGAGCCGAGATCCCTTCACCGGGAATGACCTCTTTAGCAAAACTGGCAGATGCTACAACACTCGGTTTGTCTTTTGATTGCTTTTGGAGCTTTGCTTTGCATAGTGATATGTATGATATATCCCGCACCTTATTCGATGAGGAAAGAGCCGAGATCCCTTCACCGGGAATGACCTCTTTAGCAAAACTAGTAAAAACCTCAAAAACACCCCTTTTCAAAATTCGCATGTCTCTACAACGATATCAAGTTCATTACGCAATAGGTTTTCAGAAAAACCTGCCGTAGCCCTCCGTCATTTCAGATAAGTAGTATATAGTATTCGTGCTGCATTTGTTGGCTTTCGTCAAGGTGTAATGTGCGGTAGCTATATACTGCTTATCTGCTGCATATGATGCGACTGGATTAGGGTAGTCGTACGGCTTTGTTGGTTTTCGTCAAGGATCGTACGGGTGGGTTTGATTCAATCAAGAAATGTATGGGTTGAACTTGACTAGCGGGCTATGGTTTGTTGGCTTTAATCAAGGTCATATCACGTTAGGGGCAAAATATTATCAGGAATTTCAAGTGTTGAAATTTGCAATGAGATTGCATACTTCTATGAGATAGTTGGATCCCGATACCCACTACGAGTAATTGTTAGGACAATTAGCCGATCAAGTAGGTGTCTAGAAAGGTGTCAACGGGGTTATGCCTCTGGGAAAACGAGGTTTATTTTAATTAAGTCCATGCGAAAGCACGGGGAACCTTCCTCAAAGTACCGACACTGGCCTGGCTGAAAGATTGGCGAAATTATAGGGTGTAATTAATCCCGGCTAGTCTTTCCTTTTAGGGTTTGAAGGAAGATTTGATAAAAATAGTGGGATCTATCCTGATTAGACAAAATAATAACCAATCTGAACTTGCAAGAGCATACGCTAAAGTGTTTTCTTCTCTCTTTCTTCAGGTAGCGACCATATCATGCCTTAATCAAGATAATAATATGGATGTATTGACCGAACTCACATGTTATACAATGCTGGGGAACGTTGGTTCCATTCTTTCTTATAAGAGTTATAAGACTGAACATGATATAGGGGAATACCAGGATTCCCATGCCACCCGAATGAAGAAAGTACATGATGATGCATTTTCTTCGGGTGTGTTCGTTACAGAGAACTGTTTCTCCATTTCCTCTACGTCCTGGGTATTAGATACCGTGTCAGGATCCCATATATGTAATCAGTTATATGGGCTGAGAAAAGGTAGAGAACTTGGAGAAGGTGATAAAGACATAATGGTTGGTAATGGTGCAATTGTTGCAGCTAAAACCGTCAGGGAATATCATCTTGTATTACCAACTGGTAATACAATGATTCTGAACGAATGCTATTATATGCTGAACCTGATATGCAACATTATATCAGTTTCTTTGCTGAGTTTAGGGATATAATTTTGTATTACTGGATAATGTTATGAACATTTTCCTAAACCAAAAGTTGGTTGGATCAGGCACGTTGTGCAATGGCATTTATGTTCTAAATCAATCAACGGTTCTGAGCATAACAAACACACACAAGAGGAAGAGTTCAGAACTGAACGAATCTTTCTTGCGGCATTGTAGACTAGGTTACATGAATGCGACACGGCTAGCTAAGTTGCATAAAGATGGATATTTGAAACCGTTCGAATTTTCATCTTATGATACTTGCCAGTCATGTCTCAAAGGCAAGATGACCAAAACTCCATTTACGGGACACGGAGAAAGAGTTACTGAACTCTTGGGACTGATACATAGCGATGTATGCGGTCTCATGTCTACACACGCCTGTTAGTTGCATGTATGCCCTAGAGGCCAGTATTGTACAGATGATGTATATTATATTGGATGCTTGGACATATATAGAGATGACTTTCTTGCTCGATATGATAGTATGCTATCTGGTTGCTCTTTATCTTAACATGTATACTAGTCTCTTTAAACTGTCTTATAGCTACATGTTGGTAAAGCCCTTAGGATGTGTACTTGACAACCTGGACTATGATGTAGATCATACTAGTGGGGACATGGCAGTCCATAAGTACATCCTTCAAGGTCCCTAGTCGTGGGTGTATCGAGACGGGGCATCGATATACCAGTATAGACTAGCGTATACGCTTCTCGACCCATAAGATGGGCGATGGATGATCCCATATCCATTGGTGTTTGACATCAGAGATGGTATACGAGTGCTCAGTGGAGACTGGGTACACTGGATGGACTCGCCGAGAACTCCCAGATGGTATTATACCTCACGTCAGATGGCAGTTCCCAGGTGACACTTGTGCAGGTTAGTCTGTAGACCCGAGATCGTCATAGAGTCTTGTGTGATTCCCACTGTGCTTTGATCTCCACCTTACCACGTCCATGAGGGCGTGCAAAACGATGGTTTTTGGGTACAGTCCCGAGTCACATGGAGGCAATGAGCGATAGGAGGGGTTTTGTCTCTCCCGGTATTGGGGGTTGATGTTGCGCTGTGCTCGATTGGCCGTAACAGGGAAGTTCCTGGCCAGGGCTGTTTCAGAGATTTGTTGGTAAGTGTTACCAGTAGTTTCTCGACCCGTTATGAGCCTCACATCGGCACGACTTATCGGTTATTGGGGTATGACGTTTACCACCCCTAGACTTGATATGCGACATATCAGACGAGGAGACCGGACTGTACGGGAAGTGTTGCCGATCGGCTCGACGGGAGTTGTAGCAGGTTCGCTTGTTCTCTTCTGATCGCTCAATACCCGGGTGGCCGTTACGTTTAGCTGACCGCTTGCGGCTTGGGGGTGCTTGATATGATCATCACCCACTGCCGGCATATTGACGAGTCTCAGAGTCCCACAATGGAGTTTCCTAGTCCAGGCGAAACGTTGTGGTGCGCGTATGAGATATGCACATGGACCCGATTAAAATGCACGTATGGGATACCGTATATTGATCGAACGGCTTGCTTCTGGTAGGGGTCATATGTGATATGGCCGGATTGATAAATCAAGTGTTGATTTATCATTTAACCATTAGCTTCTCACTTGAAATTCTTTCTTGAGTTAGTTGGATGTATGCATGCATGTATGCCTTCTTTTTGATTCATGCACATATGGATGTACATATACACATACATACATACATACATCTTTCATGGTTGTATATATATGAAAATGGTGGCAATATAAGACTCACACCATGATTTTATTTATGAATTATTATTGTATTTATACTAAAACATAAAAGGAAAGAAAAGGTCAATTATTGATTTGTTCTACACACTTCTTTTGACCTAACCATTCTCACCCACCATTTAACCTTTGGTTTTGTTTCCTTTTGTGTTTTAACTCTAGTACAATAATGATTCAACCATGGTTTGAGATGATAGATGGAAAATATATATTGATATATTTTTCTATTTTCATTTAGAGTTGAACTCATCATCTTCTTCAAAAAGCCATCATCTTCATCAACCTCTCTCTTTTGCTCTCTAGTTCTTAGTAGTGAGCAATATACTCATCAAGATTGGATTTTGAAGTGAGAAAGAGAACCACAACACCATTCTACACAAGTCTAGCCCACTTGTTTAGAGTGTTAACTTGATTTCGTTCACTTGATCGGATAAAGTTGAAAGCTTGGACAAAGCGGACTCCGGATGGATCATCGGTGACCTCGAGGAGTTCAAGCGGAGCTTTTTCAAACCCCAGGTAGCCGAGGAGTCTAGCGTAGGAAGCTACAGAGGTTGTACTCTCTAAACCCTAGCTTTTCTTTCATATGTTGATATGGACAAATTTTGAAACCCTAATCGATTCTAGGAACGATTCTTTGTTCGTTAACTTAGCACCTTAAAATTCACTATTTGGTTCATGTGATGCTTCCAAACCCTTCATGTGGTGCTAGGCTAACCCAACAACGCCAGGGATGGTTCTTCCTTCTTCATTAAATTCACTGACGATCTCTCAAGATACGGATATGTGTTTTTGATAAAACACAAGTCTGAAACTTTTAAGAAATTTAGAGAATATAAACAAGAAGTCGAGAACCAAGCCGTGAAAAGTATTAAAATCCTTCGATCATATCGAGGAGGTGAATACTTAAGCAATGAGTTCATGGACTACCTAAAAGAGAATAGGATTCTCTCTCAGCTAACTCTTCCATATACACCACAGCACAACGGTGTATCGGAACGGACAATCTATTAGATATGATACGCTCTATGATGAGCACAGCTGAGTTACCTATTTCCTTCTGTATCGGAACGGTGTATCGGAACCGCACCCTATTAAATATGGTACGCTCTATGATGAGCACAGCTGAGTTACCTATTTCCTTCTGGGGGTATGCGCTGGAGACAGCCATATATCTATTTAATATGACCCCCACCAAATCTGTGCCTACCACTCCATATGAGATATGGATGGAGAAGAGACCATGTCTTAATTATGTTAAGATATGGGGTTATCCAGCCTATGTCAAACGACAAAATCTGGACAAACTTGAGGCACGGTCTGTTCTATGCAAATTTGTTGGATATCCCAAGAATTCACACGGGTATATCTTCTACCACGGTGAGGAACAAAGGGTGTTTTTTTCTCGGCATGCCACCTTTTTAGAAAAGGAATTTCTTGCCAAAGAGATTAGTGGTCATCAGGTAGAACTGGAAGAGGTTCCAGCTACAACAGTTGCAACAGAAAATTTGGTGGAACCAGAGAATTCAGTAGTTCCCAATGAACCCCAGCCTCTCCGCCGATCTAGTAGGGTTCCTCACCCACATGAGAGATACTATGGTTTTCTCATGGACGGTGGGAGCGAGGATTGTATCATGGAAGATGATGACCCAACTAGTTTCGAGCAGGCCATCACGAGTGGAGACTTGGATGCAATGCGGTCCGAGATGGAATCCATGTACACCAACAAAGTATGGACTTTGGAAGATGCTCCTGAAGGGGTAAAACCCATTGGGAGCAAGTGGATCTTCAAGAAAAAACTTGGTGTAGATAGGAAAGTGGAGACTTGTTGCAAAGGGTTTTCGTCAACGACCAGGTGTGGATTATGACGAAACCTTTTCTCCAGTGGCTATGCTTAAATCCATCCGGATCATGCTTGCTATCGCTGCATATCATGACTACGAAATCTGGCAAATGGATGTTAAGACCGCCTTTCTAAACGATGATTTAGAAGAGAGTGTGTACATAACTCAGCCAGAGGGTTTCGTAGCTAGTGGGAGCAGCGGGAAGGTGTGCAAGCTGCTTAAATCCATCTATGGATTAAAGCAAGTATCGCGGAGTTGGAACATCTGCTTTGATGTCGTTATCAAAGAGTTTGATTTCGTCAAAAACGTAGATGAATCTTGTATCTACAAGAAGGTGGCAGAGAGTAAGATTGTCTTCCTTGTATTATATGTGAACGGCATACCCTTGATAGGAAATGACATTCCTATGCTGCAATCGGTCAAGCTCTTCTTATCACAAAGATTCTCAATGAAAGATCTAGAGGATGCCTCCTACATCTTGGGGATTAAGATCTATAGAGATAGATCTAAACGGATATTAGGATTGTCCCAATCTAAGTACATTGACACCATACTAAAGCGGTTTAGTATGGATGAATCCAGGCGTGGGTTTTTACCCACGATCTCTGGGCTCACTCTCTCCAAAGAGATATCTCCCAAGACTGATTTGGAGAGAGCTCGCATGCAAAGGATACCCTATGCTTCGACAGTAGGCTCTATCATGTACGTGATGCTATGTACCAGACCCGATGTAGCACACTCACTAAGTGTAGTGAGCAGGTATCAAGCTGATCCTGGAGAGAGTCGCTGGACAGCTATGAAGAGCATTCTCAAGTACTTACGAAGGACTAAAGAGATGCTCTTGGTGTATGGTAATGGAGAACTCCAAGTGGAGCCCTTTACCGATTCGAGCTTCCAAAGTGATAAGGACGATTCTAAGTCGCACACGGGATTTGTCTTTACCCTCAATAGAGGGGCGGTATGCTGGAAGAGTTACAAGCAGGAAACCGTGGCGGACTCGACGATAGAGGCTGAATACATCGCTTCCAACGATGTTGCCAAAAGGGCTGTCTAGATCAAGAAGTTCATTACTGAACTTGGAGTGGTTCCATCTATTGAGCATCCAATACCTTTGTATTGTGATAACATTGGAGCTGTGGCTTTAGGCAAGGAACCCAGGTCCCATCAGCGATCCAGGCACATTCTGAAGCGGTAACACCTGATCCGGGAGATAGTTTATCGCCGGGAGATCGAGGTTAGGAGGGTTGACACGAAGAACAACACAGCGGATCCACTCACGAAGGCCATTCCCCAGATACAGTTTGAGAGACTCTTCGGGATGCTTGGTATGCGATACTACAGCAGCTGGCCCTAGTGCACGTGGGAGATTGTTAGTTGTATGTATGCTCTAGAGGCCAGTATTGTACAGATGATGTATATTATATTGGATGCTTGGACATATATAGAGAGGACTTTCTTGCTCGATATGATAGTATGCTATCTGGTTGCTCTTTATCTTAACATGTATACTAGTCTCTTGATACTGTCTTATGGTTACATGTTGGTAAAGCCCTTAGGATGTGTACTTGACTACAAGGACTATGATGAAGATCATACTAGTGGGGCCATGGTAGTCCATAAGTACATCTTTTAAGGTCTCTAGTCATGGGTATATCGAGACGGGGCATCGATATACCAGAGTAGACTAGCGTATAGCTTCTCGACCCATATAGATGGGCGATGGATGATCCCATATCCATTGGTGTTTGACATCAGAGATGGTATACGGGTGCTCAGTGGAGACTGAGTACACTGGACGTACTTGCCGAGAACTCCCAGATGGTATTATACCTCACGTTAGTTGGCAGTTCTCTGGTGACACTTGTACAGGTTAGTCTGTAGACCCGAGATCGTCATAGAGACTTGTGTGATTCCTACTGTGCTTTGATTTCCACCTTACCACGTCCAGCAGGGCGTGCAAAACGGTGGATTTTGGGTACAGTCCCGAGTCACATGGAGGCAATGAGCGATAGGTGGGGTTTCGTCTCTCCCGGTATTGGGGGTTGATGTTGCGCTGTGCTCGATTGGCCATAACAGGGAAGTCCCTGGCCAGGGCTGTTTTAGAGATTTACTGGTAAGTGATACCAATAGTTTATCGACCCGTTATGAGCCTCACATGGGCATGACTTATCGGTTATTGGGGTCTGACGTTTACCACCCCTAGACTTGATATGCGACATATCAGACGAGGAGACAGGACTATACGGCAAATGTTACTGTCAGGCTTTTGCAGGAGTTGGAGCAGGCTTGCTTGCTGATCTTCTGATCGCTCAATACCCGGGTAGGCATTACGTCCAGCTAGTACCGCTGACGGCTTGTGGGTGCTTGTTGTGATCATCACCTACTGCCGTCATATTGACGAGTCTTTAGAGTCCTACATAGAGGTTTTACTGGCTCAGGAAAAACGAAATAGGAGCACATATATGATATGTGCGGGACCGAGAATAATGCGTGTATGTGATACCGTATTCTATTCTCGTGACTTTTTGTATCGGTCGGTTATATGTGATATAGCCGGGTCGTCGAATCAAGGGTTGATTCAATAAGACGATAAATTAGATGTTAGTCGGTTATATGTGATATAACCGGATTATTAAGTCAAGTGTTGATTTGGTAATTTAGTGTATAATTGTATATGTGATATACTAATTTACATTAACTAACATTGGTTCACTTAAGCATTTTTTTCTCACTTATGCACAACTTAATATATATGTGATATATATTAATTTGTGTTTTGATTTTTGTATCATGGTTGTTGATACAACTTTCATGGGTGTACAAGACTTACACCATGCTAATTATCATGTTGGGTTTAGTGTTTTAAAGTAATTACAAATTTAGTGGAAAATTGGAAAAATGCATGAAACTAGTAGAAGCTTATGGATGGATTGACTAAGTCTACTAGGTTTGTTTTACTTTAGATTTTTGTTAACCCAACTATGTTAATTAGCCATGGTTATGTCTCTACATGAGTTAGTATATGATACTCACTCACCATGGTTAGCTCACTCACTTGATCATTATCCTCATCTCATTATTTGTTCATCTTCTTCCTCAAAACCAAAAGGTTTTCTAGGGTTTGATCCAAAGTGAGAAAGATTGTGAGAAAAAAAATTCTAAAGTGAGCCCACTTCTTATTTTCTCATCCTCTACTAGACTAGCACTTTAGTTTAGGGTGTTTGCTTCACTAATTCTCTAGTTAGTGAGGTAGTAGCTTGAGTTGGTATCCCCTCGACGTAGATCATCTTCGGCCTCGAAGACTTCAAGCAAGGACGCTCATTTAGCCTCGTGAAGCCATGCAAGAGTCCGGGAGAACCATGATCGCAGCGAAGGGATTACAACAAGGAGCTTTTGAAGTGAAGGACCGATCTACAAAGGTTGTATTTCGTTTTCACTTAGATAGTAAATGGATTACTATGTTTCCGTATTATATTTCTAGCTAACGATTCTAGTTTCGAGTTCCATTTAACGGCAAAACTTTAAAAATGGCATGGACGATGCCTCCCGAAACCTTGTTGCTGTCGATAGGAACCCTACATGCCATAACTTCCTTGTCTGACGACGACTGTGGGAAGGCAGCCTCCGAGCGGGTGAAAGGGACGTAGGGAAGTAACGCCATAGTACCTTAAAATAAAAAGGAATGGACCCATTAATGAAATATATATATATATATATATATATGATTTTGTTTCTGGGGACCACTAACTACAAAACCAGTGTGCCCCATGAAATCAAAATGACGGCTCACCAATGATAATGCTAGATAATTATTGTGAGAATCCAAAAGGATTCTCATTAAATAAACAGTGGAGTTTAAACAACTCCTAACATTCTCGAAAAAAGAGTTATATTAAAATACCAAGAAGATTCAAAATCTGTGAAAAGGGTATTAAAACCCTAAAAAGAAAAATATAATAATAAAAATATATATGCTCAAGAACGCCAGGGAATAAATTTCCTAAGAGCTAAGCTCTGTGGTAAGGAATTAAATTCCTTTAATAATGAGATTAAATCTCAGAAACTCTCACGATGGGGAAAAGAAGAAAATGGAATTAAATTCCAGAGACCCTCAAAGATCAGAGGAGAACTCACGATCCTCAAGACCTTACGGTTTACTATAGAAAAAAAAATGTCTTTTTAGATCTCCGATAAATCATTACAAGAAAAAGAGAAAAGTTCTTAAAATCCAAGACAAGAAAAAAAAGGGTTCTGTTCATAATCCTTACCAGAGAAAGAGTTTTTACAGAGTGTAACTCTAGAGTTCTATGGACAGAGTGCTAAGCTTTGAAAAAGAGAATTAAATTCTCAATGAAACTAAGCAAGGAAGGAGATAAAAGAACAACGGTCATCTCAAGGGCTAAGCCCCCGCATTTATAAGACATGATGGGGAGCGATTCATCTTTCTGTTTCCCTAGGCAAATCCAACGGCTGTAAAAGTGGACAGCGTTGCATTCATGTGCAAGCCACATGAGAGCAACGCTGGGGGGCATTTGTTCCCTTATAAAAAAGGGGGAGAGTAGGAAAGGGGGAAACTCCCCACTATTCGAGTCTCACATGTTAAACATGTGAGCACCCATATGCAAAGCATATATGCGCTGCATTCAAATAACTGATAGGCTAAAAAGCCTAACGTATTAAACACATGAGTGCTTATATGCAAAGCATATAGGCGCTGCATTCAAACAACCGATAGGCTAAAAAGCCTCACGTGTTAAACATATGAGCTCCTATATGCAAAGAATATAGGCGCGACAATCAAACAACTTATAGGCTAAAAAAGCCTCAGCGCCTATATGCAAAGCATATAGGCTAAAAAAGCATATAGGCGCTGCATTCAAACAACCGATAGGCAAAAAAGCCTTACGTGTTAAACACATGAGCGCCTATATGCAAAGCATATAGGTGCTGCAATCAAACAGCTGATAAGCTAAAAAGAGCCTCACGTGTTAAACACGTGAGCGCCTATTTGCAAAGAAGATAGGCGCTGCAATCAAACTACTGATAGGGTAAAAAGCCTCAAGTGTTAAACACGCGAGCGCCTATATGCAAAGCATATAGGCGATGCAATTAAACAACAGATAGGCTAATAAAGCCTCACGTGTTAAACACGTGAGCGCCAATATGCAAAGTATATAGGCGCCATAATCAAACAACAGATAGGCTAAACAAAGCCTCATGTGCTAACACGTGAGCGCCTATATGCAATGCATATAGGCACCACAATCAAACAGCTAAGGGGCCGAACTACATATGCAAAACACGTGAGGACACCTCCTTATGTAGAATTAAATTCTACTTAATGAACCGTTGGATCAAGGATCTAATGGTAATTAAATATAGAATTAATTTCTATTGGGAAGAATATTTTCTGTTAAATAGAGAGTTAGTAGATAAAAGATCCAAAATATTTTCTATATCTTTCTAAACAGAGAAAGATTATACTCTGTTAACTGAGCACCATTGGATTAAAAATCCAATGATGATTAAAATGTCACCGCTTGATAGGATTTTATTCTATATATGGGAGAATTTCCCCAATCTTGTTAAAAACAAGAACACTATCTTCTGTAAAAAATAAAAATGACAGAAGTCTTTGGATCAAAAATCCAATGGTGGGTAAAATTCCCCAAATCAATTCTGAGACCAATTAAATCAATTAGGATCTCTAAATGAGAGATTTTCTCAGAATTAAACAAACTTCTCTCCACTATATAAAGAACCCGAGACTTAAAGGGAAAAGGAAAAAAGAAAGAAAGAAAAGAGACAGACGCAGAGAGAGAGGACTCCCCAGAGGCTTAAAAAAAGAATATACAATGAGCTTTTAAAGAACAGAAGAATTTAATTCTCAAAGAAAAGACTTACTTTCTTGAAACACTAGGTAGAAAAAAAACACCTATCCTTTGCCTCTCTAAGCGTTTAACCCTTCATATAAGAACTCAGTTCTTTCTTTTGGTTGAGATCTGCAGAAGCAAATCTCCACACAAGTTGAGAATTTAATTCTCGTCGGGGAGATTTTGCTCTGCAAGATTCAATACTTAGGCGAAAAGAACTAAGTTATATAAAAAAAGGGAGAAGAAGAATGGGAATATATAAGAATTTAATTCCTTTAATGAAAAATTAGGGTTTAACCTTATATAAAGAACTTAATTCTTCAATAAAAAAACATTGATTCAAGATCTCCAAGGCCAAATCGTTAGTGCTTAGCACTTTTTCGAAGCCTCACGTGTTTCCCACGTGAGTGCTTCAAACGAACAAGAAAAATAACCAAAACTTCCCCACGTGTTTCCCATATGATTTGTTTGAGAGGAAAACAACTAAAAGAAAGAGGAAACTACATCACTCTAGCATCAATAAAGGAAAATGGGACACCCACGTGCTTTGCATGAGAACTCTAACCAAGTGCTTAGCACTTATAAAAAAGAGGGAGATAAAACCTAAAGTCCATTGCCTTATTTGGGGGTGCCTCACGTGTGTCACGTTAGCACCATAAAACTCAAGTGTTTTAACACTAATCCAGTGCCCATGTGAAACACACGTGAGC
Source organism: Agapanthus africanus (assembly GCA_030015575.1). Taxonomy (NCBI): domain Eukaryota; kingdom Viridiplantae; phylum Streptophyta; class Magnoliopsida; order Asparagales; family Amaryllidaceae; genus Agapanthus; species Agapanthus africanus. The sequence continues at coordinate 833,282,214 of JASDDO010000024.1, read as the reverse complement.
ATTATATTCCTCAGTTCTTCGCATTGTTGGAGACTCAATTTTAGCCCAAATTGGCGAAGTTTCGTGAGGTTTGACCTCTTTGATACTAAAACAACCGGGCCCATATTGCTCATGTTTTCCTAAGCTGGCCTCAGTCTCAAAAATGACCAGTGGTCTCTCATTGATGATATCCCAAATGATATTCATCTTATATCTCTTAAGATAATTTTAGTCTCAAGCTTGACTAACATTTCTTAGGTCTACAACAGCCCTTTTCCTCTCAAATACAGGATTTGATTTAAGGATTCATCTCTCCACACCTCTGATATATGTCGTTGTAATTCTTCAATGCCTTTAGAGAGGTGGCGGGTCCCGACAACCAACAACTCTTTGGTGCGCTTCCAAATTGTCATGCACACCTCAAATCAGACCATGCCCCAAATTAGACACAGGCCATATCAATATCGCTCACTTCGTCACGTACTAAATACACGTGCGCGCAAGATGAACATTGGACCGAAATGTCCCTAAGCTAATATTCGGCTCCAAAATGGCGATTTTGGACCGAAATGTCCCTAAACTAATTTTCACCTCCAAAATGGCAATAATGCACTGAAATGTCCCTAAATTAATATTCACCTCCAAAATGGAGATTTTAGACCGAAATGTCCCTAAACTAATATTCGCCTCCAAAATGGAGATAATGGAGCGAAATGTCCTGTCATGCCCCACTTCCCGGTGTACGGGGATGGGACACGACGAGGCTCGCTACGTATTTATTTAGAAGTAAACACACTAAGCGTATCTAAGCAATATAAAGTAAATGTACACAAGAAAAAAATGACAATAGATGTAATTGAATAGAAACTTTTATTTATTAACATTTGTGTATAAGTACAACTGGAATGTAAATACATGAATGGAAAGCAATACCTAAACAATGGCATGAACTGAAATAAAAAGTTTGTACAAGTATCTAAAGCTCGGGGTCAAATGCTAACTGCTCCAAGTATTCGGTACTGGGCTCGATCTCCAGTGAGTCCGATCCACCTAACAACATTGCAAAGAAAGAAAAAAAGGAATGTCGTTAGCGAATAATCGCTCGGTAAGTCCCAAAGATGGGTAGAGATAAAATAGACAGAAAGAGAGTATAACTAGTAATGTTTAATTATAATGTTAACGCGGTTGTTTGTAGCTTGGTGCAGAATATGCCAGTGTATACGAGAGGAGTCCCACTATTCCGGAGAGAGTAAGGTATACGGAGAACAAGGAACTGTTCAGCCACGGTATAACGGCAATGGATATTCAGGTTATATGTATTATTATTATAGTCTCGTGCCACTTCTAACACATTCCGTACCAATCTAGCCCTTTAAAAACCCCGTAATGTATTTTGTATTGTTTGTATTGTTTTGTTATATAGATGGATGACTTGCCGAAACCATGATATCAGTAAACGGAATGGATATAAATGGATAGTCATGTAAACGGAGTATATCCATGGTTCGGTTCGGTCAATATAGATTGATATTGATTGAATAGATGGATTCATGTTGAATTGTAGATTATACTTGAATCATATTCTAGTCAGATTGATTATATTGAGACTCGGTCTGAGTCAAACACTTTGAAAAGAAATTGAAGTCCTGAATTAGTTTTGATGTTATCGGTAACTGCTGCACATGGACGGCAGAGTTTGTGTCTATTTCCAAAACAATTACCGTATTGACAACGCCGTTGTTAGATTGTCTACCTTAGATAGGCAAGCACCCACTTTCTCCGGCTCCCTGAAGCTCAAAAGAACTGATCCCGCTTTAACCTATGTTTACTAGTGTCCTTATTGTAAATTAGTATAATTTGAGAGGGTTTTATGTAAAAATAGTTTTGATATATTTTCAAAATACACCTCAAGTATTTAATTATCGTATTTAGGGTTTTTATAGATGTATTTTTTATAAAAGTGAAATTTCTAATGAGTAGAACCTAGTTTTCATTGTATATGGTATTTTATTGAAATATTGGAATTTGTATTGTATTGAATTGTTACTTTCATGTAATTGTGATTCCTTTGATTTTGAAAACATGGAATATTTGTATAATATATTTACAATAGATCTTTTGATAATATTCATATATATATATATATATATATATATGTATATATATCTATATATTTAATAAAATAAATTTTATTTATTTTGTAGAAATCTCATTTTCTTGAAAATTGAATCAAATATTCCATTGAGATCGAATGCTCCTTGCGGAGGTCTGCATCTCACTCTACTAAGCCGGAGGATATGCGATAACCTGCACCATCCCGATCGGGGTTCTCCAAAATGGGCTGTAGAGGCACAATTGCAAGGAATTAATAATACACTTTTTAATTGTTTAAGGTATTTATTCGTAAAAATGGATTTTCCCATAATCTAGAATTCCAAAATTCATCATGCTATGTTCAATATGTGTGTTGTGATGAGGTAGGTCCTTACCTCGTGAGTTTTCTAAAGATAATACGGTTAAAAATGGATAACAATATCGTTTGTAAACATGATGGTATTTTACTGTAAAAGTGAAATATAAATTGCAACATGAATTATTTTGAGATGAAACTTGTTCTAATATGTTTATTTATGTTTGTTAAACATTATATGAAAATATGGTATTTTATTGTTTAAGAAAAGTGGAATTTTTAAGAAAAACGAATCGGAAGTAACTCCATTTCCGATGAGTTTTAAAAAATGAAAGTTTTAGAATAATAGAAGAGGAAGGGAGTGGGGACTTACTAGCTATTAAGATAGAGGGGAGAAGAGGTAAGCTTAGGAAAGCGTTGGGGTATTGTTTCGCTGCCGGAATCTCCTCGAAACATTATCGGAATCTTGCCCTTTGCTAACTCCACTTGCACAACTTGGGACATGGAAATTTTTGAGAGTTTTTGTAATGAAATTATGAGTGAGGAGGGGTGAAATGGAGTGTGGTATTTATAGGGAAAATTAGGGTTTTGAGGGTTAAAGAATGCATTAAAAATTGGATTAAAGGGTGATTTAATATTCTCTGGATGAATGCAGAATAAACAAATAATATGGGGTTAGTTGGGTAGGTGAAGAGGTGCTAGGGTGAAAAAATGGGGACCATTTCCTACCGACGGCCCGGCGGTGCCGTCCCCAATACAAATCTCGCCGGCCATCTCCCGGCGATGGGTGTTTCGGATTTAGCCACGTGTCCCCGTCATCTCATATATCCCAGTGCATGTGTTTGATTACTCAGTGACTCTTCATTTTATGTGTAGTACACATGTAAACCTTTGGGTTTCTAAAATATTAAAAGAAAAATTAATAAAAAGATAATGTGGCAGGGGGGATTCGATCACAGGGGTTGCGTCATAGCAGTGCAAGGCTTTACCAATGAGCTACAAATGCTTTCTTGCTGTTCAAAAGCAATTCAAATACTTATAGTGTACACATGATTGCAAATATTCCATTTGTACATTAACATTTAAATAAATTTTCTGTATATTGAAATTGGATTTTTACATTTCCCTAAACTAATAATCGCCACCAAAATGGCGATAAAGGACCGAAACGTCCTTAAACTAACATTCGCCTCCAAAATGGCGATAATGGACCGAAACGTCCTTAAACTAATACAATAGAGCCCAAATGCTCTTTTGTTGAATCTGAAATAAAAATGATCCCGAAATCTCGTTAAGTAGATCTTAGTCTTAAATTGGACTAATATATCCTTAACAAAACCAAATCGAGCCCCAAATGCTCACATACATTTAAGTCGATCTTAATCTCAAAATAGATTAACGGTCCTTAAAAAAACCCCAAATCTAAGATATACGGATTTGGACTAATCCATGCCCTACGGGAGACAACATAAATTAGTCTCCGTATACAATCCACGGGCAACCAAAACAAACAAAAACACATACGACACAAAGTGAACTTGCGGAGCAAGAGAAAGTGGTTATCGCGATGCGGTAACATGATTAACTGTAGGGGATTGCGCATACAGGGAAGAGCGTCCCCACAATCAAAAACCCCTCATAAACGAGGGGGAATCTGACGAAGTCTGCTACAATGGCCGAATTCGTCCAAACCTCAGATATACGGTGCTATAAATCAACTTGGTATCTTTGGAGAGGTGAACGGATAAATCCAAATAGTATCTGCCCCCAAATTCAGGCAAGACGATCCATCCCGGTTCGCACCCGTTTTCAGCGGTGAACAGTTGCTTATGTTTTGCACCCGCGATAGTCCAATCCCCGCTCTGCCGTTAGTTAAGTAACCTAACAGTGCATGAAGAGCCCTGTAGCGAATGCGGATGGCATAAGCATACGTTCTATTTTCTTTTATTTTTGCAATGATAGGGTTAAATGATGGGCCGGTATTAATATTGTTTAATGCAAAGAAAACAAACCAAAGTTAAATCGTTGGAATAATTCAAAACCACTCGAATTTCTTTAAAAATAACTTTTAAATGCAGAGCCTAAACCACTCCATTTAAAAGCTATCATGGTTCCTTCAACTATATCAAGTTCATTACGTTCACGGTTTTCGCCAAAACTAGCCGTAGCCCTCCGTCATTTCAGATGGGTATTTAATAGTATTCATGCTATGTATGTGACCTTCGCCAAGGCATAGTGATTGGTAGCTGCTGGCTATTCATCTGTAATATAAATAGATGCGTTATTCTGGGATAGGCGTATAGCTATTTTAGCCTTCGTCAAGGGTTTGTATGAATGGGTTCAGATTAACTTGGACAATGACGGGTAAAACTTGACTTGTGTCTTATGATATTTTGGCCTTCGTCAGGATCATAAATGCCTGGGGGAAAAATCCACATCGTGAGTTTCAAAGGAAATGGAAACTTGCTAGTTTTGTATATCATCTGGAGTGTGATGATTTTGGTAAGATTCCTTCAAAGTTTTGATACAATGATAGTTGGATCCCGATCCCACCATGAGTTTTATTACTCCTCAGGAGAGTTTTTCACTTTACAATCAATGCTATAAACGAACTAGGTGTCTAGAAAGGCATTAGCGGGATTACGCTTCCAGGAAAAAGAGGTTATTTAATTAAGGAACTTAGCAAAAGCGTTGTATAACCTCCCTCGAAGTCCGACACTAGCCTGGCCGAAAGATTAAGCAAGAATTGTAGGGTGTGATTAATTCTGACCAATTCTTCTTTTATGGTTCTAAGAAGGATTTGAGGAAATAGTAGGAGCCATCCTATTTAGATAAACTAATATTCAATCTAAACTTGCAAGAGTATCATACTGAGTATTTTCTTCTCTCTCTCCTAATTGCAATTCTCTCTCTCCTAATTGCAATGACTAAAATGACCGGGCTTAAGTTACTACTAGATAAAAATATATTGACGGGGCCAAACTATAAAATTTGGCTAAGAAATATCCAGATGGCCATTACCCATGACAAGCCGGGCTACCTCTTTACTTCCAAAGCCCCCCGTCTCAGGTCCAGATTCCACCGTCGCGATATTGAGATCCGTAAGACATGGGAATTAGACTGTGCGAAAGCCAAGTGCTTTGTACTGGCCTCAATAGATAATGAACACAAGAGGCGGCATGAGAAGATGGACATAGCTTCCATCTTCCTCCATACCAAGGATTTATATGGAGAGCAATCTCGTATCGCAAGATACGAGACCTCGAAGAAATTATTTTAGGCGAGGTTGGCTATCGGATCATCTGTAAGGGACCACGTCCTTAAGACGATCAGTTATATTGAAGAGCTCGCGGACCGTGGGACCACATTGGAGAACGAGTTATATACAGAATTGATTCTATAGTCCCTCCCTTCTACCCATGTCCAGTTTATATTGAATTTCAATATTCAAAGGAATGAAATTACACTTTCAGAACTCCTCAACATGTTGAGGAGTGCAAAGGGCACCCTTAAGAAAACTAGGAGACACCCGCTCTTCTTATAGAGCTACATTCCTCCTCTAGATCTAAGGTGAAAGCCAGTGGGAAGAAGAAGAAGGCCCCCACTAAGATGAAAGGCGGTGTCAGTAAGGTACAGTGAAAGGGCAAGGCAAAAGTTGGGGGGCCAATAGTAGGGAAGGAGGAATTCTTCTATTGTCACAAGAAAGTCCACTGGAAGAAGGACTGTAGGGCTTGGAAAGCTAACAACCAGGATTCGAAGCAAGTTATGGCTTCGGCTTCAGGTATGTTTATGATTGAAAACTGTCTGTCAATCAACTTTACTTCATGGGTATTGGATACCGGTTTGGATCTCATATCTATAATTCATTGCAGGCATTGAGAAGCCGTAGAGTTTTGAAGGCAGGTGATATGACCCTTAGGGTTGCTAACAGAGCGAGCGTGGAAGCTGTTTCTGTATGAGAATATCACCTAGATTGATAAGTAGACACATTTTGGTTTTGTGTAACTGTTTTTATGTACATAGTTTGACATGTAATATTATCTCTGTATCTTTACTATCTTAAGAAGGTTATGATTTTACATTTGTAAGCAATATTGTAAACATTCACTATAATCATGATTTGATTGGGTCAGGTACACTGGACAATGGCATATACGTATTAAATCAACACCAGGTATTCAATGTCCAGAACACACTAAGAGGAAAGTCTTCGGAATTAAATCAAAATTTCTTATGGCATTGTAGCCTAGGTCACATCAATGAAACACGGTTGACGAAGTTACATAAAGAGAGATATTTGTATCTGTTTGAATATCTGTCTTATGCAACTTGTCAATCATGTCTCAAAGGAAAGATGACAAAGACTCTGTTCACTAGACAACTTGTCCAATGTCTACACATGCAAGAAGTGTTTATTCCTACTTCATTACTTTTACGGATGATTTCTTAAGGTATGGACATGTATTCTTGATGAAATATAAATTCGAGGCCTTCGAGAAATTCCAAGAATACAAGAATGAAGTGAAAAAACAAACATGCAAAAGTATCAAGACACTTCGATCTAATCAAGGTGGTGAATACTTAAGTGTCGAGTTCCTGGATTATTTAAAAGAGAATGGAATTCTCTCTCAACTTAGTCCTCCATACACACCTCAGCACAATGGTGTATCGGAAAGACGGAACCACACTTTATGAGATATAGTACATTCTATGATGAGTAACGTCGCTGTGTATGAGTTTACTGCATATCTTTGAAAAAAGTTCCTAATAAGTCTGTGCCTACCACACCATATGAAACGTGGAGTGGGATGAAATCCTAACTTAAGTATCTTAAGATATAAGGATATCCAGCTTTTGTTAAAAAGCAGCATACAGTAAAGCTCGTGACACGATCAATACTGTGTAAGTTTGTGGGATACCAAAGGAACTCCAGGGGGTATCTTTTCTATTATGCAGAGAAACAAACGATTTTTGTTTCACGGCATGCCCACTTTCTGAAGACTCAATTTCTTGAAAAAGAATTAAGTGGGAGCCCAATAGAACTGAAAGAAATTCCAGAACCACAAACTATTACTGAAAGCATGGTGGAACCAGAAGTTTCAAAAGAACCGGACGTCCCTACGCCACTCCGCCGATTTAGTAGGAAGTCCCATCCGCCCGAGAGATACTACGGTTCTCTCGTAGACGGGAATAGAGAGGATTGCATCATCAATGATAATAAGCCAACTAGTTTCTAGCAGGCCATTATGAGCAAAGACTCAGTAAAGTGGTTGGATGCAATGCGTACCGAAATGGAATCCATACACACCAACAAAGTTTGGACTTTGGACTTTGCACCTCAAAGGGTAAAACACATCGGCTACAAATGGATCTTCAGAAAGAAGATTGGTGCAGATGGACAGGTTAAAACTTATAAGGTTAGACTTTTAGCAAAAGGTTTTCGTCAAAGACCTGGCTTGGACTATGATGAAACTTTTTCTCCAGTGGTTATGCTTAAATCCATTCAGATCTTACTTGCCATTGCTATCTTCCATGATTATGAAATTTGGCAGAGGGACATAAAGACCGCTTTTCCGAATGGAAATTTGGAAGAGTGTGTTTATATGGATCAGCTAGAGGGTTTCATAGAGAGTGGGAGCAGTGGAAGAGTGTGCAAGTTACTTAAATCCATTTATGGATTAAAATAGACATCATGGAGTTGGAACATCTGCTTTAATGAGACGGTCAAAGAATTTGGCTTTATCTAAAATCCAGATGAATCATGCATTTATAGTAAGATTGTAGCAAGAACTGTAGTATTCCTCGTCTTGTGCATGGAAGACATTCTCCTGATAGGAAATGACATTCCTATGCTACAATTAGTCAAAAGATTCTTGTCACAGAAGTTCTCCATGAAAGACCTAGGTGATACTTCTTACATTCTGGGGATCCAGATCTATCGTGATAGATTTAAGAGGATATTGGGACTTTCACAGTACAGGTACATTGACAATATACTGAAAAGATTTAGTATGGAAGATTCCAAGCGTGGTAATCTACCAGCTTGTCACGGGATCACCCTCTCTAAAGAGATGTCTCTCAAGACAGATTTCGAAAGGGATCGCATAAATATTATACCATATACTTCTGCAGTAGGATCTATAATGTATGCGATGTTGTGTACTAGACCAGATGTTTCTTACGCACTGAGCGTGGTAAGAAGGTATCATTCAAACCCTAGGGAGAAGCATTGGATAGCAGTTAAGAACATTCTCAAGTAGATGAGAAGGTCTAAGGAGATTTTCTTGGTATACGACTGTAAAGACCTCCAGATCGAGTCCTTCGCTGACTCCAGGTTCCAGAGCGACAAGGATGACTCTAATTCCATGTCGGGTTATGTCTTTACCCTCAATGGAGGGGCGGTCAGTTGGAAGAGCTCCAAGCAGGATACTATTGTTGACTCGACGATGGAGGCATAGTATATCGTTGCATATGACACGGTGAAAGAAGCAGTCTAGATGAGGAAGTTCATTATAGAACTTCAAGTGGTTCCTTCTATTGTTGATCCATTACCTTTGTATTATGACAACAACGGGCTATACCTTTAGCGAAGGAACTAAGGTCCCATCAGAAATCCAGACATATCTTGAGACGGTATCACCTGATCAGAGAGTGTTAGTCATATGTATGCCCTAAAGGCCATTATTATACATTATTGTATATTATAATGGAAGCTTGGACATATATATATATAGAACTTTCTTGCTCGACATGATATTATACTATCTGGTTGCTCTTTATCTTAACAAGTATACTAGTATTATTATACTGTCTCTCTGATACATGTTGATAAAACCCTTAGGATGTTAGCATGAGTACTAAGAATACGATGAAGATTATACTAGTGAGGCTTGGGTAGTCCGCAAGCACATCCTTTAACCGTTCCTAGTCGAGAGAGTATCGAGACAGGGCATCGATATTCCAGAGTAGATTAGTATGTAGGTTTCTTGACCCTGTATTGGGCGATGGTTGATCCCACATCCATTGGTTTTTGACATTAAAGATTATACACGGGTGCTCATTAGAGAATGGGTACACTGACCAGGACTCGCCGAGAACTCCTAGATGGTACTATACCTATCGTCAGATAGTAGTTCTCTGGTGACACTGGTACAGGTTACTCTGTAGACCCGAGATCGATATAGAGTCTTATGTGGTTCCCATTGTGCTTTGATTTCTTCCCTACCATGGCTCAAAGGAATCGTGGAAATAGGTGGATTTTAGGTACAGTCCCAAGTCACATGGAGGCAATGAGCGATAGGAGGGATTTCGTCTTTCCCAGTATTAGGAGTTGACGTTGCGCTATACTCGATTGGCTATAACTGGAAATCCTTGGACAGGGCTGTTGATGAGATTTACCGGTAAGTGTTATCAGTAGTTTCTCGACCCGTTATGAGCCTCACATCCGCATGACTAATCAAGTTATTGGGGTCTGACATTTACCACCCCTAGACTTGATATGCGACATATCAAACGAAGAGACCGGACTGTACAGTAAGTGATGCTTATAAGCTTCATGGGAGTTTGGACAAGTTTTCTTGTTGATCTTCTATTCTCTTAATACCTGGGTAGCCGTTATGTCCAGCTAGTACCGCTGACGGCTTGTGGATGACTGATGTGATCATTACCTACTGCTGGCATATTGACAAGTCTTTAGAGTCCCACACAGAGATTTCCTAGCTCAAGTAAAACAAAGTAGGGCACACATGTGATATGCAGGACCTTGATTAAATACGTGTATGTGATACCGTATTATAATCTCGTGATATATTATGTCGGTCGGTTATATGTGATATGACCGGGTTATTGAATCAAGTGTTGATTCGATAATGTGATATATATATAAATGATATTAGTCAGTTATATGTGATATAACCGGATTATTCAATCAATTTTTGATTTAATAATTTGATATATATTAATATATTTGATATATAAATATATATTAACTAACATAAAGCTCACTAAAGATTTTCTTCCCTTTCAAATGCATTTAATATATATGTGATATATATTTATATGTATTTATATATTGTGTCATGGTGGATGATACATTGGACATGGGTGTATGAGACTCACACCAAACTAAAGATAATAAGGGGTTTTATTTGTTAAGAGTTATTTCAAAATTAGGTGGAAATTGACATGGCTTGGATGCTTGTGGAAGCATGTAGAAGTCTTGACCAATTCCACTAATTTTTGTTTTACTCTAGATATTTTATAATCCAACCATTATCTTTAGCCATGCTTAGCTCTCTACAAATATCTTGGTGATATTTTTCTCACCCTAGTTCACACAAGAGTTCATCTTCTTGATCTCATTCTTGCTCTCTAGCTTTTCATGAGGTGATAAAGGAAAAGTGAAAGAAATTCTAAAGTGAGAAAAATTCCTACTTCATCAACCTACTCTCATCTAGCCCATTAGTGTAGGTTGTTTGCTTCACTAATTTCTTAATTAGTGAAGAGGTAGCTTGAGTTAGAGATACTTCAAGGTGGATCATTTTCGGTCTCGGAGATCCTTGAGCAAGCTCGTTCCTTTCGCCTAGTGGAGCCTACGAAGAATTCTAGGGACTACTACTTAGAGCTTTAGAAGTGAAGGACCGGTTTACAAAGGTCGTATTTCTTATTCACTTAGTGTAAATTTAGTTTACATGCATTTATACTCTAATTCTCTAGTTTGATTCTAGGATTGTATGCCTTAGCCCACCAGATTTTTTAAAATTACATACTTGATACCTCTAGAAACCTAGTAGTGGTGCTACGACATACTTTCATGGTATCCGAGCCAAGCTAGAGTATTAGGAGTAGTTTAGACGAAGTTAAAGTGTTCGATCGACTTTTCGAAATCCAAGTTTCATAGTTTCTGGAAATTTTTTCAAAAGTTGGAATTTTGAAGATTAAAAATATGCAGAAAATCGTGCAGGTTAAATAATGGAGCCCTAAAAAAACGAGGCCCTGACTATATTGAAACGCCGCGGAACCGCGGCCCAAACTTTTGTTTGGCCACGGTTCCATCACATTTTCATAGAGTTGCAAGTTCCAATTTCTTTTGCTGCTCTTTTTTGTTATTTTTTCACCTTCTGTGTATTTTTAATGAGACTCAAGTCTTGAGATCTCTGTGATTTGTGGGTGTTTGAGATATCAATCGAAATGTTTAACATCGTCTAGGTATATTTGATTTGTGATACAATATTTGGAATCCACAATAATTATTTTTTTGAAAACTATTTAGTGTTTTGTAAATCTGGCAATTTAGTCTCTTTTGATAGATTGCCACGGAGTTTCGATTCGGATCAAAACTCCGTCGCAATCTCGTATAGTATGCGAACATTCGTCGGGTAACACTATTAAATAACCACGCCCAATAGCCCCAACCAAGTGACTATAGGCGAACCCTATTGCCAAAAGCATCCGCTCGGGTGCTCGCGGCCATGGTGTTCCGCCTAAGTGCACTTTTTCGACGGCATCGGGGGTGCGTCCGTCTACTAGAGTTTCCGACGAGCGTTCGATCATATGTCAGGAATATTGTTGATTTACCCGACTGGATATTGAAAAGAGTTTTCTATCCGAGACTAAAATGCGAGGTTTATAATGTTAGGCATGAAATCTAGTGTATAAGATATTCTGGGTTTATGATGTCTAAGGTGGTTGCAGATTCTAATTATTGTAGTTTTCATTTTCTTTTCTGCAACCGTAAGTGTAATATGTGGTGTATCTCCGATTTCGTTGCTACACGTCAACGAATTTCTGGATACGTATATTTACTTACGTTGAAGACATGTGAAGTTATGTGTTGTTGTGATATGTTATATTGGATCGTCGTGATTGAATAGCCGGGGGTTTTTGCGTGAGAAAAGAGTTTTTCTATTTTCATTCATGTAAAAATTGTATGTAATATTCTTTTATTGGGATACTTCCGGATCGAGGATGATGTCACCACTGATGTATATTATTTAGTTTTCCATATTAAGATAGACCCAAGGCGGGGAGCACAAGTAACCGGGTTCTAGAGTCCAGTGGGAGGCCATCTCGACGAGTCGAGACCGAGTCTCCTAACTCTAGAATTGCTAGGGTTGCTTGCCGCTCTCGTAGGGGTCTAGAGATGTGGGTTTGTCTATTCATCACGACCGTGGAATCCGTGTTTTTCATTACTGGCTTAATTTAAAACACGGACCTCCTAGCATATCCTATATTTCATATATTGACTTCTGCTGCAATATTCTGTGATGTGATCATATAACCGCATGAGACGAATGCTTTATATTATATATATGATATATAATAAACCTTGCTTATGTTTTGCACCCGCGCTAGTCCTGCCCCCGCTCTTCCGTTAGTTAAGTAACATAACGGTGCATGACGGGACCCCGTGGAAAATGCGGATGGCATAAGCGTACGTTCTATTTTCCTTTCTTCTATAATGTTTAGGGAACATAAATGATGGGATTTCATTAACGAGATTAATGAAAAAGAAACAAACCTATAGATGTTGCAGAATCAAAATTTTCAAAAAAGGTAGCTTTAGTTCTTACTTTGCATAGTGGTGTTCCTTGAAGAATATCCAGCACTTCATTCGATGAGGAAAGAGCCTAGATCCCTTCACCGGGTATGATCTCTAGCAAAAACTGGCAATTGCTATAACCCACTCGGTTTATTTTGAAAAACACTCGATTTTAAAAGTGGAGCTTAAACCACTCATTTTCAAATCATCCGATTCTATAACAATATCAAGTTTATTTCGCAAAAGGTTTTCTTAAAAACCTGTCGTAGCCCTCCATCATTTCAGATAAGGACTATTTAATATTCATACTGCGTTTGTTGGCCTCTGTCAAGGCGTAGTGTGTGGTAACTAATTAGTGCATATCTGCAACCATATGATGCGATTGGATTAGGGAAGTCGTCTGATTTTGTTGGCCTCCATCAAGGATCGTACGGGTGGGTTTAATTCAATCAGGAAATGAACGGGTTGAACTTGACTAGCGGACTATGGTTTGTTGGCCTCCGTCAAGGTCATGGGACGCTAGGGGAAAAAACAACTGTTCGGAATTTCAAGTGTTGAAATTTGCAATGAGATTACACACTTTTTATGAGATAGTTGGATCTCTATACCCACTGCGAGTAAGTGTTGCTCTTGGGAGAGTTTTGCACTTTATAATTAGTTGATCCAGTAGGTGTCTGAGAAAGATGTTAACGGGATCATGCCCCTGCGGAAACGATATTATTTAATTAGTTTCATGCGAAAGCATGGGGAGACTCCCCTGGAGTACCAATACCTACCTGGAGAGAGAGAAGAAAACACTTTAGCATATACTCTTGCAAGATTATATTGGTTATTATCTTATCTAATCAGGATGGCTCCCACTGTTTTTATCAAATCTTCCTTAACCCTAAAAGGTAAAATTAACCGGGATTAATTACACCCTACAAGTTCCTGGATTATTTAAAAGAGAATGAGATTCTCTATCAGCTTACTCCTTCATATACACCACAGTACAACGGTGTATCAGAGCGGAGGAGTCGTACCCTATTAGATATGGTGTGCTCTATGATGAGTACTGCTGAGTTACCTATTTTCTTTTGGGGTTATGCACTTGAGACAGCTGCATACCTATTGAATAGAGTTCCAACCAAATCAGTGCTTACCACTCCATATGATATATGGGAGGGGAAGAGACCGTGTCTTAATTTCATTAAGATGTGGGGTTGTCCGGCCTATGTTAAAAGGCAAAATCCGGAAAAACTGAAGGCAATGTCTGTTCTGTGTAAGTTTGTTGGATATCCCAAACATTCGTGAGGGTATATCTTCTACCACATCGAGGAACAAAAATTGTTTGTTTCTCGGAATGCCACCTTTTTAGAAAGGGAATTTCTTGTGAAATAAATTTATGGTAATAAGGTAGAACTGGAAGAATTTCCGGCTACACAAACTAAAACTGATGATTTGGTCGAACCGAAGGATTCAATAGTCTCCAACGAAGCTCAGCCACTCCGCAGATCTAGTAGGGTTCCTCACCCAACTGAAAGATACCGCAGTTTTCTCATAGAAGGTGGAACTGAGGATTGCATCATTGAAGATGATGACCCAACTAGTTTCGAGCAGACCATCACGAGTGGGGACTCTGTGAAATGGCTGGATCATATGCGATATGAGATGGTATCCATGTACACCAACAAAGTATGGACTTTGGAAGTTGCTCCTGAAGGGGTTTTACTTCTGTACACCAACCCGTACTAGTTTTTCTTCTGTTGCTTTATTTAGGCATTTTATAGGTTATTGTATTGTTTGATTTGTTCCAATATTCATACATAGAAATCTGGGAATGTTTTAGTATAGGTTTTGTTTAAGTTTCCGATATTTCAATACGGGTTTTCGTATTTCTGTGCCGTAACTGGTTTATTGATGTTTGCACGTTAACAACATGGATATCTTGTCGTTTTTGGGTTAAGTAAGCTGTAGGATCTAACCTACGGGTGCCTATCTTGTTGTTTTGATTTCGATATGATATTTACATCGATGTGATTTAATTACAACTATAGGTACGATCGTGAAGGTTTACGAGACGGAGTTGACGGACATTGCAATCGTGGATTCAACGAGCTCGACAAATTGGAGAGTAGATTTATATCTACGGGGGAAGTCAGGTGGATGGCGTATAGCACCAACGTAACCATATAACTAGGATAGTTATACTATCTAGTTAGTTATTTATGTTATTGATATGGTTTCGCATCTAGTATGTCCTTCATATTTATACAGTTTCATATATAGTATTAGTGACATACGTACATGATACAAGATCCATACAATATGGATGTTGTGATAATGTGGATATTGTATGAGGAATCAGACCATACTTGGGATGACGAGATTAGCGTGCTGAATAAGGCCAAGTTTTCTTTAGACTCATAGAGTCATGTTTTATTTCGTTTTAGAACGTAATACTTGAGTGAGCTATACTCTTTTAAAAAAACTAACGATTCGTTTCCCTTTTAAATGATAAATGACAAGGATGCGATGCTAATTTCCAAAAAGAATATCTATTTTTAACCTAAGGCAGCTTTCTTATTTCAAAATCAACGTTTCGTTCCATTTTCAAAAATAATTGTATAGCTCATAGCTAGTAGTTACATTTAATAATTACGCTTAGATTTACTTTACATATTCGCGATATATTTATCGATGTTATACGTTTCTGTGATACGAACACAATGATAGAACACTACACAACTACCAATGAGTATTATGTTGCACAAGCACATACGCATATGTTACACTCCACCTCATTGGTACTGCCATGTCACTGTAGGGCTGTTATATTACTTGATGCGTATGTAGATGTTGATGCAAGTATGCTTTATACACTTTTAGAACACTTGTACAAATACTAATGATTGCCATGCTGCACGAGCACAGACGCGCATACTACAACACTCATCATTAGTATTTCCATGACACAGTAGAATTGATATGTTTGTTTCCTGCATGTCTATATTTACGTACAGTATCATCATTACCTGCTGAATTATTGTGAACATCAGTAACATGGATATTCGTATTTGATTCTTATGAGTTTTCAAGGTGTTTTACTTTTAATGATATATATCAATGGTATGGGACGTTGTTATATATGTATAATATATATATATATATATATATATATAATATCATCAGAATGATCTATGCAAGTACTTTATTCTTTACTCGATATTTCTGGATATGATAAGTTGACGTCCACCATGAGCTTGATGTTTCCTGATTGTTTTATTCCGAATAGAGTGGGGGAGATATACGGTTACGGACTTGCTACATATCCGTACTGAGTGGGGGAGTATACAGTTGGATACATGATGGACCCGGTCGAGACCGAGAGGCAGGAAAGCCGCGTTAGAGGTGGGGAGCCTAATGAGGATACTCGATAACGGAGATAGAGATGAGCACGGCAGATATCCAGGGGATACTGTCCGGGGCTTGATTTGGGCACGGCGGATATCCAGGGATACGGACCGGGGCCAAAGATATCGGATGGCGATCATCTGTTGAGATGGTGTTGAGGATATCTGCATTTGCATGTTGGTGATGGACATGAGAGATTTGAGGATTAACGTGTCGTTGATGGATACGAGGGATTTCTGATTTCGGGTGTCCATACTGGACATCCAGATGTTGATATGTTGCTATCATATGAGGTATACAGTTGTGTTATGAGTTATTGTAGCCGACCAAGACTGGTCCGGGGGACAGTACCTGCATACCTTATTATGGGTTATTGCATATAAAAAGGATTTCTAAAAACGAGCTATAGTCTCATTATTTTGACGTGCCTAGTATGACACTGCGATATTTTAAACCGTAAACCTCTTAACACTCTTCACTAAAAACAGCAAGACACATATCTTAAATAAGATATCTTTTATATTTCATACTATCACGTCTGATTTTATGCCGTGACATATGTATTGCGCGTCTATTTTTAAGAAGAGGTTTACATATATAATTTCGGCTACTTATGGGCATATACCTAGATACATGTCATTTGTATATGATATATTCTATTTTGGGTTCATGTGATGGATAGACTTGCATTTATGATACATATGCATATCACATATTATATTAGTACAAGATATGATAGTATTATACTTATGACCTAGGTATTGTTGCGCATTTCGATTTCTACCTTGTGATGCACTTTTATTCACTGAATTGGCAACTCACCCCCGTTGTGCCACAGTTTCTTGCAGGTCACCGCTCAGATTATCGGCGGATTGCAGCACACCCTTCTTCTCAGTGATGCTTTGGCAGGTGGGCTACTGTTGTTCGTACCCAAACTTGTATATTTATATATTCTTGTATCTAGTAAAACTCCATCGACTTAGAACTTGTATATTATGGACTTAGAAGCGAGACTTAGAGTTGTGTGTTTATGGCGTCATACTCATTGGAGTCGACATTTCTATATTGTTGATTTTGTGTCGCTTTCCTTTTCTTTGCCATTGTGTGTCGTATATTGTTTGTTGGTTGCTCCGCCGTTTGGGCGTGGAAGCTAGCTCCCGTTGGGATGCTATTTTTATTATTATGTTGTAGCGGGTTTTATTCAAAATTTACAAAGGAGGTGATGTCGAATTTTAAAACGTAATAGATGCTTTTCAAACATACTTAGTTAGACTTAAATGTTTATTTTAAAAACCGATCCCCTCTGATGACTATTTTAAACTTCACCTCCAATATTTTCAAAAAGGGTTTAGATTCTGGGTTTTGTCTTACTTGGACCGTGTCGACGTCTTTAGATGTCACGTGATTTAAGTGCCGGTCACGTGCCGCATTTAGGTCGTGACATTTGGACATTGTATTTCAACGAAATGCATGTATAAAATCAGAGAAGTCATAAGTAAATGGAATATAGTACGAGTACCAACCCCCTTGTCCTAATGGACATCGGACAACATATAATATTTTGTATAAGTCCTCTGTGTTTAATAACTTAAACCTTGTGTGTCATAGGTTGAAAACTGTATTATGGTTAAGAAGAATTATACTATTGTTGAATGCACCTTACCTAACCATCAGCTGATATAGGTAAACGTCATACGTCATAAACATAATTTCAAAAAGTTATATCTTACTTTATAAAATAAACGTGCAGATATATCGGTTTGAAATTGGTGCACAACAACGGATATTCAAAACCAAATATTTGTCGTTATGCCAAACTCAGGTGATCTCCTCAAATATCACCAATTACAAAGAATTCTGATATTGAGTGTTAGGAATATGTATGCCCTAGAGGCTATTATTGTATGATATAGTGGATGCTTGGACAAATATATATAGGACTTTCTTGCTCGATTTGATAGTATGCTATCCGGTTGCTCTTTATCTTAACATGTATGCTTGTATTATTATACTGTCTCTCTGATACATGTTGATAAAACCCTTAGGATGTTGACTTGACTACCAGGACGATGATGCAGATCAAACTAGTGGGGCTTGAGTAGTCCACAAGCACATCCTTTAACAGTTCCTAGTCAAGGGAGTATTGAGAAAGGGCATCGATATTCCAGAGTAGACTAGTGTGTACGTTTCTTGATCCTGTATTGGGCGATGGTTGGTGTTTGATATCAAAGATTGTACACATATGCTCATTAGAGAATAGGTACACCGAACAGGACTTGCAGAAAACTCCAAGATGGTATTATGCCTATCGTCTATTCCTATCGTCAGATAGCAGTTCTCTGGTGACACTTGTACAGGTTAGTCTGTAGACCCGAGATCGTCATAGTGTCTTGTGTGGTCCCACTGTGCTTTGATTTCCGCCCTACCATGGTTCAAAGGAGTTTTTCCAACAGGTGGATTTTGGGTACAGTCCCGAGTAACATGGAGGCAGTGAGCGATAGGAGGGATTTCGTCTCTCCCGGTATTGGGAGTTGATGTTGGGCTATGCTCGATTGGCTATAACAGCAAGTCCCTAGCCAGGGCTGATGAGATTTATTGGTAAGTGTTTCAGTAGTTTCTCGAACAGTTATAGGCCACACATCGGCATGACTTATCAAGTTACTGTGGTCTGACTATTCCACCCCAAAACTCGATGTGCGACATATCAGACGAAGAGACTGGACTGTACGGTAAGTGTTGCTTATAGGCTTCATGGGAGTTTGGACAAGTTTGCTTGTTGATCTTCTATTCATCAATACCTGGGTAGCCGTTACGTCCAGCTAGTACCGCTGATGGCTTGTGGGTATTTGATATGATCAATACCTATTGCAGGTGTATTGACGAGTCTTTAGAGTCCCACACAGAGGTTTCCTTGCTCAAGCAAAATGAAGTAGGGCACATATAGTGATATGTGCAGGAGCTTGATTAAATACGAGTATGTGATACCGTATTTTAATCTCGCGATATTTGATATCGGTTAGGTTATATGTGATATAACCAGATTATTGAATTAAGTGTTGATTCAATAATTTGTTATATGTATATATATTTGATATTGGCCGGTTATATATGATATAACCGGATTGTTGAGTCAAGCATTGATTTAATATCAAGCATTGAATATTGTCGGTTATATATGATATAACCGGATTATTGAATCAATTGTTGATTTGATAATTTGATACATATATGATATCGGTCGGTTATATATGATATAACCGGATTATTGAATGAAGTGTTGATTTAATAATTTGATATATATTTATATATTAACTAATATTAATGCTCACTAATGATTTTCTTCTCTTGATATATAATTGTATATATATATATATAACTGAATTGTATCATGATAGAAGATACATAGAACATGGGTGTATGAGACTCACACTAGAGCTAAAGATAATTGGGATAATTTAATTTAAAAGTAAAAGAAAAAGAGTAGAAAATGAGTCATAGCTTGGATGCTTGGAAAAGCATTGAGAAGCCAAGACTCATCTTCTCTTTTTGTTTTATTCTTAGATATTTATTCATCCCAATCTTATCTCTAGCTCATGGTTCATTCTCTCGTACTCATTCACTCACACACCCAAGTTCATCTTTTTCCTCAAGAGCTCTCTAGGGTTTTTCTTGAGTTAGAAAAAGAAAGAGAAAAAACTTTCTGAAGTGAGCAAAATTCCTACTTCATCAACCTACACTATCCTAG
Organism: Agapanthus africanus; assembly: GCA_030015575.1. Taxonomy (NCBI): domain Eukaryota; kingdom Viridiplantae; phylum Streptophyta; class Magnoliopsida; order Asparagales; family Amaryllidaceae; genus Agapanthus; species Agapanthus africanus. Next base: position 833,262,147 of record JASDDO010000024.1, on the reverse strand, counting down.
CCTTTTAGTATAGGTTGTTTGCTTCACTAATAGCTTGATTAGTGAAGAGTGGGCTTGAGTTAGAGAGACTTCAAGGTGGATCGTCTTCGTTTTCGAATACTACAAAGCAAGCGCGATCTTTTCTTCAAGTGGAGCCAAGAAGAGTTCTAGGAACTACCACTTGGTGCTTTAGAAGTGAAGGACTTGGTCTACAAAGGTTGTAACCCTCTTCACTTAGTTTAGAAATTGTTTTCTTGCTTACAAACCCTAATTCTCTAGTTCGATTCTTAGATTGTATGCCTTAGCACTCTAGATTTTTTAAAATTGCATACTTGATACTCCTTGAAACCTAGTAGAGTTGCTAAGACATTCTTTCATGGTATAAGAGCCAAGCTAGAGACTTAGGCAAAGTCTAGACAACATTAAAGTGTTCGATCGACGGTTTTAAACACGGATTTTACTAGTTTCCGTCCTTTTTTCCAAATGTTTGATTTTTCACAATTAAAAATTCTTATAAAATCATGCAGGTAAAATTATGAAAGCTCAAGAAATACGAGAACGTAACTCCATAACTTGGTGGTGGAACTGCCGCAAATACCATGTAGTTGCGGCCCTTCCGCCACGCAATAGTGGAGTTACGGTCTCGTTTTTCTTGTGCTGCTTCATTTTCATATTTTGGACTTTCTGGGTATTTTTGATGAGGCTCAAGTTGTTCATGTCTCTGTGAGTTGTTATTGCTTGAAACATCGATCTAAATGTTTAATATCGTTTAGATTACTTTAGTTATGTGATACAATTTTTGGAATCCACATTGATTAGTTTTGTGAAAACTAGTTAACGAGTTGTAAAGCTCGCATTTTAGTCTCAACTAATAGATTGCCACGGGGTTTCGATTCGGATCAAAACTTCGTCGCAATCTCGTATTGTATACGAATTGTCGCTGAGAAACACTACTAGATAGCCACGCCCCATAGCCCCGACCAAGTAACTATAGGAGAACCTCATGGCTAAAAGCATCCACTCAGGTGCTCTCGGCCGCGGTATTCCGCCCAAGAGCACTTCATTGACGGCATTGGGGGTGCGGCCATCTACAAAAGTTCCCGACAAGCATTCGATCTTATAATTCGGAATCTTGTTGAATTACCCGACTTGTTTTTGAAAAATGTTTGCAATTCGAGACTTAAATGCATGGTTTATAGTTGTTAGGAATGAAATCCGAAATATATGATAATCCGGGTTTATGATGTCTAAAAATGCGGATTCTAATTATTGTAGTTTTCATTTTTTTTTTCTGTGACCGTAAGTGTAATATGTTGTAGTATCCTCGATCTCATTGTTATAAGTCAACGGCATTAGAGATACACATATTTACTTACGTTGATGAAATGCGATGTTATTGTATTGTTAGTTGATATGTTATATTGGATCGTCGTGATTGAATAGCCGGGGTTATTTTGCGTGAGATGAGAGTTTTTCTATTTTCATTCATGTAAATTTTGTATGTAATATTCTTTTATTGGGACACTTTCGGGTTGAGTTTATTGTCTCCATTGATGTATATTATTTACTTTTCCGCATTAGGATAGACCCAAGACGGGGAGCACAAGTAACCGGGTTCTAAAGTCCAGTGGGAGGCCATCTTGAGGAGTTGACACCGGATCGCCTAACTCTAAAATTGGCAGGGTTGCTTGACGCTCTCGTAGGGGTCTAGGGATGTGGGTTTGGTTATTCATCACGATCGTGGAATCCGTGTTTTTCATTACTGGCTTAATCTAAAACATGGATCTCCTAGTATATTCTGTATTTCATATGTTTGCTTCTGTCGACTCAGTGTATGATGTGATCATATAAACTGCGTGAAACGAATGCTACTTATATGTATGATATACTAGTAGACATTATCTATGTTTTTCATCCACGCTAGTCCCGACCCCGCCCTGTCGTAAGTTAACTAACCTTATGGTGAAACCCCGGGTCCCTATGGCGAATGTGGATGGCATATATGTGTGTTTTATTTTCGTTTTCTTTTGTGATGTTTAGGAAACATAAATGATGGGACGCCATTAATGAGATTAACAAAAAGAAAAGAAACCTAAAGATGTTGTAGAATCAAAATTTTCAAAAAGATAGCTCTAGTTCTTACTTTGTATAGCGGCATTCATTTATGAATATCCAGCACCTCATTCGATGAGGAAAGAGCCTAGATCCCTTCACCGTGAATGACCTCTTTAGCAAAACTAGCATATTCTACAACCCACTCGATTTTTTTTAAAACTATTCGATTTTAAAAGCGGAGGTTAAACCACTCCTTTTCAAATCACTAGATTCTACAACGATATCAAGTTTATTACGTTAAAGGTTTTCTTCAAAACCAGTCGTAGCCCTCCATCATTTTAGATAAGGAATATTTAGTATTTGTGTTGCGTTTGTTGGTCTCCGTCAAGACGTGGTGTGCGGTAACTGATTAGTGCTTATCTGCAGCATATGATGCGATTGGATTAGGGTAGTCGTGCGACCTTATTGGCCTCAGTCAAGGGTCATGCGGGTGGGTTTAATTCAATCATGAAATGATAGGTTGAATTTAACCAACGGCCTATGGTTTGTTAGCCTCCGTCAAGGTCATAGGTCATTAGGGGTAAAAACAAATATTGGGAATTTCAAGTGTTGAAATTTGCAATGAGATTGCATACTTTCTATATGATAGTTGGATCCTGATACCCACTGCGAGTAAAAGTTACTCCTGCCAGAGTTTTCCACTTTTCAATTAGCTAATCCAGTAGGTGTCTAAGAAAGGTGTTAACGGGGTTATGCCCCTGCAGAAACGAGGTTATTTAATTAATTCCATACGAAAGCATAGGGAGACTCTCTCGGAGTACCAATACCTGCCTGGCTGATCGATTGACGAACTTGTAGGGTGTAACTAATCCCGCCTAATCTTACTTTTAGGGTTTGAAGGAAGATTTGATAAAAACAGTTGGATCCATCCTGAATAGATAAGATAATAACCAATCTAATCTTGCAAGAGCGCACGCTAAAGTGTTTTCTTCTCTCTCTCTCTCTCCAGGTAGCGACCATGAACGCCTTAATTAGGATAATAATATGGATGTATTGACCGAACCTGCTTATTATACTAAGATGGGGAACGTTGGTTCCGCTCTATCTTATGACTGTCATAAGTCAGAGGAAGGGATAGGGGAATGCACAGATTCCCATGCAACCTGAACAAAGAAAGAGTATTCTGATGCATCTTCTTCGCATGTGTTCGTTATTGAGAACCGTTGTAACACCCGAGCCCAATACTACTATTTTCAGTTACTGTTTGAGCATTTATGTGGTACTCATTTCATTTAGCCTGCCTGTTTGTCACTTACTGTAAAATTTTATCTGGCAAAGTCATTTCTGCATATAACAAATTTTAGCGTCTAAAATGAAATTAAAAATATCCAACTTGGCCTACTCGACACCCCTAGCCTTGTGGTAGCGTCCGTGCATCGAGTTCTCGTCCCGTTCGGTGAAACGGGCGAGTTTGGACGGCAACGCACGCGTACAGGTGTCCGTCTTGGGAGTTTGCTTTTTAATCATAAAACACTTAATTTTAAAATTTGGAACCCGCTTAAAATCCTATTATTTCAATTTCAAATTTTTGGACCCAACCCGGGCGCGATTTGAAAATGTTTTATTTGGCGCCGAAATCCCAAAATTTAATAATCTTTAAACTATAATATTCTGTAACCATATATATTTTGTCACGTTAATTAAATTTGTGAATATTTTTTTTAAAACCTCTAAATTAACTTTAACCAATCAAATATTTTTGTTTAACAGAGTAATATCCTTGAACTGTGTAAATCTTCTAAAATTTTTCCTTTTCAGCCAATCACCACGAGATCCTTATCATCTCGTGGGCCCCACCTCTTCAACCTCTCTCTCTGTCTCACATCCGATTATCTCTCTCTCTCCTTCTCTATCTTTCTCTATCTCTCTCTCTCTTTTTATTAAAGGCACACTGAGCATCAGTGAATTCCTGGTTCTGGCTGCGGCCCAACGCGCGAATGTTTCCGTAAGAAATGATCTCGTCAAGATCATAACAATGGTCAGCCATAGTATCTAAAATAAAAAAAATCATGAGGATATAGTGGACAAGCCAATCAAAAAGAACGCTTGTCTAGATGGATAGTGGACTATGGACATTCCCTAGGGGAAAATATCATAACAAGCTTCTTCTCTACTGATTGACTACAGAATGACAACCTAGGGGTAAAGAGACCCTAAGGAGCCTCCATGCGAAGAAACTGAGTTCTTCATAGGAATTAAATTCCTTATTAAGAGAAGGGAAATAAATTCCCAAAAGCATTTTTTCTGTAAACGGAGTTAAACTCCATGGATCATCGTCTAAGCTCTAAGAGATCTACTTTTGAAGGCTAAAATGGTTTCATACTTTGGTTAAAAAGCTCGAAGAAAAATGGGTTCTTTGTTAAAAAAGGGGTAAAAACCCTTGTTTTGGATTTAAAATCCAGAGGAACGTGAAAGTTTACTGTTTGTCCAAGGACATTACCTGAGAAAAAGGGTCACTTGAACAGAGTTAAACTCTGAAGATGATTTCAAGACAGAGAACTAAGCTCTGGAAGAAGAGAATTAAATTCTCAAGGGAAAAAAGTTCTCAAAAGGAAGAAGATGAACAAAGTGAAGGCGTCTCTGAAATGACCCCAGTATTTATGGGGGGTGATGGAAACGTTTCATCTTCCCAAATCCCTAAACGAATCCAACGGTCGCAAAAGGTGACAGCGTTGCACTCCCGTGCGGACACGTGAGAACAACGCTGTGGGGGCATTTGTTTCCTGATTTAAAATCATGAAAGCCCACGGAAGAGGCTTCAGAAAAGGGTCGCGTGCTTACACGTGACCAGCAGTCACATGTTGGCACGTGACATCTAAAAGCATCGGCAAGGCAAATTCAGCTTCCCGACTACATCAAAGAAAAGGGCTTCAAAAAGGGTCGCGTGCTCCCACGTGATCTGGGTCACGTGTTGGCACGTGAAAAATTAAAAGCGGCTTCAAAGGCAAACCGGTTCCCTGATCAAATCAAAGAAAAGGCTTCAGAAGAGGTCACGTGCTCCCACGTGACCAGGGTCACGTGTTGGCACGTGATACTCAAAAGCAGTAGACTTGTTCTCTGGTTAAATCAAGAAAAAGAGTCCAGACGAGGGTCACGTGCTCACACGTGACCAGGGGTCACGTGATGGCACGTGACGGTTAAGCAGCAACCAGAAGACAGAGCGCAAAAAGAAAGAAGAAGGCTCGTTCCAAGGGGGTCATGTGCCCACACGTGACCAAGGGTCACGTGGCCACACGTGACCAAGGGTCACGGGCCGACTTCAAAGCCTATTTGTTAACAGAATTAAATTCTGAGAAAAGATCTCTCAAATCTTTCCAAAAGCAACCGATTGAATTAAAGATGATTAAATATCATCTATCTATGGGAAAATCTCGAATTTGGAAAGATTTCCCCGTAAAATCTAACCAAAATAACAGAGGAGAATATCTGGATTTAAAATCCAATGGTGAGTAAAATTCACCTAATAATCTAAAGGTCCAAAACGAATGATGAATACAAATCAAATCTCCTAATGAAAGATCCACCGAAACTAATTGACTCGGCTTCTTCTCCTATAAATAGGAGCCAAGAGACACACAAAAAGAGATATATGCAGAGGGAAGAAAAGAGAGAGAGCCTTGATAATTTAGAGGAATTTGGATCTTCTGCAAAAGAAAACCCTAGGTAAGAAAGGGAAGGTTGCATTGAAAGAAAAGAGAATTTAATTCTCAATAGAGTTTAACTCTGATATAAAACAGAAGGACATATTTCTTCTCTCTTTGATGGAGGATCTGTAAAGTGCACATCTCCCCTTGAGTTGAGAATTTAATTCTCAATGGGTTGAGATCCTGCCATGCAGATCCAAAGCATAGAGAGGGAATGGAAGCACGAGAATTTAATTCTCACAGAACTATAGGAATTTAATTCCTTCAAAATAAAATTAGGGTTTGACCCTGTGTTATGGGAATTTAATTCCTTCAGAATGAAAAGAATCAGGGTTTAACCCTAATTAAGAACTTAGTTCTGTTAAAACAACAAGAATTTAATTCCCTTAATTTTGTTCCCCAGAATAATTCTCTAACAGAGAGTTGGGGTTTAATTCCTTAAAGCTTTTATTAGGGTTTAACCCTATTCAGTTCTTCACATATATGAGGAATTTAATTCCTACAGAAAATTCAGAGTTCAACTGTTCAAAAGGAACTAGGAATTTAATTCCTCTGAAATTATTGTTAGGGTTCAACTCTACGAGGAATTTGATTCCTGGAAGGGATTAACAGATCTTCTAAGCAACTACAGAAAAGCAGGGTCACGTGTCACCACATGACCCCCCCAAAAGATCTACAGAAAGCCCTTTGAGGCAGTGCATCACGTGCTCCACGTGACCCCCGAAACACAGAAAGAAAAAGCAAAAGAAATAAAGGCCTTGGGCGCTCTCACGTGCACCCACGTGACCCCTTGGCTGATGCTTTAACAATCAGCGCACTAATCCTCCTCACGTGGCGGCACATGATGCTCCAAAGAAAACATAAAAAGTGTTTAACGCTTATTTACAGAACGAAGAAAAGGAGATCTGGCTCCATATTTAGGGCGCCCTCTCGTGTCACTACGTGACCCTTAATGAGCATTCTAACAGACAAGAGCGAGGGCCTTCATCACGTGCTCACACGTGATGGCCGCCAGAATTAAAAGAGTTAAACACTGATCTGCGGAATAAAATAAAGGGAATCAGGGCGCTCTCACGTGTCCACACGTGACCCCTCTCTCCTTAGTGTTTAACACTAATCTGAAGACTTTGTCCTCAGTGTTTAACACTGATTTTCTTAGTGTTTAACACTAATTTGGAAAACTCTATTGGCAGTGTTTAACACTGATTTGCTTAGTGTTTAACACTAATTTGGAAACTCTGTTCCCAGTGTTTAACACTGATTATCTTTTAGTGTTTAACACTAACTTGCTAATCTTATTCCCAGTGTTCAACACTGTTGGTCTTTAGTGTTTAACACTAGTTTTAGCCCAATTGGCTAAGTTTCTAGAGGCAAAGCCTTTCCTTCAATGGACCAACAGAGGGCCAATATTTCAAACATAATTGGACTTAGCCCAAACTGGCCATAAGTCCTCAAATCATCTTGAACTGAGCACATCTGCTTTTTCAACCAACTCATTGGTTTAGGGTACATCTCTGAACTCCTCTGATATTTGTCGTTGTAATCCTTCAACGTCTTCAGAGAGGTGACGGGTCCCGACAACCACACATCAACACGGACTGTGGGGTCCTTAAACTCATGGACTTATGCGTCCCTAAACCAAGATACGGACTGTGGGGTCCTTAAACCCGCGGACTTATGCGTCCTTAAACTAACGGACTAATGTGTCCTTAAACACGCCCATGTGGACTGTGGGGTCCTTAAACCCATGGACTTATGCGTCCTTAAACTACCAATGGACCACCATGTCCCTAAACTGGTATTGGACCACCATGTCCCTAAACTGGTATTGGACCACCATGTCCCTAAACTGGAACAATAAAGCCCCAAATGCTCTTTTGTCGAATCTAAACGATCCTGTTTAAGTTGATCTTAGCCTAAAATATGGCTAACGTATCCTTAAACCTTCAAACAGACTTTAGTCCCAAATTGGACTCTAAATCCCCCAATCAACTTTGGCTCAAGGGTACATCTCTGAACTCCTCTGACACTTGTCGTTGTAATCCTTCAACGTCGTCAGAGAGGTGATGGGTCCCGACGGCCATACATTTAATGGACCACCATGTCCCTAGACTGGAACAATCGAGCCTCCAAACACTCTTTTGTCGGATCTAAACGATCCCGTTAAGTTGATCTTAGTCTCAAATTGGACTAACGTATCCTTAACAAACGTTTGAGTTGATCTTAGCCTCAAATATGGATAATGTATCCTCAAACCGAAACCCCAAACCCAAATCTAAGAAAATACGGATTTGGACTAATCCACGTCCTACGGGCGACGACATAAATCAGTCTCCGTATACAATCCACGGGCAACCACAAACAAAACAAGCACCCACGACACGAAGTGACCAGCTGGAGAAGGAGAAAGTTGTTACCGCGATGCGGTAGCGTAATTAACTTCAGGGGTTGCGCCTGCAGGGAAGAGCGTCCCCACAATCAAAAACCCCTCAAGCGAGGGGGAATCTGACGAAGTCTGCTACATCGGCCGCATCCGTCTAAACCTCCGATACACGGTGCCATAAATCAACTTGGCATCTTCGGAGAGGTGGACGGATAGCACCTATTAGCATCTGCCCCGAACCTCAGGCGAGACGTCCCGCGTCTCGGCCGCCGTTCGGAGGGGAACAGGCGGTGTCAGTAAGGTAGAGGGAATGGGCATGGAAAAAGTTTCCGGACCGATAGTAGGGATGGAGAAATATTTCTATTAGCACAGGAAAAGCCATTGGAAGAAGGACTGCATGGCTTGGAACGCCAGAAACCAGGATTCGAAGCACGTTGTGGTTTCGGCTTCAGGTGTGTTTATGATTAAAAACTGTATGTCAATTAACTCTACTTCCTGGGTACTAGATACCAGATCAGGATCTCATATCTGTAATTTATTGCAGCCTCTGAGAAACCATAGAGTTATCAAAGAAAGTAATATGACTCTCAGGATTGCTAACGGAATGAGCATAAATGTTGTATCCGTAGAGGAATATCACCTACGATTGACAAGTGGGCAGATTTTGATTTTGCGTAACTGTTTGTGCGTACCTAGTTTGGTGTTCAGTCGAAAATATTGTAATTTTTAACATAACAATTTCCCCACTTTTCTAATCATATAAGGATGTTTGTTATAAATATAACACGTATTGCAAGTTCATCTGGAAAATACCAAATACCACGTGTTATACATTATAATCAAAATTTTGGAAGGAAATTATGTGTTTATTATTTCAATCATGATATTGTATATCTCAACAATTTTCAGTGAGATTTTGTGCAGAAAATTATTTCAGGACAGATATCGGAATCGCAAATTTGCCGATAAAATACAGGAAATCAAAGAGATAAAATCTGACAGAGATTCAGAAGAGATAAGAAAATTCCAGATTTTACCTAAATACCATAAACCAACACCAGAAGACACAAGAAAAATGAGGCAACAAGCTCACCAAACGGCCGCGGATCCACGGTCGAGTCAGGCCGATCTGCCGCGGATCCGCGGCCGAGTTGGGGGCACCGGTGATGAAACTTCTCCAAAAGCTTCATTCCAACAATCTAGCGTACTTGAGACGCTCCATTATTACAGTCTCGTTCTGGAAACTTCCCTACAACAGCCAAGCTTCTTGAGAAAGCTTGATAACTATCTTATTCTAGAAGTTTCCCTACAACTACCTAGCTTCTTAGGGAAGATTGACCTAGCTTCTAGTGGAAGATTGGTGAAGGGCTATAAAATGAGATCTAAGCCTACATTAATGAGGTTGTTGATTGTAGTCAATTTGTAGCACACAAACCAAAACCAGATCAAATTCAATTCCAATTCAAGATCCAAATCAAGAATCGTTGATTCTAAAATATTATACGACGACATTCAAGATCCTTTATGCGAAGCTGATCATCATTAAGAGCACGAGATTCTCGACAGATCCAAGTCTCACGGTGATCGAGCAATGCGAAATTCGACGGAATAGTTACCTCTTCAAAGGACCGATCAAGAGCAATTCTTGTAACCTTGGATTAAAGGAAAGTGTAATTATAAGGTGATTAATAAAGGTGATCATTTGTTAATTCTCTCTTTCTTTAAATTCTACGATTATGAAATTTCTAATTCTTGATTCTTTTATTTTCATGATGCGTGAGTAAATTTCTGTTTGCTAAGGATTCGAAGGAATTCAGTAGATCAAATGGTGATGAAATCCTAGACGCATCTTAATTCTTATGAGAATTATGAAATTTAGGAGAAAGAATTGTCAACGACCAAATTTGGCACGAGATCACTGTTCTTGATAATTTCGTTACAATTTGGGATTAAATGAGTGATGATTTTCTTTGCTAAAGGCTAGATTTGAATATCAATGAAAAGATAAGGGATAATGAAGGAGAAACCCTAGTTTCTTCAATAGATCCCTAATCTTCATTCATCGCCATCGTTCTAGCAATAATTCATCAATAGATAAGATGAGTCATTTTTAGTATGCATCGTTGCTACTAATTCCAATCGAGTCCTACAAGTTATTCTACAATTTTCTTGATAACAAAAATTGATTTTTTGAACATTTTCTTGGTTACTAAATCTTAAACTCTTTCTTGATTTTTCATGAAAATATTTCATCCATTAATTCTTGATTCATCTTCTTGAATTTTCTTTACTATTTTCTTTAGGGTCAACTAAAGCAAGAACGAATAAATACATGAATCTCAGTGGACGACCCGTTCTCATTAACGAACTGCTTCGACACCGTTATTGATTGCGGCTATAAATTCTTTGATTGCGATAATACTTTTCATTTCAAACAATAAAAAAAAGATCAATCAAATGGCGCCGTTGCCGGGGATCCGTACGTAATTTGTTCGTGCTTGCTATTTGAGTTGAAATATTATTATTCGATCAAAAAATTTGAATCAAAATGGTATTGTGTGCTTAACGATTAGTGTGTGAATTTGGAAAGAAAATCTGAAATCACTGCAGCAGGGAGAAAATTATTCAGATCATTTGATCTAGGACAGAGGAGCAAAGGGAGCGGTAGTATAAAATTTTGTTCAAAGAACCATTCAAACAACCGTGGAACCACGGCGGATAGCACCAATTGGCGGCGGAACCATGGATTTTTAGACGATTTAGGGTTCCAGAATTCTCTGGTATATTCTATATTTTCTTATCTCTTCTCTGATCTGTCAAATAACAACTTTTCTGCAGGATTCTTTGCAAAAATTCGCCGCTCAAAAATAAAAATTTGCTGCGTGTTTTGATATTGGTTGTTTTGCATATTTTAATATGGAAATTAAGGGACAAAGACCAAATTTAGATTAGGTGGTGATTTCATTACCCTTCCTAAGCCCCGCAAATCACAAAACTAGCATCCGCATCACCGTTCATTAACTAAAAAAAATATCCAGACAAGACTCTTAGGACCGTCGCGCTTAATTAAGACAGAAGAAGGTCGTAGGTAATCTATTGCTTATCAGCATTTCTTTTGTGGTGTCTAAGGCAAGTGTGTCTAAGGCAAATGGTTACTTAATTAGGCCCGCTACTTACGTAGCGGATACCTCCCACTTACCTGGCACTTACCTAGCCGCAGGAGGGATAAATAGGTAGTAGAGGATTTATCCTATGATTTGTCTTCTGGAACTCTAGGAGCGGTCTAGTGACTTAACCTAGGTGAACGTAGATCTAGGCTTGATTGTGCATTTTTGTTGTGATTTTTCAAAATCCGTCTTTTTCAAAAAACAAACCAAAAACAAACCACTTTCTCTAATTATCACAAACGCTGCCATTTGTGCTAAACCGTTTAGTGCATGCTCGGCTGGACACGGGATTCTAGTGCTCGTCTTGTCCGCGTTCCTCCTATCGACTCCGAAGTCGGTAATTCTACATCTTCTTTTTCCTCACCACACATCACATCCACCGCAATGGACGGATTTCCATCAAACTTTAATAACACCACTCTGCCACCGTCTGCAAGTGCGCAGAACCCACGGCGCGTCTCTCTCCTAGAGAGATGATATCGTATACGTGGTTCTCTCCTTACCTATCTTTCCATTCCACCATCCAATATGGATAATTTCGAAATCAAACCTCATTACACCAATCTTTTACCTAATTTCACGGTCCCGAGTCTGAAGACGCATACGTTTTTATCACCAAATTTGAAAACGTTTATGCTATGATGGGCACTTCATAACTTTCTGTGGATGCTATGCGTTTACGTCTTCTCCCATTCACTATGTGCGATTTAGCCCAAAAATGTCTTTATAACACAACTGCACACTCTATTTCAAACTGGGATGAATTCGTCATAGCATTCCTTAAGAAATTTTATCCCAATCAAAATACTGCCCGTGTTCGTACTGAAATCAATCAATTTACCCAGTTTCCCAATGAACAATTTTGGAAGTGTTTTGAACGATTCAAGGATCTGCTAGTCCAATGTCCTCATCATGGAATCCATCAATAGGATTAGTGCCGAATCATATATGAGGGTATTAATCCAATAACAAAGCAGATGCTTGAATCCATGTATCAAGGCAATTTATGTCTAAAGACGATGGTGAAGCTTGGAAATTTTTAGAAGATTTTGCTGAAAAAACTTTGCAATGAGAGAGTGTGAGTCAACCATCATCTAGGGGTGGTATCCATTAACTTGATGTTTTCATAGCAGTCAAAGCTGAAACGGCAGCAATGCAAAAGAAATTTGAAGCTATGGAACACAAATTTTTATTAGCCTCCCTAAACCCAGTCACACTACCTAAAACCGTGTGTGGATACTGTTCCGATCCATCATATTTGACGGAAGAATGTCCTTTGAATTCTTCTTTTCAAGGTCAAGAACACGCTAATGCTTCTTTTCAGCTACGACTTAGAAACGATCCTTATTCTTCCACTTATAATCAGGGTTGGAGGAATCACCCTAATTTTGCTTGGAACTAGTACCAAACTCAATATACGGTTCCAAACCAAAATAACTTTCAAAGGGTCCCTCCACAACAACAGCAACCACTAAACTGAGTCAGCACCCTTTTCAACCACAAAATTTTCAAAATCTGGCAAACACTTCTGCACCGTATAATAATTCTTTGCAATTGGCCGGTACTGATAACTCCTATTCACTCGAACGAAACTTGGATTTATTCATAAAACATTCCATCCAAGTGTCAGCTGATATAAGGTCTTCTATCGATGATATAAAGAAGAACTCCGCCTCCCACGGTAAGAGTAGTAAATCGATAGAAGCACAAATTGCACGATTAAATGCCGAAATAAGTGCTAGAGAGAAAGGGAAACCTCCATCTCAACCCCTATCGAATCGTGGGCATTCACAACACTATAATGTGAGTGCCATTACAATGTTGAGATCCGGAAGAGTGCTGAATAATCAAGTCGGTGAACATATTGATAATGATGAATCTATCAATGACACCGCGGCTTCCACTTCCACTTCCACTTCCACTTCCACTTACACTTCTGACCCTAGTTCATCTTCTTCTGAGCCTATTCTCTGTTTTCCTCAAGGCTCGAACCCTCAGCCTACTTCTTATAGTCAACCAAAGACGATCCCCACTCCAATTCTAGGATCTGTTCCATCCACACGACCTTCTCCAATGTAGGACCCAGCTCTTATTGGTAAAGCACCTTATCCAAATAGGTTAAGGGAAAACAAACCAAGTCCACATATGGAGAAGATTATGGAAATGTTTAAACAGGTTAATATCAATATCCCTCTCCGAGATGCTATACAACAAATTCTGGCTTATGCAAAAATCCTAAAGGACTTGTGCACTAGGAAGAGGAAGACTCAAGTGTCCAAAAGGTATTCAGGACGAATAATGTTAGCATAGCTTTTACCCTACAATTACCAAAGAAACGAAAGGACCCTAGATGTCCTATAATCTCTATTTCTATTGAGGGTAAAAATATTAACCGTGATTACTTGACCTTGGCGCAATTGTTAACCTGCTTCCATACTCTGTTTATGAGTAGTTAGGGATTGGAGAGTTGAAACCAGCTCATTGTACTCTCCAAATGGCAGACCGATTCATCACCAAACCTAGGGGTGAGCTTGAGGATGTGTTGATAAAATTCGGGGAATTTATATTCCCTGTGGACTTTATTGTTTTGGATACACAACCTGTAGCAAACCTACGGAACCAAATTCCGGTGATTCTTGGTCGACCCTTCCTTGCCACTTCCATTGCAGTCATTAATTGTCGAAATAGTTCCATGAACCTATCCTTTGGGAAAATGACAATCGAGCTTAACATTTACAAGATTGAAAGTCAACCATCTGAACCCTCTGCTCATATTCTTGATGTCTGTTCTGTCCACGAGATAGCTCCCGAAAGCTGCAAGGTTGATGAACTTTGCTTTAATGATCTTGACGACATTAGCACATCATTATTTGATCTTGCAGATCATTGTGAGGACACTTTTGACGAGTACACTCCCGAATTTAAACTTTCTGACTCATCACAAAAGTCAGAGACACTTTCCGAGTTTGTATCCTTTGCAGGCTATGAACTTCTTCGAGAATCCGAATGTCATTCACTTATGTTGGTGTATATGCCCTAGAGGCCATTACTGTATCATACTAATATGTATATTACTTGATGGAAGCTTGGGATATTCACAGTTGTACAGACAATCTTGCTCAATATAGTAGTATGCTACTTGGTTTGCCTCTGCTTTAATGTGTACATGTGTGTTTATTTATCACCTATACGCATTAGTAGAGCCCTTAGGATCTTTGCTTGATTACCGGCGTTGTGATGGCGATCACACTCGTGGGGGCTGGGTAATCTACAAGCACATCCTTATACACGTCCCTGGTCGTGGGAGTATCGAGATAGGGCATCGATGCTCCGGAGTAGACTAGCGTATGCGCTTCTCATCCCAGCACGGGAGACGGTCTGTCCCACAGCCGTCAGTACGTCGTACTTGAGATAGTATGCGGGTGCTCGTTGGGTTACGAGTACACTGGACAGGACTCGTCGGGAACTGATGGTTGGTATTATACCTATCGTCAGTTATCAGTTCCCAGGTGACATGAGTACAGCTTAGTCCGCTGACTTGACACTGTCACTTCGCCTCGAGTGTGTTCCCACTGTTCTTTGATTACTACCCTACCACGGCTCTACTGAGTCGTGCAAACAGGTAGTAGTTGGGAGCAGTCCCGAAGCACTTGGAGGCAGTGACGGTTAGACAGGATTCGTCTCTCCCGGTATTGGGGGTTGACATCGCGCTGTGTCTAGGAGAGCCATTACACAAGTAGTCCCTGGCCAGGGCAAGCGAGATGTACTGGTAGGTTCCAGTGTTATCTCAGGGTGTATTGGGCTTCACTCCGACACGACTTGTACCGCTATTAGGGGACTGACGTTTACCGCCCCCCTAGGCCCGCCATGCGATGTATCAGACGAACAGACCGGACTGTACGGAGAATGTCACATTCAGACTCAGTAGGAGTTCAGATGGGGTTTCACCTCGTCAGCCTTCTTGTCGGCATCTACCTGGGGACCGTTACGCACAGCTAGTGCCGCTTGCGGTCTGTGGTTAAACCCACTGCCAGCGTAGTGTCGAGTCTTTAGAGTCCCACACAGAGGGTATTCGCCTCTGGGCAAAACAGAGTAGAGGTCGCATGGTTTTGCGACAGGGTTCGTTCTCATCCGCGCACTTGTGCACGTTTGGAGTCCAGACGGATTATACTGGCAGGCTCTGGTTTGAGCCAGATACTGGTATATGTTTTGGGGGTTGCTTTTATATCTTGGTATTCTTGTTCCTCGGAACGAGAATGCAGGTGTGTATGCACAGTTGCTTGAGGCGGAGAATGAGGTTTTTCATTAGGGTTTCGGATCGGGTGCGTATGCACAGTTGACAGTTATCATTTTCCAAACCCTAATGGATTTGTATATTATCTATTAATAATAGTAATTAAATAAGAATTATGTTATGGTTGTTTTTTGTTGACTTGTTGACCTTGGTTGACTTGTTGACCATTGACCACTTTCATGCCTTGAAAGTCTTCCTTGATTCATGCTTACACTTCATTAAAAGAGGTATGATAGTGGTCATTCCATATTTACCATCAACTATTCTTATTTCAATTATTATCATTTAGATAATTCATTTTTCTTTTGCAATATGGTTGCAAGAAAGAAATTAAAGAGCTCATTCTATCATAACCTCTCTCTCTCCTCATTTCATCTTCTTCCTCCTCTTGAAAAGAGAAACCTTCTCATGTGTTGAGAATCATTCTCTTTAGATAGAAAAGCAAACCCTAATCACTCTCTACTCATTCTAGGATGAAGGTTTAGCAAGCCGGAAACCCTAGTTCACTCAAAGATCGAGGAAGAGCCCAAAGTCGAACCTTCGAGGTGGATCTATCTTCGGCAAGAAGAAGGCGACGAGAAGAGGACCATTCAAGCTTCTACCAAGAACAAGAAAGAAGTACAACAACAAGAAGAGAAGGAGTTCAAGTTTAGGTATAACCATCAACATAGTAGCTAACTCTCTTTAGCTAGAATACTAGTTTTAGTTTAGCAAAGATCCGGCTTTTACGGTCCATGTTACAAAGTTTAGAAAAAATTTTGATTTACCGTTTCCGCAACCCCGTAAGTACCGGGAGAGGTAACGTGGACCTAACAGTGGTATCAGAGCCTAACTAAACTTAAACTAGCTTGGTAGTGAAGTGTAACGAAGTTCGGAACCGAAAAATCGCAAAACCGGAAAAACTAAAAACCTGAGTTTCTGTTGAAATTTTTTTGGCTCAAAATGAAAAAATTTATACTTGTAAAATCGTCTCAGGCTTTTTTAAGAGCACCCATGAAAAACGATGACGTCATTCTTTTAAGTCGCCGCGCTTCCGCGGCACGAGGTAGGCATGTGCCGCGGAAGCGCCGCAGATTGGTTTTCTTGCTGCATCGTTTTTCGTGCAGTGTTCTTCTAGTGGGATTTTGGGATTTTTCAGATATATTATATGTGCCCAGATTTTCCAGAACTGAAATTCACTTTTGGGGTCCTATAATTCCGTATTTTTTCGAACTTTGCTACACTTTGGCTATGTTGGTTATATCTGTGATGTTTGCATGTATTGAACGTCGGCTAATCGCTATAAGACGATTAGTCGGGGTTATACATGATCTGTGTTTGATATTGGAATGTGTATATGAATGTGTTGGACTGTCGCGGGTGAATAGCCGGGTTGGATGTGAGATGAGCTTTTGTTTTTCTTTCATTCATTGTAAATGTAAATTGATGTAATAATATTTTTTTTGTTTGGCCGCACAACCGGGTCGGGGTTGTAGCCGTCATTGTATAATTCTTTTTACTGTTTTTGCTCCTAGGATAGACCCATGGAGGGGTGCACAAACTACCGGGTAGCTCGAAGTGCCGAGTGGCCTACTCATGGCATTGAGGGAGGTTGCTTCGCTTCGGGTACTTGGCGGGTAGTTTGCCGCACCCGTAGGGGTCTTGGGTGGGGTATTTGGCTATTCACCGCGACCGTGTTATCCGCTTTTCGTTCCAGGCTCGAAAGGATTGCGGATTGCTAGTATATCCAATGTATTCATCTGTGATCTGTAATGTCTATCATTGCTTTACTATTTAGGCGTTGCTTATGTTTTACAGCCGCGCTAGCCCAGCCCCCGCTCTGTCGTTAGTTAAGTAACCTAACGAGTGATGACGGGACCCCGTGGCGAATGCGAATGGCATAAGCGTACGTCATATTTTGGTTGTTTTCTGCAATGGTAGGATTAAATGATGGGACGCATTAAAAGAACTAATGCAAGAATATCACGCATTAAAAGAACTAATGCAAGAAAATAAACCTAAAAGACGTTGTTGGAACAAGTTTTTCAAAAAGCTGTTATTGCAAGGACGTTCATTTTTGTTTTGCATCGCGGTATTCGGTTATGAATACCCAGCACCTCAGTCGACGAGGCAAGGGCCGAGATCCCTTCACCGGGAGTGACCCCTTGGACAAAAGTTTGCGTCAGGGTAATAACTTCACTATAGTCGATTATTCTTGCTTTGCATCGAGGTATTCATCTTACGAATGCCCAGCACCTCACTCGACGAGGAAAGAGCCGAGATCCCTTCACAGGGAGTGACCTCTTTAGCAAAAAGTTTTCGCCACTATTTTTTCAAAAAGAATACCAGGTTCCTTCAACTATATCAAGTTCATTACGTTAACGGGTTTTTCGCCAAAAACCCAGCCGTAGCCCTCCGTCATTTCTTACAAGTAACACTTAGTATTCGTGCTGCGTTTGTTGACTCCGTCAAGGCGTAGTGTACGGTAGCTAAGTGCTGCTTGTTTGTATCGGTATATGGGATTGATTAGGACAGTCGTATAACCTTGTTGACTCCGTCAAGGGTTATGCGGGTGGGTTTAATGCAATCCAGATAATGACAGGTTGAACTTGACTAGGACTTTTTGATTTGTTGACTCCGTCAAGGTCACTTGGGTCCTAGGGGCAAAAACCACATCGGGAGTTTCAAAAGAACTGAAACTTGCAGATTTAGCATACCTTCTGGAGTGTGATGACTAGAGTGGATTCCATCTAGGTTATCACACAATGACAGTTGGATCCCGATCCCACTGATGAGTTGGTTTACTCTCGGGAGATTATTTCACTTAACGATCAATGCTATAAACCTAGTAGGTGTCTAGAAAGGTGTTAGCGGGGTTACGCCCACAGGGAAAAGAGGTTCTTTAATTAAGGAACTTCGCGAAAGCGTTGGAAAACCTCCCTCGAAGTACCGACACTAGCCTGGCTGAAAGGTTAAGCAAGTATTGTAACGTGAATTAAAACCCGGCTAGTTCTTCTTTTAAAAAGGTTTTAAGAAGGATTTGAGGAAACAGTGGGAGACACCCTGGTTAGATAAATTAATAAACCAATCTAATCTTGCACGAGCATACGCTGAGTGTTTCTTTTCTCTCTCTCCAGGCAGCAACCTTTTCACGCCCTAATCAAGATAATAAAATGTATCGCTTGACCGAACCGAATTCTTATTCGGGACTGGGGAAAGTTGGTTCAGCTCTAACTTGTGACAACCGTCATGAGCATGAGAATGGGAAAGAGGAAAGTATGGATTTCCAGGATACCCAGTTGAAGAAGAAGCATGGTTTTGCATCTACTTCAGGTGTTCTTGTAATTGAGAACTGTTTTACGGTCAGCCCTACCTCCTGGGTACTTGATACCGGATCAGGATCTCATATTTGTAATTTATTGCAAGGACTGAGAAAAAGTAGGAAAGTTGCACCGGGTGATATGTCGCTCAGAGTAGCGAACGGAGCACAAGTTTATGCGGCAGCCGTCGGTGAATATCACCTAGTATTGCCAAATGGCAAGACTATGATTTTGAACGATTGCTACTATGTACCATCTATGGTTTGCAACATCATATCAGTTTCTTTACTCGATAAAGATAGATATAAGTTTGTTCTTGAAAAGAATATCATGAACATTTACCTTGATAAGGTACTGGTTGCAGAGGGTACACTGTTTAATGGTATCTACGTTCTAAATCAGAATACAGTTCTAAATATACAAAACACACGCAAGAGGAAGAATTCAGATACAAATGAATCCTACTTGTGGCATTGTAGACTCGGTCATATCGGAGAGAAAAGACTGAGTAAGTTGCATAGAGATGGACTCTTGAATACGTTCGAGTTTTCATCTTATGAAACTTGTCAGTCTTGTCTCAAAGGGAAGATGACCAAATCTCCGTTCACCGGACATGGAGAAAGAGCAAGAGAGCTCTTGGGACTCATACACAGTGATGTGTGTGGTCCGATGTCTATACATGCAAGGGGTGGGTTCTCGTACTTCATCACATTCACTGACGATCTCTCTAGGTTCGGATATGTGTATCTGATGAAACACAAATCTGAAGCTTTTGAGAAATTCAAGGAATTCAGAAAGGAAGTAGAGAACCAGATTGGCAAAAGTATCAAGATCCTCCGGTCTGACAGGGGAGGGGAGTACTTAAGCACGGAATTCCTAGATTACTTAAAAGAGAATGGTATTCTCTCTCAGCTTACTCCTCCTTATACACCACAGCACAACGGTGTTTCGGAGCGGAGGAATCGTACCCTATTGGATATGGTTCGCTCCATGATGAGTAGTGCTGAGTTGCCTCTTTCATTTTGGGGACATGCGCTTCAGACAGCGGCGTACCTATTGAACTATGTTCCATCCAAATCAGTGCCTAAGACTCCATATGAAATATGGAGTGGAAGGAATCCGTATCTTAAGCGATTTAAGATATGGGGTTGTCCAGCATATGTGAAAACACAGAAACCGGACAAGTTAGAGGCACGGTCAGTTCTCTGTAAATTTGTGGGATATCCTAAAGATTCACTAGGATATCTGTTCTACCACACTGAGGAACAGAAGGTGTTTGTATCTCGCCACGCTACCTTTTTGGAAAGGGAGTTTCTTGCAAAAGAAACTAGTGGGAGTTCGGTAGAACTGGAAGAAATTCAGCGACCACAAAATGTAACTGAAAATTTGGAGGAACCGCTAGATTCAATAACCCCAAACGAACCTCAGCCACTCCGCAGATCTGGTAGGATTTCTCATCCGCCCGAGAGATACTACGGTTTTCTCATAGACGGGGATCGAGAGGATTGCATCTTGGAAGAAGATGACCCTACCAGTTTCAGGCAGGCCATTATCAGTAGGGACTCTGATAAGTGGCAGGAAGCAATGCAATCTGAAATGGAGTCCATGTACGCCAATAAAGTGTGGACCATGGATATTGCTCCACCTGGGGTAAAACCCGTTGGATGCAAATGGATCTACAAAAGGAAACTTGGTGTAGATGGGCAGGTGGAAACCTATAAAGCTAGACTCGTTGCAAAAGGTTTTCGTCAAAGACCTGGTTTGGACTATGATGAAACTTTTTCTCCGGTGGCTATGCTCAAATCCATTCGGATCCTACTTGCCATTGCTGCGTTCCATGACTATGAAATCTGGCAGATGGATGTTAAAACGGCTTTCCTAAACGGTTGTTTGGAAGAGTGCGTTTACATGGATCAACCAGAAGGTTTCGTAGACAGTGGGAGCAGCGGAAAGGTGTGCAAGTTGCTTAAATCCATTTATGGATTAAAGCAGGCATCGCGGAGCTGGAACATCTGTTTTGATGAGGCAATCAAGGAATTTGATTTCATCAAGAACGAAGATGAACCCTGTGTGTATAAGAAGATTGTAGGACGAACTGTCGTATTCCTAGTCTTGTACGTGGACGATATTCTTTTGATAGGAAATGATATTCCTATGCTACAATCGGTCAAGCTATTTTTGTCACAAAGGTTCTCCATGAAGGACCTGGGTGATGCCTCATACATTCTGGGGATCAAGATCTATAGAGATAGATCCAAGAGACTATTGGGACTTTCGCAGTCCAGGTACATAGAGACCGTACTAAAGAGATTTAGTATGGAGGATTCCAAGCGCGGTAACATACCCGCATTGCACGGAATTACCCTCTCCAAGAAGATGTCTCCTAAGACTGACGAGGAGAGGGTTCGCATGAGCACTATACCCTACGCTTCGGCGGTAGGATCTATAATGTATGCGATGCTATGTACAAGACCAGATGTAGCTTACGCGTTGAGCACGGTAAGCCGGTATCAGTCAGACCCAGGGGAGGACCACTGGATAGCAGTGAAGAACATTCTCAAGTACCTGAGGAGGACTAAGGAGATGTTCCTGGTTTACGGTAATGGAGACCTCAGGGTCGAGTCCTTTACCGATTCAAGCTTCCAGAGTGACAAAGATGACAGCAACTCTGTCTCGGGTTTTGTGTTTACCCTCAACGGAGGGGCGGTATGTTGGAGGAGTTCCAAGCAGGATACCGTCGCAGACTCGACGATGGAGGCTGAATACATTGCTGCAAGCGATGCCGCAAAAGAGGCAGTCTGGATTAAGAAGTTCATTAGTGAACTTCAGGTGGTTCCGTCCATTGTTGACCCAATACCTCTGTATTGCGATAACAATGGGGCTATAGCTTTAGCGAAGGAACCAAGGTCCCATCAGAAATCCAGGCACATCTTAAGGCGGTATCACCTGATCAGGGAGATCATTGATCGACAGGAGATCGAGGTGCGGAGAGTGGATACAAAGGACAACACTGCGGACCCATTCACAAAGGCTTTACCCTAGACTCAGTTCGAGCGGCTGATCGAGATGATAGGTCTTCGATACGCCAGTACATGGCCTTAGTGCAAGTGGGAGATTGTTGGTGTATATGCCCTAGAGGCCATTACTGTATCATACTAGTATGTATATTACTTGATGGAAGCTTGGGATATTCACAGTTGTACAGACAATCTTGCTCAATATAGTAGTATGCTACTTGGTTTGCCTCTGCTTTAATGTGTACATGTGTGTTTATTTATCACCTATACGCATTAGTAGAGCCCTTAGGATCTTTGCTTGATTACCGGCGTTGTGATGGCGATCACACTCGTGGGGGCTGGGTAATCTACAAGCACATCCTTATACACGTCCCTGGTCGTGGGAGTATCGAGATAGGGCATCGATGCTCCGGAGTAGACTAGCGTATGCGCTTCTCATCCCAGCACGGGAGACGGTCTGTGCCACAGCCGTCAGTACGTCGTACTTGAGATAGTATGCGGGTGCTCGTTGGGTTACGAGTACACTGGACAGGACTCGTCGGGAACTGATGGTTGGTATTATACCTATCGTCAGTTATCAGTTCCCAGGTGACATGAGTACAGCTTAGTCCGCTGACTTGACACTGTCACTTCGCCTCGAGTGTGTTCCCACTGTTCTTTGATTACTACCCTACCACGGCTCTACTGAGTCGTGCAAACAGGTAGTAGTTGGGAGCAGTCCCGAAGCACTTGGAGGCAGTGACGGTTAGACAGGATTCGTCTCTCCCGGTATTGGGGGTTGACATCGCGCTGTGTCTAGGAGAGCCATTACACAAGTAGTCCCTGGCCAGGGCAAGCGAGATGTACTGGTAGGTTCCAGTGTTATCTCAGGGTGTATTGGGCTTCACTCCGACACGACTTGTACCGCTATTAGGGGACTGACGTTTACCGCCCCCCTAGGCCCGCCATGCGATGTATCAGACGAACAGACCGGACTGTACGGAGAATGTCACATTCAGACTCAGTAGGAGTTCAGATGGGGTTTCACCTCGTCAGCCTTCTTGTCGGCATCTACCTGGGGACCGTTACGCACAGCTAGTGCCGCTTGCGGTCTGTGGTTAAACCCACTGCCAGCGTAGTGTCGAGTCTTTAGAGTCCCACACAGAGGGTATTCGCCTCTGGGCAAAACAGAGTAGAGGTCGCATGGTTTTGCGACAGGGTTCGTTCTCATCCGCGCACTTGTGCACGTTTGGAGTCCGGACGGATTATACTGGCAGGCTCTGGTTTGAGCCAGATACTGGTATATGTTTTGGGGGTTGCTTTTATATCTTGGTATTCTTGTTCCTCGGAACGAGAATGCAGGTGTGTATGCACAGTTGCTTGAGGCGGAGAATGAGGTTTTTCATTAGGGTTTCGGATCGGGTGCGTATGCACAGTTGACAGTTATCATTTTCCAAACCCTAATGGATTTGTATATTATCTATTAATAATAGTAATTAAATAAGAATTATGTTATGGTTGTTTTTTGTTGACTTGTTGACCTTGGTTGACTTGTTGACCATTGACCACTTTCATGCCTTGAAAGTCTTCCTTGATTCATGCTTACACTTCATTAAAAGAGGTATGATAGTGGTCATTCCATATTTACCATCAACTATTCTTATTTCAATTATTATCATTTAGATAATTCATTTTTCTTTTGCAATATGGTTGCAAGAAAGAAATTAAAGAGCTCATTCTATCATAACCTCTCTCTCTCCTCATTTCATCTTCTTCCTCCTCTTGAAAAGAGAAACCTTCTCATGTGTTGAGAATCATTCTCTTTAGATAGAAAAGCAAACCCTAATCACTCTCTACTCATTCTAGGATGAAGGTTTAGCAAGCCGGAAACCCTAGTTCACTCAAAGATCGAGGAAGAGCCCAAAGTCGAACCTTCGAGGTGGATCTATCTTCGGCAAGAAGAAGGCGACGAGAAGAGGACCATTCAAGCTTCTACCAAGAACAAGAAAGAAGTACAACAACAAGAAGAGAAGGAGTTCAAGTTTAGGTATAACCATCAACATAGTAGCTAACTCTCTTTAGCTAGAATACTAGTTTTAGTTTAGCAAAGATCCGGCTTTTACGGTCCATGTTACAAAGTTTAGAAAAATTTTTGATTTACCGTTTCCGCAACCCCGTAAGTACCGGGAGAGGTAACGTGGACCTAACAACTTACCCCACCTTCTATTGTCTCTCCGCCGATATTAGATCTCAAATTGTTACCTTCTCACCTTAAATATGCATATTTAGGTGTGAATGGGTCTTTGCCCATGATCATATATGCTTCTCTAGCCTTAGAGCAAGAGAACGCTCTTTTGATGGTCTTGAGATCTAATAGGCAAGCCTTTGGTTGGACAATGACTGACATAAAAGGGATTAGTCCATTAATTGTTGAACATCATATACATTTGATGGATGAAGCCAAGACAACCCGAGAACCACAAAGACGGTTGAATCCCATCATGAAGGAGGCGGTAAAAAAAGAAATCGTCAAATGCCTTGACAGTGGCATCATTTACCCAATCTTTGATAGCCAATGGGTAAGTCCTATTCATGTAGTCCCTAAGAAGTCCGGCATCACGGTCATAACTAATGAGGCTAATGAGTTGATCCAGACACGCACTCAAACTGGGTGGCGTGTATGTATTGATTATAGAAAACTCAATGCCGCAACAAGGAAAAACCACTTCCCTCTACCATTTATTGACAGATGTTAGAAGGATTAGCTGGACATGAATATTATTGTTTCATGGACGGATACTCTGGCTATAACCAGGTCCCTATTGCCAAAAAGGATAAAGATAAAACCACATTTAATTGTCCTTTTGGTACTTTTGCTTATAGACGCATGCCCTTTGGGTTATGCATTGCTCCCGCTACATTTCAGCGATGTTTGATGGGGATATTCTTGGACATGGTCGAGAATTTTCTGGAGATTTTCATGGACGATTTCCCAATATTTGGGGACTCTTTTGATGATTGCCTATCTCATCTTGACGCAGTTCTTACTTGTTTTAAAGATAAGAACTTAACATTGAATTAGGAAAAATGCCATTTCATGGTCCAAGAGGGTATTGTTCTTGGACATGTCATTTCACGGAAAGGCATTGAGGTCGACAGAGCTAAGATAAATGCCATTTATGACCTTCCTCATTCTAAATGCGTCAAAGATATACAATCTTTCTTTGGTCAAGCAAGGATTTTTGCAAAATTGCTAGACCCTTGACTCTTCTCTTGGCCAAGGATACTAAATTTCACTTTGATTCGGATTGTGAGGCTTCTTTTGAATCACTTAAAAATTCCCTCACTACAGCCCCCGTTCTATCATCTCCTGAGTGGAACCACCCATTTGAGCTAATGTGCGATGCGTCAGATTTTGCTGTTGGTGGAGTCTTAGGACGGCACATTGATAAGATGCCACATGTGATTTATTATGCATGTAAGAACCTGAATGATGCCCAAATTAATTATACAACCACCGAGAAAGAACTCTTGGTAGTTGTATTTGCATTAGAAAAATTCAGGCCTTACTTGATTGGCTCGCCGATTGTGGTTTACACTGATCACTTCTCCCTAAAACAACTTTTATCAAAGAAGGATGCTAAAGGCAGGTTAATACGTTGGATTCTTTTATTACAAGAATTTGATCTTGTCATTCGAGATAATAAAGTATGTGAAAACATAGTAGCCGACCATCTTTCGCGCATTTTTTCGCCAACTGTGACCTTGCCAATTAACGATTCTTTTCCTGACGAACAGCTCTTGATCGTATCCGACGAACCTTGGTTCGTGAATATTGTGAATTATCTTGCAGCGGGACATAATCCAAGCGATTGGTCTAATAAAGACAATTATCGATTTCTATCCCAAGTAAAGCATTTTTACTGGGATGAACCTTATTTGTGTAAATATTGTCCTGACCAAATCATTCGCAGATGTGTCCCTAATGATGAATTCAAGAGTGTTTTGTCATTCTGTCATGATCTGGCATGTGGAGGTCACTTTGGTCCACGTAAGACGGAGGAAAAGGTTTTGCAATGTGGTTTTTACTGGCCTACTTTATTTAAAGATGAATTTGATCATTGCAAAACATGTCCACAATGTCAAAACACGGGTCAGATTTCTAAAAGAAGTGAGATGCCTCTTCAACCGATCTTTGTTGTTGAAATTTTCAACGTTTGGGGTTTTGATTTTATGGGTCCTTTTCCCAACTCTTTTGGGAATTTGTACATCTTGTTAGCGGTTGATTACGTCTCGAAATGGGTGGAAGCTATTCCATGTCGCACTAATGACAACAATGTTGTCATTAAATTCCTTAAAGAAAATATCTTTTCACGATTTGGACACCCTCGCACTATCATTAGCGACAACGGGACGCATTTCTGTAATCGGTCTTTCGAGACTTTGATGCGGAAATATGCAATCAACCACAAACTTTCGACACCCTATCATCCCCAAACAAGCGGGCAAGCTGAGATTTCCAATAGGCGGATCAAATTAATTTTGGAGAAAACAGTTTCTAAAAA
Source organism: Agapanthus africanus (assembly GCA_030015575.1). Classification (NCBI taxonomy): domain Eukaryota; kingdom Viridiplantae; phylum Streptophyta; class Magnoliopsida; order Asparagales; family Amaryllidaceae; genus Agapanthus; species Agapanthus africanus. Next base: position 833,235,705 of record JASDDO010000024.1, on the reverse strand, counting down.
CCGGAAAGAATGTTCAACCAAATTGACGGATGCTCTTTGGGCATTTCATACCTCTTATAAGACCGATCTTGGTATGTCTCCTTACCTCCTAGTGTTTGGAAAGGCTTGCCACCTTCCGGTCGAGATTGAACATAAAGCAATGTGGGCCATTAAAGAACTTAACTTCGATTTGAATCAATTCTGCAATTTTCGGAAGCTACAATTAAATAAGCTAAGCGAACTCCGTGATGAAGCTTACGATAATGCGGTAATAGTAAAGAATCAGACTAAGTTATTTCACGACAAAAATATTTTGAGAAAAACTTTTACCCCAGGAAAACAAGTCCTTCTTTACGATTCCTGTCTCCATCTTCATGCGGATAAGCTTCGATCTCGTTAGAAAGGACCATTTATGGTACGGTATGTCTACCCGCACGGGGCATTTGAAGTTGAAAATAGAAAAAATGGTACAATTTTCAAAGTGAATGGGCATAGAGTAAAACCGTATTTTTCCACTGATCCCACGGGGGAGCTCCTGTTTTTACAGAAGCCGCTTTTATAATGACTAATATTCCTCCACCTCACCGCCATGTCTCGGTAATATTGTCTCTTTTTTAGAATGGAGCTAAGTTATTTAATAAATAAAAAATAATAATAAATAAATAAAATGATGAAAAATTGTACATAAATACGTTTGGGGGAAGATTTTCACTTTCATTTATTCTTGCCCCCGTTAATAACTTTTCCATCCAAGCCTACAGGTTTTTGAGATTTAACAGATGACAACAGTCAGGACACTGCTGTATACAGGTTTGGGGGAGGTTTGTGCTTATTTACACATTACTGTGCATTACACTTTGCATAAGCACAAAAAATTTTATAAAAAATTCTTTTATAATAAAAGATTAGAAAGTGAAAAATTACATTTAAAAGATTGGAAAAGTTTAAGAAAACTAAGAAAATTAGATGTTTTCTTAAACGGAACTAGTAATAAGTAGTTATGAGCCGTTGTCCCAAGGGTTAAGAAGATGAAGGAAGTCACTAATCTGAGGATAAAAATAAGTCTGAAAAATAGTTTCTATTCTGGAAGCCAAACATTTGAACGTTGATACCCTAGTATGCGCACTTACACACGTCTTGAAACTCGTGATAGTAGAGAATACCTTGAAATGCTCTTATCTAAAAGCCAAAGTGCGAAGAAAATAATAAATGAAGCATAAAAATATAAAATGGTGAAAAAAATGAACACTGGTTTTGTAATCACCAAGGCAGCATAAAAAAATATCGCGAGAGTGCTTCATCACCTAGTGCCTTAGACCAACTGGTTTGGGAGTCACTGCTAAATCTTAGGTGTTGCAAGACGAGAAAATTGCTAATTATGCCTAATATGTGAGCACATTTACTAATCGGTCGGTTAGTACCTCAAGAAATATTAACGGTCGCATGAAAAATGTATGAGCAATTCCATCTAAAATATTCACCGACTAAAAAGAACTGAGGTAGATGAACAAGAGTATGATAGCTTGAATTGAATTCTCCGAGTGTAGGGATGTCTTTTACACACACGTAGGGGTATATGATCGATGTTTGGAAGAAAGGTAGGGATGAAGAATAAAGGCGAAGTTCTATTGAGGGATAATGTGATTATTAACATCTGTTCATGATTATTAAGATAGGGCTCATGACAACCGAAAAGCTAGTGTAGTTGGAAACTCTGATTTTCAAGTTATTTCTTTTATAATTCTTATCTTTTATATGTAACTTTCACAGTCTACCTTTTATTATAAGATTTTGTGGGTGCAATCCACTGAAAACCCTCAGGAGACAACACTCCTAGTAAGGACATCTAGAAGTTTAAAGGCTTGTTGCACGTGCTCAGTGCAATCGTGTTGCCCATGAAAGTGTGATAGTTAGTTTTTCTTTTTTTTATATATATATTTTCTCCTTCTCTTGAATAAAAGAAGTTTGCTCGGGACGATCAAAGTCAAGTTTGGGGGAATATGTTCAGTCGAAAATAATCTTTAACATAACAATTTCCCTACTTTTCTAATCATATAGAGATGTTTGTTATAAATATAACACACATTACAAGTTCGTTTGGAAAATATCAAATACCACGTGTTATACATTATAATCAACATTTTGGAAGGAAATTGCGTGTTTATTATTTCAAGCATGATATATCTCAACAATTTTCAGTGAGATTTTGTGCAGAAAATTATTTCAGGACAGATATCGGAATCGCAAATTCACCGATAAAATACAGGAAATCAAAGAGATAAAATTTGGCAGAGATTCAGAAGAGATAAGAAGATTCCAGATATCACCTAAATACCCATAGACCAACACCAAAAGACACAAGAAAAATGAGGCAACAAGCTCACCAATCGGCCGCGGATCCGCGGCCGAGTCAGGCCGATCCGCCTCGGATCTGCGGCCGAGTTCGGGGCTCCGGTGATGACACTTCTCCAGAAGCTTCATTCAACAACGTAGCGTACTTGAGACGCTCTATTGTTACAACCTCGTTCTGGAAACTTCCCTACAACAGCCTAACTTCTTGAGGAAGCTTGATAACTACTTTATTCTAGAAGTTTCCCTACAACTACCTAGCTTCTTGGGGAAGATTGACCTAGCTTCTAGTGGAAGATTGGTGAAGGGCTATAAAAAGGGACCTAAGCCTACATTAATGAGGTTGTTGATTGTAGTTGATTTGTAGCACACAAACCAAAGCCAAATCCAATTCAATTCTAATTCAAGATCCAAATCAAGAATCGTTGAGAACAATATCGAGAGACGACATTCAAGATCTTTTACGCAAAGTCAATCGTCATCAAGAGCACGAGATCCTCGACAGGTCCAAGTCTCACGAAGATCGAGCAAAGCGAAATTAGACGGAATAGTTACCTCTTCAAGGGAGAGATCGAGAGCAATTCTTGTAACCTCGGATTGAAAGAAAGTGTAATTAGAAGTTGATTAATAAAGGTGATCATTTGTTAATTCTCGCTTTCTTTAAATTCTTGCATTATGAAATTTCTAATTCTTGATTCTTTTATTTTCATGATGCGTGAGTAAATCTCCGCTTGTTAAGGATTCGAAAGAATTTGGTAGATCAAATGGTGATAAATTCCTATACGCATCTTAAGTCTTATGAGAATTATGAATTTTAGGAGAAAGAATTGTCAACGACCAAATTTGGAACGAGATCACCATTCTTGATAATTTCGTTGCAATTTGGGATTAAATGAGTGATGATTTTCTTTGCTAAAGGCTAGATTTGAATGATGATCAAAGAAAAAACAAGGAATAGTGAAAGAGAAACCCTAGTTTCTTCAATAGATCCCTAATCTTCATTCATCGCCATCGTTCTAGCTATAATTCATCAATAGATAAGATGAGTCATTTTTAGTATTCATCATTGCTACTAATTCCTATCGAATCCTACAAGCTATTCTTCAATTTTCTTGATAACAAAAATTTATTTCTGGAACATTTTCTTGATTACTAAATTTTAAACTCTTTCTTGATTTTTCATGAAAATATTTTATCCATTATTTCTTGATTCATCTTCTTGAATTTTCTTTACTATTTCCTTTCGGCTCAATTAAAGCAAGAACGAATAAATACACGAATCTCAGTGGACGACCCGTTCTTATTAATGAACTACTTTGACACCGTTATTGATTGCGGCTATAAATTCTTTGATTGCGATAATACTTTTCATTTCAAACAATCAAAAAAAAGATTAATCAAATGGCGCCGTTGCCGGGGATCCGTACGTAATTTGTTTTTTCTTGCTATTTGAGTTGAAATATTATTATTCCATCAAAAAATTTGAATCAAAATCGCATCGTGTGCTTAACGATTGGTGTGTGAATTTTGCAAGAAAATATGGAATCACTGCAGCAGGGAGAAAATTATTCAGATCATTTCATGTAGGACAGAGGAGTAAAGGGAGCGGTTGTACAAAATTTCGTTCAAAGAACCATTCAAACAACCGCGGAATCGCGGCGGATAGCAGCAATTGGCGGCGGAACTGCGGCTTCTTGGACGATTTAGGGTTCCAGAATTCTCTGGTATATTCTATACTTTATTATCTCTTCTCTGATCTATCCAGTAAAAACTTTTCTGTAGGATTCTTTGCGAAAATTCGCCGCATAAAAATAAAATTTGTTGCGTGTTTTGAAATGGGTTGTTTTGCATATTTTAATACGGAAATTAAGGGGCAAAGACCAAATTCAGATTAGGTGAGGATTTCATTACCCTTCCTAAGCCCCACAAATCACAAAACTAGTATCCACATTACCTTTCATTAACTAAAAAAATATCTAGACAAGACTCTAAGAACCGTCGCGCTCAATAATGATAGAAGAAGGTCATGGGTAATCTATTGCTTATCAGCATTTCTTTTATGGTGTCTAAGCCAAGTGATTACTTAATTAGGCCCGCTACTTACGTAGGAGATACCTCCCACTTACCTGGCACTTACCTGGCCACAGGAGGGATAAAGAGGTAGTAGAGAATTTATTCTGCGATTTTTTTTCTGGAAGTCTAGGAGCGGTCAGTGACTTGACCTAGGTGACCGTAGATCTAGGGTTGATTGTGCATTTTTGTTGTGATTTTTCAGAATCCGTCTTTTTCAAAAAACAAACCAAAAACAAACCACTTTCTCTAATTATCATAAATGCTGCCACTTGTGCTAAACCGTTTAGTGCATGCTCGGCTGGACACGGGATTCTAGTGCCCGTCTTGTCTGCATTCCTCCTATCGACTCCGAAGTCGGTAATTCTACATCTTCTTTTTCCTCACCACACACCACATCCACCGCGATGGACGGATTTCCATCAAACTTTAATAACACCACTCTGCCACCGCCGCAGGTGCGCAGAACCCACTGTGCATCTCTCTCCAAGAGAGATGCTATCCTATACGTGGTCCTCTCCCTACCTGTTTTTCCATTCCACCAGCCAATGGGGATAATTTTGAAATCAAACCTTATTACATCAATTTTTTACCTAAATTTCACGGTCTCGAGTCTAAAGATGCATGCGTTTTTATCACCAAATTTGAGAACGTATGTGCTATGATGGGCACTTCACAACATTCTGTGGATACTATGCGTTTACGTCTTCTCCCGTTCACTTTTTGCGATTTAGCCAAAAAATAGCTTTATAACACAGCTGCACACTCTATTTCAAACTGGGATGAATTCGTCATAGCATTTCTTAAGAAATTTTATCCCAATCATAAGACTACCCGTGTCCGTAGCGAAATCAATCAATTTACCCAGCTTCCCAATGAACAATTTTGGAAGTGTTTTGAACGATTCAAAGATCTGCTAGTCCAATGTCCTCATCACGGAATCCATCAATGGGATCTGTGCCGAATCATATATGAGGGCATTAATCCCACAACAAAGCAGATGCTTGAATCTATGTGTCAAGGCAATTTCATATCTAAAGACGATGATGAAGCTTGGAAATTTTTAGAGAATTTCGCTGAAAAAACTTTGCAATGGGAGAGTGTGAGTCAACCATCATCTAGGGGTGATATCCATCAACTTGATGTTTCCATAGCAGTCAAAGCTGAAATGGCGGCAATGCAAAAGAAACTTGAAGCTATGGTACACAAATTTTTATTAACCTCCCTAAACCCGATCACACTCCCTAAAACCGTGTGTGGATGCTGTTCCGATCCATCACATTTGACGGAAGAATGTCCTTTGAATTCTCCTTTGCAAGGTCAAGAACATACTAATGCTGCTTTTCAGCAACGACCTAGAAACGATTCTTATTCTTCCACTTATAATCAGGGTTGGAGGACTCGCCCTAATTTTGCTTGGAACCAACACCAAACTCAAAATACGGTTCCAAACCAAAATAAGTTTCAAAGGGTCCCTCCACAATAACAGCAACCACTACAACTAAGTCAGCACCCCTTTCAACCACAAAATTTTCAAAATCCGGTCAACACTTCTGCACCGTATAATAATTCTTTGCAATTGGCTGGTACCGATAATTCCTCTTCACTCGAACGAACCTTGGATTTATTCATAAACATTCCATCCAAGTGTCAGCTGATATAAGGTCTTCTATCGATCATATAAAGAAGAACTCCGCCTCCTACGGTGACAGTAATAAATTGATAGAAGCACAAATTGCACGATTAAATGCCGAAATGAGTGCTAGAAAGAAAGGGAAAATTCCATCTCAACCCCTACCGAATCATGGGCATTCACAACACTACAATGTGAGTGCCATTACAACGTTGAGATCCGGAAGAGTACTAAATAATCAAGTTGGTGAACATATTGATAATGATGGATCTATCAATGACACCCCGGCTTCCACTTCTACTTCCACTTACACTTACACTTCTGACCCTAGTTCATTTTCTTCTGAGCATATTCTCCGTTTTCCTCAAGGCTCGAACCCTCAGCCTAATTCTTCTAGTCAACTAAAGACGATCCCCACTCCAATTCTGGGATTTGTTCCATCTACATGACCTTCAACAATGTTGGACCCAGCTCTTATTGCTAAAGCACCTTATCCAAATAGGTTAAGGGAAAATAGACCAAGTCCTCATATGGAGAAGATTATGAAAATGTTTAAACAGATTAACATCAATATCCCTCTCCTAGATGCTATAAAACAAGTTCCGTCTTATGCAAAAATCCTAAAGGACTTGTGCACTAGGTAGAGGAAGACTCAAGTGCCCAAAAAGGTATTCATGACGAATAATGTTAGCACAGCTTTTCCACCACAATTACCAAAGAAACGTAAGGACCCTGGATGTCCTACAATCTCTATTTCTATTGGGGGTAAAAATATTAATCGTACTTTACTCGACCTTGGCGCAAGTATTAACCTGCTTCCATACTCTGTCTACGAGAAGTTAGGGATTGGAGAGTTGAAACTAGCTCATTGTACTCTCCAAATGGCAGACCGATCCATCACCAAACCTGGGGGTGAGCTTGAGGATGTGTTGATAAAAGTCGGGGAATTTATATTCCCTGTGGACTTTATTGTTTTGGATACACAACCTATAGCATACCCACAGAACCAAATTCCGGTGATTCTTGGTAGACCCTTCCTTGCCACTTCTAATGTTGTCATTAATTTTCAAAACGGTTCCATGAACCTATCCTTTGGGAAAATGAAAATCAAGCTTAACATTTACAAGATTGGAAGTCAGCCATCTGAACCCTTTGCTCATATTCTTGATGTTTGTTCTATCCACGAGATAGCTCATGAAAGCTGCAAGGTTGATGAACTTTTCTTTGATGATCTCGACGACATTAGCACATCATTATTTGATCTTGCACATCATTGTGAAGACACTTTTGACGAGTCCACTACCGAATTTGAACTTTCTGACTCATCACAAAAGTCAGACATACTTTCCGAGTCTGTATCCTTTGCAGGCTATGAACTTCTTCGAGAATCCGAATATCATTCACTTACCCCACCTTCTATTGTCTCTCCGCCGGCATTGGATCTCAAATTGTTACCTTTTCACCTAAAATATGCATATTTAGGTGAGAATGAGTCTTTGCCCGTGATCATATATGCTTCTCTAGTCTTAGAGCAATAGAACACTCTTTTGATGGCCTTGAAATCTAATAGGCAAGCCTTTGATTGGACAATGGCTGACATAAAAAGGATTAGTCCCTTGATTGTTGAACATCATATACATTTGATGGATGAAGCCAAGCCAACCCGAGAACTACTAAGACGGTTGAATACCGTCACGAAGGAGGCGGTAAAGAAAGAAATCGTCAAATGCCTAGACAGTGGCATCATTTACCCAATCTCTGATAGCATATGGCTAAGTCCTATTCATGTGTCCCTAAGAAGTCCGGCATCACGGTCATAACTAATGAGGCTAATGAGTTGATCCAGACACGCACTCAAACCGGGTGGCGTGTATGTATTGATTATAGAAAACTCAATGCCGCAACGAGGAAAGACCACTTCCCTCTACCATTTATTGACCAGATGTTGGAACGATTAGCTTGACATGAATATTATTGTTTCATTGACAGATACTCTGGCTATAACCAGGTCCATATTGCCGAAAAGGATCAAGATAAAACCATATTTACTTTTCCTTTCCGTACTTTTGCTTATAGACGCATGCCCTTTGGGTTATACAATGCTCCCGCTACATTTTAGCGGTGTATGATGGGGATATTCTCGGACATGGTCGAGAATTTTCTGGAGATTTTCATGGATGATTTCTCGATATTCGGGGACCCTTTTTATAATTGTCTATCTCATCTTCCCGCTGACCATTTTTTTGAATGGAAATTTGGAAGGGTGAGTTTATATGGATCAGTCGGAGTGTTTCATAGAGAGTGGGAGCAGCGGAAGAATGTCCAAGTTGCTTAAATCCATTTATGAATTAAAGCAGTCATCCCAGAGTTGGAACATCTGTTTTGATGGGACAGTCAAGAAATTTGACTTTATCAAAAATTTAGATGAACATGTATTTATAGTAAAATTGTAGCAAGAACTGTGGTATTCCTCGTCTTGTACGTGGATGACATTCTCCTGATAGGAAATGACATTTCTATGCAATAATCCGTCAAAATTTTCTTGTCACAAACATTCTCTATGAAGGACCTAGGTGATGCCTCCTACATTCTGGGGATCCAGATCTGTCGTGATAGATCTAAAAGGATATTGGGACTTTCACAGTCAAGGTACATCGACATCATACTGAAAAGATTCAGTATGAAAGATTCAAAACGCAGTAATCTACCGACTTGTCACGGAATCACTCTCTCCAAAGAGATATCTCCCAAGACTGATTTGGAAAGGGATCGCATGACTATCATACCCTACGCTTCTGCGGTAGGCTCTATAATATATGCGATGTTGTGTACCAGACCAGATGTAACTTACCCACTGTGCGTTGTAAGCAGGTATCAGTCAAACCCAGGGGAGAGGCACTGGACAACAGTAAAGAACATTCTCAAGTACCTTAGAAGGACTAAGAAGATGTTCTTGGTGTACGGCAGTGAAGACCTCCAGATCGAAGCCTTCGTCGACTCCAGCTTCCACAGTGACAAGGATGACTCCAGGTCCATGCCGGGATATGATTTTACCTTCAATGGAGGGGCGGTCTGTTGGAAGAGTTCCAAGCAAGACCCCGTTGCTGACTCGATGATGGAAGCAGAAGATATCGATGCATGTGATGCCGTGAAGGAAGCAGTCTGGATGAAGAAGTTCATTACAGAACTTCTAGTGGTTCCGTCCATTGTTGATCCAATACCTCTGTATTATGACAACAACGGGGTTATAGATTTAGCGAAGGAACCAAGGTCCTATCGGATGTCCAGACATATCTTGAGGCGGTACTACCTGATCAAGGAGATCGCTGATCGCTGGGAGATTGAGGTGCGGAGAGTAAGGATATATAACAACACTACAGAACTATTAACAAAGGCCATCCCTCAGACATAATTCGAGAGGCTAATCGAGTTGATAGGTCTGCGATATGCCAATACATGGCCTTAGTACAAGTAGGAGATTGTTAGTGATATATGCCCTAGAGGCCATTATTGTAAAGTACTGGATTGTATATTACATTTTGGAAGCTTGGGATATTCAAAAATATAATAACAGTCTTGTTCAAAATGGTAGTATGCTACTTGGTTTGATTCTACCTCAATATATGTATATGTTTCTTTTAGCATATTGGTAGAGCCCTTAGGGTCTTTGCTTGACTACCAGCGTTGTGATAGAAGTCACGCTAGTGGGGGCTGGGTAGTCTGTAAGCACATCATTATAAAGTTCTGTAGTCATAGGATTATCGAGATGGGGAATCGATACTCCAGACGAGACTAGTGTATACACTTCTCATCCCAGCAGGGGAGATGGTCTGTCCTACAGCCATTGGTCCGTCGTACCGGAGATAGTATACATGTGCTCATTGGGTTATGAGTTACACTGGATGAACTCGTTGGGAACTGCAGGTTGGTATTATACCTATCGTCGGGTAGAAATTCCTAGGTGGCATAAGTACAGGTTAGTCCGTTGACTTGACATCACTATTCGTCTCGAGTGCGTTTCCACTATACTTAGATTACTACCCTACCACGGCTCGAAAGAGTCGTGCAAAGAGGTAGTAATTGGGTGTAGTCTCGAAGCATTTGGACGCAGTAACGGTTAAATAGGATTTGTCTCTCCCGATATTGGGGGTTGATATCGCGCAGTGTTCGAAAATCCATTACACAAAGTCCCTTATTCCCTCATAAAATACGAGGAAAAACCCCAATGGGGAATCACGTGCGCACACGTGATCGGGGGTCACGTGCCGACACATGATGGCTTCTTGAGGGCTCTGAAATGATAAGAATTGAATCCTAATGGGGTCACGTGCCCGCACGTGATAGGCCTTTAAGCCCACTGAAGTATAATAAAACTGCAAGAAAAAACCTCAATGGGGCATCTGTTCATATCATATTATTGCATTATTATATTCCCCACTCTTATACATTTTACAATAAAACAGGTGCTTTTGACCCATGTCTGCTACATAGTACAGGTTACAGGTTTTTGGAGCAAAACAGTGAAAAGACAAAAGATGATACAAAAGAGAGACTTTTGGCCAACAAGTAGAAGGATCCTAATCAAGCCTAGATGAAGAATGGTTCACAATTAACAAGGCAACGCAAGGTCCAAAATATCAAGGCGAACGGTTAAAAGACCACTATGAGTTTTCACTGAAAGATCTGGAGAAGTCCCAGAAGCCAAATGGAGAAAAGAACCAAGGAATCAGAAGCCCAAAAAGACCCAGAAGCTGACCCCAAAATTCCATACAGTGATCTCATCAATGGGCTGCGGAACCGCGGCCCAAAGCCTACCCACGCCGCGGTTCCGCGGCCATCTTGTGCCCGGGCTTCGATAATGTTTTACCAAGTTGTTGTGGCGGCGCTGAATAGTTGACCTAAGGGCAAATTTGTAATTGCAGACGTGCGAATCAATTGTAAACCTACGGTTTCTATGTCCTATAAATAGAACCCAAACCATTGTATTTTCTCATGCCTCTATTCATCAATAAAATTTCAGTTTCTTTGAAGATTGGAGTGCATCAATCGTAAGTAGGTTATTTTTCTGCCCTACCTTTAATTTTAATTTCTGCCCTAGGTAAATTCTTTTCTTGCCCTAGTTTAATTTAGTTTAGAATTTTTTATTAACTTGACGTAGATCTTTTTTCTCTTTAATCAAAACAAAATAAGAATCATGTCTTTCTTAGATTCCTCAATGAGCGAGTAGTTTCCTCGCTTGTTAGGGTTAGGAATAGGGAAGGGTTCGAGAGATGAAGATCTATCATCTTTTTTCTTTGCCAATCTTTTATGAACATTAGGACTCCATGCATACTTTCATCTTCCGCTCCCTACGGCACCCTACCTACGAGGTAACGGTGATCCGTAGTATAAAAGACCGGAGTTGTAAGTTTTCCATGGAGGTTAGGATAAAGATTAAGAAAGGAAGGACAAGGATCTAGAGGAAGAAATATCTTCCCAATCATCCTAATCCCCTTTATTAATATTTACCATAACCCCTAATATGATATATAATTAAAGGTATTGGAAAGAGGTGTAGATCGTTATTTACCAAACTTTATCTAAACCTAATCCTAGTAAGTTTCTAATCCTAGTATAACACAACTTCGTTTTTAGATCTAATTAAAAGACCAAACACCATTTGGAATTAGCTCGTAAGAACATTAAGGAGAATTACAACATCCCTGTGGATCGACCCGTATTCACCGGCTAGCTGCAAAGCGACGCCGTTCTTGATTGCGGTAATATATTTTTGATCGTAAAAACTTCTCCTAATCAAATGGCGCCGTTGCCGGGGATGGCGTAAAATTTCCTTTTTGTAATTTCGGGTTAATATAAAATATAAAAAATCATAAAAATTTGAAAAAATCAAAAATATAAAAATTCTATCATCTTTTATTGTTTGAAGGGTTTTCTTTGTGAATCTTTGCAGGATTGACGGATCTGAAACAACACAGAAGGCGAAACAGAAAAAGATACATCAAAACAGAGAGGGATTGAAAGCATAGAACAGCAGCAACTTTTTGGACACCTGAACCCTCCCTTAAACCGCGGAATCGCAGCCTTGATGCGATCCAAACCGCGGAAACGCGGTCTCCCTGCCTCATCATCACAAAATTTTTGCACGGTTTGATTCCTCTTTCCCTCCTCTGCAAATCCCCATATATCTTTTTCCAAATCTTCTGCTGGATTCTTTACGCTAAAAATCTTCTTCACCCTTCCAATAATTGATTTTCTGCAGAATTCTTTGGACCGCGCTTAAAAGAAAATTGATTGCAAGTGATTTACTGCTTTTCATATTTTAATCGGACTTTATGGGGCTATTGACCAATTCAGATTGGGTGGGGATTTCATCACCCTTCCCAGGACTCCAGAAATCACTTAAAGCATTTGCATTGACCACTCTTAATTAAAAAATACTAGACTCAGCCCTAAGGACGTCGCGCTCAATAGGACAGAGGACTAGTATAGGCATCGGCCGTTTATCCTAACCTGACTTGGCAGTGCCTAGGCAAGTGTGTCAAGGCTAGTGGTTTTTAATTAGGCCCACTACTGTGGTTCCTTCCCACTTACCTGGCACTTACCTTGCCGCAATTGGCAGTGAAGAGGCGGTTTGAGGTCCTATTTCTAGTCCTTTGGAACAGTTAGGAGCTGTCTAGCTGACCTAGGTGACCCTAAATCTAGGCCTGATTGTGCATTTGTGGTTGATCTCATTTGTGTCACAAGTCACTTTTCAAAAATCTTTTTGCAAAAGCTCACATAAAAAAAAAGAAAATCTTTTCAAAACTTGCAACTTGTCTCTAAAGAAATCTTGCACCTCACTTACACCACTTCTTCTCATTGACGTTCTCTTACCTCCACATTCTGTCTTTCACTTTTTGACTACACTACCCTTTTGGTGTATGTTCGGTTAGACTAGGGACACTAGTGCCCGATTAGTCCGTATTTCGTTGGTACCGACCGACGAACCTTTCGACTCCGAAGTCGAAATCCTTTCCACTTCTTCACTTTCACCTGCAAATTCTTCTTCCGAAGGTATGTCGGGATACAATCCTAACAACACCTTACCGACGGGAATGATTCTACCTCCGTTAGGTGCGAATAACCCGAATCACCCGAATCACCCGCCTGTTGAAGCGCCCACACGAGTCGCGCTCCAGGATCTCTTCTACCCTGTCCGCACCTCTTTACCTACTTGTCTCTCACCCCCACCGGCAAATGGGGACAATTTTGAGATCAAACCCCACTTCATCAATATGCTGCTTAAGTTTCATGGTTTGGAATCCGAAGATGCATATATCTTTATCAATAAATTCCAAAATGTTTGCGCTATGATGAAAAACGACCCAATTAAGTGATGACGCTATAAGGCTAAGGGTCATTCCTTTCACCTTATGTGACCTAGCCGAGAAGTGGCTATACAGCACCGCATCACATTCAATTAGAAATTGGGACGAGTTTGTGAAAGCTTTCCTTAAAAAGTTCTATCTTCATCACAAAACTGCTAGAATCCGTAATGAGATTATACAATTTTCATAGCTTCCTTCCGAACCATTTTGGAAGTGTTTTGAAAGATTCAAATACCTACTCGTTCAGTGCCCTCACCATGGGATCGAAAGTTGGCAACTTTGCCAAGCATTATACGAGGGATTGAACCCGACAACGAAGCAATTGCTAGAAACCATTTGTCAAGGTCACTTTCTATCCAAGTCTAGTGAGGAAGCGTGGCAGTTTCTTGAGGATCTTAGTGAACAAACAATTCAGTGGGAGAGCACCAAGACCATAGCATCATCTTCTTCTATTGGTCAACCTAGGGCAGGCATACATCAAGTAGAGAAGTCGATTGCTATGAAGGCCGAGATGGCCGCTCTTACGAAAAAGCTAGAAGCGATTGAGACCAAAATCTCATCGCCTTCTCCTGCCCCCGTTATGCCTCCACGAACTGTTTGTGCTTGTTGTTCGGATCCAACACATCTTACCGAAGAGTGTCCTTACAATCCATCTACTCAAGGACATGATCAAGTCAATGCTGCCTTTCAGCAACGACAAAGAAACGATCCATACTCTTCGACATACAATCCGGGTTGGAAGAGCCACCCAAATTTCGCTTGGAACCAAAATCAACAATTCCAAGGAAACAACAATTTTCAAAGGCCTCCTCCTCCACAACAACAAGCACCTCCACAAACTCAATTTCAACAACCTTTCCAACAGCAACCTTACCCTAATCAAGTGAACAATTTTGTGCCTAACACTTCTTACCCACCAAACAATTTTGTTCAACCTAATAATGACAAGGTTAGCTCGCTCGAAAGAAGTCTAGATGCGTTCCTAAAGCAATCTACATAATCTACTGCAAGATTAGAGACTTCTATTCAATATTTGGTGCAAAACAGTGTCTCACTCGATCAAAGCATCAAATCTATTGAGGCACAAATTGCACAACTCAACGCGGCGTTGAAAGAGCGAGAGAAAGGAAAGCTTCCGTCTCAACCACTGCCCAATTCCGGTCACGCACATGTTGCATATGAATAGCAGAATCATAACGTAAATGCTGTGACCACGTTGAGAACCGGAAAAATGTTGCAAAACAATGTGGGTATTAACCATGACACCCCTGCCGGTGGTCCTTCTTCATCTTCTTCACCTTCTTCTTCTTCTTCTTCTTCTTCTTCGTTAGAGCCTATTCTCCGTCCTTCACACGGCTCTACTTCTTCTGGCTTGAATGGACCCACTTCTCACAACACGAACACATCTACACGGGGATCCGTTCTAACTTAACAATCTGATCCGCAAAAATTGGACTCAACGACTTTTCAAAATGTTCCTTTTCCATACCGGTTGAGATCCAATAAACCAACTCCACAGATGGAGAAGATTGTAGAGTTGTTCAAACAGGTTAGCATAAATATCCCTCTTTTGGATGCAATCCAACAAGTTCCTTCATATGCAAAAATCTTAAAGGACTTATGCACCAAAAAGAGGAAGTCACAAGTACCAAAGAAAGTTTTCGTGACTAGTGCTGTTAATGATGCTCTTGTCAATTCTTTACCCCAAAGCAAAAGGACCCCGGTTGTCCTACTATTTCGATCACAATTGGGGAAAAGAACATCAATAGAGCACTATTAGATCTTGGTGTTAGTGTCAATTTGCTACCTTATTCGGTGTACGAGCAATTAGGCGTTGGAGAGCTTAAGCCCACTCACTGTACTCTCCAAATGGCCGACCGATCAATCATCCATCCTAGGGGAGAGTTGAAGGATGTGTTAATTAGTGTAGGGGATTTCATTTTTCCTGTTGACTTTGTTGTTATGGATACACAACCTGTCGCTAACCCCCGGAGTCAAATTCCGGTGATACTTGGTCGACCATTCCTTGCGACTTCTAACGCGGTGATCAATTGTCGTAACGGTTCAATAAGTCTATCTTTTGGCAATATGACAGTTGAACTCAATATTTTCAAGTTGGGAAGTCAGCCTTGTGAGCCTAATGCTAGCGTACTTGTTGTTTGCTCGATCAATGAGATCGCGGAGGAGAATTGTGAATTCGAAAATTTTATGTTTGATCACAACAATGATGACGCCACTAGTGCGTTCCTCCTAGAATCCGACACAGCTTTCACGACGGACAAAGATTATGAGTGTTTCACCTTTGTAGATGATTTTGAAGACTCACCACCCGAGTTTGAGTCTTTTGCTTTTTCGGATGAGTTAGTTGAACCATCCGACTCGGTTGCATATACTCGATTTGAACCTTTGATGGAATCCTTCGAGTTTGAAACAGTTACTCCATTGTTACCATCTATTGTTTCACCTCCTAAACTCGAACTAAAGCTTTTGCCGTCGCACCTTAAATATGCTTATCTAGGTGAGAATGAGACCCTACCTGTTATCATATCGGCCTCTCTAGCTCTTGAGCAAGAGAAGGCCCTTTTAAGGGTCTTACATAATAATCGGCAAGCTTTTGGCTGGTCTATGGCGGACATCAAGGGGATTAGTCCCCTCATAGTCGAACATCATATACACTTTATGGATGATGCCAAGCCGGTAAAGGATCCACAAAGACGCCTCAACCCCATTATGAAAGAGACTGTCAAGAAGGAGATTGTTAAATGTCTTGATAGTGGTATCATTTACCCTATCTCGGATAGCCAATGGGTTAGCCCCATTCATCTTGTGCCAAAGAAATCGGGCATCACGGTCATTACCAATGAGGCAAATGAGTTAATTCCTACTCCCACCTAAACTGGGTGGCGAGTTTGCATCGACTATAGGAAACTCAATGCCGCGACAAGGAAGGACCACTTTCGTTTACCTTTCATTGACCAAATGCTAGAACGATTGGCTGGGCACGAGTTCTACTGCTTTTTGGATGGCTATTCTGGCTATAACCAAGTCCCCATAGCCAAAGAGGATCAAGACAAGACCACATTTACTTGTCCCTTTGGCACTTTTGCTTATCGTCGCATGCCCTTTGGGCTATGCAATGCACCCGCTACATTTCAGCGGTGTATGATGGGGATCTTTTCAGACATGGTTGAAAAGTTCTTGGAGATCTTTATGGATGATTTCTCCATTTTTGGTGACTCCTTCGACGAGTGTTTACGACATCTTGACACAATTCTTACCCGCTGTAGGGATAAGAACCTAACTTTGAATTGGGAAAAGTTCCATTTTATGGTACGAGAAGGCATTGTCTTAGGACATGTCATCTCGCAAAACGGCATAGAGGTTGATAGAGCCAAAATTGAAGTCATTTCTAATCTTCCTCCACTTCTGCGCCCATTCTTTCATCTCCATACTGGACGCCCCCCTTCGAAATTATGTGCGACGCATCAGATTTGGCCATTGGTGCTGTTCTTGGACAGCACATTAATAAAATGCCGCACGTGATTTATTACGCTAGCCGTACATTAAATGAGGCCCAACTAAACTACACAACAACAGAAAAAGAGTTTTTTGCAGTTGTGTTTGCACTTGAAAAATTCCGCCCTTACTTAATCGGCTATCCAGTCATTGTGTATATGGATCATTCAGCTCTTCGCCACCTTTTTGCGAAGAAGGATGCTAAATCGAGGCTAATACGTTGGATTCTCTTGCTACAAGAGTTTGACTTTGTCATAAGGGACAAAAAAGGATGTGAAAACGTAGTTGTCGATCACCTTTCATGAGTTCCTTCTTCGCCTACACTTGAACTTCCAATCACTGATGTTTTTCCCGATGAGCAACTCTTGACCGTTTCTTGCGAACCATGGTTCGCTGATATCGTCAACTACTTAGCCACCGGCTTGATACCTAAAGATTGGTCGAAACAGGATAAACTTCGATTCTTGTCCCAAGTAAAGCATTTTTTCTGGGATGAACCTTATCTTTTTAAATACTGTTCCGACCAAATCATTCGTCGGTGTGTACCGGAAAATGAGGTTAAGAGTGTGCTGTCTTTTTGCCATGATCAAGCATGTGGCGGGCACTTTGGCCCAAAGAAGACAGCCGAGAAAGTTTTGCAGTGTAGTTTCTATTGGCCACGACTCTTCAAGGATGCATATGAATACTGCAAGACTTGCTCCCGGTGCCAACACATGGGCCGGATATTGCGGAGAAACGAAATCCTACTACAACCAATTTTGGTTGTGGATTTTTTTGATGTTTGGGGTATATACTTCATGGGACCATTTCCTAACTCTTTTGGAAATGTGTATATTCTTTTGGCTGTTGACTACGTTTCAAAGTGGGTCGAGGCTGTGGCTAACCGAACGAACGACAACAAGGTTGTCTTTCGATTTCTTAAAGAACACATCTTTTCTCGATTTGGGCACCCTCGCGCGATAATAAGTGATAGTGGTTCTCACTTTTGCAATAGGACTTTTGAGTCCTTAATGCGCAAATATTCTATCACCCATAAGCTGTCAACGCCATACCATCCCCAAACATATGGGCAAGCCGAGGTCTTGAATCGGCAAATTAAGCAAATCTTGGAGAAAACGGTTTCTAAAAACCTTAAAGATTGGTCACTCAAATTGATCGATGCACTATGGGCTTTCCGTACTGCATACAAGACCGATCTTAGTATGTCTCCATACCGGCTTGTTTACGGGAAGGCTTGCCACCTCCCAGTAGAGATTGAGAACAAGGCATTTTGGGCTATCAAAGAGTTGAATTTATCTTTAGGAGATACGGGCAGCAATCGAAAGCTGCAGTTAAATGAACTAGAAGAGCTGCGGGATGAGTCATATGATAATGCCGTAATTTCTAAAAACCGAGTTAAGGTGTTCCACGATAAACACCTTTTGCGAAAAACATTTAAACCTGGTCAACAGGTTTTACTCTATGATACTCGGTTACATTATCATCCCGGCAAGCTCCGTTCTAGGTGGAAAGGACCGTTTGTAGTTCGCACCGTTTATCCGCACGATGCAGTCGATCTTGAGAATCCGGAGGACGGTACTTTATTCAAAGTGAATGGACATCGATTGAAACCGTTCCTCACGGCGGACCCATCGGAGGAGCTCCTGTTTTTACAGGAGCCGATCTGCACCGATTAATTCTCCTCCACTTTCACCCCCGAATTTCTAATTTTTTCCAAAAACTTAATTTCAAATAAGTTTGGGGGTGTGTATCATTTGTAAATACATAATTCCAAAATACCATAAAAAAATTTTAAAAAATTTAAAAGAAAAAAAAATTGGACCATTTTGTAAAATTTCAGAATTACTAAATAAATAAATTTTTATTTACAGATAAATTCCTACTTTTGTAGGGTTTTTTCTGCAAATCCCCATGTTCCCCCTATATAAACCTCCCGAGCCTTCCCCCTGCGCTAACCCTAAAACATTCTCTTCATTTAAAACCCTAGCCGCCACACTCTCCTGTCTGCGCGAAAAAAACCAGAGCTCCGCCACCATCACGCTGCGGTTCCGCAGAGCCAGAGCGCTCCTGCCGCCGATCCGCCGCATCTCCTCTGCTTCACCCCCTGAAACTTCAGGGGAGGTACTCTCGGCTTTTCTCCTCTATGTTTTTACCATTTTAATTTCTGTCAAAATCATTATGGCACACAGAATGCAATTCGAGAGGGATTTCTCTCTAGTTTTCTCGCACGAACTTTACGGTAGCTACTTTGCACACGAAATAGAGCAGAGGGGCTGGACTTTTCTAATCTATAATCACCCCTCTGCCTTTGCTCTACCATATTTAGTTACCCATTTTTATGAATCCATGGAGGATGGTTGTCTAGCTGACTTAGGATACATAAAGTTGAATTGGGGAGATCGTGTCATAAACATTGATAGGGATTTGATCCACGGGGTTACACTTATACCTCGGTTGCTTGCACATGACCATCCCCTACAGTTTGAGGATTACATGCCCTTGATGGGCAACGACTGCTCGAGGGAGCCGCGAAAGGGTATCTAAGCAAGAACCCTTTTCGCGAATGTTTTTACTGTGTGCCGATGGGCACAAAACAATATCTTTGGCAGCTCTCACAACACAACCTTTTTCACCCCGTCCTTACATGTAGTGCACACACTTATGACGAAGAATCCACGTTTCGACATGTGCACTGTTTTGCTTCATTCTATAGGTGCGGGGAAATGGGCTACAAACTACCCCTGTCCTATGCTAGTCACCTAGCTTTGCCGTTATTTCCTCCCCGTCGAGGAATTTGACTTTTACATGATGGGTCCCCGCTCGCACCCCTAGCTCTAGCTCGACATCTAGTGAGGGCGAGATGACCCCTCAAGAGCATTCATGCTTAATGAGGAGAGCTGTGAGGGGAATTGATACTTTGAGGGAAGAGTTTAGGACGACGGCACGAGAGCATGACCGTCGCTTGACGGAGATTGAGAGGGGTATTCAAACCCTATTCGCTAGAGAGGAGCGATCACGTTCACGCTCGAGAGCGCGACGTGGGGCTGGGCAGTGAGGGCACTGCTTTACTTAAGTTTGGGGGGAGATGGTGGTGTATATAGTTATCTTTTGCATTGCATTGCATATTTTTCTTTTCCTTTTGCATATTTAATTTCTGCATTGCATCTTTATATAAAAATCATAAAAATTTGAAAAATAAAAAAATTAGAAAAAGAAAAACCAATAAAAATTGAAAAATTTCAAAAATTATAAAAATTAATGTATTCAATTTTGGCTAATTGACTTAAGTTTGATAAATAAGTTAACTGGCTAGAAAAAACCAGATCTTAGACTTAGTAGATTAAAAACCCTAAAAATAACCTTCCTTAAAATTTAACGGTAGAAAGTATATGTCTTTATAGTTTATTTAGAAATAGGCAAATTTTAAGTTCACTTCTTGGGCTAAGTTGAAACGAAGGAAAAGTATTGATATTTTTATTAGAGTATAAATTTGAAAAATAATTCCTAGCTTAAGTCTAGATTCTGAAAATGTATACCCTACAAATTGCATAAACACGCACCTTGAAACTTGGAATAGTAGAGGAGACCTTGAAATGCTCTTGTCTAAAGTCCTTAGTACAATGAAAATAAAAGGAAGAAAAAGTGAATAAAGAAGAAAAAAATGAACACTGGTTTTTGTGACTGCTTAAGGCTAAAAAAAATAGAAAAATATTTAGCGAGGGTACTTCATCACCTAGTCCCTTAGACCAACTGGTTTGGGAGTCACTGCTAAAGCCTTGGGTGTTGCAAGACTAGGAAGTACGCTTTAAAGTGCTAACGCATCTTGTAATCGGTTGTTGGTACCTCAAGAAGTATTAACGGTCGCATGAAGGATGTGTAAGTGAAATTCAATTAAAAATTCACCAATTAATAAGTGCTTTGGACAATGGACAAGAGTACGATTGCTTGATTTGAATTTCCAAGTGTAGGGGTGATTTATACACACACGTGGGGATATGTGATTGGGATTTAGATGAGAGAAAGGAGTGAAGAATAGAACTTGTATCTTTAGTAAAGTTGATAAAATTTCCTAAGTGGAGATGGAACCCTAGAAGGAAAACTTAGGAAATACCGAAAGCTAAGTAAGTCTATAGAATATATATAATCTTAAGTTAAATGATAAGGAAGCGTGAAGAATATGGGTGGATAATTTACGGGTCGACGATAATAGAATTCCTTGTTAGAAAACCTAATTGGAGAACAAAAGTCGAAAGGCCGAATTGATAGATTTTATGGGTAGTATCCGCTGAAAACCCTCAGGAGACAACACTCCTCCTACTAGGGACATCTAGAGGTTTAACGGCTTGTTGCACGAGATCAGTGCAATTGCGTTTCCCAGCGAAAGTGCGGTTAGGTTTTTGTAGAGAATAAAAAAATAAGTTTGCTCGAGGACGAGCAAAAGATAAGTTTGGGGGTATTTGTTCATATCATATTATTGCATTATTATATTCCCCATTCTTATGCATTTTACAATAAAACAGGTGCTTTTGACCCATGTCTTCTACATAGCACAGGTTACAGGTTCTTGGAGAAAAAACAGTGAAAAAGACAAAAGATGATACAAAAGAGAGGCTTTTGACCAACAAGTAGAAGGATCCTAATCAAGCCAAGACGAAGAACGGTTCACAATTAACAAGGCAACGCAAGGTCCAAAATGTCAAGACGAACGGTTAAAAGACCACAATGAGTTTTCACTGAAAGATTTGGAGAAGACCCAGAAGCCAAATGGAGAAAAGAACCAAGGAATCAGAAGCCCAAAAAGACCCAGAAGCTGACCCTAAAATTCCACACAGTGATCTCATCAATGGGCCGTGGAACCGCGGCCCAAAGCCTACCCATACCACGGTTCCGTGTCCATCTTGTGCCTGGGCTTCGATAATTTTTTACCAAGTTGTTGTGGCGGCGCTGAATAGTTGACCTAAGGGCAAATTTGTAATTGCAGACGTGCGAATCAATTGTAAACTTAGGGTTTCTATGTCCTATAAATAGAACCCAAACCATTGTATTTTCTCATGCCTCTATTCATCAATAAAATTTCAGTTTCTTTGAAGATTGGAGTGCATCAATCGTAAGTAGGTTATTTTTCTGCCCTAGCTTTAATTTTAATTTCTGCCCTAGGTAAATTCTTTTCTTGCCCTGGTTTAATTTAGTTTAGAATTTTTATATTAACTTGCCGTAGATCTTTCTTCTCTTTAATCAAAACAAAAATAAGAATCATGTCTTTCTTAGATCCCTCAATAAGCGAGTAGTTTCCTCGCTTGTTAGGGTTAGAAATAGGGATGGGTTTGAGAGATGAAGATCTCTCATCTCTTTTCTTTGCCAATCTTTTATGAACATTAGGACTCCATGCATACTTTCATCTTCCGCTCCCTACGGTACCCTACCTACGAGGTAACGGTGATCTGTAGTATAAAAGACCGGAGTTGTAAGTTTTCCATGGAGGTTAGGGTAAAGATTAAGAAAGGAAGGACAAGGATCTAGAGGAAGAAACATCTTCCCAATCATCCTAATCCCCTTTATTAATATTTACCATAACCCCTAATATGATATATAATTAAAGGCATTGGAAAGAGGTGTAGATCTTTATTTACCAAACTTTACCTAAACCTAATCCTAGCAAGTTTCTAATCCTAGTATAACACAACTTCGTTTTTAGATCTAATTAAAAGACCAAACACCATTTGGAATTAGCTCGTAAGAACATTAAGAAGAATTACAACATCCCTGTGGACCGACCCGTATTCACCGGCTAGCTGCAAAGCGACACCGTTCTTGATTGCGGTAATATATTTTTTATCGTAAAAACTTCTCCTAATCAAATGGAGCCGTTGCCGGGGACACGTGATGGCTTCCTGAGGGCTCTGAAATAATAATAATTGAAATCTAATAGGGTCACGTGCCCGTACGTGATAGGCCTTTAAGCCCACTGAAGTATAATAAAACTGCAAGAAAAAACCTCAATGGGACATCACGTGCCCACACGTGACCAAAGGTCACGTGCCCACACGTGACAAGTTCCCGAGTTCTTTAAAGTAGCATAATTAAATTCTGGTTAAATGCTTAATCCATGGGTCACGTGCCACCACGTGATGGGGTCTTAAAAACTCTCTGAGTTAAAGGAAAGAAAACCCTAAATAGGGTATCACGTGCCCACACGTGACAGGGGGTCACGTGCCAACACGTGATGAGTTCTTAAAGATCTCTAAACTAATAGAATTAAAATCTAATTAAAGGAAATCAAAAACCCTAATTGGAAAAATATTTCCTTAGATCTTTCCAAACAAAAAGATTGCGCTCTGTAAAGTGGAGCACCGTTGGATTAAAAATCCAATGGTGATTAAAAAATTGCCAATTTATAGAAAGATTCTATACATGGAGATATTTCCTTGAAATTTGCCAGGAATAACAGATAAAATATCTTTTGGATTAAAATCCAATGGTGAAAAAAATTCACCGAGTGATCTAAAAGATCATGTTGATTACAAAATCAATCAAAATCTTTCAATAAAAGATTGACTAAACAAACTGATTCTTTTCTTTCTCCTATAAATAGCAGCTAAGAAGAAAAAAAAGGGAGAAACAACAACAAGGAGAAAAAAGAAGAGAATTTAATTCTCCAGAGAGAAAAGAAGGTCCCTTGAGAAAAGAAAGAAATCTTAGGTGAGAGATCATCCTATAAGCTCCCACAAAAGAAAAAGAGAATTTAATTCTCAAACTAAGAGTTTAACTCTTCTTAATAAGAACTTAGTTTTTCCTTTGGTTGAAGATCTGCAAAAGCAGATCTCTCCAAAAGTTGAGAATTTAATTCTCATCGGTGGGATTCTGCCATGCAGATCTAAAGCCTGAGGGAGGACCTAAGTTCAGAGAATTTTATTCTTCCCACAAAAGCATATAGAAATTTAATTCCTCCAACAAAGATAGGGTTTAACCCTTAATATAAGAACTTAGTTCTTCTTCATGGTTGAAGATCTGCAGAAACAGATCTCCCTATAGGTTGAGAATTTAATTCTCATTGGGGAGATTCTGCCATGCAGATCTAAAACTTAGAGGGAGAATTGGGTTTAAAGAATTTAATTCTTCCAAATACATAGGAATTTAATTCCTCTATACAAAATTAGGGTTTAACCCTACAAAAGAATTTAATTCTTAAACAAAGGACTTAAACTTTTCATGCACGTAAAAGAAATCAGAACCCAACCTGATCACGTGTGTCCACGTGACTCCCTTCCTCGGTGATCAAAAGAGAACGAATGAAATCGGGTCACGTGCTCCCACGTGACCCTAGACAAACACTATTTTAAAGATGGGGTAAAGCTGTAGGATTAAATATCCAACGCATGGGCGCCCTCACGTGTCCCCACGTGACCCCTAACGAACCCAGTTAATATCCAGTGCATAGGTGTCCATCACATGCCCACACGTGATGGCCATAAAGATTAAGTGTTTAACACTTATTTGAATATTCTGAGAATAAATAAAGGAAGCTTGGCCCAATCTTAGGGCACCTCATGTGTCTTCACGTGAGCGCTTCATTTGTTTTAGTGTCTAACACTATTTTAAGCACTTCATCCCTAGTGTTTAATACTGTTTTAAATGCATCACGTGGGAACACGTGATCGCCATATATGTATTAGTATTTAACACTATATTCAAAATAGTCTTAGCCCAAATTGGCTAAGTCTTCCAGAGGCAAGACTCCCCTTTGGCTGAACCTCAAATACATTCTTGTCTTCGAAGATTGATCATCCCATATGGTATATGAGTGCTCATCACTCAATAAAAGACAAAATATGGTCAGAACCCAGACCCATGCTTAGCATTGCTAAATAATGGGGGGCTGAGCATAGACAAATGTTCAACAGCCCAAACAAAAGTCCAACATTTTAAACCTAATTGGACTTAGCCTAAATTGGCCATAAGTCCTCAATTTAGATTTAACTGAGCCCATGTGCTCATATTCTAATTAATTGATCTTAGTCCCAAATTGGACTACAGATTTCTCAATCAATATTGGTTCAAGGGTACATCTCTTCACTTCTTTGATATTTGTCGTTGTAATCCTTTAACGTCATCAGAGAGGTGACGGGTCCCGATAACCAATCATTCCATGGACTGTGGGGTCCTTAAACTCATGGACTATGGGGTCCTTAAACTCATGAACTATGACATCTTTAAACTACGGACTGTGGGGTCCTTAAGCCCATGGACTATGATGTCCTTAACTACGGACTGTGGGGTCCTTAAGCCCATGGACTATGATGTCCTTAACCTCGGACTGTGGGGTCCTTAAGCTCATGGACTATGATGTCCTTAACCTTTACAGACTATGATGTCTTTGAACTGGACCGTAATGTCCTTAAACTATCATTGGACCGTAATGTCCTTAAACTAACTATAGACCGCAATGTTCCTAAACTAAACAATAGATCCCAAATACTCTTTTGTTGGATCTAAACGATCCCGTTAAGTTGATATTAGTCTAAAAATTAGACTAATGTATCCTTAACAAAGCGTTAAGTTGATCTTGGTCTGAAATTAGACTAACGTATGCTTAACAAACGTTTAAGTTGATCTTAGTCTCAAATGAGACTAACGCATCCTTAAATCCAACCCCAAACCCAAATCTAAGAAAATACGGATTTGGACTAATCCACGCCCTACGGGCGACAACATAAATTAGTCTAGTATACAATCCACGTGCAACCAAAAATAAAACAAACATATACGACACGAAGTGACCATCTGGAGAAGGAGAAAGTGGTTATCGTGATGCGGTAATATAATTAACTGCAAGGGCTTGCTCCTATAGGGAAGAGCGTTCACAAAATCAAAAACCCCTTAACGAGGGGGAATCTGACAAATTCTGCTATATCGGCCACATCCGTTTAAACCTCCGATACACGGTGTCATAAATCAACTTGGCATCTTCGGAGAGATGGACGGATAGCACCAAATAGCATCTGCCCCCAAATTCTGGCAAGACGAACCTACGCGGTTCCGTCTCTGTATTCGGAGGAGAACATATTCTGGCACGCCCGGTGGGACCTTTTCCTCTTTCCACTCCACACTTCGTGTGTCGTGTTTCGCGAACGAATCGCAGTTTGACATGGTTGCCTTTGGATGTGAAGTATTAAGATTTGGTGTCTTGCTCCGTGCAGAAAAAACAGAAGATCAAATGGCTTTCAACTGCATAAGCTGCAACAATTGCAACAACTCCCACTCCGTCCTCGCAGGAGGTGTGACTTATGGGCCTCAAGCGGCCTCCGTTTTCACAATGCCAGTGGAGCAGGTAACACAAGCCACCACAAGGCTATTCTTTAGGACCATGATCCCACCCATGAGCTTCGACGCTCCTGTACCATTGCAAGAAGCTCAGAAGAAGTCGGTCTTTGATCGGCTTACCACTATTGCTGCCCCTCCTAACCGGTCGCCCAAACCAAGCGCCTCAGTTTTCAGCAGACTGGGCCAAAGCTCCAACGGTCCCGTGAAGAAGCCCATAATACCAGAAGGCGTTATCCTGAAGCGGATAGCTATTCCTACTCCTGAAGTCACCAAAGCGGCTTCTCCGGCTAAGGGGTCAGTCTTCACAAGACTAGCCGTTTCAGCTCCCACTCCGGGTGAAGTAACCAAGGCCGTTTCCCCTGCACGAAAATCGGCCTTTTCAAGATTGGCCGTTCCCTCTCAGCGAGCATCTGTCTTTGACAGGCTGGCGCCAACAGTAGACTCTCATTAGAACAGGGGGCATAGAAAAGCTGATTCTACAGCGGGGGTGATCCCGGCCGCTCGACATGCTCGACATCACCACTGGCGCCGAGTGAGGAAAGCTGGGGGTAATTCCCCTTCTGTAATGACTCCGTCAGCTCCAATGGTGGAAGTCGATGCTGTTGTTTCAACTGGGAACAACTTTGAACTACTTAACAGGATACGCAGGAATTCGCCAACTGCAGTGCTGAAAAGATCTCCTCCACCCAGGGAGAATGCCCCAAAGGCAAAGCTGGAGTAGCCCCCTCAGCGGCTATCTTCTAAAATTTATAAAGTTTGGCGACAGGTCCAGGACTCCGTGGTAGATCAAGACTATCCTCGCCGACTGAAAAAGATGAAGGTTCAGCGAGAAGAGGACAATCCTGTCAAGCCACAAAAGGTGTCGTCTACCTGGGTTCTCGTTGCAACGGCCCCCTCAGCTTCGACCGCCCACAAAAGAAGGAGGTCGGAGAAGATCCCTGCGTCTTTGGCAAATCGCAAAGACACTGAATCTAAACGCCCCAAGTCTGGGAGCATGGTGGTGCACACCATCTATATGGCATCTGGAAAAGAGGATAGCCGTATCTCCACAGGTCATCGACCGCTTACACGATCGGTGACTAAGGCTCGGGAGCAAGAACAACAAAAGCTCCAAGAGATGTTAACAGCTATGGCCGCACTCACAGGACCGAAAGCAAGCCCAATGACATCCTCGGAGCAGCGCCATGAGCAGGAAACAGATGCCGAATTCCTTCGGAGAATGCTTGAGAAGAAGGACAAAGAGACCCTGGAACAAGTGGTCAATATAAAACAAATGGCCCTTCTATTTCAAGATATAGTAGGAATGATGATCCAGCCGGACCATCCAGCCGAAGATCCTCTAGTAATAATTGAAGATGATATAGGAGAGACATCAAATCCTCTGCCGGCTCTGTCAGCAGCCAAGGAGGAGACCATCTCTAAAGCCATGCTCGATGATTATATAGCTCAACAAATACGAGCTCATCAAGCGAATGAAGCGGCTGGCCAAGTCGTCAGAACTGGACGGCCCTATCCGGGTTGGTACGATCAAATAAAGTACCCGCCAGGATATACAATTCCTAAATTCCATGTGTACAAGGGGACAGGCAATCCCCATCAACATGTCTCTCAGTTCAAGGGTCTCTGCGGCAACACTAGAGGGGTGACAAGCTACTGCTTCGCCAATTCGTCGGCAGCTTGGCGGAGACGGCGTTTGAATGGTATTCAGAGCTTCCCAATGATTCCGTTAAAACTTTTACGGAGATGGAGTTGCTATTCACCCAGCGTTTCGCAAGTGCTAGCGAACGCACCCCAATCACGGCATTGATCAATGGCAGGGTGAAGCCTGGAGAAATATGGGTTTAGTATGCAATACGATGGCTGAATCTATGGTCGAAGTGCGAGCAGCGCATTGAAGAAGCGCCTGCTGTTGGCATGTTCGTGGGTACTCTCGACCCTCAGGCAACCATTTCACAATTCATGATGTTTTCAAGCCAACCACTTTCCAGGCCTTGATTGACAAGCTAGCCCAAATGGATCAGATGGGTCATAGACCATCTCCTTAGAAGCTGGAATCTCGAAATGAAAAAGGGAAAGGGAAAGCGACCTTCGTTGCCAATGCTCAACAGCAGCTCAGTAGCCCAAAACTAACTGATCGCCTAGACAAGAGACGGTGAATCTTTAATGAGAAAATAAAGCGCCCTTATTCGTTTCCCCGGGACAAAACGAGGAGATTGTTCGAGCTGGCGGTGCGCAACAGACTCATCAAATTGCCGGATTCAAAACGCCCATTGCAACCCGGTGAGGCTAATAATCCCAATTATTGCCCCTATCACCAAGCGATAGGCCATCCAATCGAAAATTGCTTCGTCTTCAAAGGGTGGATTGAGAACTAATACCAACAGGGAAAATTCGCACTGTCTGAGAATTGGAAAGTAAACACGCTCTCAAAAAGGCGAACATACCGGGGGCCTCATGCTCTTTTATAGAAGAAGCTCCGTGCGAGGTCGTTCTTTCACCCAAAACGAAAAGAATGCTGAAGGATCTCCAAACGTGCCCGGCGATCAAATAGAAAAGTCCGCTGGAACCCGAGGTCATCGAGGGAATGCTGAAGCCGCGTCTGACGCCAAGCATTGGTGGGGATGGTCAAAACGCCCAGGCCCAGCCGTCAAAGTCTTCGAAAACGAAGTGGAAGACCAAAAAGCCTGTGAAGCCTGGTGACAAGCGTACGGACCTGCAAAAACATATTGACGCGCTGGATGAATATAACCAGAAAGCACGAACCTCAGTCACACTCCAAGAATTTCTCAGCCACGTCCTTGAGGACAGAGAGGATGATAATAGAAAAACTCGCAGATGAACTTGAGGATTATGTGGCAAGCTGCCATGGGATCTCTCATTCGTCGATAGACGGTGAAGAAACTCCTGACACAGAGAAATTGGGGGCAGATCCCGAATCAGAGCTCCTAGGATCGTCAGACGAGATGATTGATGCATTCTTGAACGAAACTCTTCTGAAAAGTAAGGCTGATCGAGAGTGCAAAATGGCCATATTTGGAAAAGCTAAACGTTGGTGACTGGATGAAAGGGTTGAAGCGCCCCAACCAAACCGAGGCATGCCCGCGACAGACAAGAGCAGGCTTAAAAAGAAGAAAAAGTTTGCCAAAGCCATATCGATGGGAAAGAATTTGCCACCTTCCGAAGGAAACACTTCTGATGAAATACACTTTAATGAAGAGGATGTGTATCCTAATTACTGTTTATATCATAGAAGGCTTGGACACCCTACTGAAGAATGCAATGCCTTTAAAAATTGGTGGCAAGGGTATGTTGCTCATAGGCAGCACTTCAAAAGGATGAAGCGTGAAGCTCGTCGACAGCGAAAAAATGCGACAGACGAACGTGGAAGAGCTGCCGGCAACTGTCATATGGTTGATAGCAGGGGATCGCAAGTTCTCACTTTCGGGAGCGATTCTGAAGAAGAAATGGCTCTCGGCCCTCTCTTCAAAGAATTCACCTCAGGAAAAGAGGAAGAAACGAAGACCCGTGAGAACATTCGGCTGCGCAATCGTATGGTACCTGAAAAGAATCTCAGACCCGTAAAACAA
Organism: Agapanthus africanus; assembly: GCA_030015575.1. Lineage (NCBI taxonomy): Eukaryota > Viridiplantae > Streptophyta > Magnoliopsida > Asparagales > Amaryllidaceae > Agapanthus > Agapanthus africanus. The sequence continues at coordinate 833,205,883 of JASDDO010000024.1, read as the reverse complement.
GGGGTCGAACAAAAAGGATAAGGGAAAAGAAAAGGTCTTTGAGGATATCACCCTTGAAGACTAAGCCGTCGAAGAGCTGACAGCCAAGGATCCGCCCAAGAAAAACAAGGTGGATTACAATGTTCTGGCACACCTGAGGAAGATACCCTCACAACTAAGCATTCTCGACGCCCTTATGCTATCTAAAGAGGTGAGAGATTCTTTGATCAAGGCACTACAAGAGCCTGAGCAGTTCCAAGATTTCCTCACCGAAGAAAAGATGAAGGACGAGCTGGAAGAAGTGCACACAGCCGATATCACCTTCGTAGATGAAGATCTTCTCCTTGGGACGTGCGGGCATAACCATCCCCTTTATATCTCCGGATACTATCATGATATTAAGATCGGCAAGATCCTAGTTGACAATGGGTCCCCCGTCAATCTCCTCAATGTAAGAGTATTGAAGGAAATCTGCATAAGCGTTCAGCACCTCGCTCTTGATAAATCACTATCTCCGGTTTTGACTCCCAGTCATCATGGACGCTCGGGTCTGTGATACTGACGTTACGCTTTGGGCTTCTTGTCACGGACATCAAATTTCACGTCATTGACGCTAAGACATGTTACAATGCTTTGCTCGACAGGCCTTGGTTACACGAGTATAACATCATCCCTTCTACACAACATTAGTGTATGAAGTATTTCAAAGATAGTCTCGAGTATACCGTGACAGGGGAGTTGAACCCATTTTCCGTGAATGAAATCTGAAAGTATGAAGATGCAAAATACTTCTTACCAGATTTAGAAAACATGGAAAGATGACACAAACCAAAGAACAAAGCTATCACCACTATTCCGGTCTTCGGGAGTGATACCGAGGAGGAAGAAGAAATAATTTATTCAGGGCCACCCCAATGCAACAAGCCGGGACCGTCCACCCCTATTCTGGTCTTCGACAGCGACTCGGAAGATGAGGTCAATGCCGTATTTTCTGTTCGACCATTAATACAAGCCGTTGGTGGCGATGATCGGAGTTTGCAAATCGCTATGGTTCCGCGATAACATTACAAAGAGCTCGATGCGCTTAGTACCTATAGTGTGCAAGAACTGCAGACATTCTACGTCCTTCCCAGACGAAGAGATGAAAAAGTGATCCCCTTTTATCGATCAACGGAAACCAATGTGGAGAAAGAAATTTGGCATGGTGCCGATCTACACTTGACGGGTATCAGCCCATCCGTCTGCCCAGATACTACACAGAAGGATTAAAAAGGCTGTTGAGGCGCTAAGGCGTACCTTTCAAACAAACTGCTCGACAAGCTAAATTCTACAACAGGATCTGGGACGTCCCTTAAACTCAGCGAAAATTGGCCAACGGGAGAATGGAAATGATCGGGCTTGGATATGTTCAATCCAAGAAACGGGAACGATTCCATGACTACTACGTTTTACATGACTTTGATGAAGAAGGAGATGTTATGTTAAAAGACGCTAACCGTGAACCAAAACGAGGTCCCTTTATGAAAATGCCAAGTCCGTCGTTTGAAGAACAGATGGACAAGCTAATAAGGGAAGCAGGTCAGAAGGTCCGGGATGACTATAGCCGCGAAATGGCCATTTACGAGAAAGCCAGGACGCAACGCCTCCTTCAGCAGGCCGTGGAGAATGACAATGGTCTTTATCACCATCCCTTTATACAAAAGACCCGACGCAGAGGAAAAAATAAACCTAAGAATGGAAAAAACGTTCGACAACAGCGTAGCGGGTCTAAGAAGCCACGCAATCGAGAATCGAGCAGCCGGGATCCGTCTCTTATAAAGAAGATGGGTCGAGCATATTATTTTCCCCAAGACAAGACAAAGAAGATATTCGATCTTGTCATAAAATATCAGTTGATGACGCTCCCGGAGTCCAAGCACCCCGAGCAAGCAGACGAGGTCTCTCACCCAGACTATTGCTCCAATCATCGAGCAATAGGGCATCCTCTCGAAAACTGCTTTACCATCAAGAACTGGGTTGAAGACCAGTATCAACTCGGCAGATTCGCTCTAATCAATAGTTGGAGGGTAAGTCTACTACAGAAGCATGCGATGAGAGTAGAACCAGATCAACATCGGTCTTGGAAACGATCCCGTACCTGTCACGCAATAACGCTGTCAGAAGAACCCGAGAATATGGATGACCTTTTTTGGTGCTTCAAAAACAATGAAGATGAGTTGATCTCAGAATTTCCACCGGCGCCAAAAGAGCTGGAAGATGGGATACATACTACTGCAGATGACCTCAGAAAAATTGACTTGGGGATGGAAAACGACCCACGGCCAACGTTCGTCAGCGAACTGTTGTCTGAAGAAAAGGTGGTTACGCTTAAAGACGTGCTCATGCAATATAAAGATTGCTTCGCATGGAACTATTCCGAGATGCCAGGACTAGATCCGGAGATTATTGTGCACAAATTGGCGATATCTCCGGACGTCAAGCCGATCAAACAAGCATCGAAAAGAATGCGGCTCGAGCTTGAGATGAGCATCAACACCGAGATCAAGAAGCTAATCGACTCTAGCTTCATCCAAGAAGTTCAATACCCTGACTGGATTGCCAACATCATCCCAGAGATGAAGAAAAATGGGACAGTGTGCATCTGCGTAGACTTTCGAGACCTCAACAAAGCTTGCCCAAAGGACGAATTTCCAGTACCGGTCACCGAGCTGATGATAGATAATACGTCCACTCATGAAGTTTTCTCCTTCATGGATGGATCATCAGGGTACAATCAGGTAAAAATGCACCCCGAAGACCAGAAGCATACAGCTTTCCAGACCACTTTGGGCATATTCTGCTACAAGGCAATGCCTTTTGGTCTAAAGAACGCCGGTGCTACCTATCAGAGGGCCATGATGAAGATTTTCGAGAACCACATACATGAAATCGTTGAATGCTATATTGACGACCTCGTAGTTAAAAGAAAATCATACAAGGAATATTTAGAGCATCTGAAGATCGTGTTTCAGCGCCTTCGGAAATACAACTTGAAGATGAACCCTCTCAAATGCGCGTTCGGAGTTTCCTTGGGCAAGTTTCTAGGATTCGTCGTCCGACATCGAGGCATCGAGATAGACCCATCGAAGATCAAGGCGATCATGGAAATGCCTCCGCCAAGGACTCTCAAGCAACTGCGGTCTCTCCAAGGAAAGCTCGCGTATATACAGCGGTTCATAGCTAACCTCTCCGGCAAATGTCGTCCGTACAGTTACTTGATGAAGAAGGGAAACCCGTTCCTTTGGGATCGCAAATGCCAAAGTGCGCTGGACGAAATCAAGCAATATCTATAGAATCCTCCGGTGCTAACCGCTCCGGTCAAGGGAAAGCCTCTCATTTTGTCTACAACTGCCCTTGAAGGTTCCTTAGGCGCGCTATAGGCACAAGAGAATGACCAAGGGAAGGAGAGAGCCCTCTACTATTTAAGTCGAGTTCATCTGGGGGCAGAAAACAATTACTCCCCCATTGAAAAGCACTGCCTGGCATTGATCTTCACGATAACGAAGCTCAGGTACTATGCGTTGGCACATGAGGTCCATATCATATCGAAGGTGGATCCTCTCAAATATTTGATGTCAAGAGCCATACTAACGGGACGGCTCGCTAAATAGGCCCTCCTCTTGATGGAGTTCTCGATAACATATTGTCCTCTCAAGGCAGTGAAAGGCCAGGCCATCGCCGACTTCCCTGTCGAGCATCCTATACCTGCCGATCACCTCTAAATTGCGAATTGCCCGACGAGCATGCGTTTGACACGATCGACAGGAAGAAAGAAAGGAGTGATGCCCAATGGGAACTCTACTTCGACGGAGTATCTTCCATGAAGAAGCGAAAGCACAACTCTCCTATAATCAAGTCTGGGGTAGGCCACATCTTCGTGACTCCACAAGGAGGGATAATGTGCTTTGCCTTCTCATTAACAGAGCCGAGAAGAAACAATGAAGCCGAATATGAAGCTTTGATAGCATGTCTTGAGATCGCTGTCGACATGGGAATTAAATACCTCCTCATATACGGAGACTCCCAATTGATCGTTAGTCAAGTAAATGACAACTATCAAACATGCAAACCAGAGTTGGTAAAGTACGGTGAGAGAGTGCAGCAACAGTTGACTCAAATTCCTTCTTACACCCTGGAAAGCATACCACGCACGGAAAATAGCAAGGCGGATTCATTAGCCAAACTCGCTAAAGAACTGGCTGACGAAAACCTCGATGATGTGAGGATCGTTGTGTAAAGCCGTCGGGTTCTTGCACCGGCAGAAATATCTCCAGAATCGTCTAAAGAAAAGGGAGCGACCGAGGAAACGGCCCTACAAATAAAAGACCAGGAAAAGGCTATGGATTGGAGAGAAGTCTTTATAGACTACTTCAAATCTCGTCGAACGCCTGAAGATGCATCCTCAAGACATTAGCTCATGAAACGAGCTCTATCGTTTGCCTTCGTCAATGATACCCTATATAAGAGATCATTTGATTCTCTATGGGTAAGATGCCTGGGACCTGAAGAGGCAAGGAGAGTCGTCCAAGAAACTCACGACGGACTCTGTGGTTCTCACCAAGCCGGGCCGAAGATGAAAGTAAAGATCAAAAGGATGGGCTATTATTGGCCCACGATGATCCAAGACTGCCTCGACACGAAGCAGTGCCACTCGTGCCAGATTCATGGGGACTTTATCCATCAGCATCCAAATCCGCTACATCCAACGGTGGCTAGTTGACTGTTCGAAATATAGGGAACTGACATAATCAGGCCTATCGAATCAGCATCGTCCAGAGGACATCGATTCATTTTGGCGACAACTGATTACTTCTCTAAATGGGCTGAAGCAGCACCGCTAAGAGAAGTGAAGATGGAGAATATCCTTCATTTCTTCAAGACACACGTCATTTACCGGTTCGGCACTCCGCGACGGATTATCTCCAATAACGGGCCAGCCTACAGAAGCCACAAAATCAGCCACTTTGCACAACAGCATAAAATAGACTGGAGATACTCTTCGCTCTATAATCCCCGAGCTAATGGTCTAGCTGAGGCTTTCAACAAAACCTTGACGAAGATCGTGAAAAAGACGGTATCTCGAAATAAGAAGGGCTGGCACGAGAGACTGCATGAAGCTCTCTGGGCGTATCGAACTACGTTCAGAACAGCCACGAACACAACGCCGTATGCATTGGTATTCGGCACAGAAGCGGTACTCCCCCTCGAGATAGAGTTACCCTCTCTACGAATGGAGGTTCACTACGAGCTAACCGACGAAGAAAATGCTCACCTTCGGCTTGAGAAGCTCGACGCCCTTGATGAAACCCGGCTCATGGCGCAACAAAATCCAGAGACTTATAAAGCAAAGATGACTTGCTCATACAAAAGATTGATTAGGCCGAGAACATTCCGCCAAGGCGAACTCGTGCTAGTAGTCAAAAGACCTATGATCCCCAATCGTGCCAAGCAGGAGAAATTCAAACCAAACTATGAAGGCTCGTATATCATAGATAAGGTCTACTAGGGTGGAGCCTATCTATTCATGGACATGCATGGCGAAAGACCTTTCAGGCCAATAAACGGACGATTCCTGAAAAAATACTACGCCTGACGAGTCACGGCCTAGCTCAACGATAGATGATGACGCCTATGTCCGCTCGCTATCTTCCTAAGCCCAAACTCTATAAGTAGTAGCCGGCAAACAGACCGAAACGTCCCAAACTAATGATAGACCACTATATCCTAAAACTGGTTATTGACCGAGACGTCTATAAACTACTACGGACCGCGGCATCCTAAGACTGACACAAATAGAATAATAATAATAATAAAAGAAAGAAAATGGTATGTCCATAAGCAAGATGGGCACGGATGAAAACTCGAAAGGGCTCCGTGAGTAAAAACAGCAGGACTACCGGCGAGTTTTGTGAAAACCCGAAAGGGCGCAATCTCGTTAAAAGACACTTGCAAGGTCCTCTCGATCGGGTGAGGAGAAAATACCTGCAAGAGATCCTTATGAATCACAAGGGAGCAACACACTTCGGAATCCTCATGATTCCTAAGGAGAAATTACACTTACGAGATCCTCACAACTCGTAAGGAGAATTCCCCTTTGAGACCCTTATGGCTCATAAGATTCAAAAGCCTTAAGCTACAGGGATCTGAATCTGTTCTTAAGCCATCACAACCCACAGACTGCCTTACAAGCGGTTCAATGTTGACCCATGTATACAATCCACGGGCACAAATAATCATTTCCCTAAAAAAGTCCCACCAGAGACTGGGGATATGCTCGCACGGTGAACAGCCCTTGTAAGTCCTCTCGATTTATAAGGAGAAATTACTCTTGTAAAACCCTTACGACTTATAAGAGAACACACACTTAGGAATCTTCACGATTCCTAGGGAGAAAACGCACCTACGAGATCCTCACGACCCGTAGGGAGAAATACCTTTATGAGACCCTTACGGCTCATGAAGTCAAAAGCCTTAGTCGACAGGATCTTAACACTATTTGCTAAGCCACCTTTGTTCGACATCGACAGAGGCAAATGATGATTCGCTCCTGGGAATATCCTGGTTGTAGCGATGCTGATGCCTAAATCGGTATCAAATCCCAAACTCACAGTGAAAAGTCAGCGAGCCATAAATGCATATGAAATAGCCGAAATGATGGAGCAACTTGCAATGAAATCAGCAAGTAAAAATGTATGTATACAAAATAGCCGAAATGGTTGGGCAACTCGCAATAAAAGCAGCGAGTAAATAAAACAAATAGCCGAAATGATTGGGCACCGCAAAAAAAATAGCCAAAATGATTGGGCAATCGCGACTTTCGCAATATAAAAAGCTGAAATGATAGAGCATCGCGGAAAGAAATAAAAAAATGAAATAAAACTTTCTTCCCTACAGATGAGATCACATCGATCCCTTTATACAATCCAGGGGCACAAACAAAGAGAGACTCATATCATCCCACCAAGTTCTTTCAAATAAAGGGTCAAATCTCAACGGCGGCATCTACAGCCTAGAGATCACCAACGGCATTCCTCCTCATTCCAGCAGGATTCAGACGAAACAATCAACCTTAGAGCCATGGCAAAGTCCCTGTTCCAAACCTTGACGGTTCACAGATAACCGAGAGAGCAAATCCTGGTCCCGTAGAACACGGCTAATGTCAATTCTGACCTCGTGGGAAACGCCCAGAGCACCTCCTGGTCTCGTGGAACACGGCTAATATCAATCTTGACCCCGTGGGAAACGTCCAGAGCACCTCCTTATCCGGTGGAAAATGACTAATGTCAATTCTGATCCTGTGGGAAACGCCCAGAGCAAATCCTGGTCCTGTAGAACACGGCTAATGTCAATCCTGACCCCGTGGGAAACGCACAGAGCACCTCCTGGTCCCGTGGAACACGGCTAATATCAATCCTGACCCCGTGGGAAATGCCCAGAGAAAATCCTGGTCCTATAGAACACGGCTAATGTCAATCCTGACCCCGTCGGAAACACCCAGAGCACCTCCTGGTCTCATAGAACACGGCTAATGTCCATCCTGACCCCGTAGGAAATGTCCAGAGCAACCCCTGACTCCATGAAATGCGGATAAGGTTAACCCCTAACCCCGTGAAATGCGGATAAAGTCAACCCCCGACTCCGTGAAATGCGGATAAAGTCAACCCCCTGACCCCGTGAAATGTGGATAAGGCCAACCCCCAACCCCGTGAAATGCGGATAAGTTCAACCCCTCGACACCGTGAAATGCGGATAAGGCCAACCCCCTGACCCCGTGAAATGCGGATAAGGTCAACCCCCGACTCCGTGAAATGCGGATAAAGTCAACCCCTGACTTCCCTGTCAAAGCAATTATTTGATTCGGGAGCAAGTCAACCCATCAATCACTTATGGGTCCTCTCGACTTGTAAAGAGAAAATTCTCTTGTGAGATCCTTACGACTCTCAAGAGAAAACGCACTTAGGAATCCTTACGATTCCTAAGGAGAAAATACACCTACGGGATCCTCTCGAACGGTAGGGAGAAAATTCTTTATGAGGCCCTCACGGCTCATAAAGTTGAAAAGTCTTAGGTGGCAGATCCCAACCCTGTCTCCCAAGCCATCGTTGCCTCGTAGAGAGGTCAAGGTAGATTTTCTATGGGCCACACTCTTCGACAAGAAAGGAAACAATCACTTACGAGTCCTCTCGACTCGTAAGCAAGAAAAACTCTCGTGTGAGATTCTTACAACTTTTGAGAGAAAATACACTTAAGAATCCTCACGATTCTTAAAGAGAAAATACACTTACGAGATCCTCACAACTCATAAGGAGAAATACCTTTATGAGATCCTCACGGCTCATAAAGTTGGAAAGCCTTAGGAGGCAGATCTGGACCTGACTCCTAAGCCATCGCTGTCCTACAAGGAGATCAGAATAGATTATCCACAAAATGCATTTACTAAAAGGGACACACCACCGTAAAGAAAAATGCCTTTTATTCATGAATCAAAATGAATACTAGTTACAATATATGAAAGAATAAAAAAATACTCTCATTCAGGAGTATGTACAAAAGAAGAATAAAAGAAAAAATATACAATTTTTCAAGCCGGCTGACGATTTAATAGAGTCGTCAGTTCATCCTTCTTCCTCCAGGTCTCAGACTCATATTTTGTTATTGCAATAAGATAGGCCTCCGCTTGAGACTGTTGGGCCTGGTACGAGGCAAGCCGACTTTTAGGCTCCTTTTTGGTAACTTTGTGAGCTTCAACCATCTCGCAAGTGAAAACGACGGCTTTATCAACAGCTACCTCCCTGATAGCTTCTTGACGCACTCGGCAAAGTTCATACGCACGAGTGGTCTAGGCTGTAAGTTCAGCTTGAAGTTCCCCCAGCGCTTTGGAAGCCAGCTCCCTCTCCGAAAACTTTTGAATGAGTCTCTTCTTGCATGACAGCATATTTGCGGCGCACCGTTCAATCAGCCCCCGCAAGCTCACATTTGCAGCCACAACCTCTGAAGGAAGGCACGTACCTTCTAGACTATGCAAACAAGCCTCCACCTGACAACAAAACTCAACCCAGACTTGCACCAATGTTTCACTATGGTAAGCAGCAAGAAAGGGGAGAGAACTGTTGGCTTCGGCAACAAATTCTTCGGCCGTGATCAAGCTACCAGCACGAAGGTCTTCGATCAGAGCTGACAAAGAGTGAAGGCTTAGTTTTGCCATCCGTTCAGAAGCACGTAGAGTATAGGGGCCCGGTGGCATAACGATGCAATATTCCAACGTGGTAAGAACGGGCAAAACTGCTAAGATTCATAAAAAGAAATCAGTGAGAGTTGGAAGCAAAGAGTAGATAGAACAACGTTGAAACTTTACTTACCCACAGTCATGCAAGAAGGGTCTAAAGGTTTCCCAGGCCCGTCAAGAATCTCAATTTCGTCATCATCTTCCAGAACTACAGAAGACATCAGTATCGTTATACAAAATAATAATAATGCCGTGAGAAGAAGGTAAATAACACTAACCTTGCCCGGAAGATAGGATGATGCGTTGAGGGGATATTGCTTGCGGAGCGGCCATCTCTAGCAGACGCTGAAAAGACTTCCTGGGGGACCGGTCCGCGATGGACGCCGCCAATCCTCGTAGCTCTGAAGAGACATAAAGGTTCAGATAATGAAGAGATCATTGAAATAAAAGATAGTAGAATACCTTCGATGCTCCTCCCGCTTTGAACTGGAGGGATAATAGCTTCGGCAGCCTCCTCCATGCTCCCAGGCACATCATCGGGGACATGGGCCAGTATAACAGCTTCCAATTGAGGAGCAGCGACCACCGCTGCAGGCTCCAATAAAAGGACGGTGAACTCGACTACCTGTCCCATAGTCTCCGGGCCGTCCCCAGAAAGATCCATTGAATCTGTAGCCAATGAAGATGCTTCTTCTAGGAAAGCAGGCACCGGGAGAACAGAAACCACCAATGGGAGCTCCACGGCAGGAAGAGCAGCTGTATCGACCCCCTCCACACTTACTGGTGTCTCATCGGGGATATTTGCGGAATCCATAGTCATGGCGCGACTCGAACTCAGATCCTCTTCCATTGCTGATGTCCCTGCAAAGTTTTCACGGAGATAAGAATATATATATATATATATATAAGCAGTGTAAAATACTACAAAAAGATATATAAATATACCAATGCGCCAGCTTCTAGTATGGCTTTTTCAAGTCGGCGTTCCTTTTCAAGAATTTGTGCTCGCCGGGGTTTGAGGGTAGACTCGTGGCCACCAGTCCACAATGACAATGCATCTTCAGCATCGGCTGAGACAGGTTGCTTAAGGGCTATCTCGCCTCCCTCTTCCAAAGGACCAATAAATATCTGCCGTATCGATGAAGGATCTTCATAGAAGATGACAGCAGGATAAGGCCTCTTCGAGATCCTCACATTTTCAGTCTCATCCTGGGAGCGTCTTATAGTCTCAGCCAATTGTGCTGCTTCCTCGGCAGATGAACCTGGAAAAAGAAGACCACTATCTGGCTCTTGCATAGCTATTGGTTCATCTCGAAAGATAGGCTCGGATTCCACTAAAAAGTCGAGTAGATTGGTGACCATTTTCTTTCGCCTCTTTGACCCATAACTAACACCAGAAGACGATCGCTTCTTTCCCGTAGGTGCTGACCTACTTCACCTTCAGTATCCTCTCTCGGAGGTGCTACCGATGAGACACTGCCATCGCTGACATCACAGCCGATGAAACTGCTACCGGCGCCTTATCAGAAGCCCTCGCTTGAGCTCTAATGCACGTCGGCAACCTAACAGTAGGAGGAGTCAGGCCCGCATCCACCACCTCAGGAATAAGTAAGGTGCCAGATCCCCTCAAGGGAGGGTGAACTATTACCTACGGTCGTGGTAGGATTCCCGTAGCCTGGAGTAGGGCGGGAGCCCTAAGCCCAAAAAGTATCCGCCTCTCCTCAGCAATGATTGGGCTAACCTGGTGGCGATACCAACCCGTGAAAGCCCTACGCACCTCGGAATGTAGTCGGCCTCGGGGATCATGAAATGAGAACCGGTGTTCAGCCTCATGAAATGGTAGCTGGCGTCATGAATAGCTTCCAAAGAAGAGCTAGGCTCCACCATGAATGCTTCAAAAGGAGCACCCTGGTCATAACCCAATTGCCGGGCGAAGCGGTGCGGATTATACCGCATAAAAGAACCGCATCATTTCGGCGGAACACCAAATAACCTAGCCTAATCGAATACAAGTGGATGGCTTCCCTAGGCTTCAAAGATGGTACCCCCTCTTTCGATAAATCAAACAGTTGCTGGATAGGTCCCGAGGGAGCAGAGAGGATTCGGTCATTAAAAACCATCCCGCCTTCGTGGGCATAAGGATAAGTAACACACGAAGAGCCCCTAACTGAGTCGAATCAGGAGCAGAAGCGTCCACAAATCTCACAAGCCGCGGGAAAGTATAAGCACAATAAAAGCTAGGTCTCTGGTGCGCAGCAAATGCCCTTAGCACGTGCATTTCAATCCATGAGGTAAAATAATGAAGAGAGAAACTCACTACGTTCACGCCTGGGGTTGAGGTATTGGATGCAGTGCTTAGCCCATGGTACAGATGCGATAGCCCTCAATGCCTACAGCTAGTTACGTCCTTTTGGAAATGCGATGAGCAGGGTAAATGACCGAGGCTCTCGTGAATCGACGGTGCATTGGAACGATAAACCAACTGAGCCAAACGCTAATAAAGCCGATGAAAAAAGTTTCTTCATCTATGCCAGGAGCTGCGATCGACTCGAAAGGTACATCTGACAAGACTGGAATGTAGAACTAGGGAAAATCCTCTTCTCTAGCCGGTAGCCTATTTAAACCAAACCCGAAAGGGTCGCTGATATTCGCGAATTTCGGAGCCACCTTTGATAGAATGTCTCCACGAAGGAAGCAGGCGATAAAGCTTTTAAAAGTGACGCCCTGTTCTTCTGACTCCGTGAATAGCTTCTCAAAAATCCCCAGTGTCTTGATTAGACTCGGGTACTTATGGAGGACGGCATTTTCAGTCGTCAAGCGTAGCAGGCACAGTCTTGAAGACATACTCGTCACAGGGTAACAATTCTTCATAAGGCGCTCCTCTGATCAGTAAACCCGAGACCTCGCGAAACTCTTCTAAAGAAATTGAAATTTCGCGGTCCCCTAACAAGAAAGTGTTGGTGGGAAGATTCCATTGATTAAGGAAAGCCTTAACCCACCATACATGAGGAGACTGATAATGGAAGAGGGATGCGTACACCGCATGGTAAAGCCCGACCTTCTGCAATCGCACACGATGGGCGGACAGGATGTAACGAGCCCAGAGAAGATAGCCCGTGGGATGGCGAGGGGTATGTCCTATCTTGTAGACTTGTCCCTAGGGCTGGGCTTCGCCTTGGCAAATATGACGCCCCAAGATATCTATGGCCGGCACAGGCTAGTTTGGTATCCCAACTGTCGACGGTTCGAGCCGACCTGTAGGAGTCCAATCTTCCACCTCTACATCAAAAGTAGTCCGCGGACGGTCCATAGGCAGGAACGGGCGGAGAGGTTCTGTTGGCACCTCACAAAGAAAGCTTCGGCGACCACGGATGATGTGACCGTACCAGTTCCCCCACAAAAGCAGATAGACGCAGTCCGGGTCGTAAGCTCTAATCATCGCCATCACCTCTCCGTCAGACGGTGACTGAGAAAAGGCAGCCTCCGAGCGGGTGAAAGGAAAGTATGGAAGAGAAGCCATTATTCCTGAAACAAAGGAAAGGAAACTGTTAGTGAATCCCACACGTGTATAAATATATATATATATATATATATATATATATATATATATCAGTATATATATAAGAGGACAATGGAAGAAAACGACAAATAATTTATTTCATGGGACCATGGGTACAAAACACAGAGGCCCCACAAAATCAAGATGGCGGCCCACTAATGATGATGCAGGGTAATCATTATGAAAACAAAAGGAAGATTCTCAATAAATTCAAACAACTCTACACATTCCCCTAAGGAGAAAACCCATTGCAGAAACTCTGTGCAAATCAAGAAGGATCTTTCCTAAACTATTTTTGCAAGAACAACACAGGATGAAAAATCCCAAGAAGTCTTCTTTTAAGAACTAAGTTCTTTAGAGGAATTAAATTCCTTTTGAACGGAGGAATTAAATTCCCCGAAAAATTTTCAGAGCTAAGATTTTTGAAATGGAATTAAATACCAAAGGCAGACAAGTATCATCATCAGTCCCCTAAGATCAGAGAAATGCTCAGCAGAGGGGGTATATTATTTCAAGATCGGACATTCTTAAAGAACTTAGAAAGATGGGTTTTTGTTAAAGGGGAAAACCCTTGGTGTGGATTTAAAATCCAAAGAAAATTTCTACAAGAAGTCTCTCGGCCGTTCAAGATCCTTACCTGAAAAAGGAAATCTTTTGTGGACAGAGTTAAACTCTGAAAATTTTTGGAACAGAGAACTGAGCTCTGAGAAAGGGAATTAAATTATCAAGGAAAGAAGAAGATGAAGGAGTGGAGGCACTGCTGAAGAGACCCCTGCATTTATATGACATGATGGGAAACGGTTCATCTTTCATGTTCCCTAGGCAGATCCAACAGCCACAAAGATGACAGTGTTGCACTCACGTGCAAACACGTGAGAACAACGCTATAGGGGCATCCCTGGCCAGGGCAAGCGAGATTTACTGGTAAGCATTCCAGTAGTTTCTTAAGTTGTATTAGGCACTACCCCGGCACGACTTATTACGCTATTAGGGGTCTGACGATTACCATCCCCTAGGCCCGATATGTGAGTATCTTAGATGAACAGACCAGATTGTACGGAGATTTTCACAGATAGGCTCAGTAGGAGTTCGGATGAGTTTGCTCATCGGCCTTCTTATCGACCTGGGTAGCCGTTATGTGCAACTAGTACCGCTGATGGACTTGTGGTTAAACCCACTGCCAGCATATTTTCGAGTCTTTAGAGTCTCACACAGAGGGTTTCCCTGCTTCGGGCGAAACGATGTAGAGGCCGTATGGTTTTACGGTAGGGTTCTGATCATATACGTGTACTGGTTGCACGGATGTTGTTCGGATGGATAATACTAGTGGGCTTTAGTTTAAGCCAGATTCTAGTATTATATTATTGGATTATTATTATCTTATTGTATTCGTATTTTTTGGAATACGAATACGGGTATGTATATACAGTGAGGGCATTCTTGTAATTTCACAATAGATGTTTCTAAAAGGGGACACCTCATTATTTGATTTATTTATTTTTGGAAATAAATTAATGAGGTGGAAATTGGAGATATTTATGGTATGGGGTGAAGCATGGCTCATTACATTTGTTTATTGGTTTGTGTTTACTATTGAAGAATGGTTGCTATTTTTAATTGGAAAATAATCCATGCTTCATGTGAGATAATGAGTGAGCCATTCTTCACTTGCCAAGACCTTAGCTGATTTGCAGTTTCACTTTCTCTCTCCAATTTTTCTCTCATTCTTCCTCAAGACCTAAAGCCTTCACATGTGTTGTGAATTATTAGGTCTATTAAGATTAAATACTCCATTAGACACTCTACATCTTCTAAGCTGCCTAGCTTAGCAAACTAGGTACCTTAGTTACCTCGGTTTAGAGGTTGAAGCTTGAAGTACATACTCTCTGGTGGATCGTCTTCAACACGAGGGGGCCGCTGTTTCAAGCACGATCCGATCTTCGAGGAGCTCAAGAAGAGGAGGAGAAGAAGAAGACCTGAAGGACTTGTAAACAAGGAGGTATAAACCCTAACATAATAGTTAGAACCTCCTGGTAGATATAGCTAGTTAAGGTTTCGGTAAAGATCCTGCAATTAATGTCGGTGTTGCGAAGTAAGAAAAATTGTTTTTTTAAATTCCACCTCCCCACGAACCCGTGGGGTGCGCAACATTGACTTAAAATGCTAATGCGGGAAAATCATGAATGAGTAGGATACCTGAAACAACTTCATTTGAAGCCTTGGCCTCCACGGCCGTCAAAGTGAAGGCCCGCGCTCGATTAGGCCCCTGAGTAATCTGCTTCTGCCCCTGAATCTGCTTCTGCAGTGGCTTCTGAGTATCGTCCCTCAATCGTAGCTTTGACGGGAAAGCATTGACGATATGGTTAGCCGATCCGCAAACAAGATAGAGTCCAAGCTTCCTTCGGCAGTCCTTCTGTAGGTGTCCGGGTAGACGGCAGAAGTCACAAATCACACTCCTTTTCTGATCAGATACAACGGGCTTCTTCATAGGTACAATGCCTCGCCTGTTCACGGGGATGCCTCAGTGTACGGGAGCTTTGTTCTGCGTAAATGATGGCTTCCACACTACGACGGCTTGCTGTTGAACACCCTTCGCTTTCGCCGATAAGCTTTGCTGCTCCCTGGCGGCCTTGAGAACTTGTGAGAAGGTGGTCCATCCCAATGATATAATATGTCTCTGAATCTCCACATCCAATCTACGCATGAACCTTCATGCTCTATCAGCATCGTCAACAACCAAAGGTCCCGCAAATTGACTGAGCTGAGTCCACGCAGCCGCATGCGCATGAACGGATCTGCCATTCTGCTTCAGGCTAATAAACCTTTCTTCCATTTCTACTCGAGCAGTTTGCTAAAAGAACTTCTCCAAAAAACTCTGCGAAAACGTTGCCCAACTGATCGGCTTGGGCAGACGGGTCTCCTGCATGAGCCACCACTCGCGTGTGCAGTCCACCAGTTGGATGCGTACTACATCCACTCTCTTGTCCTCCGGAATCTGCGCGGCGACGAGCAGATTCTCTGTATCAACTAACCACTGCTCCACTTGAAATGTCTCCTCCAATCCAGTAAATTTAGACTGACCAAGCCTCCTGAAGTCCACCATGGTACCCTCACACTGTGCTGGCTTGGCCGCTACTGAAAGGTTCCTCGGCACCCTATAGAGGTCTCACAAGGCATCAACCATGCCAATTTACAAAAATTATGGTGCCGAGAAACCCTAAAACGGATCGTCGGCTAGAATCCTAGGCGAAAAACGAATCTAGTTACCATATTAACTAAAGGAGAGAGTCTACAACCTTTGTAGATCCGGTTACCCTCTTCCTTGGCTCCACGAAGGCATCCTCTCGCTGTCCATCTCTAATCTCGGACTCTCGCGACGGCTTCATCGGAGAAGTGAGCGGAATAGGTCGTCGGCTTCGTGCCGAAGATGATCTACGTCGAGGTTGCACAAGTTCAAGCTCCAACTTCACCAAGTTGTGAAACTTGTGAAGAAAACACCCAAAACAACTTAGCAAGAGGTAGAGGGTGTAGAAATAGGAGGTGGGTTCACTTTAGAATTGGATTTCTCACTTTAGATCTCAAGTTGCCATTGATGGCATCAAGTTTTCTCTCTTGAAGAAGAAGGTCAAGAAGAAGAAAGAATATGATAAGTGTTGAATTAAAATGAAAATAATTCAATACTTATCATAAGAAAACCATAGTTGAGTGTAGAGAATAGACCATGGTTAGTTGGATAGGTTAGGGTTAAGCATGAAGACAAGAATGGTTAAGAAGTCAAAGCTTCATGAAGCTTCAACTAAAAACAAACTTCTCCACCATTCTTATCTCAATCCTTTCTAAATAAATAAATGAACAAATAAATAAATAAATGAATATGCAAAACCCTAATTATCAAATTAACCATGGTTTAATTCTATATACTTAACTAAATTATCAAGTATCATCAAACATGATACAAATATGTGCACAAAAGTACATCATATATACTTCTTGCACATCGAGTGAGAAAATCCATATAAAGTGAACCAATACCAGTTAATGCAAAGTAATATATCAAATATATAATTATACATTAAATCATTAAATCAACACTTGATTCAATGATCCGGTCATGTCGCACATAACCGACTAGTATCCAATGTATCGACTTATCGAATCAATCTACGATTCGATAACTAGGTCATATCGAATATAACCTATCGAAACATTTATCGCGAGAATGAAATGCGGTATCACATACCCGCATTATTCTCACTCCCGCACATATCTCATATGCGCTCCTATTTCGTTTCGCTTGAGCCAGGAAACCTCTGTGTAGGACCCTAAAGACTCGTCAATACGCCGGTAGCAGATGATGATCATATCAAGCACCTACAAGCCGCAAGCGGTCTGCTAAACGTAACGGCCATCCGGGTATTGAGCGATCAGAAGATCGACGAGCTAGCCCGCTCACACTCCTGTGAATCCAAGCAGTAACACTTACCGTATAGTCCGGTCTGTTCGTCTGATACGTCGCATATCAAGTCTAGGGGTGGTAAACGTCAGACCCCAATAACCGATAAGTCGTGCCGATGTGAGGCTCATAACGGGTCGAGAAACTACTGGTAACACTTACCAGCAAATCTCTGATCAGCCCTGGCCAGGGACTTCCCTGTTACGGCCAATCGAGCACAGCGCAACATCAACCCCCAATACCGGGAGAGACGAAACCCCTCCTATCGCTCATTGCCTCCATGTGACTCGGGACTGTACCCAAAGACCACCGTTTTGCACGCCCTCATGGACGTGGTAAGGTGGAGATCAAAGCACAGTGGGAATCACACAAGACTCTATGACGATCTCGGGTCTACAGACTAACCTGTACAAGTGTCACCTGAGAACTGCCATCTGACGTGAGGTATAATACCATCTAGGAGTTCTCGGCGAGTCCGTCCAGTGTACCCAGTCTCCACTGAGCACCCGTATACCATCTCTGATGTCAAACACCAATGGATATGGGATCATCCATCGCCCATCTCATGGGTCGAGAGGCGTATACGCTAGTCTACTCTGGTATATCGATGCCCCGTCTTGATACACCCACGACTAGGGACCTTGAAGGATGTACTTATGGACTACCATGTTCCCACTAGTATGATCTGCATCATAGTCCAGGTAGTCAAGTGCACATCCTAAGGGCTTTACCAACATGTAACTACGAGACAGTTTAAAGAGACAAGTGTACATGTTAAGATAAAGAGTAACCAGATAGCATACTATCATATCGAGCAAGAAAGTCATCTCTATATATGTCCAAGCATCCAATATAATATACATCATCTGTACAATACTGGCCTCTAGGGCATACATACAACTAACAATCTCCCACTTGCACTAGGGCCAGCTGCTGTAGTATCGCATACCGAGCATCCCGAAGAGTCTCTCAAACTGTATCTGGAGAATGGCCTTCGTGAGTGGATCCGCCGTGTTGTTCTTCGTGTCAACCCTCCTGACCTCGATCTCCCGGATCAGATGATACCGCCTCAGAATATGCCTGGACCGCTGATGGGACCTGGGTTCCTTGGCCAAAGCCACCGCTCCATTGTTATCGCAATACAAAGGTATTGGATGCTCAATGGATGGAACCACTCCTAGTTCAGTAATGAACTTCTTGATCCAGACAGCCTCTTTGGCAGCATCGTTGGCAGCGATGTATTCAGCCTCCATCGTCGAGTCTGCCACGGTTTCCTGCTTGGAACTCTTCCAGCTAACCGCCCCTCCTTAAAGGGTAAAGACAAAGCCCGACTGCGACTTAGAGTCGTCCTTATCACTCTGGAAGCTCGAATCGGTAAAGGACTCCACTTGGTGTTCTCCGTTACCATACACCAAGAACATATCTCTAGTCCTTCGCAAGTACTTGAGAATGCTCTTCACAGCTGTCCAGTGACTCTCTCCAGGATCAGCTTGATACCTACTCACTACACTTAGTGAGTATGCTACATCGGTCTGGTACATAGCATCGCATACATGATAGAGCCTACTGCCGAAGCATAGGGTATCCCTTGCATGCGAGATCTCTCCAAATCAGTCTTAGGAGACATCTCTTTGGAGAGAGTGACTCCAGAGATCGTGGGTAAGTTCCCACGCTTGGACTCTTCCATACTAAACCTCTTTAGTTTGGTGTCAATGTACCTGGATTGGGACAATCCCAAAATCCGTTTGGATCTATCTCTATAGATCCTAATTCCCAATATGCAGGAGGCATCACCAAGATCTTTCAGTGAGAATCTTTGTGATAAGAAGAGCTTGACCGATTGCAGCATAGGAATATCATTTCCTATCAAGAGTATGTCGTCCACGTACAATACGAGGAAGACAACCTTACTCTCTGCGACCTTCCTGTAGATACAAGGTTCATCTGGGTTTTTGACGAAATCAAACTCTTTGATAACGACGTCAAAGCAGATGTTTCAACTCCGCGATGCTTGCTTTAATCCATAAATGGATTTAAGCAGCTTGCACACCTTCCCGCTGCTCCCACTATCTACGAAGCCCTCTGGCTGAGTCATGTACACGCACCCTTCTAAATCACCATTTAGAAAGGCGGTCTTAACATCCATTTGCCAGATTTCGTAATCATGATATGCAGCGATGGCAAGCATGATCCGGATGGATTTAAGCATAGCCACTGGAGAAAAGGTTTCGTCATAGTCCACACCTGGTCTTTGACGAAAACCCTTTGCTACAAGTCTAGCTTTGAAAGTCTCCACTTTCCCATCTACACCAAGTTTTTTCTTGAAGATCCACTTGCTCCCAATGGGTTTTACCCCTTCAGGAGCAACTTCCAAAGTCCATACTTTGTTGGTGTACATGGAATCCATCTCAGACAGCATAGCATCCAGCCATTTCACTGAGTCCCCACTCGTGATGGCCTGCTCGAAGCTAGTTGGGTCATCATCCTCCATGATGCAATCCTCGCTCCCACCATCCATGAGAAAACCGTAGTATCTCTCAGGTGGGTGAGGAACCCTACTAGATCGGCGGAGAGGCTGAGGTTCATCGGGAGCTACTGAATCCTCTGGTTCAACCAAATCTTCTGTTGTAGTCTGTATTGCTGGAACCTCTTCCAGTTCTACCTCCTTGCTACTAATCTCTTTTTCAAGAAATTTCTTTTCTAAAAAGGTGGCATTTCGAGAAACAAACACTTTTTGTTCCTCGGTATGGTAAAAGATATACCCTCGCGAATGTTTTGGATATCCAATAAACTTACACAGAATAGACCTTGCCGCGAGTTTGTCCGGATTTTGCGTTTTTACATAGGCCGGACAACCCCATATCTTAACATAATTAAGACATGGTCTCTTTCCTTTCCATATCTCATATGGAGTGGTCGGCACGGTTTTGGTGGGAACCATATTCAATAGGTCTGCAGCTGTTTCCAGTGCATATCCCCAGAAGGAAATAGGTAACTCAGCTGTGCTCGTCATAGAGCGCACCATATCTAATAGGGTGCGGTTCCTCCGTTCTAATACACCGTTGTGCTGTGGTGTATATGGAGGAGTCAGTTGAGAGAGAATCCCATTCTCTTTTAGGAAGTCCAGGAATTCATTGCTCAAGTATTCACCTCCTTGATCAAATCGTAGGATTTTAATACTTTTTCCGGTTTGGTTCTCAACTTCTTATTTATATTCCCTAAATTTCTCAAAAGTTTCTGATTTGTGTTTCATCAGGAACACATACCCGAACCTAGAGAGATCGTCAGTGAATGTAATGAAGTATAAAGAACCATCCCTGGCATGTGTAGACATGGGACCACATACATCACTATGAATCTGTCCCAAGAGTTCGGTAACTCTTTCTCCGTGTCCCGTAAACGGAGTTTTGGTCATCCTGCCTTTGAGACATGACTGGCAAGTGTCATAAGATGAAAATTCAAACGGATTTAAAAATCCATCTTTATGCAACTTGGCTAGTCGTGTCGCATTGATGTGACCCAGTCTACAATGCCACAAGAAGGATTCGTTGAATTCAGAACTCTTCCTCGTGTGTGTGTTTGTTATGCTCAGAACTGTTGATTGATTTAGAACATAAATGCCATTGCATAACGTGCCTGATCCAACCAACTTTTGGTTACGGAAAATGTTCATAACATTGTCCTGTAATACAAAATTATATCCCTCTTTACTTAATAAAGAAACTGATATAATGTTGCATATCAGGTTCGACATGTAATAGCATTCGTTCAGAACCAATGTATTACCAGTTGGTAATACAAGGTGATATTCCCCGACAGTTTTAGCTGCAACAATTGCACCATTTCCAACTCTAATGTCTTTATCACCTTCTCCAAGTTCTCTACCTTTCCTTAGCCCATGTAACTGATTACATATATGGGATCCTGACCCGGTATCTAATACCCAGGACGTAGAGCAAATAGAGAAACAGTTCTCAGTAACGAACACACCCGAAGAAAATGCATCATCATGTACTTTCTTCATTCGGGTGGCATGGGAATCCTGGTATTCCCCTATATCCTGTTCATTCCTATAACTCTTATAAGAAAGAACGGAATCAACGTTCCCCGGCACAGTATAACATGCGGGTTCGGTCAATACATCCATATTATTATCTTGATTAAGGCATAAAATGGTCGCTACCTGGAGAGAGAGAGAAGAAAACACTTTAGCGTATGCTCGTGCAAGATCAGATTGGTTATTATCTTATCTAATCAGGATGGCTCCCACTGCCTTTTATCAAATCTTCCTTCAAACCCTAAAAGGAAAGACTAGCCGGGATTAATTACACACTACAAGTTTGCCAATCTTTCAGCCAGGCCAGTGTCGGTACTTTGAGGGAGGTCCCCCGTGCTTTCGCACGAACCTAATTAATGTAAATCTCGTTTTCCCAGAGGCGTAACCTCGTTAACACCTTTCTAGACACCTACTTGATCAGCTAATTGCAATGTGTAAAACTCTCCCAGGAGTAACTCTTACTCGCAGTTTGTATCGGGATCCAACTATCTCATAGAAGGTATGCAATCTCATTGCAAATTTCAACACTTGAAATTCCCGATAATATTTTGCCCCTAGCGTCCTATGACCTTGACGCAGGCCAACAAACCATAGTGCGCTAGTCAAGTTCAACCCATCATTTTCTGATCGAATTAAACCCACCCGTACGACCCTTGACGCAGGCCAACAAAGTCGCACGACTACCCTAATCCAATCTTCATCATATGCATAAGCAGATAAATACTAGTTAGCTACCGCACACTACGCCTTGACGCAGGCCAACAAACGTAGCACGAATACTAACTACTACTCATCTGAAATGACGGAGGGCTACGCCAGGTTTTTCTGAAAACCATGAGCGTAATGAACTTGATATCGTTGTAGAATCAAATGAAGTTTTGAAATGGAGTGATTTTGAGGCTTTTCTAGTTTTGCTAAAGGAGTCACTCTCGGTGAAGGGATCTCGGTCCTTTCCTTGTTGAATGAGGTACGGGATATATCATATATATCGCTGTGCAAAGCAAAAACCCAAAAGCAGTCAAAAGCAAACCGAGTGTGTAGCATCTGCCAGTTATTGCTAAAGGAGTCACTCCCGGTGAAGGGATCTCGGTCCTTTCCTCGTCGAATGAGGTGCGGGATATATCATATATATCGCTGTGCAAAGCAAAAACTGTAGCTACCTGTTTTTATTTTGAAATTCGATTCCACAACATCTTAGGTTTCTTATCTTTCATTAATCACATTAATGAAGTCCCATCATTTAAATACCTAAACATCACAGATAGATATGACGTACACTTATGCCATCCGCATTCGCCTCGATGTCCCCTCGTGCACCGTTAGGTTAGGTAACTAACGACAGAGCAGGGCAGGGCTAGCGCGGGTGTAAAACATAAGTAACGTCTATATAATATATCATATATACTATATACTATATCCATCACAGAACATCACATGATCACATCACAGATATCACAGCAGAAGAAACATATGACACATTGGATATACTAGGACGTCCGTGTTTTCAATACGAGCCAGTATAAAACACGGATTCCACGGTCGTGATGAATAGCCAATCCCACACCCCTAGACCCCTACGAGAGCGGCAAGCAACCCTGCCAATTCTAGGGTTAGGAGACCCGGACTCGACTCCTCGAGTTGGTCTCCCACTGGACCCCAGAACCCGGTTACTTGTGCTCCCCTCCTTGGGTCTATCCTAATGCGGAAAAGTAAATAATATACAAAAGGTGACAACTTCCGCTACCTGGAAGTGCCCCAAATAAAAGAATATTACATACAAGTTTTTACATGAATGAAAATGAAAAACACTCATCTCACATAAAAACCCCCGGCTATTCGAACACGACGATCCAATATAACATATCCAGCAACACATAACATCACATGTCATCAACATAAGTAAGTATGCATACCCCAATTGTCGTTGACGTATAGCAATGAAACCGGCGATATGAACATACTACACCTACGGTCACAGAAAAGAAAGTGTAAAACTACAACAGTTGGAATCCGCAACCTCTTTAGACATCACATGCCTAATCAGATGAAATACTTAGACATCACATGCCTAACAGTTATAAACCCTGCATTTTAGTCTCATTATCGAAAACTCTTTTCAATATCAAGTGAAACTAAACCGCTAGATTTATAACATTCATTCAGTTATCTCGTAACTGTTTATGAATTCCAATTATTGTATCACATTCCAGATAAACAGAAAATGTTAAACTTTCCGATCGAACAGTCGAAAACCCAAGTTTTCCCGATACAGCTCAACACATGAAATAAGTCTAACAACATTCAGTTCGTGCCTCAGTACCAACGGTCCAGCCGTAGAAGGGTCAAGCCAACGCCTCACATGTGGCACGCCATACTGCCCCAAATCCGAAGGTTCAAAGGGCAGTTCAAGACGGTCACATAATCGAGTTAAGGTTTGTTGTCTTCTAGAGGGTCCATCGCGTTACTTGCACTACTTAGAACATCGTTAAACTACGGAAAAATCCAACACTTGGAAATTTCCCGACAGGGGAAAAGTTGGGTATTTATATCCGGTCGAACTTTTTAACATATTCTAAAATTTATCCGGAAAGCCACATAGACAAAATTTGATAATCCGATCGAACATTCGAATCCCCAAAACAACCCTGAAAATTAAAACTCTGGAAAAAATATTAAAAATTCCCAGGAAAATCACCACTGGAAACTAAGAGTTACTGTGCAAAGAACTTTACATACTGTGGCCGTACGGCCGCGGAACCGTCGCATGAGCCTTGCTCATGCCGCGGAACCGCGGTGATATAGTGGAATTAGGCTCACGAATTTTACAGTAAACCTTAGAATTTCCTGTTGATTTTTCTGCATATTTTTAATATCGAAAAACTCCAGATTTTGGAAAAAGTCCAGAGAGCATGTTTGTGTTAGGGTTTCGGGTTCGTTCGGGTTTGAAACTTCGTCTAGACTTCGCCTAAGGCTCTAGCTTGGCTTTGATACCAGTGAAAGGTTCCTAGGCACCCTATAGAGGTCTCACAAGGCATCAACCATGCCAATTTACAAAAATTATGGTGCCGAGAAACCCTAAAACGGATCGTCGGCTAGAATCCTAGGCGAAAAACGAATCTAGTTAACATATTAACTAAAGGAGAGAGTCTACAACCTTTGTAGATCTGGTTACCCTCTTCCTTGGCTCCACGAAGGCATCCTCTCGCTGTCCATCTCGAATCTCAGACTCTCGCGACGGCTTCATCGGAGAAGTGAGCGGAATAGGTCGTCGGCTTCGTGCCGAAGATGATCTACGTCGAGGTTGCACAAGTTCAAGCTCCAACTTCACCAAGTTGTGAAACTTGTGAAGAAAACACCCAAAACAACTTGGCAAGAGGTAGAGGGTGAAGAAATAGGAGGTGGGTTCACTTTAGAATTGGATTTCTCACTTTAGATCTCAAGTTGCCATTGATGGCATCAAGTTTTCTCTCTTGAAGAAGAAGGTCAAGAAGAAGAAAGAATATGATAAGTGTTGAATTAAAATGAAAATAATTCAATACTTATCATAAGCAAACCATAGTTGAGTGTAGAGAATAGACCATGGTTAGTTGGATAGGTTAGGGTTAAGCATGAAGACAAGAATGGTTAAGAAGTCAAAGCTTCATGAAGCTTCAACTAAAAACAAACTTCTTCACCATTCTTATCTCAATCCTTTCTAAATAAATAAATGAACAAATAAATAAATAAATGAATATGCAAAACCCTAATTATCAAATTAACCATGGTTTAATTCTATATACTTAACTAAATTATCAAGTATCATCAAACATGATACAAATATGTGCACAAAAGTACATCATATATACTTCTTGCACATCGAGTGAGAAAATCCATATAAAGTGAACCAATACCAGTTAATGCAAAGTAATATATCAAATATATAATTATACATTAAATCATTAAATCAACACTTGATTCAATGATCCGGTCATGTCGCACATAACCGACTAGTATCCAATGTATCGACTTATCGAATCAATCTACGATTCGATAACTAGGTCATATCGAATATAACCTATCGAAACATTTATCGCGAGAATGAAATGCGGCATCACATACACGCATTATTCTCGCTCCCGCACATATCTCATATGCGCTCCTATTACGTTTCGCTTGAGCCAGGAAACCTCTGTATAGGACTCTAAAGACTCGTCAATACGCCGGTAGCAGATGATGATCATATCAAGCACCTACAATCCGCAAGCGGTCTGCTAAATGTAACGGCCATCCAGGTATTGAGCGATCAGAAGATCGACGAGCTAGCCCGCTCACACTCCTGTGAATCCAACCAGTAACACTTACCGTATAGTCCGGTCTGTTCGTCTGATACGTCGCATATCAAGTCTAGGGGTGGTAAACGTCAGACCCCAATAACCGATAAGTTGTACCGATGTGAGGCTCATAACGGGTCGAGAAACTACTGGTAACACTTACCAGCAAATCTCTGATCAGCCCTGGCCAGGGACTTCCCTGTTACGGCCAATCGAGCACAGCGCAACATCAACCCCCAATACCGGGAGAGACGAAACCCCTCCTATCGTTCATTGCCTCCATGTGACTCGGGACTTTACCCAAAGACCACCGTTTTGCACGCCCTCATAGACGTGGTAAGGTGGAGATCAAAGCACAGTGTGAATCACACAAGACTCTATGACGATCTCGGGTCTACAGACTAACCTGTACAAGTGTCACCTGAGAACTGCCATCTGACGTGAGGTATAATACCATCTGGGAGTTCTCGGCGAGTCCGTCCAGTGTATCCAGTTTCCACTGAGCACCTGTATACCATCTCTGATGTCAAACACCAATGGACATGGGATCATCCATCGCCCATCTCATGGGTCGAGAGGCGTATACGCTAGTCTACTCTGGTATATCGATGCCCCGTCTCGATACACCCACGACTAGGGACCTTGAAGGATGTACTTATGGACTACCATGTTCCCACTAGTATGATCTGCATCATAGTCCAGGTAGTCAAGTACACATCCTAAGGGCTTTACCAACATGTAACTACGAGACAGTTTGAAGAAACAAGTGTACATGTTAAGATAAAGAGTAACCAGATAGCATATTATCATATCGAGCAAGAAAGTCATCTCTATATATGTCCAAGCATCCAATATAATATACATCATCTGTACAATACTGGCCTCTAGGGTATACATACAACTAACAGCTACTGCGTCTACGGACTGCTGGACTGTCCGCAGACCCTCGTGGAAAGGCTCGGCTTGCCGCTGATTCAAATCGGTTTGCCGCTTCTTGTTTTCCAGCATCCCATGTATAACTTGGCATTATCAACATGCCTCTGGTATGATCGCAAATCTCTATCTGCCATGATTCTGATGCCAAGATTGTCACGACCCGAAGGTACGGAACGTGATTGGCACTTAGATTACGAGACGTCTAAAGGCGTAATTTAACCTAAGTCAGCCAAAGCCCAGAAAAATCTAAACCAAAATCAAAAGCGAGTGAAGGAAAACCTCTAATAACAATGGTTTTTTTTAAAATCAATTAAGTTGCATAGAATCCAAAAAAACATCAAAAATTCCCAAAAATTTCGGCAGAGTCCCCCCTGTATTTTCTATCCCCCAAAATGGGTACAACAAGATAATAAACCTGTAATCAAAAAAATGGAATCCCCAAGCGGGAGCTAGCACTTCGCCCAAGGCGGATCACAACCACATGCAATATAATAGTAGTATCAAGAAAAGAGCAATAAAGAGATGCAAAATATCAGAAAACACATCGCCGGCTCAAGTGAGCTCGACCTAAAAGAAACCACAAATATACAACCTCTCAGTCTCACCACTAGGTCACATATACAATATAAAGTGGTAGATGGAGAATACTAGATACAATGATAAAGCAAAAGAAATAAAATGTGCTCGCAACCCACCTACGGGCGATGTTGCGAGTCTGAGCAAAAGGAGCTAATGATAGGATAGCCCGCCGCTACAAGACTGACGGGTCCGACCTACAAGACACTGTGGCACAACGGGGGTGAGTTGCCAGCTCGTGAGTAAATATAACATCTAATAAGGCAATCGTAAGAATGCACGCAATGCACCACAACATGCATGTCTATAAGTGATATAATAGTTCTAGTATGCATGCACATGTATACAATGCCATTTCTAACTCTTTAAGTGTTTTAAATGCTAAGGGTACTGCGTTCTTAAATTTAGAAAATGAATATCTGTATAATAGCTAAGTACCATCAAGAAATCATCTGAAAACCCGTGTCAAGCATCGACACCAAATAGGAATCATATCTGTCTCAATATCGGGCTCCGTCAGTCCGGATCGGCCCATATCATAAATCTCACGACAACGGTCGGTATCCTCCGGATATCCGCCGCGCCAGACATCACCGGTAGGTAGTCTTCCCCTGCCAGGCTCATCGTCTACAACTCGATCTTCTTGCCCCGTGGTACCATACCGGGCCCACCATGTACCCGAGATGGTTCATCCACTCCTCGAATCGGGTCTCGAAATCCAACAGAAAACATGAAAACTCATGGTGGACGACACATACGTCACGAGAAAACCGCAACTTTGTTTTAAAAATGATAAATACAAGCTTTTGTTAAATTCTTGCGGTTTTCCCCAAAAATCCAGAAATCACAGAAAAACTAAAATCCTCAAGAAAATCATAGTGTCCACAAGTTAAATATGATAAATATCTATGATATCAATGTATATGATGTGAATTTTGGATAGAATCTATGTAAATATGATGATAATGCGAGGTATAAGCAAGCTATGCAATTTCATATATCATGTATGAATGCAAATGGCATTATTAAGTTAAACCGGTTCTATAGTGCACGTGGCATGGCAATTACCAAAGGCGTGTGTGTCACATGAATAGTGCGCGTGCAACAGATGCTAATGGTAATAGTGTTCGTGTCCTACAAAGTGATATCGCATAAGTATAGATGGATGTCTATGCAAGCTAATATACTGTTCGCTATAAGGGTATGCAGTGTACATGAATGGATAAGATAGCTAACAATATAAATCTTGCAAAAAGTAGGGTAATCCTAACTGGGGGGCGCATCGCGCCATCCAGACGATTCCCCCATAGATGAATACATCTACTCACCTGAAATCTCCGCTAATCCGATCCGACCACCGCCTTGCCTTTTCGCGCCGTGTCCGATGTTTCCCCGACCGATCCTATATTTGCACAATATCAAGCATAAGATTACAAAACCTAAAACTATGCAAGCCACAATATACAATTATCAACGCTCTCGAATTAAACATAACATACACTCGGTGCGCGGGAAAACGCACGAAAAATCGCTAATCGTTAACTAGAATCGTCATTTCGGGGAAATCGGCAAAACTACAACCCGACTAGACGAAACCCCGCGTTCGCGCACTCTAATAGTCCTATACGAAGCTAATTATATCGCTAACATAACGCATTTTGATCGCATTCTAATTTTTGTAAAAATCTAGTAAGCAAATTCAATGCCAATTCGATGCAAACATCGAAATTTAATCGATTTAGCGAGCATAGCATTACACAATTAACCATTCTAGTCAATTAGATAACCAAAACCCTAACTTAATTCTAACAACCATGTTTCAAACCCTAATTCAATCCAAAACCCATTCTTGATTTTTCATGAACAAGGATTTACAACTAAATTAATACTTCAAAATTAGATTTTAGCACAAATAAACTACAAGTTAGCAAACTAGTTTAGAATTTTTTACCTCACCAATTGAATCCTAGCATGATCAAGTCACCAAGAAAGCCTCCTTTCATCAAGTCTTTGAACTAATTTGGTTTGAAGAGAGAAAGGATTAGGGTTTGGTTTTGAATGGTTAATGAAATTGTGGATTTTAATTGAATTTTTAGCAAGAAAAGAAGCAAGAAAGAATGAGAAGTGAGGGGATTTCCAGCAGCAAAGGGGTCGGCTGCAGCTTGAGGAGGGAGGTGAGGGATTTTTGGAGAAGTTTCTAGGTCAATAAAACATCATATGTTATCATTTAATGCTTTTCAAATCAACTTTTTCCAAAAAAAACCCCTTTTTCATCATTTTTTCATAATTTTCCCACCATAAAACTAAAAGTTTGCAAGTCATGATATAATTTTAGTTTGCAAGTCATGATATAATTTTATTAACACCATATTTTAGCTTATAAAGACTCCTAATTATGAAATTTACCTAATTAAATTTGTATTTATCACTAATTTAATGTATTTAAAAAAGCTTAAAATAATAAAAAAAATAATTAATTACGAAATTTTTTTTATTTAACTAGATAATTATAAGTGACATTTTAGTGACAAAATTATATTAATATCTTATCTAAATTTTGTATAATTAGGTCTACAATGAAAAATACCTATTTTGACTTTTTACGAAAAAGCCGAAAAATTAGCCGATTACCGAAAAACTGCCTAAACGATTTTCGAAGGGTTACAAAGATACTGAAGATGATTAGCAACGGTAAACAGGATTCAATAAACAAGATAGTTATAGATTCAAGACTGGAAAGGTAGTCATGTGGCAAGACATGTTACTAATTTCGGATTTCTTGATTAGTGTATTGGGTTTAATACCCAACTACAAAAGAATCAAACCCAATTAATCCTAAATCCTATGGCTCTGATACCAAACAAACTCTGTCACGTCCCGCTTCCTAGAGTGCGCTAACTATGGTATATGATAGAGCCAACTATGCTACCTGTGGATAGGAATCATCCCTCCACAGTCACATTACGGCTGTCTATAGGATATCAAGAACAGTAAAATATAAAATCTATCTAGTACATGTTCATTTGCCAAATAAAAGAGTCAAGAAAATGTATAAGTGGAAACGATATAATATCCAATAAACAACATCTGAAAATACGTCCCAATATGGGCTCACATCAAGAAATGAAACTGCAGAAAAATAACTAAACTAAACATCACTAAACTAAATTCCTCACTACTCGGCTTGATGGCTAAAGTACTCCTGTTCAGCCTGCGATAAAGATAGAGAAACTGGGCCATGCAAAACCCAGACGTCGGTGCATCATAACATCAAAATAACAATAAGAACCAGGATGTAACGATAAAGGTAAACATGAATATAAAGAATAACACGGATATGAATGGTGAGGTATGTATGTGTATGTAAAGTGCAACGAGTAACCTAAACTGTGCTACTAGGTTATCTACTCTAAAGTCTTTGAAATCAATTTAATGTAATCGTCGATGCAACTCAATAGTATCCCGTGCATGCTCGGGACCACGGTCAAGATTCTCGGGCTGAATCCGAGACGTGCCGCTAGAAAGTAAACATGTAACTTGTACAGATGAATGATGTCAGCAACCGCATCCCGGGGCTGGCCTAACCCGTAAAAACTGATCAGTATAAGCATCGAACTGTTGAGTTATAAGTCAAATTTCATTATTGATTTCCCCTTACCCCCAAGGTTATGTGTTCAAGCCAGGTATTTATGATATGAATCTAATGCCAACACAGGATCAAGCAGGTACAGATTTTGTCAATGTAGATAACATGTTACGTCCGTTAGGACAACAAGTCAGGATTTTCGGCATTAGTAACAAGATTAAAGTATCAAGTCAAGTAGTGTGTTAGGCCATGTCATGTGGTGTGTATGTATCAAATGGATACCCAAATGTAAAACTGTAACGAATATCTGACATGGTAAGCAATACGGATACCAGGATGTATATGTGTCTATCTGTAATAACCTGGTATACGTCCATGACTACTTAAGATGCACTCTAGATAACACGTTATGATAATGTAATAGTGAAATGATATCAAGATGTTCCGGCATGTAATTAAAGGTGTTATTATCAGTATGGATACGTACGGATATCAAAAAACTGTAAAACTATAACACTGGATGCATAATCATAACATATGTAATATTTTTATTCATATGGATATAAATATATTAACATAGCATGTTGCAAGATAAACTTTCCTGATCGGATCTTACGTCGGGGTATGTACATCACGTTTGACGTCGGATAAACATCACGATGCACACACACGTACAGAACTGGACTTGGTTACTCAAAGACATAACCATGCTGGATGACGACGACGACTAGGTCGCCCGGATCGTCGGCGACGTGCGCAACTCCTGCGACGGCCGAAAAGCAAGAAAAAGAGAAAGAAAGAAAAGAGAAGAAAGAGAAGAGGGGTTTGGGTTTGTGGTATTGGTTCTGGTTGGGGACAGAGGACACGAGGAGACGACGACGGTAATGATGGCTGCCGTCGACGATAGGTAACGGCGAAGGCAGAGGGGGTTTCTTGAGTTGGTTGGGTTGCTGTTAATTCATCGGGGAGTTGTCGGGATAGTGGTGATGGTGTTGGGAGTTAAAAAGGGAGGTGAGGAGACAGAGGGGTGAAGACGACGAGGTTGTGGGTGATCGGCGATGAGGGCGAGAATGTGGGCTAGGGCTCGGTTTGTGTTCTCGTGGATGGGTCATCGGGTTTGCAGGGAGCTCATCAGGGGAGAAAGGAGGAGGTCGGGGTGATGGGGTAAGGTCGAAGAGGGTGTCGACGAAAAGGTGTGGGGTGGTTCTTAGGTTGCTCAAGTTGGTCTGGGTTTCTTAGGGTTGCAGGGTTCTTGGATGTCGAGGGTTCTCGAGGAAAGGGGCGGGGATGTGATTAAGGTGGAGGTGGTTATGACGACGAGGTTGAGGTGATGAGGTTGGGATGGTCAACGGCGGAAGCAAGGCGCGGGCATGGGTTAGGGCTCGAGTTTGGGTTCGTAGCGGGAGGGGAAAAGAAAGAAGTGAAGAAGAGAGAGAGAGAGAGAGAGCTGGGTTAGATAAATATATTTGGTAATATAATATATATTATATATATAAGGGGAGAGAGAGAGAGATTGAGAAGAGAAAGAGATGGTGAGTGTATAATATTTAGTTAAATAAATATATTTTTTATATATTCGTATATATATAGTAACTATTAAGGTTTTATTTAGGTTTAAAAATATTATAATATATTTTATAGGATTTATAGCTAATATCAAATATACTCCGAAAAATACCCGAGTTCTATCTAAAAATCTAGTTTTAAAATACGAATAATACGCGTGCCAGTTAAAATTATAATGCGATATCTGGTTAGATAAAATGCTTACCACCAAGAACAGATACACGTAAAAATACGTAGCGATCCAAAAAAATCTGTTTCATCAAAATGGACATGAGCACGATGAATGGATGCACTCGCAAGATATGGGATATGATAACAGGCCATGCTCGATATTAAAATATTATATTTGGCTATAATTTATATTATCTAAAAGAAATGCAAATGCAAGATATTAAAATATTATATTTGGTTATAATTTGTATTATCTAAAAGAAATGCAGATGCAACATATTATATAAGTGTAATATTAAATCTAAATGTGCACGGATCCTAAGTACTAGTAAGGATATATCGTAATCTAGAACCAAGACGGGTTTGAAGCATGCGGGATGGGTCGGATACTAACCATAGATACCAAAGCACTATCCGCACCCAAAACAAATAATAATAATGAAATAGTCACAAGATTAGAGAATACTCAAATCAAATATGGTAAAATTGAACTAGGGTGTTACAGTGGTGGTCGATGGTGGTCGGTGGCGGGTGGTGGTCGGTGGATGTGGTGGCGGTTGTGGTGGGTGGTCGGTAGTGGGTGGTGGGGGTAGCTATGGCGGCTGTGGTGTTGGCTATAGTGCCATCAAGACAATTATTGTAATCACAGGTAGGAGATTATGGTGATTGAGGGAGGACCTATACGGATAGAACAGTCTTACTCAAAATGATAGTATGCCATCTAGTTTGTCTTTATCATCATGTACATACTTTATGTGGTATTACGGATCACTATTACATGTTGATAGAGCCCATAAGATTCTTGATTAACTACCAGCATTATGATGGCGATCATATACGTGGGAACTAGGTGATCTATAAGCACATCCTTAAATGTCCCTAGTCGTGGGAGTATCAAGACCGGGCATTGATACTCTAGAGTAGACTAGTGTGTACTTATCAAGACCCCGACAAAGGATGGTGGCCAGGTCTCACAAGCCATTGGTGTTAGTTTGTTCACCTAAGATAGTATAAAGGTGCTCATTGGGTTATGAATACACTCGACGGACTCGTTGGGAACCTGCTAGTTGGTATTATATTTATTGTCAGATATCAGTTCCCAGGTGACATGTGTACAGGTTAGTCTGTCGACATGAGATCGTCATTTGTCCCGTGTGAGTTCCCACTGTGCTTTGATTACTATCCTACCATGGTTCAAAGGAGTCGATCAAACATGTTTTAATTGGGTATAGTCCCAAGCCACATGAAGGCAGTGAGCTGATCATTGGAGATTCGTCTCTCCCAGTATTGGGGGTTGCTGCTGCGTTGTGCACAGGTGGCCGTCACCAGAAATCCTTGACCATGGTAGTTGAGAACTACAGATTTGGATTAGTAGTTTCTCAGTTGGTGATGGGCTTCATACCGACACGAAATGTCGTGTTATTAGGGGTCTGACTTTATCCACCCCCCTTAAACTCGATATGCGATACTCTTAGACGAAGAGACCGAACTGTACGGATATTGTCACGTACAGGCTTAAAAGGGGTTCGGATGATTTTTCTTGTCGGCCTTCTTTTCGCTCAATACATGGGTAGCTGTTACATACAGCAAGTGCCACTGACGTGCTTGTGGTTAAACCCACTGCCACCGTATTAACGAGTCTTTAGAGTCCCACACATAGGGTTTCCCTGCTTCGGGCGAAACGATGTAAAGGCTGTATGGTTTTACGGCAGGGTTCGATCATATATGTGCACTTATGCACGTATCATGATTCAGACGGATAATACTAGTGGGCTTTGGTTTAAGCCGGATTCTAGTATTATATTGTTGGATTATTTTCGTCTCTTTGTATTCGTATTTTTCGGTATACGGATACAGGTATATATATACAGATGAGGGGTTTTCTTGTAATTCATTACAAGGCGCTTCTAGAAGAAGACACCTCATTATGTTTAATAACCATTTGGTTAAATGGTTATTTGTGGAGGATGGGGTGCCTTTGGCTTTAATTCAAGCATGGCTTTGTGGCGACTCATGTAGTAACTCATGGGGTGACTCATGTGATGACTCATGGTGGCGCTATTGAGGCATGCTTAATATTTGTGGGGTTGTGAGATATTTTAGTTAGTTGATTCATTTTTTCCTATTGCCCACAATACTTAGCCATTTTTCTTGAGTTGTTTCACACTCTCATCCCTATGCTTCTTCTTCCTTTACCTCCACTCTAAAAGTATCATGTGTTGAGAAATATAGGGTATTTAGAGACAAATCAATCCATCATTAGACTATACATCTTCTAGGCTTTCTTGTTTAGCGAAATAAGTACCCTAGTTACCTTGTCTATGAGGTTGGAGCTCGTTTCATAGACTCTCAGGTGGATCAATTTCGATGGAGGGAGACCGGAGATCAACCTTGATCATGGAGGCCTCTAGAAGCTTGGGATGATGGTTAAAGACCGAAAGACACGGATCATTTGGTATAACCTTTCTAAACTCCTATATATGTTTGCTAGCCTTTTAGGGTTTATGGTTCGATCCCTTTTATGGGGTTGTTTTAACGCCAGTTTTGTAAACATTTTGTTCCGCATTCGTCCACGGTAGATGGCCAGGGTGCTGGCATAAACCAACATGTGGTAGCGGCTGTGGCGGCGGCTGTGCTTTGGAGATGTGGGCGGCGGCGGCGGCATTGGTGGTGGGTAGTGGTGTTGGGTTCCTTAGCACTCTCACTAGGTTTTATAAGGTATCGGGTATGCAATTTTAAAAAATCTAGAGAGCAAAGCAACCCAAACCAAGGATCTAACTAGAGAATTAGGTTTTAACTAAACAAGTAAACAACTTTACTCTGAGTGAACAAGGAATACAACCTTTGTAGACCGGCCCTTCACTTCTAAACCTCCGTATAGTAGTCCCTTAGCTCTAAGTGGTGGTCTCCCGGACTCTCGTTAGGCTCCATTAGGCGAAAAGAACAAGCTTGCTTAAAGATCTTCGAAGCCAAAGATGATCTACTTCGAGGAATCTCCAACTCAAGCTACCTCTTCACTAACTGAGAATTAGTAAAGCAAAAAACCTACATTAAATAGCTAGTTTGGTATAGATTGATGAAGTAGGAATTTCGCTCAGTTTAGAATTATTTCTCTCTCTCTCTTTCTTCATCTCAAGAAAACCTAGAGAGCTAAATTGAGATGAAGAAGAAGATGAAGAGGTGAATAATGGCAACCATGGGTAAGAAAAAAAAATCACAAATGATATTTCTAGAGACTTAACCATGGCTAAAGAAAATGGTTGAGTTAATAAATATCTAGAGTAAAACAAAATTAATGGACTAAGTCAGTGGTTTCCACAATCTTCTACAAGCATCCAACCCATGATAATTTCCACCTAATTTTGTTTATTCTCTAAATAAATAATCACTCTAATTATCTTAAGTATGGTATGAGTCTCATACACCCATGTACAATGTATCATCAAGCATAACACAAAGAGAATACATTAATATATATCACATATATATTAAATGTAACAGTAGAAAAGAAATTCTTAAGTGAGCTAATATTAGTTAATATATATTAATATATCAAATATATAATTATATATTAAATTATTAAATCAACACTTGATTTAATAATCCGGTTATATCACATATAACCGACTAATATCATTTATATCATCTTATCGAATCAACACTTGATTAAAAAACCTGGCAATATCTCATATAACCGACTGATATCAAATATCGCGAGATTAGAATACGGTATGACATATACATATTAATCTCGTCCCGCACATATCACATATGTGCCCTACTTCGATTCGCTTGAGCCAGAAAACCTTTGTGTAGGACCTTAAAGACTCATCAATACGCCGGCAGTACGTGATGATCATATCAGTCACCCATAAGACGTCAGCGGTACTAGCTAGACGTAACGGCTACCCGAGTATTGAGCGATCAGATGATCAACAAGCAAGCATTTTCATACTCCCATGAATCAAATAAGTAACACTACCGTACAGTCCGGTCTGTTCGTCTGATATGTCGCTTATCTAGCCAGGGAATGGTAAATGTCAGACCCCAATAGCTTGATAAGTCTTGCCGATGTGAGGCTCATAATAGTTCGAGAAACTACTGATAACACTTAGTAGTAAATCTCAGCAACCTTGGCCAGAAATTTTCTGTTATGGCCAATCGCTCATTGCCTCCATTTGACTCGGGACTGTACCCAAAAACCAACTGTTTGCATGCTCTTTTGAACGTGGTAGGGTGGAAATCAAAGCACGGTGGGAATCACACAAGACTCTATGACGATCTCGGGTCTACAGACTAACCTGTACCGGTGTCACCAGAGAACTGCTATCTAACGATAAGTATAATACCATCTAGAAGTTCTCGGCAAGTCCTGTTCAGTGTACCCAGTCTCCATTGAGCACCCGTATACAATCTTTGATGTCGAACGCCAATGGATGTGGGATCATCCATCGCCCATCAAATGGGTCAAGAAACATATACGCTAGTCTACTCTGGAATATCGATGCCCCGTCTCGATACTCTCTCAACTAGGAACATTTAAAGGATGTACTTGCCGACTACCCTGGTCCCACTAGTATGATCTCCATCATAGTCTTGGTAGTCAAGTACACATCCTAAGGGCTTTATCAACATGTAATGAGGGAGACAGTATAAAGATACAAGTATACATGTTAAGATAAAGAGCAACCAGATAGCATACTATCATGTCGAGCAAGAATGTCCTCTCTATATATGTCCAAGCATCCACTATAATATACAATCATGTACAATAATGGCATTTAGGGCATACATACAACTAACAGGTGGTGGCTATAGTTGGTGGTGGCTATGCTGTAATTAGGTCTAGGGTTAGGGTTAATTGGATCTAGGGTTAGGGTTAAGGTAGTTAGGGTTAATTAGGTCTAGGGTTAGGGTTAAGATAATTAGGGTTAGATTTAAGTGTGAGGGTTATGATTTGGGTATTTTAGTGTTAGTGTTAGTGTATGTGTGTGTGAGAGAGAGATGGTGTTGATGGGGTGTGTGTGTGTGTTTGTGATAATGATGATGTTAATCTCTCATATTAAACAAAGCTAGACCCTAATTATAAATTTAACACCAGAACTAAATTCAAAATCTTAAACTTAACACAAGAACCAAATCCAAAATCTTAAACTTGATTAAGAAAATCCTTAACTTTAAAAAACTTTACCTAAACTAAAAACATAAAACCCTTGAAATTGAAACGTAAACTTAAAACCAATTCAAGTTAAATCATATAAGTGTATATATAATAATCGATGATAATATGAAATTTTCATATGCTCATCAATCGTCATATGTGAAAATCAAAGCGTGACTTCGTCCCCGTCTATCGGTTAACATACGTTCGATATTCGTCGTGACATCAAACTATATGAAGGTTGTTAAATATCGGACGGTATCATTCGGTGCTAATAACCGTCGTGTGGTCTATGTGATGAGAAGATTCAATCGTATGATAACCGATAGATTTTTCCAGTTTAGACAAATTAGGAATGTATAAAGCGAACACCTGCATTCACTTGTGTTTTCATTCATTTCGAGTTAT
This sequence comes from Agapanthus africanus, assembly GCA_030015575.1. Classification (NCBI taxonomy): domain Eukaryota; kingdom Viridiplantae; phylum Streptophyta; class Magnoliopsida; order Asparagales; family Amaryllidaceae; genus Agapanthus; species Agapanthus africanus. The sequence continues at coordinate 833,167,856 of JASDDO010000024.1, read as the reverse complement.
TTCGTCGCTGCTTTTCCGAGGGTTCTCCGTGTACAAAAATAGATTAGATGTTTATTTCAATGTTGTTTCACAGCATTGAAATAATTATCTATTCTATTACAATGTACTCGGAGAATAACGGGGAGATACTGCCAAAATTTACTCGAAACAGAAGAAAGCACAAGCGAATGGGTATCTTCTCTATACATTCTTAATAGGATAGATGCCTTACCCCCGACAGCCGAAACACACATATACAACACGAATACACAACATACGCACCCACAAAGTACATACATACTAACAACCCTACACCTAAGCGAAATCATAAATTGAAACACACATACACAGAATACAACTCAAATTTGGGTATCTTCAAATCTAATTTTGTTAATCGATAATTTATTCTTTTTAACGACAAACTTGCCCCTACAGATTTTCTTCTTTGTCAATAACCATCTCTTTCTTAGATTTCTTAATATAGTCACCATAACTTACAATTTATATGTTATACTGTCTAACATAGCCCATGAGTACATCAGAGTTAAGGACTAGACGTATGTGAATTGTCAACAATGCATGCAATCTAAGTTTATCGTAAGAGTTGCTGCTTTCATTGAATTTGCACGCGCATATAATAAGATCATGTTAGAGAAGATTCTCTGTCCGTGCAATAAATGTGCAAATAAGTTCTAGCAGAGGATAGAAATCGTAGAGCTTTACATTGTTAAATATGGTTTTATTAGATTTTATACAACTTGGCTATATCACGGGGAAGGACAAGAAGAAAACGGTAATGCGGCAGAAGAAGGAGGAGAAAACGGTAATGCAGCGGAAGAAGAAGAAGACGATAACTTCTTTCCAGGAGAAGAAATGGAGAATATGGTAGAGGCTGCCCTCGGTGATAGTAATCCTATCGAAGAAGACATTCCTTCCGGTCAAGGACCGCGTGCGGATAAATATGAAAAATTCATGAATGATACTAGAAGACCAATTTATAAGAATGAAAAGTATTCCACCCTATCATAGTTCGTCTAACTTTTCCAGATTAATTGCCTAAATGAATGGACAATAAGTCATTCACGATGCTTCTGAAGTTCCTAAAAGATTCTATGCCCCCAAGAAATAACGTTCCCGAGAGCTAGTACGAAGCCCAGCAGATAATGTCTGATTTGAGTCTGAACTTTGAGAAGATTCATGCATGTCCTAAAAATTGCATGTTGTACCCGAAAAAGAATTCAGAATTGAAAAAGTGTCCAACATACGGAGAGGCCAGGTATAAACCGAAAGAATCTAATAAGAAGCTCGATATACCTCTCAAGATAGCACGATATTTTTCCAGAACACAGAGATGGTAGAGGCTATTCAGGTGTAAGAAAACAGACGAGGCAATAATTTGGCATCACAGTGCTACTCCAAGCGAAGATGGAAAAATGAGTCTTCCAAGAGATTCACCAGCATGGAAGGATTTTGATAGGAGGCACCACACATTCAGTAGTGATCCTTGCAATGTCAGGCTCGGACTGGCCAGGCTTCTGCCTATTCAACTTTATGGCTGGAAGTCACAGCATATGGCCCGTTATAATGATGGTTTATAATCTGTCAACTGGGTTGGTTATGGATCAATCCTACTTTATGATGCATCTTCTTACTGATGGACCAAACTTACCGGGAAACAATATTAACGTCTATCTCCGACCTCTGATCAATGAGTTAAAATTTTTATTCATTGATGGTGTAGAGACGATGCAATCACAGATACAACCTTCACGATGTGTGCGGCTCTTGTAAGTTGATGTCAAACACCCCACGTGATTTGTGGGGAGGCAGAATTTACAAAAACGATTTTATACAAGCAACATCGACCAAACATCCAAGATCTTTAAGAAACCTTAACTAGCTAAACTATATAGAGGTTCTAAACTACTATCATAGTGTTTTATACCTCCAAGATTCTAGTCCTTCGGGTCTTCTTCTCCACTTCTTGAGCTCCCAGACGGCGCGGATCAAGCTCGGTCATCGGCCTCCTCGTGTCAAAGACGATCCATCCCAGAGTCTATGGTTCAAGCTCCAACCTCAAGAATGAGGTAACTAAAGTACCCAGTTTTCTAATCTAGGTAGTTTCATAGATGTAGAGAGTTAATTGGACTATTTTATCTTAAAGAACTCTAGGATTCACAACACATGTGAGGGTTAGGGTTTGAAGAAGAAGGAGGAGAGCAATGAAGAGAGAATGAGAAAACATAAATGATCAAGTTTGAAAGCAAGTGAAGAATGGCCAACTCTTTTTCCAACAATCAAGCATGCAATATTTTTCCATAGAAAAATGCAACCATACTTGAATAGTAAAGTCAAATGAATAAATAAAAGAATTAGCCATGCTTCAAACCATGCCACAAATATCTCCATTTTCCACCTCATTATCTATTTACAAATAAATAGATATAATAAAAAATGAGGTGTTCTCTTCTAGAAGTATCTCTTGTAAAATTACAAGAATGCCCTTACCGTATATACATACCCGTATTCGTACAGCAAAAAATACGAATACAAAAAGATAAAGATAATCCAATAATATAATGCTAGAATCCGAATTAATTCTAAGCCTACTAGTATTACATGTTCGAACAACATCCGTGTAGCCTGTACACGTATATGATCAGAACCTTGCACATAAAACCATACGGCCTCTACATCGTTTCGCCCGAACTAGGAAAACCCTTTGTGTGGGACTCTAAATACTCGACAGTACGCTGGCAGTGGATTTAACCATAAGTCCGTCAGTGGCACTAGCTGTACGTAACGGCTACCTAGGTACCTGTCAAAAAGAAGGCCGGCGAGCAAACTCATCTGAACCCCTACTGAGCCTATCCATGACAATTTCCATACAGTCTAGTCTGTTCGTCTAAGAGTATTGCATATCGGGCATAGAGGGTGGTAAACGTCAGACCCCTAACAGCGCAATAAGTCATGTCCATGTAGAGCCCAATACACCTTGAGAAACTACTGGTGTACGTACCAGTAGATCTCACTTGCCTGGTCAGGGACTTTGTGTATTTGCTAACTGAACACAGCGCGATATTAACTCCCAATACCGGGAGAGATGAATCCTTTTTAACCCCTACTGCCTCCAAGTGCTTCGGGACTGCACCCAACTACTACCTGTTTGTACGACTCATTTGAGCCGTGGTAGGGTAGTAATCTAAGTACAGTGGGAACACACTCGAGAGGAATAGTGATGTCAAGTCAACGGACTATCCTGTACTCTTGTTACCGAGGAACTGCTAACTGACTATAGGTATAATACCAACCAGCAGTTCCCAGCGAGTCCGTCCAGTGTAACTCATAACCCTATGAGCATCTGTATACTATCTTCTGTACTGTATACCAATGGCTACTGGACAGGCTACCTGAAGCATATACACTAGTCTAATCGGGAATATCGATGCCCTATCTCGATAATCCTATGACTAGGGATAAGTTTAAGGATGTGCTTATAGACTACCCAGCTCCACTAGTGTGACTATCATCACAACGCTGGTAGTCAAGCAAAGATCCTAAGGGCTCTATAAATAAGTATTAGCGATATGTTAAAAGAAACATATACACATGTTAAGATAAAATCAAACCAGATAGCATACTATCATATTGAGCAATACTGTTATTATATCCGTGATATCCTAAGCTTCCAAAACATAATATACAATCCAGTACTATACAATAATGGCCTCTAGGGCATATATCACTAACAGTTTTAATGTGGACAATTAATGGCTTTCCTGCATATGGAATGCTATCAATTTTGTCCATACACGGTCATAAAGTATGCCCTTACTTCCATCCAGATACAACATCGAAATGGTTGAATTTTAGCAGGAAGGTTTGTTATTGCGGTCATCGGTGTTTCCTTCCACTAGACCATCCCTACAAGTTAGACAATACTCACTTTAATGGCCATCAGGATCTTCTTGGGCCTACAGCCTCATTTTCCGGGGAGGACGTGATTGCTCGGTCGGATGTTTACAATAACGTGGCCTTCGGGATAGATCCAGCAAAACAAGACAAACCACCCTACTGGAACAAGTTAAGCATTTTCTACAAGCTTCCGTATTAGTCAATAAATTTAGTGTGTCATTGTCTAAATGTCATGCACATAGAGAAGTGAGTGTCCGAGTATGTACTTAACTTGCTTCTTTATAAAGATGGAAAATCGAAAGACAACATCTGTGCATGGATGGATTTTCGAGACTGGGAAATTAGAAGTGAATTGCATCCTAAAACGATAGCGGGTAAACCAGGCAATTTTGTACTTACCAATGCCGCATATTATATTTCACAACCGGAGAAGAAAAGGTTTCTGAAGGTGTCGCATGATTTGAAAATTCCCACAGGTTTCTCAAGATTATTTAGCAAGAAAATAAACATTGTGAAAGGAAAGATCGATGGGTTGAAAAGTCATGATCACTATGTTATTATGGAGCACCTTCTCCCATTTGCCCTCAAGACTTCCCTTCCCGAATCAGTTGGTCTAATAATTAATGACCTTTGTTGCTTTATTAGGGAATTGTGCGCTAAAACCTTGGATGTTGTGACGCTGGAAAATCTAGAAAATTCTATTTCCTTTATACTTTTCAAGCTTGAGCGTATTTTCCCTCCTTCGTTCTTCAATATCATAATACACCTAACGGTTCATTTTGGAACCGAGGCTAAGTTTGCCGGACCGGTATAATATCGATGGATGCATTCCGTCGAAAGGTACGTTGAATTTTTCGTTTCACGCTTTTTGTAAAATTATTGTGTCTTATATGCCCGTATTTATTTATTTAACATATCTTTTTTTAGATACCTTTACAACAATAGAAATCGACCAGAGGGTTCTATCATACATGGTTATCTTCTAGATGAAATAACCACATTTTGTTCCCGCTATCTGGACGAGAACATTGAGACGAAACTTAACCGGCCTTGGGGAATTTAGGACGGGCCATATGGTAAAGCTGATTATAAGAGAGTAAACCCCATGTTTATCAACAGGATATATCGGTTTATCCCCCTCAATAGAATATGTCTTGAAAAAATTAGAGAGTAAGTTTTTTTGGATTAATTGTTATATTTGTGTGTGTGTGTGTGTGTGTGTGTGAAATGATATAATATTGATGTCATAATTTATTGTTGAGAACAGAATTCATATTGATGAGGTATATGAGAGGCATTCTCATTGGAATGATGAACGATTGGAAAATATCATCAGAATAATTTTTGCGACTGGGTTGCAGATCATGTAAGTTTTTCGATTAACATATCATTACGATGGGTTGTTATAATCTATGCTTATATCGTTATGTATTTTCTGTAAAATTTGTTTTGTTAGATCCACGATCCAAACTTGTTTGCATCATTAGAGAGAGATTCAAGATGTTTGGCTTAGTTTCCTAGCATGGAGGTTGCATGCTATAAAGGATTTGGTGTCCTTAGATATAAATTTAAAGTTAAGGAAATAGAAACATCTTGAACCACTCAGAATAGTGGGATTGCGACCGTAGGATCAGATGATGTGATTTATTATGGATACTTAAATTGCATACTTGGCATCCAATATTACGGACAATCAGAACCATTTTATATATTTCAGTGTATTTGGTATAATACATGAACCGATACGGATAAGTGGAGAAACAATCTCGGGACTAGGAAAGATGAATATGGATTGACTAGTGTAAACACACGTCAATTTTATAGTCAGGATGATCCATTTATCTTTCCGCAATAAGCGTTTCAAGTATACTACTCACAATGCTTAAGGCATCCAGGATGGAGTGTCGTATGCCATTGGAAACCCAAGGATGTTTACGATGTCCCAGAATTCGAGGATCGTTTGGACGACAACGCTGAGGATGAAGAAGAGAGAAGACTTAGAGTGCTCCGACCGTCATCTCTAAAGACGGGTTATCTTCGACTGATCGTGAAGATACATGGATTAGGAATGATATTGATGATGAAATCCAAGTAGATATGTCTAAAGCGTCTACGAAACGTAAAAGGTTTTCAGTAATGTTATATTATTACTTCACATTTTTATGATATATACATATATTGCATGCATATGTAATGATTGTAATTTTATCTAGGTCTGATGATGATGCCAGGAGCAGCGAGGGGCGACAGGAGCACCAGCCGTGGCAAAGGCAAAGGCGGAGCAGTTCTGCCACCTAGGAAGCTGCGTAAGGAGCTCTAGAGGGCTGGTCTTGCACCCCGATCCGTATCCCCTTCGGATGACTCCTTTCGTGTGGACTTCGGCACAACTCCAGGTATATTGCACGTATATTTATTTTGAATGTAATATTATAGATATACATGCATATTTATTTTAAAGTTACTTATATAGTCAATTTTTGATTGTCTAGCTATAGGTGGTGCGTCATCATCAGAGGCAGAGGTCACTACCACACGTGCAGGTATGTTTATATATCCTATATTTCATGCATAATTATTTAAAATGTTATATTATATATACACACACATTCTTTTTACAATTACTTATATAATCAGTTTTTTATTTTCTAACTGTAGGTGGTGCCTCCACATCCCGGACAGAGGCCGCCGCCATACCTGAAGGTATATTTATATATCTTATATTGCATGCATAGCGATTTAGATTGTTATATTATAGATATACACATATTCTTTTTGCAATTACTTATATAATCTATTTTTAATTCTCTAATTGCAGGTGGTGCATCTACATCTGGCACAAAGGCCACTCCCGCCACTTTCGTACCCTCCGCGCAGTCTGCAGGTTAGTATTCTTAAATATAAAATCTTTTATCGTCAATGTTTACATATACTCTAAGAATAACCATAAACTTCATGTAATTTTATCGTTAATATTTATTTTCTAGTTTGAGGAGATGCGTCCACGTCCGGGTCACCAGCTGTTCCTCACCGGAGGAACTATCGTCCCGCTCGTGCGGCTGCCCAGGCTCATGTTGCTGTTGCTGGAGATATATATCGCACTTTAATTTTCATTAATTCTTGATTTCTAAATACCGTTTTATCTTGATATTGCTTGTCTTGATATTTCTTCTAGATGAAGGGCAACCCCACCCCGAGAGGGGGACTCGAGGGCCGAATCAGTCCCACAGACTGAGGCCCGATAGAGATAGAGAGAGGCACCATTCCCCCTCTTCTTTACCCCCGATTGTCACTATACCGGCGATTATGCAGAGAGTTTCAACCGGTATATGGAGGATGAGAGCTGCATCCAAAAGAAGTATCCTCTTCATGTTGAGTAGGGCGATCAGCACCGGCACTCCTTTGCCCTCTTCTGTGATTAGGCTTGGGTATTAATATATATTTTCATTTGACTTATCAAATTAATTTTTTATTATTTAACAATTATAATTTTAAAACATTATTTTCTTGTATTCGCAGTTAGATTACGACTTTCAGCCTGTACCCGGCCCTGATCACCTTAACAGAGTGCTTTATCTTCATGCTCTTTACCTGGGCTACATAAAGAACATGCAATCTAAGGTCTGATATAACAGAAATGAGCTGAAAATCGATTGCTACATGCCATGGATGGCGACCCTCGAGGTGGAAAGTGCGGCTCTAATACATTTTTCGGCCTTTGCCAGAGTCGACGTAGATACATAGCCTCTCTTGTGCCGGTATTCTGAGTCTGAGCGCAAACAAGTTTGTAATTTAAATGGAATTCATTGTTTAGTATATAATTTATTTTTTTGTGTTGCTTAATTAAAAAATAAATCTGATTGTGTTGTGCAGAAACAGACCGATCAAAACAAGAAGAATATGAAGTCGGCGAAGAGGGGTTTCCCCACATACATAGATGGCTCAAGGAACATTACTCGTGTCATGGAGGTATCGGTAAATTACAATAGATCTATTTTGATATAATGCAATATTAAGAGTTATTTTATAATATATGTAAATTTTTGGCGAATTGCAAAGATCTCATACCCTGGTGTAGGGTGGTACACCGAGCAAGTTGACCGTGTATCTTGTCGTCCACGGCACCTCGACAAATTCCGCCACGGGCGAGCTTCGATTCCCCGACACTGCTACCCAGGAGTATTGCGTAAGTGTTAATATTTATTCTAATTCGAATGATATTTTTGTTTTGATAAGTTCAAATTTAAACGATATATATACTTATGTTTTAATGCTTAACGTGGGTGTAGGAGTGGGTGGTGGAGCAGGCGGAGGTATTGGGGATTGATTTCAATGGACAGACCGATCCAATCATACTGACCTTAGTCCTAGACGCAGCATACGGAGGGCATCATGGAGGTTGGGAGAGAGGCCAGGGACTTGGTCCTAGTAGGACCCATATGAAAGTGGTCTCCACTTCGGGGGTTACTTTCTCTACCCCCGTGAGCGACATCTGGAGCATGTTGTTGCCGCATTGAAGACCACCGTCGAGGAGTTGAAGGAGATGTTAGTACGTATATTATTTATTAGTAAAATATTATATCACATTACAGAGAGTAAAATATGCAATATTAGTAGCCTGAGCATATTTGGTTTTAGACTTAAGTTTGATTAATCAGACTTAAATCAAACTATCTAATTAAACTGAACTCTATAATCATAGCCATGACATATCATTCTTCATTTTGGAGTTTAAAATGTTATGATTATCCAAACTCAAAACTTGAGAGTAAAACATTGCTTTGTGAATTAGATAACTTCAAAACCCTCTTCGATTGAGTGTAAGACGTTTTCCGGCAAGTACAGAAGAGGGCTAGTCAATACTATATTCAAGCAGCTAATCAAAGCTAAACAATTAAGGAGAGATACAGGCTTACAAGTTAGAGTAAGCATCATTTCTACCCCCACTTAAAATAAACTACTGATTTCCAAAATAGATACCCAAATTAGACCTAAGTCCCTAAGTTTTCTTAGATTGGGGGAAAAGCATAGCCCTGAATGTATGCAATTTCAACATGTATAAATTCTCATACATAATACATGAATTTCAACAGAACGTGTTGAATCTCAACAAAGCATATATAAATTTGTGGTTCCGCAATAATCCGATAATTATACGAATTCGACTAAAATCTAATACACTGTTCTTACTCGTTTATTACACAAACACAAAATTTTACAGATTCATCGGGCTACTTCGGCTGCGGCTCTATATGCCTTTCCTTCAGCAGCGGCTCTGCAAGCCACTATCGCGGCTACAGCTGCTCAGGCCACTCCTATAGCTGCACAGACAACTCTGACTCCTGCACAGACAACTCTGACTCCTACACAGACCGCTCCTTCATTAGTCGAGTTTTTGATGACCAAGGGCTGCACCGAGGAGCGGATGCGCCAGATTACAGCGATTATTAGAGGTGGAGGAGTTGGACCGAGGTAGGGTAGGTTTATTTATATTTTTGATGATGGATGTACTTATTTGATACATATTGTATGTTTTGGACGATCTTGGTGGTTGTATGGATGTTTATGATGATTTTAGATTGATTTCGTATTCTTTTTGTTTATTTCTTTTATATATTATGTGTGAGATGTTGTTTATGAATAATTTTGTATTTCGCTATATGATATATATATTATTGTGCACAGGACGGAGAAAAAACGGAAATCCCATTTTAAAAAAAACAGATATAATGTCCCTATGGATTAATCCGTAGGGACATGCTTTGCCCCTACACATTTACCCGTAGGGACAAAATATCAGAATATCTGATATTTTATCCTTATGAACTCAGTAATATGGGCAAAACTTGCCCTACAGAGAACTCTGCAGAGGCAATTATTTTATTCTGTAAAGAGATAAATTAAAAAAGGATTATGTTCCTTTGGAATAATCCGTAGGGCCAATTGCCTCTACGGATTATTCAGTAGGGGCAATATTTACTCCGTATGGGATGTTCAGGGCAAATACTTTCACTTGCTGCTTTTGTACATGCGGAGTACTTTCTCCTTCGGCTTTTGGACCTACGGAGCTATTTTATGCCCTATGGATTAATCCGTAGGGGGTATGATTTTCCCATATGGCTAAATCCATAGGGGCAAGTGGATATTGTAGTAGTGACATTAGGCCGATGACACCCAAACCAGATGATTTTAGGGCACCGGGTGAGAAAACACCCCACAGGCTTCATGTTCCTACAACCTAGATTTATTTATTAACATTTATTAAAGTGCCTTGGTCACTTCATAACAAACATTAGGCCGATGACTCCTAAACTAGATGATTTTAGGACACCGGGTAAGAAAACACCCTAAAGGCAACTAGGACTTATTCGCATTATTTCTTTTCTTTTGTAGGCACCCTTCAGTAGTTTAGACTACCTACTATGCTCATCTTTTTGCGAATTTTTATATATTTTTTTCCTTTTTTTTGTTTTGGAGACATTTGAAACTTATCATCTAATTCTTATAACTCACAACACGTGTAATGTAATGCAAAGACGTATATTTGCTACTGTTAAACTCAAGAAGGGCTATTTTTCAGGTTTTTAATTTCTATATCTAGGATTTAGTTGTTTCTAACCTATTAATCTAAACCGTCAGAATTTGAATCTAAGTTTCCCTACTAGCTATTTTGACGCTAAAGTTCTTATGATTTTGGATAAATTTTCAAATTTTTATTGGTTTTGATATATATGCAATGCAGAATTTAACATGATGCAATGCGAAAATTAAATATGCAAAGAAAGAGAAAAATTTGCGAATGGAAACGTGAAAATGCATACGGAAAGTAAACATGAATGCAAAGATAGAAAGCTCACCGAGTATACCCTAAAGTTAAATTTGACAGTGTTCTCGCTGTCATGCTAACAAAGAGATCACAAAAGTTTTGAGTTTTCAAAATTTTCAAAGAATTTTTTTTAATTTTTAATTTATTTTTTAAGGGAATTTCACAAAACAAGAAATTTCCAAAATGAAGAAAAAATATATACACTAAGAAAAATTCCCCCAAAAACTTAATTAAAACAGTGTTTCCACTATTAAGTATTGAAGTTCAAGGTATGAGGGGATAGAATATCATCAGTAATACAAGGCTTTATAAAGACCAAAATTCAATACCAACTACTCAAATATTTGATCGTGATGAGATCATGGTTGGTAAAAGAACGTGAAGAGGAAAAAAGTGAAAAATACGCGAGACTGTATATAAACGGAAGTGGTATGTAGTCTCGGTGGACGGAAATGAGAAGAAGAACGAAAGGGAGAAAGAAATGAAGCGTTTAAATGAATTGGAGTACGAACTTGAGGTATTAAATCGGTTGAATAAATTAGTGTAGTTTTTAATGATCGAAGTCTAAATCTGGAATTTTCCAACTATACTAATTTATCAACATGTTTAGAAATGTGATCAAAATTCTTAAGTTTCGTAAGAAAACATGGGACAACAGAAATAGGTGAACCGGATGTGGAAAATGAAGGTGAAATATCATCTTGCAATTTGGATAGATCAACGGAAAGATGGAAGGAAGTAATTGAAGAGTAGAATCGGTTGAAGGTTCAAGAAGATGTTCAAATTTGATGGAAGGGACTTGATGAGGCAGAGAATCCCACTCATCCAATACAGCAAATTCATCCTCAAAGAGAATCTCAAAATTACCCTCAAGATTAACCTTATCCACACATTAGTCAGCAACGATATCAAGAAGCAAATGTGGTTCGGGAAAAATAGTTAAAGGTTCTGGACGATCCCCACATGGAATTGAAGGTAAGTAATGAATTGATGAGAAAACTCATTCAAAATTGTAGGTTCATCTTCAAAAATATCCCCAACAATTATATCCTCAATCAAGTCAAACTTAAACTTCTCAGACACCTCATCAAAGATATGGTTTTCAATCGGTGGATTACAAATCTCACTCAGTTGGTTTTCTAGATTAGAGATGTAGAGATCAAAAGGAGTGGTATTGGTTTCAATTGAAACGATCCCTTCAAAATTGGGTAAATCAAACATATCGTACTCACACAACTCTTTGAACATATTATCCTCAATCAATGGATCATTTAGTTTACTCGATAGATTTTCAGAATTTGAGATGTGGAGTTCAGTCGAAGAGGGGTAAGTTTGATTCGGAAGGGTGCATGACTCTCTTTCACAATCATGATTGGGCAAGTCAAACATGTTATTCTTGGGTGCCTCATCAATTATATTAGCAGGTGGTGTTAGATATGTATGCCCTAGAGGCCTGTATTGTATAGGATGGTAGGCATGTATATGTACAGAAACAATCTTTTCTCGAAATGATAGTATACTATCTGGTTTATCATCATTTTAACGTGTGATATGCTGTATTTCATATCTCTATATACATATTGATGAAGCCCTTAGGATTATGCTTGACTACCGGGATTATGATGGAGATCAAACTAGTGGGGCCTTGGCAGTCTATAAGCATATCCTTTAACAGTTCCTAGTCAAGGGTATATCGAGACAGGGCATCAATATTACCAGAGTAGACTAGTGTGTACGTTTCTTGACCCTGGGGGCGATGGTTGATCCCACAACCATTGGTGTTTGACATCAAAGATTGTATACAGATGCTCATTGGAGAATGGGTACACCGAACAGGACTCGCCGAGGACTCCTAAATGGTATATATACTTATTGTCAGATAGCAGTTATCTGGTGAGACTTGTACAGGTTAGTCTGTAGACCCAAGATCTTCATAGTGTCTTGTGTGATTCCTACTGTGCTTTGATTTCCTTCCTACCACGGCTCTACTGAGTCGTGTAAATAGGTGGATTTTGGGTACAGTTCCGAAACGCATGGAGGCTGTGAGCGATAGGAGAGGTTCCGTCTCTCCCGGTATACGGAGTTGATATCGCGCTATGCTTGATCGTCCATAACAGAAAATCCCTAGCCAGGATCCTCGAGATTTACTGATAAGAGTTATCAGTAGTTTCTTGAACTGTTATGGGCCGTAAATCAGCATGAGTTCTAAAGTTATTGAGGTCTGACATTTACCACCCCTAGACTTCATATGCGACGTATCAGACGAAGAGACCGGACTGTACGGTAAGTGTTGCTTACAGGCTCGTTAGGGTTGTGATGAGTTCGCTCATCGGCTAACTTTTCGTCACATACCTGGGTAGCCGTTATGCACAGCTAATGCTGCTAAAATACTTGTGGTTAAACCCACTGTCAGCGTATTGTCGAGTCTTTAGAGTCACACACAGAGGGTTCCCTGGTTCAGGCGAAAGATGTAGAGGCCGTAAGTTGTTACGGCCGGGTTTCAATCATGTTCGTGTAATTGTTACAAGAATAATGATCGGAAGGATAATACTTGTAGGTTTTGGTTTAACTCGAATACCGGTTTATATTATTGGATTATTTGTATTCATATTTTTCGAAATTCAGATACGGGTATACTTATACGGTATACGGTGGAGGGGTATTCTTGTAATTGTTATAAGAATACCTTCTAGAAGGAGACACCTTATAATTAATATTTATTTTGTGAAAATAAATAAATGAGGTGGAATTTGGAGAAAGTCTAAGCATGGATGAAGAAATGGCTTGTTTCATTTTTTATTCATTTGGTGTTACTATTGAAGCATGGTGCAATTTTTTATTGCATGCTTGAATTATTTTCATTTGAGTCATATCATTTTTCCATGCTTGACTTTTTCATTCATCACATACACATTCTCTCTACTCATTATCTCCTTCTTCCTCCGCTTTGATTTAACCTTCACATGAGTTGTAAATCAAAAGCTTAGAGAAAAATATAATCCAATACTTGATCTCTACATCATCTGAGTGATCTTTTCTAGCAAACTTGATCTCTTAGTTAAACTCTTGTGAAGAGTTTATAGCTTGTTCGATATCTCTCGGGTGGATCATCTTGGATCTTGAGGAGGCCGGAGATTGAGGACATCCCAACCATCAAAGGAGCTATGGAGTCGCAGCGGAAAGAAGACCCGAAAGACCGTTTACTTGAGGTATAACCCCTATCTTAGTAGATAAGATATCTAGATAGAATTAATAGTTGTGGTTTAGCACAAGATCTAGGTTTAAAGTAGGTGTTGCATGCAAGAATTTTATTGTTTGCTACTTCGGCCTCCTCACAAGTGTTGTGAGGGTGTGCAACATCTACTAACAAGTGGTTGATCATGAAACTCATTCGATTGGATTTCAGGATGGAAGGTGTTAATATCAAAAGAATTGGTTTTGGTTTGACTAGGATGGATCCCTGGTTCTTTCTCACTTCTCAATTCCAACTCTATTTCAAGACTTGACATAGTTTGTGAAGAAGTTTCAAAAAAAAAATTCATTTTGAAACATGGAACTTCCTAATTGATGTTCAAAAGCAATATCTAGATCAGATGCAAAAGTTGAGTAGGGTTGGAATTGGTTGAATTGTTAGCTACGGGCTTTTTCAATATACTCAGTAATGGACATAGGTTTAAAAGTTGCCATATTAACCTCAAAAAGAGTATCAATATTTTCATATGGATGATTTGAATTGTTGTCCTGAGGAATTTAGAGTAGTGAAAGGTGTGAAAGTTTGGCTACGGGCTTTTTCAATATGTTCAGTGATGAACATGAGTTTAAAAGTTTCCATATTACTCTCAGAAGGAGTATCATCATAAGAGTGTGTGAAAGTTTGATGCGGTTGATAAGAATTAGATTGTGATGTCCAACTGTTATTTCTAGAAGCTTATACCCTATCCTTAAAAGAAAAGGTGGTTATAGATACATCGTTAGAATTTCTACCAATGCAAGGATGATATAATGAAATATCTGGTTGTGGGTAGCACATCTCGGCAAGAGTTGGTTATTTTGGGTTACCCATGATAAGAGAAATGAAAAGAAATTGAGATAAAAATAAAAGGGGATGAAAAAGAGATGGAGTTTTTATGGATTTTGATTTTTTTCATTATTATTATTTTTTTAAATAAGAACGAAAATGAGGAGCTTAACTCATAAACAATTACAACCAAATGCACTGTTAGGAATATGTATACCTTAGAGGCCATTATTGTATATTATAGTGGATGCTTGGACATATATAGAGAGGACTTTCTTCCTCGATATGATAATATGCTATCTGGTTTTTCTTTATCTTAATATGTTCAATTGTAATAGTTTACTATCTCATTGATACATATTAATAAAGCCCTTAAGATGTTGGCTTGACTACCAGGACTATGATGCAGATCATACTAGTGGGGCTTGTGTAGTCCACAAGCACACCCTTAACAATTTCTAGTCGAGGGAGTATCGAGATAGGGCATCAATATTCCAGAGTAGACTAGTATGAACGTTTCTTGACCCTATATGGAGGCGATGGTTGATCCCACAGCCGGGGTGTTTGACATCAAAAATTGTACACAGGTGCTCATTGGAGAATGAGTACACCGAACAGGACTCGGCGAGAACTCCTAGATGGTACCATATCTATCATCAGATAGCAGTTTATTGGTGACACTTGTACAGGTTAGTTTGTAGACCCGAGATCGTCATAATGTCTTGTGTGGTTCCTACTGTGCTTTAATTTCTTCCCTATCACGGCTCAAATGAGTCGTGCTACTAGTGGCTTTTGGGTACAGTCCCGAATCACATAGAGGCAGTGAGCGATAAGAGGGATTTCGTCTCTCCCGGTATTAGGAGTTGATGTTGTGCTATGCTCAATTTGCTATAACAGGAAGTCCCTGGTCAGGGGCTGATGAGATTTACTGATAAGTGTTATCAATAGTTTCTCGAAAGGTTATAGGTCACATATCGACATGACTTATCGAGTTAGTGGGGTCTGACAATTCCACCCCCAAGACTCAATATGCGACATATTAGACGAACAGACCGAACTGTACGATAAGTGTTACTTATAGGCTCTACGGGAGTTTAGACAAGTTTACTTGTTGATCTTCTATTCGTTCAATACCTGGGTAGCCGTTACGTCCAATTAGTACCGCTGACGGCTTGTGGGTATCTGATGTGATCATTACCTACTACTGGCGTATTGACGAGTCTTTAGAGTCCCACAAAAGGGTTTCCTAGCTCAAGCGAAACGAAGTAGGGCATGTATGGATATAGGTGCGAAAGCTTGATTAAATACGAGTATATGATACCGTATTCTAATCTAGCGATATTTGATATCAGCCGTGTTGTATATGATATAACCGGATTATTGAATCAAGTGTTGATTCAATGATTTGATATATATATATATATATATATATGTATGTATGTATGTATGTATGTATGTATGTATTAAATATTAGCCAGTTATATGTGATATAACCGGATTATTGAATCAAGTGTTGGTTTAATATTTTAATATACATATATATTTAATATTAGCCGGATTATATATGATATAACCAGATTATTGAATTAAGTGTTGATTTAATAATTTGATATATATTTGATATATATATATATATATATATCACACATAGTTAATATATATATAAGAGAAGTTTAATATTAGTTAATATATGTATGTATGTATGTATGTATGTATTTATATTGTATCATATTTGATGATACATTGAACAAGGATGTATGAGAATTACACAAAGAGTTGAAGATGAGAAGATAATGATGTGTATTTAAAAGAAAAAGAAAAGAAGAATGAGTCATGGCTTTGGACGCTTGGAGAAGCCATGACTCATCTTCAATTCTTGTTTTATTCTAAGATATTTATCATTCACATTCTCATCTCATCTTATCTCTTGATCTCATGGTTCACACTCATTCTAAGTTCATCTTCTTCATTATCTCATTACTAGTTTTCTAGGGTTGAGAAAAAAAAAGTGAAAGAAATATTTCTAGTGAGCAAAATTTCTACTTCATCAACCTACACTTCTCTAGCCCAATAGTATAGGTTGTTAACTTCACTAATACTTTGATTAGTAAAGTGTGAGCTTGAGTGTGAGTTGCCTCAAGATGGATCATCTTCGATGACGAATGTAACGACTCTAAAATTTTTGTATGGAAAATTTTCTTTTAATATACAAGAAATGAGTTTACAGACTGAGTTTGAGTTATAAGTTACTTTTGTTAAATAAAAGCAAGAAGCAACTTGTAGCTCACTGGTAAAGCCTTGCACTGCTGTGACGTAGTCTGTGTGTTCGATTCCCATCAGACACAATTATTTTTTCTAATTTTTCTTTTTAACTTTTTGGAAGCCCAAAAGATTGCACGTGCAATACACGGGGAAATGAAAAGTTCAGAAAAAATAAAACATAAGGAAAATGGTTTAAACAAAGATTATATCAAGTAGCACGAATCTTGAGGCAATTGCCTCAAGATTGACCAGCCAATATTGCCTAAAAACCGGCGAGGATGGTCAGATGGTGCCCAATGAAGCTCGTGCTCTGCACACATAACCCTTCAGCTACCCATAACTCCTTTGCATTGTTTGATTTCACTGCAATCAAACAGAGACCTTTCAATTCACTAATTAACACAATTTTAATACTTTTTAATCCACAATTTAAATTCTCAAACCCTAATTCTCCACTATAAATACCACCCCACAGTTTGGCTCAGCACCATTTTGAAAATTCTAGCCAAAAATCACTAAAAATTTCTAAGTGCAAGTGGACTAAAGTGGAGTTAGCAAGAAAGTTCGTTCCGGCAAAAATCGAAACCAATTTCGGAGCTCCCGCAATGCCATGAAGATCATCCTCTCTTCTTTAACCATTCTTTGAAGTTTCTAAACCGTAAGTCCCTCCCAAACTCTCTTTCTCTTCATTGAATTTCATTTTTAGTAAAAATCAGTTAAAATAGAGTTATTACCGATATCATTTTTTCTAAAACGTATTGCTCCATTTTCTTTTATCATTTGGTCAAATCAATTTTACCACTTCACTTGTAATCTTAATACCAATATTTAGAATCAAGTTTAATTCAAGAATCACATGTAAAACCATTGAAATTTTAAAATACCATGAACTTTGTTATCGTATCTTTTCGACAAAATTGCTTAACGATACCTTTAGGAAAACTTCACGGGGTAACAACCTATCCCACACGCACACTTGGTTTCATAGAACGACACCTAGTTGTATGTGTTTTTGGTTCGAAGATAGTATTTACAATAAAATACCACATAATTCTAAAACCGGATTTCTTTTAAAGCGGTGTTTCATTTCCTTTGCGATTATGCATCTACAACCCTCTTTAGGGGACCCGCTAATAGATGGTGTAGATTATCGCACATCCTTGGGATACTAGAGCGAGATGAAGACTTCCTCACAGTGCATTCGATCTCAAAAGGATTTAAATACGTTTTTAGAAATATGAATTTTTCTAAATAAAATAAATTAATTTTTAGAAAAATTATAAAATTATAAATTCATATTTTCAAAATATAATACACCTATATTTTTCTAAAAATAAAATATTAACAAATGACAATAAAATACCATTAACATACCAAAAAGGACAAGTTTTTCAATAAAATAACATGAACTTTCCAAGCAAAGTAATTATCACTAAAATACCTAATACTTAAAATCCATGCTCATAAAAACCCTAAGTAATACTGATCACCCTCAAGATTTACTTTTTAACTATATTAAAAATATTTTTCATAAAACCCCCTTGAGTTATATAAAAATAATATTTTAAGGACTTTAGTAAATATAGATTTAAGCAGAATCAATTCTCTTGAGCCCTAGGGAGCCGGAGAAAGTGAGTGTTTGCCTATTTAGGTAGACAACTTAACGGTGTTATAAATGGCAATTGCCTTGGAAAAAGACACAAATCTTGCCGTCCATATGCAGTTGCCGATGACTCCCGAACCTAAGAATTCCAGAGTTAAATCAGTACAAGTGTCTGAATCAGTCTGAGTCCAAATTCAAACCTGAATCCAAAATCAAAAATGAATACTTGATTATGAACATGAATACTTGAATTCAAATATCAATATTAAACATGTATACTTGACTTGACTTGACCGAACCATGGTTATAACTTAACATGACTACTTGAATACATGACTATATCCTGATCATGACTACTTGAATATTTTTTATCCATGGTTTCGGCAAGACTTGTAAACATAATCTATACAATACATTACGCGGGGATAAAGGGGTAGATTGATACGAAATGTATATTGTGGCATGAGAGGTCACTAAAAAGATACCTACATGAATTCTCATGCCGTTGTCCCGTAGATTATGACGAGGCCTTGTACTATATGTTACAATAGTCCATGGGGTAAGATGGACTCCTCTCGTATACATGAATACCTTCTTTATCAAGTTACAAACTACCACGTTATAATAACTATCATATACCAGTAATCAATTATACACAACTTACCTGTTCATTTCACATTACTTGTTATATTCTCTTTCTTCTTTTGGGACTTACCGAGCGTTAATTCGCTGACGACATTCCTTTCTATTTCTTCTTTTGGAATGTTCTTCAGGAGGGCCAGACTCTGAAGGGATCGAGCCGAGTCAGGAGGACTTGGACCAACTCACCGTTCAGTCTGACTTCTAGTTTCCCCTGCACTTTATTTCCTGTATGCCATTGTTTAGGCACTGCTTTACTCATTATATCTTTTATTTTCAAATAGTTGTATGTAAAGATGAATGTAAATAAAGTTGTTTATTTTATTACTCTTATATATTGCTTAATTATGCTTAACGTATTTATTTCGTAGTAAATACGCTGCGGCCTACCACGTCACCATTTCCGTCTATTAGGAAGCGGGGCATGACAGGTTTTGTTGGCAGCCCATGCAGGTCAGTTCTACATGAAGCCTTAAGTAATATATCACAAGAATTATAAGAATCAGCAACTATATATTCCTTACATTTCTAATTTCTTGAATCTATCCCAACCGTTCCTTTTTCTATTAAGGTCATGAATTCTCCGACCAACACCAGTATCAATTTCAATGGCAACACTCCACCGCTTACTCTACCACCACCACCTACCGTTGCATCTCCTATCAATGAGCAAATGGTACTGCTTAAGGCTATCAAGAACCTGTTGGAGGGTCAGCAGCAGCAAACTGCTATCCTCATGCACCGCCCCGAAGCCGAGGCACCCGGAGTCAAGCAGTTTCGGGCACTGCACCCAAAATATTTTTCGGGAAAAGAGAGCTTACTGGAGGAAGAAGTATGGGCTCAATCGATCGAAGATGATCTGGAAGCAGCTCAAGTGTCAGATATTTCCTGGGTGAAAGTTGCGAAGCTGCAACTGACAGACAACTCCAAAGCTGGTGGAAGGCTGAGGAAAGCTGACTCACTCAACCCATTCAGTGGAAGACGTTTCGCGATCTGTTCAATAAGAAGTATTTCCCTGAGACTGCCCAGTTTGACATGGAGTGGCACTTCATCCATCTACAACAAGGCTCAATATGGGTCAAGTCTGTGGATGAATACGATGCTGAGTTTACCATGCTTAGCAGGTAAGACATTGTCTCAAATTCAAATTTCTGATCTCACTCATTACACTGCTAACATAAGGTCATAACAGGTTCATTGCAGACATGTTCCTACTACTGAGATCCGGGTACGATGATTTCAGTAAGGGTTGGATCCAGAAATCCAAGCTGCACTCGCTATAGGGGATTTCTCAACCCATGAACTTGCTGTGAAGCCAGCCCGACCCTATTAGACAGTTGTGAAGAAGAAGGGCAGTTGTGAAGAAGAAGGGCAGGCTACAGACTACCAGTATGAAACGCCCTGCCACACAGATGACAGGAGGAGCCTCTTCTAGGCTGACCTTTGCACCCAAGTGACCGGGAGGATCATTTAACCGCTCTAGTCTAGACTTTTGTTTCTACTGCAAGAGGATGGGACACCTGGAAAAGGACTGTAGGCATGCAAATGGCATGTATTTTGTTTGTGGAGCATCTACTCAGCTATAGGATCATGTCCATATCGTTTCAACATCGCTCAAGCACCCAGACCTGCAATCACAGTTCCGCAGCGGCCAGCCATTCAGGCTCCTGCACCCCACTTAGCTCTCCCTGCACCAGCTCCACATGGACCTCCTGCATAGCCTCAACATCAATTCCATCAGGCACAAAGAAACATGCCTCAAGGGCAGAGAAACGTGCCCCAAGGACAGTGGAATGTGCCTCCTGCAAGGAGAAATGTATCACGACATCAGGCTTTTACAATGACGTTCGAGAATGTTGGCTATAGTGCCCTCAAGTCAATTATTGAATCGCAGGCACGCGATTGCGATGATTGAGGGAGGACCTATACAGATAGAACAGTCTTACTCAAAATGATAGTATGCTATCTGGTTTTTCTTTATCATCATGTTTATGCTTTATGTGGTATTACAGATCACTATTACATGTTGATAAAGCCCCTAAGATTCTTGCTTGACTACCAGAATTATGATGGCGATCATAAACGTGGGAGCTGGGTGGTCTATAAGCACATCCTTAAATGTCCCTAGTCGTGGGAGTATCGAGACAGCGCATTGATACACCAGAGTAGACTAGTGTATACTGAACGAGACCCTGATGAGGGGCGGTGGCCAGGTCTCAGAAGCCATTGGTGTTAGTTTGTTCAGCTAAGATAGTATACAGCTGCTCATTGGGTTATGAGTACACTGGACGGACTCTCCAGGAACCTGCTAGTTGGTATTATACCTATTGTCAGATAGCAGTTCCCAGGTGACATGTGAGCAGGTTAATCTGTCGACCTGAGATCGTCGTTTGTCTCGTTTGAGTTCCCACTGTGCTTTGATTATTACCCTACCACGGCTCAAAAGAGTCATGCAAACAGGTTTTAGTTGGGTACGGCCCCGAGCCATATGGAGGCAATGAGCGGATCGTCGAAAATTCGTCTCTCCCGATATTGAGGGTTGATGTTGTGTTGTGCATAGGTGGCCATCACCAGAAATCCTTGGCCAAGGTAGTCGAGAATTACTGATTTGGATCAATAGTTACTCAGTTGGTGATGGGCTTCACACCAACACGAAATGTCGCATTATTAGGGTTCTGACTTTATCCTCCCCTTAAACTCGATATGCGATACTCTTAGACAAATAGACCAAACTAGAAGGATATTGTCACGGACAAGCTCGGTAGGGGTTCGGATGAGTTTTCTTGTCGATCTTCCTTTCAATCAATACCTGGGTAGCCATTACGTACAGCTAGTACCGCTGACGTGCTTGTGGTTAAACCCACTGCCAGCGTATTGACGAGCCTTTATAGTCCCACACAGAGGGTTTCTCTGCTTCGGGCGAAACGATGTAGAGGCCGTATGATTTTACGGCAGGGTTCGATCATATACGTGCACTTGTGCACATATCATTATTCGGACGGATAATACTAGTGGGCTTTGGTTTAAGCCGGATCCTAGTATTATATTGTTGGATTATTTTCGTCTCATTGTATTCGTTTTTTATCGGAATACGGATACGTATATGTATATACGAATGAGGGGTATTCTTGTAATTTATTACAAGGTGCTTCTAGAAGATGCCACCTCATTTAGTTTTAGCCATTTAGGATTAAATAGTTAATGAGGTGGAGAGGATGAGGTGTTTATTGCATTTATTTTAGCATGGCATTGTAGTGACACATGGTTACTATTCTAGCATGCTTGATATTTGTTTGTTGTGAGATATTTTAGAGACTTGAGATATTTTTTAGACTTGAGATATTTTCTTGTCTTGAGATATGTATTGGATGCTTCATTATTGCTCACAACATAACACACAACACAAAAAATAGTTAGCCTTTTTTTCTTGAGTTGCCTCACACTCTCATTCTCAAGCTTCTTCTTCTATCTCTACCCTTCAATTCTCATGTGTTGAGAAAACTAGGCTGTTATGAGACAAATTAATCCATCACTACACTCTACATCCTATAGGCTATCTAGTTTAGCGAACTAGGTACCCTAGTTAACTCGGCTATTAAGGCAGGAGCACGGAATACAAATCCTCAGGTGGACCATCTTCGATGGAGGGAGACCAGAGATCAAGCTTGATCATGGAGGCCTCTAGGAGCTTGGGATGATGGTTAAAGACCGAAGGACATGGATCATTCGGTATAACCAATCTTCACTCCTCTCTTTATAGTTTGCTAGCTTTAGGGTTTATGGTCGATCCATTTCGGATTGTTCTAGCGCCAGTTTAGAAAAAATTTCTTCTGCAATCGGCCACGGTTTGATGGTCAGGGTGCTTGCATAACCCAACAGAGAAGGACGAAGCCACAGGCCAAGTCATCACTGGTAACTCCTATATTGTATATCCCTATATTTTTCTTATACCTAAACCAACCTCACACAACATAGGTACTATACTAGTAGCCACCCTTCCTGCACTCGCACTTTTTGACACTGGAGCTTCACACTGCTTCATGTCCGAAAGATTTGTGAGAACGCATGTGATTCCTATGAAGCCACTCATTTCAAGCTGGAATGTCGGTTCCAGGAATGGAGTTTGAAAGCAACAATAGAGTTTGATCAGTATCCAGTTGTAGTTTGCGGACGAGAATTCTACGTGAATTTCAAAGTACTGGACATCCCAAATTTCGATGTGGTGTTAGGAATGGATTGGCTGGGAGTATTCTATGCTACTATTGACTGCCGTCAAAGGAGGGTAGTATTTGAGATACCAGATCACCCAGTCTTCTATTTTAAAAGTGGAGATAGAACTTTGGAACCAGGAAGATACCGTGCTAAACCAAAGGATGCAGAAGTGTCCTCTCTATCGGCAGAAGAAGAAATGCCCGAGGTAGTTTGAGAATTCGAGGATGTGTTCCCTAAAGACATATCAGATTTGCCTCCCGATCGAGCTCTTGAGTTTAGCATTGATTTACTTCCTGGTGCGCAACCTATAATCAAAACTCCATACCGATTAAGTCCAGAAGGATTGAAGGAGATCCGCATACAGTTGGATTCACTACTGAAGAAAGGTTGGATTCGTCCCAATACTTCATGTTGGGGATCCCGGTATTATTTGTGAAGAAGAAAGAAGGTTCATACAGGATGTGTGTGGATTATCGAGCTCTAAATGAAGTGACGATTAAGAACAAGTATCTACTACCACGCATCAATGATATATTCGATCGGTTAAGTAGGTCTTATGTATTTTTGAAGCTAGATCTTTGTTCGGGTTATCATCAGGTGAAGGTCAAAGAGTCCGACATTCCGAAGATGGCGTTTAGGACTCGATATGGTCATTTTGAATATCTCATAATTCTATTTGGAGTGACCAATGCACCTGCCATCTTTATGAACCTGATGGACCAAGTTTTCCAAGAGTTCTTATACAGGTTCGTTGTCATCTTCATCGACAACATCCTGGTATATTCAAAGAATCGGAAAGAACACGCCGAGCATTTACGAATTGTCCTGAAGACATTGCGACAACATCAACTCTACGCCAAGTACAGCAAGTGTGAATTTAGGCTAGATCAAGTCGGATTTCTCGGACATATTGTTTCAGGCGAAGGAATCTCAGTAGATCCAGCTAAGGTGTCAACTGTCAGTGAGTGGCCGACACCAAAGATGGTGAAAAATATACGAAATTTATTAGGATTAGAAGGATACTATCAATGATTCATTGAAGACTTTTCAAAGATTGCAACACCTCTAACCAAGCTCACACGTAAAGATGAAGCATTCGTATGGTCAGAAGCATATGAAAAAGATTTTGTAGAACTCAAGTCAAGATTAACCTCTGATCCTATTCTTATAATATCAGATCAATCTGGAGGATTCGTTTCGCATTATGATGCGTCTGGTAAAGGATTAGGATGTGTTCTACACCAGCATGGAAAAGTTGTGGCTTTTATATCAAGACAGCTAAAAGTACATGAGCGCAACTATCCAACACATGATCTGGAGTTGGCAGCCGTCATCTTCGCACATAAGATTTGGCGCCACTATCTTCTGGGAGAACGAGTGGATATATACACTGACCACAAGAGTCTGAAATATATATTTACCCAGAAGGAATCAAACATGCGGCAAAGAAGACGGCTAGAAATTATAGCGGACTTTGACATCAACCTACAGTATCATCCTGGGAAGGTGAATATAGTTCCTGATGTACTTAGTCGCCTGCCTTTAGCAATGAACCTCACCGCTCAGTGGAAGCTATAGCAAGAATTGCACGGATTGGCAATCAAAATAGTTATGCCAGGTAACGCTTCATATTTGATGAAATTATAAGTCCAGTCCACTCTTGTCAATCAGATCAAGGCAGCTCAAGCAAATAATGCCAAGCTACAAAAGATCCGAAAACAAGTAGAAAGTGGACTTCGAACTGATTTCATCATCCACGAAGATAGACCCTTACAATATGGAAGTCAATTATGTGTACCAATCGGCCCAGTTTGAGAAGGATTGATGAAAGAAGCTCATAGCTCTCCTTATTCTGTACACCCAGGTGGAACAAAGATGTACAAGGATCTATGGCAACATTACTCATGGAAAGGAATGAAGCGTGAAGTAGCATGGAGCATAGCCAAGTGTTTGGTATGTCAGCATGTAAAGGCTGAACATCACAAAACTGCTGGTCTACTTAAGTCATTACCAATCCCACAATGAAAATGGCAGCACATTACCATGGATTTCGACTGCTCTTACTCGGAGTACGAAGGGTAACGATGCAATATGGGTTATTGTGGATTGACTCACCAAGTCGGCTCACTTTATTCCATTTCGGGTTGGCCAATCAACCGAGATATTAGCAAAGAAGTATATGGAGGTAAGCATAAATCTAAAGTAAGATTTAAACCTTCAAGATGTACAATACTTGATACCCATGAACTCATGCAGGAGATCGTGAGATTACATGGAGTACCTTCTTGCATCGTCTCCGATCGTGATACAAGATTCCAATCACAATTTTGGCAGAGTTTGCAAGCTAGCCTTGGAACGAGTCTGAATTTCAGCACGGCTTATCATCCAAAAATGGACGGACAATCCAAGCGAACAATTCATATTCTGGAGGACATGCTAAGAGCTTGTATGTTAGACTTCGGAGGTTCATGGGAGGATCACCTACACCTTGTGGAGTTTTCATACAACAACAGCTATCAGGCAAGTATTAGAATGGCACTATTCACAGCACTCTACAAACAGAAGTGTTGTTCACCGCTAAGTTGGGACGACATCGAAGATTGTGAACTCCTTAGACCAGAGATGATCATGGCAACTGTGGATGTAGTTCGCATGATCAGGGAAAGAATGCGCATAGCCCAAAACCGACAGAAACATTGGGCAGATGCTAAGCATCGACATTTGGAGTTCCAACCTATAGACCATGTTTTTCTAAAGATATCTCCAAACAGAGGAGTAATCTGTTTTGGAAAGAGGGGTAAGCTCATTCCGAAATACATAGGACCGTTCGACATACTCGAACGAGTTGGAGAAGTGGCATACCATTTAGCACTACCACCCTTGTTAGAAGGAGTGCACAACGTGTTCCACATATCCCAGTTACGACGAAATGTGGTCAACCTCAGTCACATACTTGATCACTCTGTGCTCACAGTACAGACTGATCTAACCTGTGAGCAACAACCCGTTGAGATCCTGGACCGAAAGGTAAAGACATTACGGAACAAGGAAGTAAACTTGGTCCAAGAGATGTGGAGAAAGGATTCGTCAGGAGAATCAACATGGGAACAAGAAGAAGAAATGCGTGCAAGATACCCTTATCTATTTGAAAATCAGTCCCCATGTAAATGTAAATTTCGAGGATGAAATTTTTATGAGGGTAGAATGTAACAACTCTAAAATATTTGTACGGAAATTTTTCTGTTAATATACAAGAAATGAGTTTACATCCTGAGTTTGAGTTATAAGTTACTTTTGTTAAATAAAAGCAAGAAGCAATTTGTAGCTCACTGGTAAAGCCTTGCACTGCTGTGACGTAGCCTGTGTGTTTGATTCACGTCAGACACAATTATTTTTTCTGATTTTTCTTTTTAACTTTCTGGAAGCCCAAAAGATTGCACGTGCAATACACGGGGAAATGTAAGTTCAGAAAAAATTAAACATGTAGAAAATGGTTTAAACAGAGATTAAATTAAGTGGCACGAATCTTGAGACAATTGCCTCGAGATCGACCGGCCAATATTGCCTAAAAACCTGTGGGGTCGGTCAAATGGTACCCAATGAAGCTCATGCTCTGCACACATGACTCTTCAGCTACCCATAACCCCTCTGCACTGTTTGATTTTCCTGCAATCAAACAGAGGCCTTTCAATTCACCAATTAACACAATTTTAATACTTTTTAATCCACAATTTTTATTCTCAAACCCTAATTCTCCACTATAAATACAATCCCACACTTTGGTTAATCACCATTTTGAAAATTCTAGCCAAAACTCTCTAAAACGTTCCTAAGTGCAAGTGGAGTAAAGTGGAATTAGCGAGTAAGTTGGTTCCGGCGAAGATCGAAACCAATTCCGGAGCTCCCGCGATGCTACGAAAATCATCCTCTCTTCTTTAACCTTTCTTTAAAGTTTTTAAACCGTAAGTCCCTCCCAAACTCCCTTTCTCTTCATTGAATTTCATTTTTAATCAAAATCGGTAAAAGTGGAGTTATTACCGATATCATCTTTTCTAAAACCTATAACTCAATTTCTTTTATTATTTGGTCAAACCAATTTTACCACTTCACTTGTAATCTTAATACCAATGTTTAGAATCAAGTTTAAATCAAGAATCTCATGTAAAACAATCATAATTGAACTTTTACATTAAAATACCTTGAATTTTATTTATCACATCTTTTCGACAAAATTGCTTAACGATAACTTTAGGAAAACTTCACAGGTTAACAACCTATCCCACATGCACACTTGGTTTCATAGTATGATACCTAGTTGTATGTGTTTTTGGTTCGAAGATAGTATTTATAATAAAATACCATATAATTCTAAAACCAGATTTCTTTTAAAGCGGTATTTCATTTTCTTTGCGATTATGTATCTACAACTCTCTTTAGGGGACCCGCTAATGGATGGTATGAATTATCGTACATCCTTAGGATAGTAGAGCGAGATGCAGACCTCCTCACGGAGCATTCGATCTCGAAAGAATTTAAATACGTTTTTAAGAAATATGAATTTTTCTAAATATAATAAAATTAATTTTTAGAAAAATTATATAAAATTATAAATCCTTATTTTCAAAATATAATACACCTATATTTTTCTAAAAATGAAAAATTAACAAATGACAATAAAATACCATCAAGTTATCAAAAAGGAAATGTTTTTCAATAAAATACCATGAACTTTCCAAACTAAGTAATTATCACTAAAATACCCAATACTTAAAATCCATGCTCATGAAAACCCTAAGTAATACTAATCACCCTCGAGATTTACTTTTTAATTATATTAAAAATATTTTTCATAAAACCCCCTCAAGTTATATAAAAACAATATTTTAAGGACTTTAGTAAATATAGGTTTAAGCGGGATTACTTCTCTTAAGCCCTATGGAGCCGGAGAAAGTGAGTGTTTGCCTATTTAAGGTAAACAACTTAACGGTATTATCAATGGCAATTATCTTGGAAAAAGACAAAAATCCTGCCGTTCATGTGCAGCAGTTGCCGATGACTCTCAATCCTAAGAATTCCAGAGTTAAATCGGTACAAGTATCTGACTCATTCTGAGTCCAAACTCAAACCTGAATCCAAAATCAAACATGAATACTTGATTATGAACATGAATACTTGAATTCAAATATCAATATCAAACATGTATACTTAACTTTACTTGACCGAACCATTGTTATAACTTTACATGACTACTTGAATACATGACTACATCCTGAACATGACTACTTGAACATTTTGTATCCATGGTTTCGGAAAGACTTATAAACATAATCTATACAATACATTATGTAGGGATAAAGGGGTAGATTGGTACGGAACGTATATCGTGGCACGAGAGGTCACTTAAAAGATACCTACATGAATTCTCATACCGTTGTCCCGTGGGTTATGATGGGGCCTTGTACTACACGTTACCATAGTCCACGGGGTAAGATGGACTCCTCTCGTATACTTCAATACCTTCTTTATCAAATTACAAACAATCATGTTATAATAACTATCATATACCAGTAATCAATCATACACAACTTACCTGTTCATTTCACATTACTTGTTATATTCTCTTTCTTCTTTTGGGACATACCGAGCGTTAGTTCCCTGACGACATTCCTTTCCGTTAGAATGTTCGTCAGGAGGACCACACTGTGAGGAGATTGAGCCGAGCCAGGAGGACTTGGACCAGCTCACCCTTCAGCTTGACTTCTAATTTCCCCCGCACTTACTTTCCTGTATACCATTATTTAGGTACCGCTTTACTCATTGTATCTTTTATTTTCAAATAGTTGTATGTAAAGATGAATGTAAATAAAGTTTTTGTTTATTTTATTACTCTTATATATTGCTTAATTACGCTTAACTATTTATTTCGTAGCAAATACGTGCGGCCTGCCACATCACCGTTTCCGTCTATTGGGAAGCGGGACATGACAAAGAAGACTACAAGCAAGCTCGATCTATTCTTCAAGTTGATTCAAAGAAGAGTTCTAGGGACTACAACTTGGAGCTTTAAAAATGAAGAACTAGACTACAAAGGTTGTAGACTCTCTTCACTTAGATTAGAACTTGTTTGCTTAACTTTAAAACCCTAATTCTCTAGTTCGATTCTTGTTTAATATACTTAGACCTCTAAATTTTTTTAAATTGCATATTTAATTCTTATAGAAACATAGTAGAGGTGTTAAGATATACTTTCCTGCACAAACATTCTAGGGTCACCAAGGTTCAATCATTAGACCGCTCTTAGGCTTCAAAAACATGAATTGTAGGATAAATCCTCTACCATCTCTTTATTATTCTAGTATCCAGGTAAGTGCAAGTGAGGAGGGAGGTTTTCCAAGGCTTTTGCCAAGTTCCTTAATTACGAAGAACCGCATCACTTTGCGAGACATTCATCTCTAAACACTTTCCTAAGACACTACAAGAAAAATACCGATAAGCGATAAATTACCCGCAACCCTCCTTTATCCTAATTGAGCGCGAATGTTCTTAGAGGCTTTGTTTAGATCATTTTAATTATCGCAAAGGTGATGCTTATGCTTGTTGTGATTTTTGGGGCTTAGGAAGGGTAATGAACTCTCCACCTAATCTTGATTTAGGTTTCTTTCCCTTTAAGTCTGTATTATTGAATGCAAAGTGA
Source organism: Agapanthus africanus (assembly GCA_030015575.1). Classification (NCBI taxonomy): domain Eukaryota; kingdom Viridiplantae; phylum Streptophyta; class Magnoliopsida; order Asparagales; family Amaryllidaceae; genus Agapanthus; species Agapanthus africanus. The sequence goes on along the minus strand of JASDDO010000024.1, from coordinate 833,137,711 downwards.
TAAACAGTAAAAAAAATCTAAAACTACACAAATTTTATTTTGGCGGCGCAAATGCAAAGGAACCTGCAAGAAAATACAATTTAATGGAGCTTCATAGGGGGTTTAGAGCAGAGTGGAAACTTACAGAGAAATTTAAGGCGAAGATGTCTCCAAATAGCCGCGACTTAGCGGTAGCTGGAGAGTAAAAGGTCGTGACTTCTCGGTGGTACTTAGGCAAAACTACCCAATTCTTTAGAACTATACTTATTTCCTCCAAGCATCTAGTTCCAGCCCTTAGGTTCTCTGTTTGACTACCCATGTTGCTCCAGATTCCTGCACACTTAAAAAAATTGTCAAAAATAACAAGATACAAGTTTTTTTTATATTGTTTTTATGGTTTTTGGTTTTTTAAATATACACAAAAATAACTCGAATAACAAGCAAAAATTACATTACCGTCTTTCCGACAACGACGCCATTTGATTTTTTGGAAAAGTGTATGCAATTAAATCCTAGAAACCGCAATCAAAACGGCGTCGCATAAGCTAGCCGAGGTGAATACAGGTCCTCCACGGAGAGAAGATAAGTTAAAAATCAAGTTTTAGACGAATTAAATGAATTGTTTGATGTCGTTTGTCCTAATATAGGTGATTTATAATATATCAAAGAAAACAACTTGTTAGGGTTTCAGATTAGATATTTAAGCGATGTAAATCTTATTCTTTCCTTTTAGCCTCTTCTTAAGTTGATGCTAGGATAATCGCAAACAATGTGGATTAGGTTTCTTAGAGGGGTACTTGTGAGTTCAGGCTAAGATTTTCAATCGCTATGTCCCATCTATTGCTTATTGTCCTCCGTTCTTTGCTCTTATCTTAAGCTTTCGGCGGAGCAAACACAAATTTTCTCGAATAACAACCATGGATGCATAGAATGCCAAAAATGAAAGTATTGTTCTTATTTTGGCTGAAGTTCAACTTAAAGATGTTGGGCAAAAGGAAAGTAAAAGGAATTTTTCCATCTCTCATACTACCCTTTCTTAAACCCTAACAAGCGAGAAAATTACTCACCCATTAAAATAAATTAAAATAAAAAGGAAAGAGAGGAGAAAAGATCGTAAATAATGAATAAAGCAAACTACTTGGGCCCTCACAAAAGCAAAGAGTAACCATCGAGTATCATCACTTTATAAACTAGATCGAAGTGAAAAGAGACGAAGAAAATTAAGAAAAACCAACAACTATCAATCACATGCAATTATATCATCTATTACAATTTATCTATTGAAATGAAATAACAAGACAAGATAATAAAAAATAACAAGACAAGATGAAAATAAAAAAACCTTTATTAATCACTTAAAGCTCTCTACAATTTTTAATGGCTACAAAGGAAAAGAAAGAGGCTAATTACTATAACCCTATTTTAATCTAAAAACTAAAACTAGATGCTCTCCTTGGCTGCTAATCCGAGGTATAAATAGGGGCTGGAGGGTAAAACCCTAAGTTTTCTCTCGAGGCACGCAAAATTTCTAAAGTAACCCTGAAACTCTAACTCCTGCGATGCTAATATGGTCATGACTTAGCGGCCAGTTCCTTTGTCGTGACCGTGACTTAGCGGTCATTTGGTGAAGTTCTGGTTCTGGATTTTTCTGTTGTCTTGACTGCATTTTTAGAGGTTATCTAGAACTTGATTTTTTGATTTTGATAGCTTTGAAATCTGCAGGTTTGGCTTGTTGTCCATTGACTTTAAATGGGTCTAAATAAGTCAGATTTAAGCTTGAAAGTCCGCCAACTGCCCCAACACCTATTGCCCTACACTTATGTAGTAAACATGGATCACAAGCACCTATTTACATGCAATATAATTAATAATAAGTGGTATCAAGATTCGATATTATGATATGAAGAAAGAGGCGGTCACTTTGAGGTGTAAAGATCGGCATGAGAGATCATTAGGAGGACTATATTCAGGGGAAGAAAACATAGACGGTTTCGCCACCGGTTTGTTCTCAAGATGGAGTTAGAAATTAGGATTCCTTTATTGATGACTTCTTGAGGAAATTGTGGTTGTACATTCTTAAGCTGAAAATCCAGAACTTCGATATTTTCAGGAAGGCTGTTGTGGATAATCAGTTCAAAAATCGCGTGAAGGTTTTTCGTACCAATCATATGGAGGGTTCTACAACTCAGGGAGGATCATGATTCATTACACCACTTTTGATCATAGGTATATTTGCAGAGCAGAGCAGATGGTTCGGACGGTGTTTACAAGGAACAGGTAATCACGGCTTACGACTGGACTTCCGAGTGAGTTACGGGATGAAGCTCGTTCTAATGCCAAGTACCTCATCGATCGTTCACTATCTTCAGTGGTAGACAGGATGATTCCTAAGGAGGTATGGATGGGAGGGGCTAGAAATTACTGAGAGCTTCGTAGTCCAAGATGTGGAGTAAAAGGGTATAGGTCGTGGTGTCCTGGTACTAAAGACGGAGTAATCATCTGACGTTTGATTATCGTTGAGTCTGCGATTGTTTATCCTCTTTAGGACCTCTAGTGTTTGAACGTTGAAATAAATGTATGTTTAAACAAAACAAATTATTTTGTGTTTCAGGAGTTGAGCAGAAGATTTTGGGTTCCAAATTTCAGGCAGCATAAACGCGTAATTACACCCTATTGTCACAGGATGTACTTGAACGGAATACCATACAAGCTTGCTTCAAATCGCATCATTATAGTTGAGGATTCGTGTGTGTGTGTGTGTGTGTGTGTGTGTGTGTTAGTAAAGTAAATGGCCAGCATAAGTCAAACAAAAGAATGCATATTTTATTCATTTTGTTCAAATTTGTATACAATTTGAATGTAAATACGGTTCCCGCTTAAATTAAACTGCACCCATTAGATGTGCATTTGTCAAAAGTGCCATCACATGTGGCTCGACACGTGAAAAAAACGTGTGCATGACCCAACCCATTGCATGCCATGAGATCCATCCAATGCATGTGTGCATGACCCAAGCCATCAAATGCCATGCGACCCATGCAATGCACGTGCGCATTGGCCAAGTTCCTAAAAGGCTACAACCCATGCAATGCACGACTGCATACCCTTGCGATGCGCAAGCGCACCCTATCATGCTAAAGCTGTTATAAGTAGAAAATCTTCTGTTGTTAACAAATCAAACAAATTGATTTGATTTGATGGTGCGCATGCACCCTAAATTGATGTGTATCAATTTAAATCGATATGTTAGGAATTTAGCCTAAAAATCCCTTCTCCTATAAATAGGAACCTTAGAGGAGAAAATCCAGAGAACCCAGATATTAAAAAAAGAAAAGCCCTCATTCTTCTTCTTGAGCCGAGCAAAATCATCAACATCTCCATCTTCTCCTTTGACGAAACCTAATATTAACTAGGTAAACAAAAGAGACATAAAAAAACTCTGTCTTTTCATCTATTAAATCTTCGGCTTTATATTAAAAGCTTTGGTTTTTCTTTGAATTCATTGATTCGCCATACACAAGATCAAAAGATCTCAGGGTTGATCCCTCTTTTACAAAAGATTTGACTTTTACGAGAGATCGATCCTAAGATCCAAGACTTTGAAGAGAGCCCCCATAAATAGTGTTTTGACATGTAAAAGGATCGAAGCTTTTGCTTCTTAATGAGTTTCGACTCCTTGGAAAGTTTTAACTTTCACGAAAAATTGGATGCAATATATAAGTGTATTCCAAAAATCAATGGAACAGAGACTTTGGTCAATTTGAAAGCAAAATCTTTCGTTCAAACAAACCGCACCCTACCCTAGGGCGCACTCTATGAAATTTGTATCAAGTACGCATCACGTGCCATACACGTGAGCACAAAGTGGAAAATATCATAAATTAAGATTTGCACATCACGTGCCATAAACGTGAGCACAAAGTGGAAAATATCGTCAATTAAGATGTATGCATCACATGCCATACTCGTGAGCGCAAGGTGGAAATATCGTCTATGAAAACATGCGCACTACATGCCATACACATGAGTGCAAGCTGAAAACATGTGGCATTCCCACCCCGTGCTTTACACATGCGCACACCTTCAAAGGAGATGCATGTGCATCACATGCGCACCCCAAGTGCGCAACCGCACCTAAACAACAAGTTATCGCTTGAAGATTTAGTCAAATAAACTAAGTTTTGAAACTTATGCTTCCTATATTGGATATAATGATCAAAAAGACCATTTTATCTAAGTTGATCTTAGTCTAATATAAGACTAACGTTCCTTAGCCAAAATCTTAAGTTGACTTTAGTCTCAAACAAGACTAATGGCCCTTAATTAAACCTCTAAATTGGTCTTTGTCTTAAACAACACTAACGATCCTTAAGCAGAGCCCATATGCTCAAACCCTCTAAGTTGACCATAGTTTCAGACAGGACTAACGAACCTTAGAAAAAACTCAAATACCCCATAAACTGATGGACCACATCAATATAAGAAATGTGACCTAACCCCAAATCCAATATACATGGATTGTTGGGTTTTGGCAGCGTCCTGGCCATCAAATCGTGGCCGATTGCGGAACAAAAATTTGCAAAACAGGCGCTAACACAACCCTCTGCCCGGATCTACCATAAACCCTAAACTAGCAATATACAAAGGAGTGTAGAATGGTTATACCGAATGATCCGAGTCCTTCGGTCTTCAACCATCATCCCAAGCTCCTTGAGGCCTCCATGATCAAGCTTGTTCTCCGATCTCCTTCCGTCGAAGATGATCCATCCGAGGATTTGTATTCCGAACTCCTACCTCAATAGCCGGGGTAACTAGGATACCTAGATCGCTAAACTAGATAGTCTAGAATATGTAGAGTGTGGTGATGTATTAATTTGTCTCATAGCACCTTACGTTTCTCAACACATGAGACTTAAAGGGTGGAGGTAGAAGAAGAAGTTTGAGGATGCGAGTAAGAGGAAACTCAAGAAAATGGCTAAGAGTTTTTGTTGTCTTATGTGTGTTGTATGTTGTGAGCAATAAATAATGAAGCCATCCAAAAATATCTCAAGACAGGAAAATATCTCAAGTCTCCAAAATATCTCACAACAAACAAATAATCAAGCATCCTAGAATAGTAACCATGAGTCACTATAAAGCCATGCTACAATAATTGCATACAACACCTCATCCTCTCCATCTCATTAACCATTTAATCCTAAATGGTTAATGAGGTGGCATCTTCTATAAGCACCTTGTAATAAATTACAAGAATACCCCTCATCCGTATATATATACCTGTATCCGTATTCCGAAATATGAATATAATGCGACGAAAATAATCCAACAATATAATACTAGAATCCGGCTTAAACCAAAACCACTAGTATAATCCGTCTGAATCCTGATACGTGCACAAGTGCGCGTAAATGATCGAACCCTGCCGTAAGACCATACCGCCTCTACATCGTTTCACCCGAAACAGGGAAACCCTTTGTGTAGGACTCTAAAGACTCGTTAATACGCTGGCAGTAGGTTTAATAACAAGCATGTCAGCGGCACTAGCTGTGCATAACGGCTACCCAGGTTTTGAGCGAAAGGGAGGCCGACGAGCAAACTCATCCGAACCCTTACTGAACCTATCGGTGACAATATCCGTCCAGTCTGGTATGTTCATATAAGAGTATCGCATATCGAGTCTATGGGGGAGGATAAAATTAGACCCCTAATAATGCGATATTTCGTGTCAGTATGAATCTCATCACCAACTGAGAACTATTGATCCAAATCAGTAATTCTAGACTACCTTAGCCAAGGATTTTTGGTTATGGCCACCCGTGCACAACATGACATCGACCCCAATACCGGGAAAAACGAATCCCTGATGATCCGCTCACTGCCTCCATGTGGCTTGAGACTGTACCCAACAAAACCTATTTGCACAACTCCTTTGAGCCGTGGTAGGGCAGTAATCAAAGTACAGTGGGAACTCACACGAGACAAATGACGATCTTAGGCCGACAGACTAACATGTTCACATGTCACCTGGGAACTGCTATCTGACAATAGGTATACTACCAACTACTAGGTTCCTGGCGAGTCCGTCCTGTGTACTCATAACCTAATGAGCACCTGTATACTATCTTAGGTGAACAACCTAACACCAATAGCTTGTAAGACCTGGCCACCGCCCCTCGTTGGGGTCTCGATCAATATACACTATTCTACTCTGGAGTATCGATGCCCAGTCTCGAAACTCCCAGGAGTAGGGATATTTAAGGATGTGCTTATAGACCACCCATCTCCCACGTATATGATCGCCATCATAATACTGGTAGTCAAGCAAGAATCCTATAGGCTCTATCAACATATAATAGTGATATGTAATACAACATAAAGTATGTACATGATGATAAAGACAAACCAGACATCATACTATCATCTTGAGTAAGACTTTTCTATCCGTATAGGTCCTCCCTCAATCATCGCAATCGCGTGCCTGCGATTCAATAATTGACTTGAGGGCACTATAGCCAACAATCTCCCACTTGCACATAAGGCTAATTATTATGGTGTCGCATACTCACAGCCCGTGTGATACCGAACACCCAACTTCTCAACTAATCACTCTCACAAAGCTCGTTTGTGAAACTATTGTGTTCGAGAAATAGCCTCAGTGAGTGGATACTCTCCAATGTTTCTTTCAATATCTCTATATATCTCAATTTCACGGAGAAAGACTATCTTCCAAAATGAGCAATACCTGTCTTAGAATTTGTCTAGATATCTGATGGAACCCAGTTCATAAATGAACTCCAAATCCACCAAACTTCTTAGACTGTACCATCCACTGAATTTAATCGGTATCCTACGTCATGCCTTCCACAGTATCCGCTTGGACTACTTGTCCAACATACTGTTAGTTATATGTATGCCCTAGAGGCCATTATTGTACATATGATGTATATTATAGTGGATGCTTGGACATACATAGGGAAGACTTTCTAGCTGGACATGATAGTATGCTATTTGGTTATTCTTTATCTTAACATTTACACTGATTGTCTCTCTGTTACATGTTGATAAAGCCCTTAGGATGAGTACTTGACTACCTGGATTATGATGCGGATCATACTAGAAGGACAAAGGTAGTCCGTGAGTACATCCTTTAATATTCTTAGTCGTGGGTGTATCAATACAGGGCATCGATATACCAGAGTAGACTAGTGTATAGCATCTCGACCTATGTAGATAGGCAATGGATGATCCCATATCCATTGGTGTTTGATATCAGAGATGATATACGGGTGCTCAGTGGAAACTGGGTACACGGGACAGACCCACCGAGAACTCTTAGATGGTATTATACCTCACGTCAGATGGCAGTTCTCTGGTGACACTAGTACAGGTTAGTCTGTCGACCCGAGATCGTCATAGAGTCTTGTGTGATTCCCACTGTGCTTTGATTTCCACCTTACCATGTTCAAGAGAACGTGCAAAATGGTGGTTTTTGGGTACAGTCCCGAGTTACATGGAGGCAATGAGCGATAGACGGGGATTTCGTCTCTCCCGATATTGGGGGTTGATATTGCGCTATGCTCGATTGGCCATAACAGTAAGTCCCTAGCCATGGCTATTTCGGAGATTTACTGGTAAGTGTTATCGGTAGTTTCTCGACCTATTATGAGCCTCACAACGGCATGACTTATAAAGCTATTAGGGTCTGACGTTTACTACCCCCAGGCGAGATATGCGACATATTAGACGAAGAGACCAGACTTTACGGTAGTGTTACTAATTGGATTCGCAGGAGTATGAGTAGGCTTGCTTGTTGATCTTCTGATCGCTCAATACCCGGGTGGCCGTTATGTTTAGCAGACCGCTTGCGGCTTGTGAAGGTTTGATATGATCATCACCTACTGTCGGCGTATTGACGAGTCTTTAGAGTCCTACACAGAGGTTTCTTGGTTCATGCGAAACGAAGTAGGAGCACATATATGATATGTGCGGGACCGAGATTAATGCACGTATGTGATACCGCATTCTATTCTGGCGATATGTGATATCGAACGGTTAAATGTTATAGAGCCGGGTTATCGGATCAAGTGTTGATTCGATAAGATGTTACTATTGATATTAGTCGGTTGTATGTGATTTAGCAGGATTATTAAATCAAGTATTGATTTGATAATTTAATGTATAATTATATATTTGATATATTAACTTATATTAACTACTATTTGCTCACTAAACATTTCTTTTTTCTCACTAGTGTACACTTAGTATATAAGTGATATATATTAATGTACAACTATTGTGTTATGCTTGATGCTACATGTGACATGGGTGTATGAGACTCACACCATGCTTAATATAATGTAAGGTTTTTATTTATTTAAAGTAAACCAAATTAGTGGAAATTAGTCACACGGTTGAAGCTTGTAGAAGCTTGTGGAACCATTGACCAAGTCCACTAATTTTGTTTTACTTGTAGATATTTATTAACATAACCATTATTAGTTAGCCACGGTTTATTCACTACATGGGTTAGTGTATGACACTAACTCACCCATGGTTGCTATTCTCACCTCATGAGTTCATTCTCTCATCTTCATTCTTCATCTTCTTCTTCATTTAGAAAGCTTGATAGCTTTTCTCAAAGTGATAGAATATTGTGAGAAAATTAAATCTAAAGTGAGCCCATTTTCTACTTCATCATCCTCTACTATATTAGTCATTTAGTTTAGGGTGTTTGCTTCACTAATCTACCATTAGTGAAGAGGTAGCATGAGCTTGAGTCTCCTAGACGTAGATTATCTCCGGCCTTGAAGACTTCGAGCAAGCTTGTTCATTTCTTCAAGTGAACCCTTTCTAGAGTTCGGATTTTTATTACTTGTAGCGAAGGGACTACTACACGGAGCACTAGAAGTGAAGGGCTGGTCTACAAAGGTGGTATCCTCATTCACTTAGATGTAAAGTAGTTTGCATGTTGTTTCGTCAGATTTTCTAGTTAAGATTCTAGGGTTAGGGTTAGCTAGGACGGCAAATTTTTTAAATAGCATGGACGATGCCTCCCGAAACTTCGCTGCCATGCTAGGGAACCCAGCAGTGGTATCAGAGCCTAGCTAGAGAATTAGACGATGTGTGTTAGATTACGAAACCGAAACGAATCCGAAACTTGAAACCCTTTAACCTACTTTCTGTCGAATTTGAAAAGTGCTCTAAAATTTTTTTAAACAACTACAGAATGTTATATGTGATATAACATGAACACCATGAAAATTCGAGGCAATTTGAGCTCAAAGTGGCCGGCAAGAATGGTGGAAAAACCGGTGTGCTAGGGTCTTTTGTAAAGTTCTGGCTTCAAATTTTCAGGGTGTTCCAGTCTTTGGATTTTAGTGTTTCAGGTGTTGCTGGTTTTTGCTAAAATTGCATGTGATGTTAATTTTCTGCATAGACAACTCGGACTATTTCGTATTCGTAATTCTAATCTTTGTTTCGGGTATATTAGACAACGTTAAAAAGTTCGAATGGATATCAATAACCCATATTTTCTCTCGCTGAAAATTTTCCAAGAGTTGGATTTTTTTTTTCAAGTTTAAAATCTTCAGAAAATCATGCAAGCGATTTTGTGGATCCTCTAGAAGAACGATACCCAAACTCGACTTTTTGGATCGCAGAACCGCGAACATACCCTAGGTTTTGTCGCAGATCCGTGGCGACATGAGTGAGGCATAGGTCGGCCCTTCTACGGATGGTTCATAGGAGCTGTGGCATGTTCTGGGTATTTTTTGAACTCCACTCAAGTGTTGAGCTCTTTGGATAAGTTTGAGTGTTTGTTTATTCGATCAAAAAGTTTAATATCGTCTAGCTATCTATGATTGTGATATAATATTTAGAATCCACATACTTAGTTATGAGATAACTAGTTTGAATTTTATTAATCTAGCACTTCAGTCTTATTTGATCGGTTGCCACGGGATTTTGATGTTGATCAAAAGTCCGTCGCAATTACGTAGTATACGCGGATACTCGCTGGGTAACCTTGCTAGATAGCCATGCCTCATAGCCCCGACCAAGTGACTGTAAGAGAACCCCGTCGCCAAAAGCATCCGTTCGGATGCTTGCGGCCGCGGTGTTTCTCCTTAGTGCACTTCGTCGACGGTATCGGGGGTGCGGCCGTATACTTAAGTTTTCGTCGAGCATTCGATCAAGTTATCAGGAATCTTGTTGAATTACCCGACAGGTTATTGGAAAGTGTTTTCAATATCAAGACTAAAATGCGGGGTTTAAAATTGTTAGGCATGTGATGTCTAAGGAATTCATTTGGTTAGGCATGAAATCCAAACTATGTGATATTTTGGGTTTATGATGTCTAAGGTGGTTGTGGATTCCAATTGTTGTAGTTTTTCATTTTCTTTTCCGACCGTAAGTGTAATATGTGGTGTATTGCCGGTTTCGTTGCGATACGTCAACGATAATTGGGATATGTATATTTACTTACATTGATGACATGTGATGTTATATGTTGCTGGGATATGTTATATTGGATCGTCGTGTTTGAATAGCCGGGGGTTTTTATGTGAGATGAGAGTTTTTCATTTTCATTCATGTAAAAACTTGTATGTAATATTATTTTATTGGGGCACTTCCGGGTTGAGGAAGATGTCACCATTGATGTATATTATTTACTTTTCCGCATTAGGATAGACCTAAGGAGGGGAGCATAAGTAACCGGGTTCTAGAGTCCAGTGGGAGGCCATCTCGAGGAGTCGAGATCGGGCTTCCTGACTCTAGAATTGGTAGGGCTACTTTCCGCTCTCGTAGGGGTCTAGGGATGTAGGTTTGGCTTTTCATCGCGACTGTGAAATCCATGTTTTATACTGGCTTAATTTAAAACACAGAATTCCTAGTATATCCAATATTTCATATGTGTTCTCCTGCTGCTGATATTCTGTGATGTGATCACTTGATATGTTGAGACGAATGCTTATATTATATATATGATATATAATAACTATTGATACTTTCATTTCTTCTGTGATGCTTAGGAAGCAAAAAAGATGGGACTTCATTAATAAGATTAATAAAATAAAAGAAACCTAAAGATGTTGTAGAAACTTGTTTTAAAAACTGGTAGCTCTAGTTCTTGCTTTGTATAGCGGTATTCCTTGTAGAATATCTAGCACCTTATTCGATAAGGAAAGAGCCGAGAACCCTTCATCGGGAGTGACCTCTTTAGAGAAACTAGCAGATGCTACAGCCCACTTGGTTTGTTTTTTAATTGCTTCTATAGTTTTTGCTTTGCGTAGTGGTATTTGTGAAATATCCTGCACCTTATTCGATAAGGAAAGAGCCGAGATCCCTTCACCGGGAGTGACCTCTTTAGCAAAACTAGTAAAATCCTCAAAAACACTCCTTTTCAAAATCACTCGATTCTACAACGATATCAAGTTCATTATGCTCATGGATTTCTTAAAAACCTGCATAGCCCTCCTTCATTTCAGATAAGTGCTATTTTAGTATTCTTACTACAGTAATTTGGCCTCCGTCAAGGCGTAGTGTACGGTAGCTGATTAGTACTTATCTGCAGCATGAGATGCAATTGGATTAGGGTATTCGTACGGCGTAGTTTGGCCTCCGTCAAGGGTCGTGTGGGTGGGTTTAATTCAATCAGGAAATGACGGGTTAAACTTGACTAGCGCCCTATGGGTAGTTTGGCCTCCGTCAAGGTCATAGGACGCTAGGGGTAAAAACTATTATCGGGAATTTCAAGTGTTGAAATTTGCAATGAGATTGCATACCTTCTATGAGATAGTTGGATCCCAATACCCACTGCGAGTAATTGTTACTCCTGAGAGAGTTTTGCACTTTACAATTAGCCGATCAAGTAAGTGTCTAGAAAGGTGTCAATGGGGTTACGTTCCTGGGGAAACGAGGTTTATTTTATTTAGGTCCGTTTTAAAGCATGGGGAACATCTCTCAAAGTACCGGCACTGGCCTGGCTGAAAGATTGGCAAACTTGTAGGGTGTAATTAATCCCGGCTAGTCTTTCCTTTTAGGGTTTGAAGAAAGATTTGATAAAAATCAGTAGGAGGCATCTTGATTAGATAAAATAATAACCAATCTAATCTTGAAAGAGCACACACAGAGTGTTTTCTTCTCTCTCTCTCTCTCCAAGTAGCGACCATGTCACGCCCTAATCAAGATAATAATATGGATATATTTACAGGACCCGCTTGTTATACTGAGCTGGGGAACGTTGGTCCCGCTCTACTTTATAATTGTTATAAGATCGAGCTGGAGATAGGGGATTACCAGGATTCCCATGATGCCCAAATGAAGAAAGTGTATGATGATGCATTTTCTTCAGGTGTGTTCGTTACAGAGAACTATTTCTCAGTATCCTCTACGTCCTGGGTATGAGATACCGGATAAAGATCCCACATATGTAATCTGTTACATGCGCTACAGATAGGTAAAGATCTGGGAATGGGTAATAAGTTTCAAGAATTGGAAACGGTGCAATTGTTGCAGCCAAAGTCATTGGCGGTTATCACCCTGTATTACCAAATACATTGATTTTGAACGAATGTTATTAGATACCGAACCTGATATACAACCTCATATCAGTCTCCTTATTTAGTAAATAATGATATAATTTTGTATTGATGGATAATGTTTTAAACATTTCCTATATCAAGAGTTGATTGGATCAGGCATGTTATCTAATGGCATATACGTTCTTAATCAAACTGCAGTTCTTAACGTACAAACACACACAAGAGGAAGAGTTCAGAAATGAACGAATCCTTCTTGAGGCATTGTAGACTAGGTTATATCAATGCGACCCGACTAGCTAAGTTACATTAAGATGCATATTTAAATCAGTTTGAATTTACATCTTATGAAACTTGCCAGTCATGTCACAAAGATAAAATGACCATAGCTCCGTTTACTGGAAACAGAAAAAGAGTTACTAAATTCTTAGGATGGATACATGATGATGTATACGGTCCTATGTCTACTAATGCCAAGGTTGGTTCTTCGTACTTCATTATATTCACTGATGATCTCTCAAGATTCGGACATATATTCCTGTTGAAATACAAGTCTGAAGCTTTTGAGAAATTCAAAGAATATAAGTCTGAAGTATTAAATCAAAATGGGTATAAGTATTATATCCTTTGATGTGATCAGGGTGGAGAATACTTGAGCACGGAGTTCCTGGACAATTCAAATGGAGAGTGAGATTCTCTCTCGGCATTAATTCTCCGGATACACTACAAGCACAATGGTGTATCGGGGTGGAGCAATCGCACCCTATTAGATATGGTACGCTCTATGATGAGTACTACTGAGTTGCTTATTTCCTTTTCGGGAATTATGCACTTGAGAAGTTTCACACCTACTGAATAGGGTTCCAACTAAATAAGGTGCCTACCACTCTATATGAGATATGGTATGGGAAGAGCCCATGTCTTTAGTAAGTTATGATTTGGGGTTGACCGGCCTATGTCTAAAAGCGAAATCCGGACAAGCTCGAGGCAAGGTCAGTTCTGTAGAAGTTTGTTGGATATCCCAAGCATGCGCAAGGGAATATCTTCTACCGCACCGAGGAACAAAAGGTGTTTTATTTCTCGGCATGCAACCTTTTTAGAAAAGGAATTTTTTATAGAAGAAATTAGTGGTCATGAGGTAGAACTGGAATAAGTTCCAGCTATACAAACTACAACTGATGATTTGGTAAAACCGGAGGATTCAATAGCTCCCGACGAACCCCAGCCTCTCCGCCGATCTGGTAGGGTTCCTCATCTTCCTGAGAGATACTTCGGTTTTCTCAATAACAGTGTGAGCGAGGATTGCATCATGAGATGATGACCCAACTAACTTCGAGCAGGCCATCAAGACTGAGGACTCTGTAAGAATGGCGGATGCTAAGCAATCTGAGATGGAATCCATATACATCAACAAAATATGGACTTTGGTTGCTATATCTAAAGGGTTAAACCCCCATCAGGAGCAAGTATATCTTGAGAAGATTACTTGATGTAGATGGAAAAGTTGAGACTTTCGAATCAAGACTTGTTTTAAAAGGTTTTCTTCATCGACCAGGTGTGGATTATGATGAAACCTTTTCTCCAATGGCTATGCTTAAGTCCATCCGGATCCTACTTGCCATTGCTACATACCATGACTACGATATCTGGTGGTTTGGTGTCATGACTGCTTTTCTAAATAGTGATTTAGAAGAGAGCGTCTATAAGTACACAACCAGAAGGCTTCGTAGATAGTAGGAGCAGCAGAAATGTATGCAAGTTGCTTTACGGTTTAAAGCAGGCATCGCGGAGTTGGAACATCTGTTTTGATGTGGTAGTAAAATTGTTTGACTTCATCAAAATGGTAGATGAACCTTGTATATACAAAAAGGTAGTAAAGAGTAAGGTGGTCATCCTCGTATTGTACGTAGATGACATACTCTTGATAGTGAAGGTGTTTCCTATGCTACACTCGGTCAATCTCCTCTTATCACAAGGATTCTCCATAAAAGATCAAGGTGATACATCCTGAATCCGGGTTTTTGGATCTATGAGATAGATCTAAGTGGATGTTAGGATTCTCACTAGGTATAGTTAGATGGTATCAATCGATCGTGGGGAGAATCACTGGATAGCTTCCAGGGTGGAAAGGTAGACTGAATGTCAGTCATAGGCATTGTCTTTACCCTCAATGGAGGGACGATATGTTGGAAGAGTTCCACGCTAGATACCGTGGCAAGCTAGACGATAAAGGCTGGATACATAGCTACCAAAGTTGCTACCAAACAGGCAGTCTGGGTGTATATTAGTTCATGAGATGAACTTCGTTCTTACCATTGTGTGACAATGGAGTTGTGGCTTATACGTAGGAACCCCCGTCCCATCAGTGACCCAGACATATTCTAAGGCAGTATCATCTGATCATGGAGACGGTTGATCTCTAGGAAGATCGAGGCTAGGAGAGTAGACTCAAAAGACAGCAAGGCGGATCCACTTACAAAGGCCTTTTCCCAAGAAAGACTTTTATGGGATGGTTGAGTATGAGATACTACAACCACTGCTGATTGTTGGGTATTGGATACTACAACATATGGCCCTAGTGCAAGTGGAAGATTGTTAGTTATATGTATGCTCTAGAGGCCATTATTGTACATATGATGTATATTATAGTGGATGCTTGGACATACATAGGGAGGACTTTCTTTCTCGACATGATAGTATGCTATCTGGTTACTCTTTATATTAACATGTACACTGATTGTCTCTCTGTTACATGTTGATAAAGCCCTTATGATGAGTACTTGACTACCTGGATTATGATGCGGATCATACTAGTGGGACAAAGGTAGTCCGTGAGCATATCCTTTAATGTTCCTAGTCATGGGTGTATCGAGATAGGGCATCGATATACCAGCGTATACTAGCGTACAACTTCTCGACCCATGTAGATGGGCGATGGATGATCCCATATCCATTGGTGTTTGACATCGGAGATGATATACGGGTGCTCAGTGGAGACTGGGTACAGAGGATGGACTCGTAGAGAAATCCTAGATGTTATTATACCTCACGTCAGATGGCAGTTCTCTGGTGACACTGGTACAGGTTAGTCTGTCGACCTGAGATCGTCATAGAGTCCTGTGTGATTCCCACTGTGCTTTGATTTCCACCTTATCACATTCAAGAGAACGTGCAAAACTGTGGTTTTTGGGAACCGTCCCGAGTCACATGGAGGCAATGAGTGATAGGAGGGGATTTCTTCTCTCCCGGTATTGGGGGTTGATGTTGCGCTGTGCTCAATTGGCCATAACAGTAAGTCCCTGGCCAGGGCTGTTTCTGAGATTTACTGGTAAGTGTTATCAGTAGCTTCTTGACCTGTTATGAGCCTCACATCGGCATGAATTATCAATCTATTGGGGTCTGACGTTTACTACCCCCAGGCGAGATATGCGACATATCAGACGAAGAGACGGACTGTACGGTAGTGTTACTGATTGGACTCATAGGAGTATGAGCAGGTTTGCTTGTTGATCTTCTGATCGCTCAATACCCGGGTGGCCGTTACGTTTAGCAAACCGCTTGCGGCTTATGGGTGTTTGATATGATCATCACCTACTGTCGGCGTATTGACAAGTCTTTAGAGTCCTACACAGAGGTTTCCTGTTTCATGCGAAACGAAGTAGGAACACATATGTGATATGTGCGGGACCGAGATTAATGCGCGTATGTGATACTGCATTCTATTCTCGTTATATGTGATATCGATCGGTTATATGTGATATAGCCGGGTTATCGGATCAAGTGTTGATTCGATAAGATGTTACATTTTATATTAGTCGGTTGTATATGATATAGCCGGATTATTAAATCAAGTGTTGATTTGATAATTTAATATATAATTATATATTTGATATATTAACTTACATTAACCAATATTTGCTCACTAAACATTTCTTTTTTCTCATTAGTGTACACTTAGTATATATGTGATATATATTAATGTACCACTATTGTGTCATGCTTGATGCCACATGTGACATGGGTGTATAAGACTCACATCATGCTTAATATAATGTAAGGTTTTTATTTATTTAAAGTAAACCAAATTAGTGGAAATTAGTCACATGGTTGAAGCTTGTAGAAGCTTGTGGAACCATTGACCAAGTCCACTAATTTTGTTTTACTTGTAGATATTTATTAACCTAACCATTATTAGTTAGCCATGGTTTATTCTCGACATGGGTTAGTGTATGACACTAACTCACCCATGGTTGCTATTCTCACCCCATGAGTTCATTCTCTCATCTTCATTCTTCATCTTTTTCTTCTTTGAGAAAGCTTGCTAGCTTTTCTCAAGGTGAGAAAATATTGTGAGAAAATTAAATCTAAAGTGAGCCCATTTTCTACTTCATCATCCTCTACTATATTAGCCATATAGTTTCAGGTGTTTGCTTCACTAATCTACCATTAGTGAAGAGGTGGAATGAGCTTAAGTCTTCTCAACGTATATCATCTTTGGCCTTGAAGACTTCGAGCAAGTTTGTTCATTTCTTCAAGTGAACCCTTTCTAGAGTCCAGATGTTCATTACTTGCAGCGAAGGGGCTACTACACGGAGCACTAGAAGTGAAGGACCGGTCTACAAAAGTTGTATTCCTCATTCACTTAGATGTAAATTAGTTTGCATGTTGTTTCATCGAATTTTCTAGTTAAGATTCTAGGGTTAGGGTTAGCTAGGACGGAAAATTTTTTGAAATGGCATGGACGATACCTCCCGAAACCTCGCTGCTGTGCTAGGGAACCCAGCACATACTATCCCTCAAAAAGAGGGAAAACAATAACTTACTCTGTTATCCAGGTCTCCTTGGAAGCCTGAAATCATAATCGTCTCCTGAAGGAGGCCGCCGTTATCATATCCAGTTATGTTCATAACTGCTTCCCAATGTTTCTTCAGGATTGGATTAATATATATGCTTATTGCAGCTAGTGCAAAAGCAATATCTGGTGTTGTACTTGACATCTCAAGATTGACTCAACTGCCTGAGCAAGTGATATGTCAATCATGCAAATCTCTCTCCCCATCAGTTTGTAAGACATTCTTTAGAGAGGGTGAGTCCATCACCTGCGGGTACTACTACCTCGCAAGGAGTCGTCCATTCTAAAACACCTTTAGAATAATGTCAAAGTACCCAAATTGGGACACCTTCCAAATCTATATCTAACACCATAGATCTAATCACCAGAATCCCTGATATTTTATCCATATCCTATATGGAGAAACCCTTTATGACAACCATAGTATATAACCGATCTAGTATAGGAAGATCTCTCCCTATCAAGTGTATGTCATCCAAATACCTGAATATCACTCTCTGCTACTTTCTTACCAGATCCATCTCCTATTCTGATGAAATCAAAACCTATGACTGTCATATCAAAAATAGATGATCTATTTCCGCTATATCTGCTTTAGTCTATAAATAGACATAAGCTACTTGCCCACAATGCTTCCGCTGCTCCCACTGACTACAACAATCTTCTGGCAGAGTCATATACATGTGCACTTCTAAAGCTAGTTTAGAATGACGTTATACTCATCCTCCTGCAGGGTCTAATAGTTTAGAACAACAGCAATGGCAAGTCTGGGTAAACAAGAACCACCCTCTCACCGTCTCTGAGAAGACCGAAGTACCTCTCGGGTGCCTGAGGTTACCCACCAAATCTGCGGAGTGGCTAATAGAATGTCAAATCCAATTGAATTCTTAGGTTTTATTAAATTTTCAGTAATCGTTTGTGGTTCTGGAATTACTTCCAGTTCTACCATACTCCCACTAATGTTTTCTGAAAAGAATTCATTTTATTAAAACTAGTGGCGAGTCAAGAACAATATAATCATTGATCTTCCTGATGGTAGAATGTTAACCCTCGTCAAACGCCGAGGAAACCCACAAACTGCCATTGCTGAAACGTGCCTTGATTTTGTCCAGATTCTGGTTTTAAGTATCAGCCGGACAACTCCTTTTACCTTAACATCATTAAGATACGAAACAATTCTATATACCATATAGAAACAAAGGCAATAATTTAATTGGAATCAGATTCAAAAACATACAGCTATTTCTAGTGCATATCAACCAAATGGAAGGAGGCCATACAGTATTACTCATCTAGGAGTGCATCCATATATGAGTATCCTGAAAGAGAAGAAAGTTCTCAAAATTACTTACAACGGAATACCCAGCATAAGTATCTACATCTTCGATCACCTTGAAGAATCCTGATACTTCCAACAAATAATTCTCTACTTTATTCATATACCTATAACTTCTCAAAACATGGACCATGTATTTCAATGAAATACTTGTCTAAAACTAAAGAAGTCAAAAGTAAAAAGAGTATAGTGCGAGTACCAAACCTTTGTCTTGCAACATATGGTTCTCTACTTTATTCTTATACCTATATCTTCTCAAAATCTGGACCTTGTATTTCTTCGAAATACTTGTCTAAAACTGGAGAAATCATGAGTAAACAGAATATAGTACAAGTACTAACTCCTTTGTCCTGATGGACACTGGACAACATACAATACTTTGTATAAGTTCCTAGAGTTCAATAACACAAACCCTGTGCGTCGTAGGTTGAAAACGGTGCTATGGTTAAGAAGAATTACACCACTGTTGAATGCACCTTATCTAATCACCAACTGATATAGGTAAATGTCATAGGCATAATTTCAAAAAGTTATATCTCACTTTATAAACTAAACATACAGATATATCAGTTTGAAATTGGTGCATAACAATAGATATTCAAAACCAAATATTTTCTGTCAGGCAAAACCCAGGGGATTTCCTCAAATATCGCCAATTACAAAGAATTCCGATATATAGAGGATCTAATCACCCAATTCCCAATATCTTACTCCTACTCATCATCGGTAACTCTATACAGATGTGAGAATCAAAACAGGTAAATACATACTCTGGAGTAAGGATCTAATTGGGAAAACAGTTTTCAATTAACACCGCACAGTAAAACTGAAACATGAAAAATGTTTCGAAAGGGTAGCCTGGTATTCCTAGTAACGCCTCTTCCACTATCCTTATTCATGACAGTGACCATATACTTTCATTCCCTCACTCCAATCCCTTTATTTATCTTCACTCATTACATTCTGTACACTACACTTAGGCTAATTGATTTTCTTCCTTCCCTACCCTTCGGCACCAGCCTAAAGTTTGGAAGAAGACTATCTAATAAGTCTAATAGGTGTACTCTCCTAATAACAGAATCCCTCGCAACCTGAGAGAAGGTGAAGAGAAAAGACGACTCAATAATCCTATTCTATTTCTCCTGAACCAGAATCCATCCTCGAACTGGAACAAGTTCCTTCGAGTTTGTATGTAACTATACGATGGTATATCCAAGCAATATGGATATTTGTAGTGATACGAAGTGTTCTGAAGAAATCCAAAAGTGAAGTAGGAGTGGCCGGGGTATACGTGGTTTTGTCATGAATGATAGCAGTCGCAATTTCCTTTGCCCTTACTCCAATCTCTTTATATTTCTTTACTTACTACCTTTTGTACACCACACTTAGGCTAATTAGTTTTCTTCCTTCCCCACCTTTCGGCACATGCCTATGGTTTGGAAGAAGACTATCCAATAAGTGCAATAGGTGTACTCTCCTAAAACCCGGAGCCCTCGCAACCTGAGAGAAGGTAAAGGGAAAAGAAAACCGAATAATCCTATTCAATTTATCCTGAACCAGAATCCATCCTCGAACTGGAACAAGTTCCTTCGAGTTCGTATGTAACTATACGATGGATTATCCAAAAATATGGATCATTGTAGTGATACGGGATGTTCTAGAGAAATGCAAAGGTGATATAGAAGTGGCAATGATATATGCGACTCTATGACAATCCAAAAGCCAAAGTGTTTTAAAAAGGTTCGGTTAACTTGGTTCATGAGTTTTAGTTTAGGGTCGGGCCATGGTCGCTGCCAAAGAGAGAGAGAAAAGAAACACTCAGCATGCACTCTAACCTAGATCAGAATGGTTAATCATTTTATCTAATCAGGATGTCTCCCATTATTTACTCGAATTCTCCTCCAAACCCGAAAGGAGAATTAGTCGGGATCATCTAAAATCACCCGAGGAGTAAACCTACTCATCGGTAGGAATCGGGATCTAACTATAATCGCATGATAACTTGATGGAATCCATTCAAGTCACCACACTTCAGAAGGTATGCGCATGCCTGGCAAGTTTCATGTATGTTTGAAACTCCCGATGTAATTTTTACCCCTAGCACTTATGACCTTGACATAGGCCAACATATCATAAGTTGTTAGTCAAGTTCAACCTGTCATTATCCTGGATTAACTTAGACCCATCCGTACAAGTCCTTGAAGTAACCCAAAATAACTGTATGACCGTCCTAAATAATCGCATATCCATGCAGTAAACAAGCATTACCCAGCTACCATACACTATGCCTCGACGTAGGCCAACATATATAGCATGAATACTAGGTGATACCTGTAAGAAATGATGGAGGGTTACGGCTGTTTTTTGGCAAAAAACCTTTAACGTAATGAACTGTATATCGTTGAAGGAATCCAAGTGGTTTTACAAATATATAGTGGCGAAAACTTATGCTAAAGAGGTCACTCCCTGTGAAGGGATCTCGGCTCTTTCCTTATCGAATGAGGTGCAGGATATTCCAAACTGAATACCATGATGCAAAGCAAAAGAATCGACTATAATGAAGTTATTACAATGTCGCAAACTTTTTCTTAAGATGTCACTCCCAATGAAGGGATCTCGGCTCTTGTCTCATCGAATGAGGTGTTGGATATTCATAACCGAATATCACTGTGCAAAGCAAAAGAGAATATCTGTAATGTTAGTTTTTAAAAACTTTGGTTCCACCAACATCATATAGGTTTTTTTTCCTTGCATTGATCAGAATCAACGTATTCCCATCAATTAAAACATATCACACCAGAAAAGAACGAAAAATATAATGTACGTATATGCCATCCGCATTCGCTACTGGGCCCCGTCATCACCCGTTAGGTTACTTAACCAACGGCAGAGCGAGGGCTGGACTAGCACGGGTGCAAAAAATATACAACAACTACTAGTATATATATAAATATATATAACATTTGTTCCAGACATGATATAAAGCAATATCACAGAATCTCAACCAAGCAACACAGAGTGGAGGATAAGCCTGGAGCCTCGGGTTTCACATGAGCCACAAATGAGACCTGATGTTCCCTGTCGTATGGATAACCTATGCAATGAAAACCTAGACCTCTACGAGTGCGGCAAGTTACCCGCCAATCCCAGAAGCGAGGCAACCCTAATCAACAACGTGAAAGGGCTACCCAGCACTTCACGGAATCCGATAACTTGGGCACCCCTCCGTGGGTCAACCTATACACCCTACGAGTGCGGCGAATAGCCCGCCAATTCTAGAGTAAGGTCCCCTCCGTCTCAACGTCATGAGATGCGGACCCGTTGCTTTCTAGAACCCGGCTATTCGAGCACTCCGCCTTGGGGTAATCTTAGTACAGAAAAGAAAATAATATGTATAAGGGTGACATCGACCTCAACCCGGTCGTGCCCCAAACAAATAATATACAAACTGGCAGAGACGGCAGTCCACATGTCGGACGCTCGCTCCGCAATATAAAATGTACAGAGGAACTAAACTGTACTACCATTGCACCACTGGCTATCCACCACGACGATCCAACCACAACCACAGCACAACACAGAACATCAACATGAATGTCAAGTTCGCAAACCCGTCTAAAAGACATATAGCAATTAGACGAGTTGTACCGCTCTAATGACATTCACGGTTGCAGATAGTAATGTATGCACTGAAAACTTTTAAACAATGTTAAAAATAATGAATTCGAAATACCCCGTATTGCCTCCAAACAAAAGATAACAATACATCCAGCCTGGGCAAAAACAAACAATACCTTAGAACCAATATTCCAGATATTTGAACACACCTAAAAATCCAAGCTCCAACTCCATGACACAACCGGCGGCGCTGGGATTTTACCAATTCTCACCGGCCATACAAAAACTATTGGGGCTCATTTTTGTAGTGTGTTCTATTTGTCTTAAGGGTAGTCTTCTGCAATTATTTAAATAATTTTTGAAGACTATTTTAAAATCGACAGAAACTGGAATAAATGGCGTATTATTTCGGAGTTGTTTCGGTATCGATACTTTAAACATCGTTTAAACTACTGGAAATGGGTTAATAGGTTGGCAGTGATACCATGTTGGGTTATGGCAACGCCCTGGCCATCAAACCGTGGCCGATTACGGAACAAAATTTTTCAAAATTGCCGCTAACAAAACCCACTACCCGGATCTACTATTAACCCTAAACTAGCAATATACAAAGGAGTGTAGAATGGTTATACCGAATGATCCGAGACCTTTGGTCTTCAACCATCATCCTAAGCTCCCAGAGGCCTCTATGATCAAGTTTGATCTCCGGTCTCCCTCCATCGAAGATAATCCATCCGAGAATTTATATTCCGAGCTCCTACTTCAATAGCTGAGGTAACTAGGGTACCTAGATCGCTAAACTAGATAGCCTAGAGGATGTTGTAAGTCCATATTGCGACCCCCGGTGCTTATGGGGAGGCGGAAACGGTATAAAAACAAATTTTTATCGCAAGAGGCAACATGGACTAAACAAGGTCGGGATCGTGTCTAAACTAAACTAGCAAACTTGCTAAAGAGAGTTAGCTACTATGGAAGATGGTTATACCTAAACTTGAACTCCTTCTTCTTTAAAACTTGTAGAGGTTGATGGTTCTCTTCTTGTCGCCTTCTTCCGTCGAAGATGGATCCACCTCGAAGGTTCGACCTTTGGGCTCTTCCTCGATCTTTGAGTGAACTAGGGTTTCCGGCTTGCCAAACCTTGAACCTAGAATGAGTAGAGAGTGACTAGGGGTTGCTTTTCTTTTTAAAGAGAAGGATTCTCAACACATGAGAAGGGTTCTCTTTTGCTAGAGGAAGAAGAAGATGAAGTGAGGAGAGAGAAGCTAAATGAGATAATGAGATATCTTTTTCTTTCTTGCAACCATAATGCCAAAAGAAAAGAATTATCTAAATAATAATAATTCAAAATAAGAATAGTTGATGGTAATTTGGAATGACCACTATCATGCTTCTTTAAATGAAATGTAAGCATGAATCAAGGAGGATCTTTCAAAGCATGATGGTGGTCAACATTCAACCATGGTCAACAAGTCAACCATGGTCAACAAGTCAACAAAATCAACCATAACAAAATTCTCATTTAATTACTATTATTAATAGATAATCCATAAATCCATTAGGGTTTGGAAAAAGATGACTGTCAACTGTGCATACGCACCCGTTCCGAAACCCTAATGAAAAAACTCATCCTCCGCCTCAAGCAACTGTGCATACACACCTGCATTCTCGTTCCGAGGAACAAGAATACCGAGATATAAAAGCAACCCCAAAACATATACCAGTATCTGGCTCAAACCAGAGCCTGCCAGTATAATCCGTCCGGACTCCAAACGTGCACAAGTGCACGGATGAGAACGAACCCTGTCGCAAAACCATGCGACCTCTACTCGGTTTTGCCCAGAGGCGAATACCCTCTGTGTGGGACTCTAAAGACTCGACACTACGCTGGCAGTGGGTTTAACCACAGACCGCAAGCGGCACTAGCTGTGCGTAACGGTCCCCAGGTAGATGCCGACAAGAAGGCTGACGAGGTGAAACCCCATCTGAACTCCTACTGAGTCTGAATGTGACATTCTCCGTACAGTCCGGGTTGTTCGTCTGATACATCGCATGTCGGGCCTAGGGGGCGGTAAAACGTCAGTCCCCCAATAGCGGTACAAGTCGTGTCGGAGTGAAGCCCAAAACACCCTGAGATAACACTGGAAACCTACCAGTATATCTCGCTTGCCCTGGCCAGGGACTACTCGTGTAATGGCTCTCCTAGACACAGCGCGATGTCAACCCCCAATACCGGGAGAGATGAATCCTGTCTAACCGGCACTGCCTCTAAGTGCTTCGGGACTGCACCCAACCACTACCTGTTTGCACGACTCCTTTGAGCCGTGGTAGGGTAGTGATCAAAGTGTAGTGGGAACACACTCGAGGCGAAGTGCCAGTGTCAAGTCAGCGGACTAAGCTGTACTCATGTCACCTGGGAACTGATAACTGACGATAGGTATAATACCAACCTTTCAGTTCCCGACGAGTCCTGTCCAGTGTACCCGTAACCTAACGGGCACCCGTATACTATCTCCAGTACGACATACTGATGGCTGCGGGACAGACCATCTCCCACACTGGGATGAGAAGCGCATACGCTAGTCTACTCCGGAGTATCGATGCCCTGTCTCGATAGTCCTGCGACTAGGGACCTGTATAAGGATGTGCTTATAGATTACCCAGCCCCCACTAGTGTGACTGCCATCACAACGCTGGTAATCAAGCAAAGATCCTAAGGGCTCCACTAATGCGTATAAGTGATATACTGAAATAAACACAAGTACACATTGAAGTAGAAACAAACCAAGTAGCATACTACTATATTGAGCAAGATTGTTTATACAAGGTGAATATCCCAAGCTTCCATCAAGTAATATACAAACTAGTATGATACAGTAATGGCCTCTAGGGCATATACACTAACAATCTCCCACTTGCACTAAGGCCATGAACTGGCGTACCGAAGAACTATCATCTCGATCAGCCGCTCGAACTGAGTCTGGGGTAAGGCCTTGGTGATTGGATCTGCAGTGTTCTCTTCTGAAGCAACCCTCCGAACCTCGATCTCCTTGCGATCCACGATCTCCCTGATCAGGTGATACCGCCTTAAGATGTGCCTGGATCTCTGATGGGACCTGGGTTCCTTTGCTAAAGCTATAGCCCCGTTGTTGTCGCAATACAGAGGTACTGGGTCAACAATGGACGGAACCACCTGAAGTTCTTTTAAGAACATCCTTATCCAGACAGCTTCTTTTGCGGCATCAGATGCAGCGATGTATTCCGCTTCCATAGTTGAGTCTGCAACGGTTTCCTGTTTGGAACTCTTCCAACACACCGCCCCTCACATGGACTTGGAATCATCCTTGTCACTCTGGAAGCTGGAGTCAGCAAAGGCCTCAATCTGGAGGTCTTTTCCGCCATACACCAAGAACATCTCCTTAGTCCTTCTCAGGTACTTGAGAATGTTCTTTACTGCTATCCAATGTTTCTCCCCAGGGTTTGACTGATACCGGCTTACTACACTCAGTGCATAAGCTACATCCGGTCTGGTACATAACATCGCATACATTATAGAGCCTACCGCAGAAGTGTAGGGTATAATAGACATGCGATCCCTCTCCAAATCAGTCTTGGGAGACATCTCTTTAGAGAGGGTGATCCCGTGACAAGCCGGTAGGTTACCGCGCTTGGAATCTTCCATACTGAATCTTTTCAGTATGGTGTCGATGTACCTGGACTGTGAAAGTCCTAATATCCTCTTGGATCTATCACGATGGATCCGGATCCCCAGGATGTAAGAGGCATCACCCAGGTCTTTCATGGAGAACCTGTGTGACAAGAAACCCTTGACAGATTGTAGCATAGGAATGTCATTTCCTATTAAGAGAATGTCATCCACG
Organism: Agapanthus africanus; assembly: GCA_030015575.1. Taxonomy (NCBI): domain Eukaryota; kingdom Viridiplantae; phylum Streptophyta; class Magnoliopsida; order Asparagales; family Amaryllidaceae; genus Agapanthus; species Agapanthus africanus. The sequence continues at coordinate 833,111,509 of JASDDO010000024.1, read as the reverse complement.
TATAAAACAAGGAATACTACAGTTCTCGCTACAAATCTACTATAGATGCATGGTTCATCTGGATTTTTGATAAAGTCAAATTCCTTGACCGTCTCATCAAAACAGATGTTCCAACTCCGCGATGCCTGCTTTAGTCCATAGATGGACTTAAGCAACTTGCACACCTTTCCGCTGCTCCCACTCTGAATGAAACCCTCTGGCTGATCCATATAGACACACTCCTCTAAATTTCCATTTAGAAAAGCGGTTTTTACGTCCATCTGCCAAATCTCATAATCGTGGAAGGCAGCAATGGCAAGAAGGATCCGAATGGATTTCAGCATAGCCACTGGAGAAAATGTTTCGTCATAGTCCAAGCCAGGTCTTTGACGGAAACCCTTTGCTACAAGTCTAGCTTTATAGGTCTCAACCTGTCCATCTACACCAATCTTCCTTTTGAAGATCCACTTGCATCCTACGGGTTTTACCCCGTCTGGAGCAATGTCCAACGTCCATACTTTGTTGGTGTACATGGACTCCATTTCGGTCCGCATTGCATCCAGCCATTTTACCGAGTCAACGCTCTGAACGGCCTGCTGGAAGCTAGTAGGCTCATCATAGTCTATGATGCAATCCTCTCTATCCCCGTCTATGAGAAAACCGTAGTATCTCTCGGGCGGATGAGACTGCCTACTACTTCTGCGGAGCGGCGTAGGAATGTCCTGTTCATTTGAACCCTCTGGTTCCACTAAGCTTTCAGTAATAGTCTGTGGTTCTGGAATTTCTTCCAGTTCTACTGCGCTCCCACTTAATTCTTTTTCTAAGAACTGATGTTCTAGAAAGTGGGCATGACGAGAAACAAGAACTTTTTGTTCCTCTTCGTAGTAGAAGAGATATCCCTTGGAATTCTTTGGATATCCCACAAACTTACACAGTACTGAGCGCGCCTCGAGCTTGTCCGCATGCTGCTTTTTAACAAAAGCTGGACTTCCCCAAGTCTTAATGTGACTGAGATGGGGTCTCTTCCCACACCACATCTCATATGGTGTAGTAGGCACAGTCTTAGTAGGAACTCGGTTCAAAAGGTACGCAGCTGATTCTAGTGCATACCCCCAGAAAGATCGCGGTAACTCAGCGTTACTCATCATGGACCGTACCATATCCAATAGGGTTCGGTTTCGTCTCTCCGATACACCGTTGTGTTGCGGAGTGTATGGAGGAGTAAGCTGAGAGAGAATCCCATTCTCTTTTAAGTAATTCAGGAACTCGGCACTTAAGTATTCTCTACCTCGATCCGATCTTAGAATCTTGATACTTTTGCCGGTTTGTTTTTCTACTTCATTCTTAAATTCCTGGAATTTTTCAAAAGCTTCGGACTTATGTTTCATTAAGAAGACATAACCGTATCTTGAAAAATCATCCGTAAAAGTAATGAAGTAAGAATAACCGCTTCGCGCATGTGTAGACATTGGACCGCACACGTCGCTGTGTACGAGTCCCAAGAGCTCGCTCGCTCTTACTCCGTGTCCAGTGAACGGAGTCTTTGTCATCTTTCCTTTGAGACAGGATTGACAAGTGGCATATAATTGATATTCGAACGGATCCAAATATCCTTCTGTATGTAACTTAGTCAACCTTCTCTCATTGATGTGACCCAGTCTACAATGCCATAAGAAAGTCTGATTGATATCTGGAGACTTTCTTTTGTGTGTATTCTGGACATTGAAAATCTGTGGTTGGTTTAATACGTATATACCATTGCTCAATGTACCTGACCCAATCAGAACTTGATTAAGGTGAATGTTTACAACATTACTTACAAACGCAAATTCATAACCTTCTTTAGAAACCAAAGATACAGAAATGATATTACAAGTTGCGTTGGGTACAAAAAAGCAATTACGCAAAACCAAAACATGCCCATCTGACATTCCCAGGTGATAGTCCCCCACGGCTTTAGCATCCATGCTAGCTCCGTTCGCAACTCTGAGGGTCATGTCACCTGCCTTCAAAACCCTACGGTTTCTCAACGCCTGCAAAGAATTACAGATATGAGATCCTGATCCGGTATCCAATACCCAGAAAGTAGAGTTTATAGAAAGACAGTTTTCAATAACATACACACCTGAAGCTGAAGCCGCAACCTGCTTCAGTTCCTGTGCCCTGGCTTTCCAAGCCCTGCAATCTTTCTTCCAGTGTCCACTCTTATGACAATAGAAGCATTCTTCCTTTCCAACAAGCTTCCCCGCAATCTTTGTTGCCTTTTCCTTTCCCTTCGTACCCACTTTACTAACACCGCCTCTTGGTTTGGCGGGGGCTTTCTTCCTCTTTCCCTTGGCTTTCGCCTTGGACCTAGAAGAAGAAGATCCTCCTACAAACAAAGCGGGTGTTTCCCTACCCTTCTGTAGGGTGCCCTCTGCGCTCCTCAGCAGGTTGAGGAGTTCTGAAAGTTCAACTTCCTTTTCTTGCAAGTTGAAATTCAGTATGAACTGGGCGTAAGTGGATGGAAGGGACTGGAGAATTAAATCTGTATAGAGTTCACTATCCAACGTGGTCCCAAGTTCTGCGAGCTCCTCAGTGTAGCCAATCATCTTAAGCACGTGGTCCGCTACCGATGATCCGACGGCCAACTTTGTCGAAAACAACTTCTTCGACACTTCGTATCTTGCGATACGAGACTGCTCTCCATACAGTTCTTTTGTATGGAGAAATATGGACTCGAGGTCCATATTCTAATGCCTCCTCTGATGTTCGTTGTCCATAGAGGCAAGCACGAGGCACCTGGCCTTCGCGCAATCAATCTCCCAAGTCTTACGGATTTCCTTATCCGCGACGCTGGAGGTGGGACCTAGGACGGGGGGAGCTTTGGTGGTAAGAAGATACCCCAGCTTGTCGTAAGCGATTGCCAATTTGACATTCCTGAGCCAATCTTTGTAGTTTGGCCCTGTCAGTATATTTTTATCTAGAAGTAACTTAAGTCCAGTCATTTCGATTTGGTCGCTGCAGGGGGAGAGAAGAAATACATAGCACGATGCTCTTGCATGTTTAGAATGGTTTTTAATTTGTCTAAACAGGATGGCTCCCACTGTCTCTCGAATCCCTCCTCAAACCACAAAGGAAGAATTAGCCGGGATCAAAACCCACCGCACAATACTTGCTTAACCGTTCAGCCAGGCCAGTGTCGGTACTTCGAGGGAGGTTTTCCAACGCTTTCGCGAAGTTCCTTAATTTAAGAACCTCTTTTCCCTGGGGGCATAGCCCCGCTAACACCTTTCTAGGCACCTACTAGGTTTATAGCATTGATCGTTTAGTGAGAAATTTCCCGAGGAGTAGCATATACTCACAGTAGGATCGGGATCCAAATATCATTGCGTGACGAAAATGAAGGAATCCTACCTTAATCATCACACTCCAAATGGTATGCAAATCTAGCAAGTTTCAGTACTTATGAAACTCCCGATGTGGATTTTTGCCCCATGCTCTTATGACCTTGACTTTGGCCAAAATATCATAAGTCACATGTCAAGTTCTACCCGTCACTTTCCAGGTTAATTTGGATCCATCCGTACATACCCTTGACTTTGGCCAAAATGGCAGCACGACTGTCCCAAACCAACGCATCTATCTATGCTACACATGAACACCCAATAGCTACCAATCACTGTGCCTTGACTTTGGCCAAAATACACAGCTTGAATACTATTGCCTATGCATGCGAAACGACGGAGGGCTACGAATGGTTTTGGTAAAACCGTGAACGTAGTGAACTTGATATAATCGATGGAACGAGATAGCTTTTAGAAGGAGTGGCTCAAGCTCCGCATTTAAAAGTTAGTTTTGAAAAGAACCGAGTGGTTTTTCGAAAGTGTTCCAACGACTTTAGCTTGGTTTATTATCTTGCATTAGTTCTTTTAATGCGTGATATTCTTGCATTAGTTCTTTTAATGCGTCCCATCATTTAATCCTACCATTGCAGAAAACAACCAAAATATGACGTACGCTTATGCCATTCGCATTCGCCACGGGGTCCCGTCATCACTCGTTAGGTTACTTAACTAACGACAGAGCGGGGGCTGGGCTAGCGCGGCTGTAAAACATAAGCAACGCCTAAATAGAAAGCAATGATAGACATTACAGATCACAGATGAATATATATTGGATATACTAGCAATCCGCAATCCTTTCGAGCCTGCAATGAAAAGCGGATTACACGGTCGCGGTGAATAGCCAAATACCCCACCCAAGACCCCTACGGGTGCGGCAAACTACCCGCCAAGTACTCGGCAGTTTGTGCACCCCCTCCATGGGTCTATCCTAGGAGCAAAAACAGTAAAAATAATTATACAATGACGGCTACAACCCCGACCCGGTTGTGCGGCCAAACAAATAATATTATTACATCAATTTACATTTACAATGAATGAAAGAAAAACAAAAACTCATCTCACATCCACCCCGGCTATTCACCCGCGACAGTCCAACAGATTCATATACACAATCCAATATCAAACACAGATCATGTATAACCCCGACTAATCGGCTTATAGAGATTAGCCGACGTTCAATACATGCAAGCAACACAGATATAACCAACATAGCCAAAGTGTAGCGAAGTTCGAAAAAAATACGGAATTATAGGACCCCAAAAGTAAATTTCTGTTCTGGAAAATCGGGTACATATAATACATCTGAAAAATCCCAAAACCAACACAGAAGAACACTGCACGAAAAACGATGCAGAGAGGAAAACAAACTGCGGCGGTTCCGCGGCACATGCCTACCTCGTGCCGCGGAACCGCGGCGGTTTAAATGAATTAGGGCATCGTATTTCTTGGGTGTTCAAACAAAACACTGAGCCGAATTTACAAGTATAAAGTTTTTCATTTAGAGCAGAAAAAAATTCAACAGAAACTTAGGGTTTTGGTTTTTTCCGGTTTTGCGATTTTTCGGTTTCGAACTTCCATACACTTCGCTACCAAGCTAGTTTAAGTTTAGTTAGGCTCTGATACCACTGTAAGTCCATATTGCGACCCCCGGTGCTTACGGGGAGGCGGAAACGGTATAAAAACAAATTTTTATCGCAAGAGGCAACATGGACTAAACAAGGTCGGGATCGTGTCTAAACTAAACTAGCAAACTTGCTAAAGAGAGTTAGCTACTATGGAAGATGGTTATACCTAAACTTGAACTCCTTCTTCTTTAAAACTTGTAGAGGTTGATGGTTCTCTTCTTGTCGCCTTCTTCCGTCGAAGATGGATCCACCTCGAAGGTTCGACCTTTGGGCTCTTCCTCGATCTTTGAGTGAACTAGGGTTTCCGGCTTGCCAAACCTTGAACCTAGAATGAGTAGAGAGTGACTAAGGGTTGCTTTTCTTTTTAAAGAGAAGGATTCTCAACACATGAGAAGGGTTCTCTTTTGCTAGAGGAAGAAGAAGATGAAGTGAGGAGAGAGAAGCTAAATGAGATAATGAGATATCTTTTTCTTTCTTGCAACCATAATGCCAAAAGAAAAGAATTATCTAAATAATAATAATTCAAAATAAGAATAGTTGATGGTAATTTGGAATGACCACTATCATGCTTCTTTAAATGAAATGTAAGCATGAATCAAGGAGGATCTTTCAAAGCATGATGGTGGTCAACATTCAACCATGGTCAACAAGTCAACCATGGTCAACAAGTCAACAAAATCAACCATAACAAAATTCTCATTTAATTACTATTATTAATAGATAATCCATAAATCCATTAGGGTTTGGAAAAAGATGACTGTCAACTGTGCATACGCACCCGTTCCGAAACCCTAATGAAAAAACTCATCCTCCGCCTCAAGCAACTGTGCATACACACCTGCATTCTCGTTCCGAGGAACAAGAATACCGAGATATAAAAGCAACCCCAAAACATATACCAGTATCTGGCTCAAACCAGAGCCTGCCAGTATAATCCGTCCGGACTCCAAACGTGCACAAGTGCGCAGATGAGAACGAACCGTGTCGCAAAACCATGCGACCTCTACTCGGTTTTTCCCAGAGGCGAATACCCTCTGTGTGGGACTCTAAAGACTCGACACTACGCTGGCAGTGGGTTTAACCACAGACCGCAAGCGGCACTAGCTGTGCGTAACTGTCCCCAGGTAGATGCCGACAAGAAGGCTGACGAGGTGAAACCCCATCTGAACTCCTACTGAGTCTGAATGTGACATTCTCCGTACAGTCCGGTCTATTCGTCTGATACATCGCATGTCGGGCCTAGGGGGCGGTAAAACGTCAGTCCCCCAATAGCGGTACAAGTCGTGTCGGAGTGAAGCCCAAAACACTCTGAGATAACACTGGAAACCTACCAGTATATCTCGCTTGCCCTGGCCAGGGACTACTCGTGTAATAGCTCTACTAGACACAGCGCGATGTCAACCCCCAATACCGGGAGAGATGAATCCTGTCTAACCGGCACTGCCTCCAAGTGCTTCGGGACTGCACCCAACCACTACCTGTTTGCACGACTCCTTTGAGCCGTGGTAGGGTAGTGATCAAAGTGTAGTGGGAACACACTCGAGGCGAAGTGCCAGTGTCAAGTCAGCGGACTAAGCTGTACTCATGTCACCTGGGAACTGATAACTGACGATAGGTATAATACCAACCTTTCAGTTCCCGACGAGTCCTGTCCAGTGTACCCGTAACCTAACGGGCACCCGTATACTATCTCCAGTACGACATACTGATGGCTGCGGGACAGACCATCTCCCACACTGGGATGAGAAGCGCATACGCTAGTCTACTCCGGAGTATCGATGCCCTGTCTCGATAGTCCTGCGACTAGGGACCTGTATAAGGATGTGCTTATAGATTACCCAGCCCCCACTAGTGTGACTGCCATCACAACGCTGGTAATCAAGCAAAGATCCTAAGGGCTCCACTAATGCGTATAAGTGATATACTGAAATAAACACAAGTACACATTGAAGTAGAAACAAACCAAGTAGCATACTACTATATTGAGCAAGATTGTTTATACAAGGTGAATATCCCAAGCTTCCATCAAGTAATATACAAACTAGTATGATACAGTAATGGCCTCTAGGGCATATACACTAACAGATGTAAAGTGTGGTGATGGATTAATTTGTCTCATAACACCCTAGGTTTCTAAACACCTGAGACTTGAAAGGTATAGGTAGAAGAAGAAGCTTGAGGATGAGAGTGAGAAGCAACTCAAGAAAATGGCTAAGAGCTTTTATTGTCTTATGTTTGTTGTGTGTTGTGAGCAATAAATAATGAAGCAATCCAAAAATATCTCAAGAAAAGAAAATATCTCAAGTCTCCAAAATATCTCACAACAAACAAAACATCAAGCATCGTAGAATAGTAACCATGAGTCATTATAAAGCCATGCTACAATAATTGCATACAACACCTCATCCTCTTCACCTCATTAACCATTTAATCCTAAATGTTTAAAACTAAATGAGGTGGTATCTTCTAGAAGCACCTTGTAATAAATTAAAAGAATACCCCTCATCCGTATATACATAACTTTATGCGTATTCCGAAAAATACGAATACAATGAGATGAAAATAATCCAACAATGTAATACTAGAATCCATCTTAAACCAAAGCCACTAGTATTATCCGTCCGAATCCTGATACGTATACAAGTGCACGTAAATGATCGAACCGTGTCATAAGACCATACGGCCTCTACATCGTTTTGCCCGAAACAGGGAAACCTTCTGTGTGGAACACTAAAGACTCGTCAATACGCTGGAAGTAGGTTTAACCTCAAGCACGTCAGCGACACTAGCTGTAGGTAACGGCTACCCAGGTATTAACCGAAAGGGAGGCCGACGAGCAAACTCATCCGAACTCCTATTGAGCATATCCGTGACAATATCCGTCCAGTCCGATCAGTTCGACTAAGAGTATCACATATCGAGTCTAGGGGAGGATAAAGTCAGCCCCCTAATAATGCGACATTTCGTGTCGGTATGAAGCTCATCACCAACTGAGAAACTACTGATCCAAATCAGTAATTCTCGACTACATTGGCCAAAGATTTCTGGTGTTGGCCACCCGTGCACAACACGACATCAACCTCCAATACTGGGAGAGAAAAATCCCCGATGATCCGCTCACTGCCTCCATATAGCTTGGGACTGTACCAAACTAAAACATGTTTGCTCGACTCCTTTGAGCCGTAGTAGGGTAGTAATCAAAGCACAGTGGGAACTCACACGAGACAAATGAAGATCTCAGGCCGACAGACTAACCTGTACACATGTCACCTAGGAATTGCTATTTGACAATAGGCATACTACCAACTTGCAGGTTCCCGGCGAGTCTGTCCAGTGTACTCATACCCCAATGAGCACCTGTATACTATCTTAGGTGAACAACTTAATACCAATGGCTTGTGAGACCTGGGCACCGCCCCTCGTTGGGGTCTCGATCAGTATACACTAGTCTACTCTGGAGTATCGATGCCCAGTCTCGAAACTCCCACGACTAGGAACATTTAAGGATGTGCTTATAGACCACCCAGCTCCCACGTATATGATTTCCATCGTAATGCGGGTAGTTAAGCAAGAATCCTCTGGGCTCCATCAACATGTAATACGATCTGTAATACCACATAAAGCATGTATATGATGATAAAGACAAATAAGATAGTATCATCTTGAGTAAAATTGTTCTATCCGTATAGGTCCTCCCTCAATAATCGCAATCGCGTACCTGTGATTCAATATTTGACTTGAGGGCACTATAGCCAACACAGATTTGGACTAATTTGCGCCTCCGTATACAATCCAAGGGCAACCCAAAATAAACTAAAACACGACATAAGAAGGAATAGACCTGGATTGCAGAAACTTGTTATCGCTTTTCAATAGCATAATTAACTACAGGGGATTGCGCTTACAGGAAAAAGCGTCCGCATAACCAATAAACCTTTCATCCGTGAGGGGGAATCTGAAAGTCAGCTACATCGGTCACGTCTATCCAAATCTCCGATATATGGTGCTATTAATCAACTTGGTATTTTCGGAGAGGTGGATTAGTTCAGTACCGAAAGAAGGATCAAGGATATGGTTATGTCCAAATAGCATCTGCCCTCAGATTCAGGCTAGACGCACTCCCCATGCTTTAGTCTGGTTTCCGGCGGTAAACAGATTCTGGCATACCCAGTGGAAACTTTTCTCTTTCCACTCCACACCTCGTGTGTCGTATTTCGAGAAAGAAATAGTGGTATACTATGTTTATGGTTGCTCTTAGTTTTGGGATACTAAAGCTGGTGTTTCATCTCCATGCAGATTTCAATGGCATCCTTCGGCAAGAAGTACGACTGAGTCTCTAACTGCTATTCAAACACCATCCCGTCAAGCGTTGTCTTCTCTGGACAAGCTATGACCCCTTTGCTATGCATACACACTGCTCAAGCGAGGCAGACACTGAACGGACTTCAATTCGGGATGATGCCTGCACTTTCTACCTTCGATGCCGCAACTCAGAAGAAGTCGGTCTTTTATCAGCAGACTACCTCTGGAGGCTCTGCTGCTAAGCCCGTTAAACCCAAAGGCTCTGTTTTCAAAAGATTAGGTATAAGCTCTGTGGGGCCCTCCACAAAGCCCATCATACCGAAGAATTCAGTCTTTAAGAGGCCGGCCTTTGCTGCGCCAGACGCTCCAACCATCCAGGCTCCTATCAAGAAGTCGGCATTCAAAAGGCTTACACCCGCAGTCTCTGCTATTCCTGAGGCTTTAAGGAGTTTTTCACCGCTATTCCAGTCTGTCTTCAATAGATTAGCATCCATTGTTGTTGCTCGGCCGAAGACGTCAGTCTTCCACCGGCTGACACTTGACAAGGACCCGACGCTACACACCGGGATAATGAAGAAGCTCTCAAGACTGGAATGTTCTTACTATAAGAGACACCCGACGTCGCTATTGGCGTCGATTGAGACAAGGTAGGGGCAGCTCTCCATCTGGGTTGACTCAACTAGCTTCAGTTATCTACGCTGTTTTTCTAACCGGGGAGTGTGAAGCTTAACTATTCTACTACGGTGCTGAAGAAATCTCCACCTCCTGCTGAGATATCGAGCGAGCTGAATTCTGTGCGCTCACCTCAACGGCTTTCCTCGACAATCCATAAATTCTGGAAAGAAGTTAAGGCCTCCGTCATAAATGAAAATTACTCCCCTCAACCAAGAAAGTATAAAGGTCAGTCGAGGATCGATATCTCCCCTTCCAAATATAAGAGGACTTCTCCCAAGGTGGTTCCTGTTATGATGGTCCCTCCTAAAAATGTTGGATATATATACCCTAGAGGTCTTCATTTTATAAGATGCCAGGGATATGTATGTACAGGACAATCATGCTCGATATGATAGTATGCTATTTGGATTGCCTTTATCATAACATATGATATGTTTTGCTTATTATTTCTGAAAGGTTCCCTAGTGCCCGCGGCGCAGCGGAGGTGAAGATAGCGAACAAAAATTTCAAGCAAACACGAAGAAACCCCGAACCTAGAATCGATCCAAACTCCTAAAGCAAACCAAGCATGCAAAGATACGGAATACTACCTTTGACGCGTGTCCACCCAATCGTGGAAGACCCCTCCAAGCTCCGTGTATGCTATCCGGATCGAGCTTGAGTGGCGACCGCCCTTGCTGAAGAAGATCCGCCCGAGGGAACCCGATCCAACCTCCGGCTTCACCTGGTGAAGCGACCGACGCTCCAAGCTCTCTATGAATGGAGTGTGGAGATATAGGAATATTTTCACTATATTTTTCTCTCTTTTCTAAACTCCACTGAGCTACATAGAAGAAGGAGGAGTAGCTGAAGAAGAAGAAGAAGCCATGGAAAAATGGCTAATTATTTTGTGTGAAGAAAAACTAGAAAGCATTGAATGAATGGCTTGATTTTTGCAACCATAGAAGAATAGTGTATCCAAATGAAATATATCATATAATAATCAACCCATACCACTATACCATACTTCTTAACACCTCATCCTCTACCTCATTTTTGATTTTCTATAAAATAAAAATCAAGAAATGAAGTGTCCATCTTCTAGAACAAATTCCGTATAAATATAGAATACAACCCAGTATACGTACAAAAATATATATACGCGTATTCGTACAAAATACAAATAGCCAAGAGAGAGAAAATGAATAGTGAACAATAATACTAGAATATACATATTAAATATATATTTATATATATATTATTAAATCAAAACCTGATTTAATAATCCGGCTTAATCCTAAGCCGCTAGTATTATCAACCGTCCTATTAACGTCCGTGTAGCCTGGACATGTTTTTATTCGGACACCCTGTATGCACCAACATACGTCATCTACATCATATCGCCTAAACCGGGAAAACCTTCTATATAGGACTCTAAAGACTTGACAATACGCAGGAAGTGATTTACTAGATAAATCAAAAAACCACAAACACATCAGCAGCACTAGATGTACGTAACGGCTACACAGGTATCCGTCGAAAGGGAGGTCAACAATTAAGTCTGTCCGAACCTTATTGAACCTGAATATGACAATCTCCGTACAGTCCGGTCTCTTCGTCTGAGAGAATCGCATACCGAGTCTAGGGGGTGGAAACGTCGGACCCCTAATAAAGTCATGTCGGAGTTAAGCTCATCACCAACTGAGAAACTATTGAACTCATATCAATAAATCTCATCTACCGTGGCCACGGATTTAGGTTGATAGCCAACCGAACACAGAACAACATCGACTCCTAATATTAGGAGAGACGAATCCCTAGCTGGGGACCGTACCCAACTAAAACCTGTTTGCACGACTCCTTTGAGCCATGGTAGGGTAGTAATCAAAGTAGGAACTCACACGAGACAAATGACGATCTCAGGTCAAAAGACTAACTTGTACTAATGCCACTCGAGAACTTCCATCTGACGATAGATATAATACCATTTAGAAGTTCTCGGCGATTTCATCCAGTGTACTCACCTCCAGTGAGCACCTGTATACTATCTTAGGTGACATAACACCAATGGCTTGTAAGACCGGCTACCATCCCTCGTCGGGATCTCGAAACGTATACACTAGTCTACTCCGAAATATCGATGCCCAGTCTCAATTCTCCCATGACTAGGGACATTTAAGGATGTGCTTATAAACCACCCAGCTCTCACGTATATGATCGCCATCATAATGCTGATAGTCAAGCAAGAATCCTATGGGCTTAATCATTATATATTAGTGACACGTAATAACAAGTAAAACGTGTACACATCAATGATAAAGACAAACCAGATAGCATATTATCAATTCGAGTAAGATTGTTCTACCTGTATAAGTCCTCCCTCAATTATCATAATCGCGTGCCTGCAATTACAATAATTGCCTTGAGGGCACTATATCCAACAATCTCCCACTTGCACTTAAGGCTAATTATTGTGGTATCGCATATCCACATTCCATGTGCTATTGAATACCTATCTTCTCTACTAATCAGTTTCTCTAATCTCGTTTAAAGAACATCCTTGTTCAAGAAATAGCCTCAGTGAGTGGATCCGCTATAATGTTTCAACTTCCTCTCTCTATATCTCAACTTCGTGGAGATGAACAATCTCCCGAACTGAGCGATGCCCTGCCTCAAGAATTTTGTCTGGATACAAGATGGGACCAAGTTCATAAATGAACAACCTTATCCTACAAATTTCTTGGGCTGTATCCTCTATTGAGTCATAACTAGCAACCTGAACCATACCTACCTCAGTATCCCTATTGGAACACTATCCAATATACTGATCCTAAGAAGAGGTAAAAACTCAAAACTCTGACAGCGTCTCTGTCATCCAGGTCACCTTAGAAGCCTAAATCGATAACCGCCTCCCGGAGGAGGCTATCGTTATCATATACCAAGAACATCCTCTAATGTTCATAATTACTTCCCTTTGTTTCTCCAGGATTGGATTAATATCTGCTTATTACAGCAAGTGTAAAAGCAATATCTGGTTTTGTATAAGACATTGCATGATTGACTCAATTGCATGAGAAAATGATATGTCATTCATGCCAGTCCCTCTCCTTATCAGTTTAGAAGACATCTCTTCAGAGAGGGTGACTTCATCACCTGCGGGTACACCACCATGCCAGGAGTTGTCCATTCTAAAATACTTTTAGAATGAAATCTAAGTACCCGATTGGGAAACTTCCTAAATCTAGATCTAAAACCATAGATCTGGTCTCCAGAATCCCTAATATATTATCCATATACAACGTGGAGAAAACACTATGTGACAACCAAAGTTTAACCGATTGTAGTATAGAAATGTCACTTTCTATCTGGAGTATGTCATCAAAATCCCAGGACATTACTCCCTACACCCTTCTTACTAGGTTCATCTATTGTTTTGATGAAGTCAATCACCTTGACTGTCGCATCCAAAATAGACGATCAGTCTCCGCTATACATGTTTTAGTCTATGAATAAACATATGCAACTTGCACACCTTCCGCTGCTCCTACTGACTACGATAACCCTCTGGTAGAGTCATATACACATGCACATCCAAATTCCCATTGGAAAGACGTTATAGTCATCCACTTGCAAGATATCATAGTCTAGAGCAGCAGCAGTGGCAAGTCATATCCGTATGGAGTTCAGCGTAGACACTGAAGTAAAAAACTCATCACAATCCACAACGGGTATTTGATGAAAATATTTACAACAAGTGTAGCCTTATTAGGTTAATACCTTATCGCCTGCACAAATATCGAAACATCTACTTGCTCCTAATAGATTTTACCCCTTCAGGAGCACCCAGCAAAGTCTAAAATCCATAATTTGCTGAAGTGCGTAGAGTCCATCTTGGATATAAATCATCTGATCACCTGGAAGTTACCACTTCCTATGACCTACAGATAACTAGTAGGGCCCTCATAACCATGATGCCGACCTCCCTGTCACCATCATCAAGAAAACTGAAGTATCTCTCGGGTGGCTGAGGTCACCTATTAAAATCTATGGGTGGCTAATGGATTATCAAGTCCAATTGAATTCTTAGGTTCTACTAAATTTTCAATAACCATTTATGCTTCTGGAATCACTTCCAGTTCTACCATACTCCCACAATTTTCTTTTGCAAAAACATTCTTTTTGTAAAAAGGTGGCGAGTCAAGAACAATGCAACTATTGATCTTGAAAATGGTAGAAGCAAAATCCTAGTAATGCTTGGGATAATCCACAAACAGCCATTACCGAAGCGTGCCTTGAGTTTGTTCAGATTCTGTATTTAAACAAGAATCAGATAACTCCATATCTTTATAACCTCAAGATATGTAACCAATCTATATCCATATAGAATCAAACACATTAATTTAGATGGTACCGGATTCAAATATCATGCAGCTATTTTCAGTGCATATCACCTAAATGGAAAAAGGCCAATACAGCATTGCTCATCAAGGAGCAAACCCGCGAATGAATAACCTGAGAAAGAATCAAGTTCTCAATATTACTATAATGGAATACTTAGCATAAGTATTTATATTTTCGATCACTTCGAAGAATCCTGATACTTCCAACGTATGATTCTCTACTTTATTCTTATACATATAAACTTCTTAAAAATCTTTGGACCTTGCATTATAACGAATGCGTGCCTAAAACCAAAGAACTCATAGGTATACCTGAATGAAGTATGAGTACCAACCCCTTTTCCTAAAGGACGCTGGACAACATACATTTTCATGTATAAATCCTATGAGTATACTAACTCAAATTCCATATGTTGTAATTTGAAAACTGTATTTTGGTCAAGAATGTCTTACACCGTTATTCAATATACCTTACTTGATCCTCAACTAATAAAGGTAAATGTTTGGAACACAATTTTCAAAATATTTATCTCACTTTATAAAATAAAGATACAGATATTTCATTTTAAAAATTGGTGTATAACAACGGTTATTCAAAACCAAATATTTTGCCGTTAGGCAAAGCCAGGCGATTCAATCCAATATCACCAATTACAAAGAATTCCGATAATGAGGATCAGATCGCTCATTTTCCAATAATCTACTCCTACTCAGTATCTGTAACGCCATACAAATGTGAGATCCAAATCTGGTAAATACATACCCTAGGGTGAGAATTAATTGGGAAAACAGTTTTCATTTACAGGGACATAGAAAATGTGAAACATAAATGTTTCAAGGGGGTGGCCTGGTATTCCTAGTAATGCCTTTTCCCAATCCAGATTCATGACAGCAGTAGCAATTTCATTTGCCCTTGCTTCATTCTCTGTATATGCCTCTACATCTTAACATCTGTACACCACACTTACGCTAACCAGTTTTCTTCTTTCCCTACCTTTCGACACCTGCCTAAGGTTTGGAAGAAGACTATCCAATAAATGTAATAGGTGTACTCTCCTAATACAAGGAGCTCTCGCAACCAGAGAGAAGGTAAAAAAAAGAGACAACGGAATAATACAATCTAAATTCTCCAGGACCAGTGACCATCCTCGACTGAAATAATTTTTTCGAGTTTGTATGTAACTATACGACGGCCATTTCCAAGCAGTATGGATCATCGCAGTGATACGGAGTGTTCTAGAGAAATGCAAAGGGAAAGTAGGAGTATCAAGGATATTTGCGACTTTTTCATGAATCATGACAATCCAAAGACAACGTGTGTAAGAAGGTTCGGTTAACTTGGTTAATGAGTTTTAGATAAGTCATGGGCCGCTGTACCAGAGAGAGAGAGAAAAAACACTCAACATACTCTCTATCAAGATTAGATTGGTTATCACTTTATCTAATCAGGATGGCTCTCACTGTTTCTTCGAATTCTCTGTCAAACCCTAAAAGGAGAACTAGTTAGGATCATATACACCTTACAAGTTCGCTAACGGTTCGACCAAGTCAGTGTTGGTACTCCGAGGGAGGTCCCCCGTGCTTTCGCACGGACCCAATTAATAACCTCGTTTCTGCAGAAGCGTAACCTCGTTAACACTTTCTAGACACCTAATAGGTTAGCTAATTGTGAAGTGAAAAATCTCCCAAGAAGTAATACCTACTCATCATTGGGAATCGGGACCCAACTATCATCGTGTTATAACCTGACGGAATCTACTCAAGTCACCACACTATGCGCATGCCTTGTAAGTTTCCTTTATATTTGAAACTCCAGATGTGGTTTTTTCCCCAAGCAATTATGACCTTGACGAAGGTCAAAATATCATAAGTCGCAAGTCAAGTTCAACCCGTCACTATCCTGATTAATCTAGACCCATTCGTACAAGCCCTTAACGAAGGCCAAAACAGCTGTACGTGTGTCCTAGATTAATGCATCAATTTATACTACAGAAAAGTATCCCCTACCTACCAAACACTATGCCTTGGCGAAGTTCAAAACAAATAGCATGAATACTAGTTGATACTCATCTGAAACGACAGAGGGCTACAGTTGGTTTTTGCGAAAAACCTTTAACGTAATGAACTTGATATCGTTGAAGAAACTCAAGTGGCTTTAAAATGGAGTGGTTTAAGCTCCGCTTTTTAAAACTAGTAACATAAATCTTTGCTTAAGAGCGAATTCCCCGTGAAGGGATCAAGGCTCTTCCCTCATAGAATGAGATGCTGGATATTCCTAACCGAATACCTCTATACAAAGCAAAAGAATATGACAGTTGTTCTTAAGAAAACCAAGTAGTTTTAAAAATTGGTTCTGACAACATCAAATGGGTTTTTTTCCTTTGCATTAAAGATATAATGTTGTCCCATCAAATCTAGTTTCTAAGCCATAAAAGAAACAACCAAAATAGCATGCATTTATATGTCATCCGTATTCGCCATGGGGTCCCAAGTCTTCATCGTAAGGTTGCTTAACTTACGGCAGGGCGGGGATTGGGCTAGCACGGATGCAAAACATATAGAAACATCTACTAATATATATATATATATATCAACATCGAGGGGAGATAATAATCATCATAAGCAGATAAGAATCATCACAGGCATGGGAACAACAATATGGAATAGCGGATAAACATGGAGCCCGCGTTTCATCTGAGCCGTAAATGAAAAGAAACGTTCCCCAGTTGTGTGGATAGCCCATACATAGTCGATCCTAGACTCTTAAGAGTGCAGCAAGCCACCTGCCAATCTTTGAAACTGGGTAACACGCCCTCAATGATATGAGTCCATCACCGGCCGCTTTCTAGAATCTGGTAGCTTGTGCACCCCTCCATGGGTCGAATCCTAAAACCCCTACAAGTGAGGTGAGCAACCCGCCAATTCTAGAGCAAGGCGGCCCAATCTCAACTCCATAAGATGGCCACCTGCTGCACTCTAGAACCCGACTACTCGAGCACTTCTCCTAGGTTAATCCTACTACAGAAATGAAATATATACAATGGTGATATCGACCGCATCCTGGTCGAGCGCCAATAAAAGAATATACATAATACGGAAATGGAAGCCACATGTTGGAGCTCATCCCGAACAAAGGAATACAACATAATAAATCAAAACTGTACAAACAAAGCGCGAGGGGCTATCCGACATGACAATCCGACTAAGCCATAATCAAGATATATATGCACAGAAACAAGTAACCGAAACAAGCGTGTAACCCCGTCTAATTGAGCATATAGAAATTAGACAACATTAACTACACATCCATGCATGCAAAAGAAGTCACGACATTAGAATTCCAAAACACAATTAGCGCACATCCCAAATTTACCAAGGATCAAAAACTAAATGCACTAAGCATCCAAAAAAATCGAGTTTTGAGCCAATTCGGAAGTCCGAATCAAAACGAAACGCGTCCGAACATTCACGAGGAGTTAGAGCACGAAATTAACTTTGAGTCGGGGGCCTAAAGGGGAAACCCTATCCTCGAGGCCACCACGAGGTGGCCAAGGGGTGGGGCAGACCCGAAACTGCCTATGCGGGGCAGTTTCGGGTCCCCTCCGCCAAGACCACATTGTGGTGGTCTTGGGGAGTGGGCCCAGCCATTCGGTCCCCCTGGGGTCTTCCTGAGGTGCCCACGCACCACCTCATGACTTCTCGATTCAAACTGAGAGCCCACGGGGTGTACCAATATCTCAAAACTAAAAAATTTGGGACTGTTTTTTCGACAGTTTTCGATGTCCTAAAAAACGCGAATTCTAATGTCGTAACGAGCTAGTTTAAGGTGTTTGGGAGGATTTAATACCGCTGTAGGCTTCCTTAGTGCCCGCAGCGCAGCGGAGGCACAATGGAGAAATAAAATTTCAAGCAAACACGAAGGAATCTCGAACCTAGAATCGATCTAAACTCCTAAACTAGCAAACCAAGCATGGAAAGATACGGAAAACTACCTTCGACGCGTGTCCACCCAATCGTGGAAGACCCCTCTAAACTTCGTCTATGCTGTCCGGATCGAGCTTAAGTTGTGACCGCCCTTGCCGAAGAAGATCCACCTGAGGGAACTGATCCAAGCTTCGGCTTCACCAAGTGAAGCGACTGACGCTCCAAGCTCGCTATGAATGGAGTATGGAGATGAAGGAATATTTTCACTATATTTTTCTCTCGTTTCTAAGCTGAAATGAGCTACCTAGAAGAAGGAGGAGAAGGTGAAGAAGAAGAAGCCATAGAAAAATGGCCAAGTCTTTTGTGTGAAGAAAAACTACCAAGCAAAGAATGAATGGCTTGATTTTTGCAACCATAGAAGAATAGTGTATCCAAATGAAATATATCATATAATAATCAACCCATACCTCTCTACCATACTTCTTTACACCTCATCCTCCACCTCATTTTTGTTTTTCTATAAAAGAAAAATCAAGAAATGTAGTGTCCATCTTCTAGAAAAAATTCTGTATAAATACGGAATACAACTCGGTATACGTACAGAAATACATATACACGTATTTTTACAAAAATACGAATAGCCAAGAGAGAGATAAAATGAATAGAGAACAATAATACTAGAATATACATATTAAAAATATATATATAAATTATTAAATCAAAACCTGATTTAATAATCCGCCTTAATCCTAAGCCGCTGGTATTATCAACCGTCCAATTAAAATCCGTGTAACATGTACACGTATTTAATCGGACACCCTGCATGCACCAACATACGCCATCTACATCATATCGTCTGAACTGGGAAAACCCTCTGTGTTGGACTCTAAAGACTCAAAAATACGCTTGCAGTGATTTACTAGATAAATCCAAAAACCACAAGCACGTCGGTGGCACTAGCTGTACGTAACGGCTACCCAGGTATCTGTCAAAAGGTAGGTCGGCAATCAAGTCCGTCCGGACCCTACTGTGCCTGAATGTGACAATCTCTGTACAATCCAGTCTCTTCATCTGAAAGCATCGCTCACCGAGTTTAGGGCGTGGAAACGTCAGACCCTTAATAACACGATAAGTCGTGTCAAAGTCAAGCTCATCACCAACCGAGAAACTACTGAACTCATATCAGTAAATCTCATCTACCGTGGCTACGAATTTAGGATGATGGCCAACCCAACACAACACGACATCGACTCCTAATATTAAGAAAGGCGAATCCCCGACAATCGTTCACTGCCTCCATGTGGCTCGGGACTGTACCTAACTAAAACCTGTTTGCACGACTCCTTTGAGCCGTGATAGGGTAGTAATCAAAGTATAGTGGGAACTTACACGAAACAAATCATGATATCAGGTAAAAAGTCTAACCTGTACTAATGCCACTCGAGAACTTCCATCTGACGATAGCTATAATACTATCTAGAAGTTCTTGGCGAGTCTGTCCAGTTAACTCACCTCCAGTGAGCACATGTATACTATCTTAGGTGACATAATACCAATGGCTTGTGAGACCGTCACCATCCCTCGTCGGGGTCTCGAAACGTATATACTAGTCTACTCCGGAATATTGATGCCCAATCTCGATACTCCCGCGACTAAGGACATTTAAGGATGTGCTTTTAGACCACCCAGCACTTACGTATATGATCGCCATCATAATGCTGGTAGTCAAGTAAGAAACCTACGGACTTCATCATTATGTATTAGCGACACGTAATAACAAGCAAAACGTGTACACATCGATGAAGACAAACCAGATAACATACTATCATTTCGAGTAAGATTGTTTTACCTATATAGGTCCTCCCTCAATTATCATAATTGCGTGCCTGCAATTACAATAATTGTCTTGAAGGCACTATATCCAACAATTCATATCTTGTATACATGTTGATAAAGCCCATAGGATCCTTGCTTGACTACCAGCTTTGTGTTGGCAATCATACTTGTGGGAGCTGGGTGTTCAATAAGCACATCCTTAAAATATCCCTAGCCGTGGGAGTATCGAGACTGGGTATCAATACTCCAGAGTAGACTAGTGTATACATATCTAGACCCTGACGAAGGGCGATGGATTGGTCTTGCAGCTATTGGTATGGTGCACCTAAGATTGTATACAGGTGCTCACTGGGGGTGAGTACACTGGACGAACTCGCTGAGAACTGCCTAGATGGTATTATACCTAGCGTCAGATAGTAGTTCTCTGGTGACATGAGTGCAAATAGTCAGTCGACCTGAGGTCGTCATATATCTTATGTGAGTTCCTACTGTGATTTAATTATTACCTTATCATAGCTCTACTGAGTCGTGTAAATAGGTTTTAGTTGGGTACATTCCCGAGCCACATGGAGGCAGTGCGCGACTTTTTGGGATTCGTCTCTCCCGGTAAAAAGAGTCGATATTACGCTGTATTCGGTTGGCCAACACCATAAGTCCCTGGCCAGGGCAGATTGAGAATTACTGGTAGTTGGACCAGTAGATTCTCGGATGGTCTTGAGCTACACCGGCACGACTTGTCAGGTTATTAGGGGTCTGACATTTTCCACCCCCTAGACCCGGCATGCGATACTCTAAGACGAACAGACCGGACTGCATGGAGATTGTCACGGACAGGCTCAGTAGAGGGTCGGATGAGTTCGCTCGTCGGCCATCTTTTCGACAGGTATTTGGGTAGCCGTTACAAACAACTAGTGCCACTGACAGACTTGTGGTTAAACATACTGCTAGCGTACTGTCGAGTCTTTAGAGTCCCACAAATAAGGTTTCCCTGGTTCAGGAGAAACATGTAGAAGTCATATGGTTTTACATGCAGGGTTCTGATCATATATGTGTACTAGTTACACGGATGATATTCAGACAGATAATACTAGTGGGCTTACGATTAAGCCGCATTCTAGTATTATATTATTGGATTATTTTTATCTTTTTGTATTCGTATTTTTTGGAGTAAGAATACGGGTATATATATACGGTGAGGGCATTCTTGTAAGTTTACAAGAGATGCTTCTAGAAAGGGACACCTCATTTTTCGTTTTATCTATTTTTGGAAAATAGATTAATGAGGTGGAAATGGAGATATTTGTGGCATGATTGAAACATGGATAATTCTTTTGTTTATTTCATTTGACTTTACTATTCAAGCATGGTTGTATTTTTCTATGGAAAAATATTGCATGCTTGATTATTGGAAAAGAGTTAGCCATTCTTCACTTGCTCACAAGACTTGGTCATTTGTGTTTTATCATTCTCTCTCTATTTTGCTCTCTTCCATCTTCCTCGGACCCTAACCCTCATATGTGTTGTGAATCCTAGTGTTTTTTAAGATAAAATATTCCAATTAACTCTCTACATCTCCTAAGCTACCTAGATTTGAAAACTAGGTACTTTAGTTATATCATTCTTGAGGTTGGAGCTTGAACCATAGACTGTCGGGTGGATCGTCTTCAACACGAGGAGGCCAATGACCAAGCTTGATCCACATCGTTTAGGATCTCAAGAAGAGGAGAAGAAGACCCGAAGAATTAGATTCTTAGAGGTATAAAACTCTATCATAGTAGTTTAGAAGATCTATGTGTTTTGCTAGTTTGGGTTTCTAAAAGATCTTGGATGTTTGGTCGATGTTACAAAGTATAAAATCCTTTTTTTGTAAATTCTGCCTTCCCACAAACAACATGTAGTGCGCGACATCGACTTACACTAGTATCAGAGCCTACTTAAACCTTAACTATTTGTTAGCACGAATTTAGAACTTCGATCGACGGAAAACATCAGAATTGCATTTCCATTTAATAGCTTGCTGTCTGAATTTTAAATTTGTTCAAAAAATATTTTCAGTGACCTTAAAATTATTTTCAGGCATTTATAGAACCAAAAAAAAAATTTTTGAGCACATGAGCTCACAATTCGAATGCTAAT
This sequence comes from Agapanthus africanus, assembly GCA_030015575.1. NCBI lineage: Eukaryota > Viridiplantae > Streptophyta > Magnoliopsida > Asparagales > Amaryllidaceae > Agapanthus > Agapanthus africanus. Next base: position 833,089,267 of record JASDDO010000024.1, on the reverse strand, counting down.
CCACGGCCAAATAGGACATTTGGCCCCAAATCTGCGGCTTAATTGTGGCTAAGGCGCTCCTAATTTATTCTGTGGTTCAGGTTCATGGAAATGAGATTTTTGGTACATTTTGTTTTTGCCCAGATTTGTTTGTGTACTGGTTTGTACAAGGGGTAAATGCGGAAAGTTTTAATCGATCGAATTCTAAATTCTTTCTTAACAGTGTATTTTGTTTGTATATGTGTTGTTAAACGTCTACTAATTGCTATATGTCGATTAGTAGGGGTTGCATATATCTTGTATGTTGTTGATTGTTTGTGGATATGAAGTATTGGATCGTCATGAATGAATAGCCGGGAGATGTGAAAAGAGTGTTCTTTTCTTTCATTCATGTATATTTATAAATTTATGTAATACTCTTTTGCAGGACACATCCGGGATGAGGTTTTAGCCACCGTTGTATTATTTCATTTACTTTTTCTTGCACTTAGGATAGACCCAAGGAGGGGAGCACAAACTACAGGGTTCTTGAAGTGCCGAGTGGCCTACTCATTTTATTGAGGAAGGTTGCTTTACTTCGGAAATTTGGCGGATAGTTTGCCACACCTATAGGGTGTTAGTGATATATGCCTTAGAGGCCATTATTGTATCATACTTCTTTGTATATTACTTAATGGAACCTTAGGATATACACGGATATAGTAACAGTCTTTCTCGAAATGGTAGTATGCTACCTGGTTTGTTTCTACCTCAATATGTGCATATGTTTCTTTTAGCATATCGCTTATACATATTGGTAGAGCCCTTAAGATCTTTTCTTAATTACCAGCGTTGTGATGACAGTCACACTAGTGGGGGATGGGTAGTCTATAAGCACATCCTATACAGGTCCCTAGTTATATGATTATCGAGACGAGGCATCGATACTCAAGAGTAGACTAGTGTATACGCTTCTCATCCCAGCAGGGGAGATGGTCAGTCCCACAGCCATTAGTATATCGTACTGGAGATAGTATGCAGGTACTCATTGGGTTATGAGTACACTGGACAGGACTCATAGGGAACTGCTGGTGGGCACTATACTTATCGTCGAGTGGCAGTTCCCAGGTGACATGAGTACAACTTAGTCCGTCGATTTGACACTGCTACTTCGCCTCGAGTGTGTTCCCATTGATCTTAGATTACTACCCTACCACGGCTCGAAGGAGTCGTACTAACAGTTAGTAGTTGGATGCAGTCCCGAAGCACTTGGAGGCAGTAGCGGTTAGATAGAATTCGTCTCTCCCGGTATTGGAGGTTGATATCGCGCTGTCTTCGGAAAGCCATTACACAAAGTCCTTGGCCAAGGCAAGTGAGATTTACTGGTAGGTACTCTAGTTGTTTCTCATGGTGTTTTGGGCTACACTCTAACATGACTTATTGCGCTATTAGGGGTCTGACGATTACTGCCCCTAAGCCCGATATGCAATACTCTTAGACAAACAGACCGGACTATACGGAGATTGTTACGGATAGACTCAGTAGGAGTTCGAATGAGTTTGCTCATCAGCCTTCTTATCGAAACATACCTGGGTAGCCGTTACGTGCTGCTAGTACCGCTTGTGGCTTATGGTTAAACCCACTGCCAGCGTAGTGTCGAGTCCTTAGAGTCCCACACAAAGGGTTTCCCTGCATCGGAAAAAATATGTTGAAGCCGTATAGTTTTACGGTAGGGCTTCGATCATATACGTGTACTTGTGCATGTATGATATTCGGGAGGATAATACTAGTGGGCTTTAGTTTAAGCCGGATGCTAGTATTATATTGATAGATTATTTTCATCTCTTTTGTATTCGTATTCTTCGGAATACGGATACGGGTATGTATATACAGTTGAGGGGCATTTTCGTAATTTACTCGAGAATGCTTTTAGAAGGAGACACCTCATTAGGGTTTTTATTGTTTTTTATTAAAGATTAATGAGGTGGAGAAAATGAGGCAGAGATATTTGTTGGATGAAGCATGACTCATTGTCTTGAAAAAAGAGATATTTTGAAGCATGCTTGATTTTTTGTGAGATATTTATCATATAGAATATTGTATTCTTCAATATTCTTCTCACTTGAGCCTTCTTCATTCTATGCTCATTCTTCACTTGCTTTTCCTCAAGCTCTCCTTCTTCTTCCTCTAGCCTTTCATATCTCATGTGTTGAAAAAGCTAAGGCTATTAGAGACATATTAATCCATCTTCACTCTCTACATCATCTAGGCCATCTAGATTAGCAAACTAGGTGACCTAGTTACCTCGGATTTGAGGTAGGAGCTCGGACTATAAACTCTCGGGCGGATCGTCTTTGACTCGAGGAGGCCAACGAGGAAGCATCGACCCGTTATGATCCTCGGAGCTTATGATGAGGAGGAGGACAGCAAAGAAGACCCGAAGGACATGGTATCATGAGGTATAACTTGTTTCTGAGTAGTTAACCTCTTAGTAGTTAGCTAGTTAAGGTTTACCATCGATCCTGGAGTTCAAATCGGTGTTGCGACACCCGTAAAAATAATTTTTTATGAATTCCGTCTCCCCGAGAACCCATGGGGTGCGCGACATCAACTTACAGTGGTATCAGAGCCTACTAAAGCTTTACTAGCTTGTTAGCAAGTAGTTAGAATATCGATCGTAAGAAAATTGCGAAAACAAAACACCCGAACCCTAATTTTCTGTCGATTTTTTAAACTGCCAGAAAAAATATTTCAGAGGCATGAAAATTAAGAGCAGGGTATTCTAAGAACACAGCAGAAAAATGAGTGCATAACTCGTTAAGACCACCGTGGAACCGCGGTGATTCGGTGCGATTCGCGGACGTTCCGCGGCCGAGTCTTGGCTCGTTTTTCCTCTGTGTTTCTTATTTTAATTGTATTGTTTTCTAGTATATTTGGTTTCTAACCAGTATTTTCTTTCTGCTGGTTTGAACTTGGGGTAGACACGGAAAATATGTTTCGATCAAAATTCTAAAGTTCTTGACTATCGGGTTTTCTGTGTTTGTTATATGATGCGAACGCTAATCGCTATACGTCGGTTAGTGGGGGTTGCACATATCTGTGATCTGTGATGTTGGTTTGTGTATATGAACTTTATTGGATCGTCGTGGTTGAATAGCCGGGGATGTGAGAAGAGGGTTTTCTTTCATTTGATATAAATTGTAAAGTGATATAATATTATTTTGCGAAGCACATCCGGGTTGAGATTATAGCCACCGTTGTATTTTTTTTACTGTTTTCTGCTTCTAGGATAGACCCAAGGTGGGGTGCACAAACTACCGGGTACTTTGAAGTGCCGAGTGGCCTACTCATTTTACCGAGGGAGGTTACTTCACTTCGGGTATTTGGCGGGTAGTTTGCCACACCCGTAGGGGTCTAGGGTGGGGTTTGGCTATTCATCATGACCGTAGAATAAGTCTTTCGTTACAAGCTTAAACGAAACGCGGAATTCCTAGTATATCCAATATGTTCATCTGTGATCTGGAATGCCTCTTATTGCGTGAGACGAATGGTTGTTATATATATGCTATATATTAGATGTTGCTTATGTTTTGCACCCACACTAGTGCTGCCTCTCCTCTGGCGTTAGTTAAGTAACCTAACGATGTTAGACGGGGCCCAGTGGTGAATGAGGATGGCATAAGTGGACGTGGTATTTTCGTTTCTCTCTGTGATGATAGATATAAATGATGGGACTGCATTATTAATGTAAAGAAAATAAACCAAAGCTGAATCGTTGGAACACTTTCAAAACCACTCGGTTTTTTCAAAACAGCAGGCTTTTAAATGCGGAGCTTAAACCACTCCTTTAAAAGCTATCAGGTTCCTTCGATTAAATCAAGTTCATTACGTTCACGGTTTCGCCAAAACCAGTCGTAGCCCTCCGTCATTTCAGTTGAATATTCAGTAGTATTCAAGCTATGTATTTTGACCTTCGCCAAGGCATAGTGATTGGTAGCTGCTGGATATTCATCTGTAGTATAGATAGATGCGTTGGTTTGGGACAGTCATACTACTATTTTGGCTTTCATCAAGGGTATGTACGGGTAGGTTCAAATTAACCTTGAAAATTACGGGCAGAACTTGACATGTGACTTATGATATGCTGGCCTTCGTCAAGGTCATAAGAGCATGGGGCAAAAATCCACATCGGGAGTTTCTAAAGAAACTGAAACTTGCTAGTGATGCATACCATTTGAAATGTGATAATGTTGGTAGCATTCCTTCAGGATTATCACACAATGATATTTGGAACCCGATCCTACTGTGAATATCCGCTACTCCTCAGGAGATTTTTCACTAGACAATCAATGCTATAAACCAAGTAGGTGTCTATAACAGTGTTAGCAGGGGTACGCCTCCAGGGAAAAGAGGATGTGTAATTAAGGAAATTCGCGAAAGTGTTGGAAAAGCTCCCTCTAAGTACCAACACCAGCGTGGCTGAAAGGTTAAGTAAGTATTGTAGGGTGAGATTAATCCTGACTAATTCTTCTTTTATGGATTGAGGAAGGATTCGAGATACAGTGGAAGCCATCCTGTTTAGATAAACTAAAAACCAATCTAAACTTGCAAGCTCTCTCTCTCTCTCTCTCTCTCTCTCTCTCTCTCTCAGTTACAGCTAGATAATAAAACGACTGAGTTATACTATATTGACTGGCAAAGATTTGTCCAGATGTCCATTACCTATGACAAGCTGGACCACCTTATTACTACTCAAGCCCCCATCGTCCAAGGTCCAGATTTTACCGTCGTGGATAATAATATTCGTAAGACATCGGAAAAGGACAGTGCAAATGCCAAGTGTCTCGTGTTGGCCTTAGTAGATGATGTAGACCAGAGGTTGCATGAGAAGATGGACTTAGATTCCATCATCCTCCATAACAAAGATTTATATGGAGAGCAATCTCGTATCGGAAAGTATTAGACCTTGAAGGAATTGCTTCAAGCGAGATTAGCTGTCAGGTCATTTATAGGGGGCCACGTACCTACAATGATCAGCTATATTAAAAGGCTCATGGATCTGAAGACCACGTTTGAGAACGAGTCATATGCTAACTTGATTCTACAGTTCCTACATTCTACTTATGCCCAGGGGAAGAAAGTTATACTTTCAGATGAGGGCACCCTGAAAGAAACCAGGGAGACACCTGCTCTTCTTATTGGGAAATCTTCTTCTTCTCGATCCAAGGCAAAAGCCAAGGGTGAGAAGAAGAAGACCTCCACAAAGCCGATAGGTGGTGTCTGTAAGGTAGAGGGACATGGAAGGGCAAAAGTTTCGGGGTTAACAGTAGGGAAGGAGGGATGTTCCTATTGTCACCGGAAAGGGCATTGGCAGAATGAATGCAGGGTATGGAAAGCCAGAATCCAGGATCTGAAGCATGTTGTGGATTCGACTTCGGGTGTGTTTGTGATTGAAAACTGTATGTCAATTAACTCTACTTCCTGGGTACTAGATACCGGATTAGGATCTCATGTCTGTAATTCATTACAGGCTTTGAGAAACCGTAGAGTTATCAGGACAGGTGATATGACTCTTAGGGTTGCTAACGGAATGAGCATGGACGCTGTATTCATAGGGGAATCTCACCTAAGATTGACAAGTTGGAAGATATTGATTTTACGTAACTGTTTGTGTGTACCTAGTCTAGCTTGTAATATCATATATGTATCTTTACTTTCTAATGAAGGATATGATTTTACATTTGTAAGCGATGTGGTCTACATCTACCTAAATCAAAGTTTGATTGGGTCAGATACACTAGAGGACGGTATATACGTGTTAAATCAAGATCAAGTTTTCAACGTCCAGAACACACTTAAAAGAAAGTCTCCAGAATTAAATAAGTCTTTTTTATGGTATTGTAGACTGGGTCACATCAATGAAACACAGTTGACGAAGTTACATAGAGAGGGATATTGTGATCCGTTCGAATATCAGTCTTATGCAACTTGTCAATCTTGTCTTATAGGAAAGATGAAAAAGACTCCGTTCACTGGACACGAAGTAAGAGCGAGCGAGCTCTTGGGACTCATACACAGCAACGTGTATGGTCCAATGTCTACACATGCACGAAGTGGTTATTCCTATTTCATTACTTTTACGGATGATTTCTCTAGGTATGGACATGTCTTCTTGATGAAAAATAAATCCGAGTCCTTTGAGAGATTCTGAGAATATAAGTATGAAGTGGAAAAACAAACCGGCAAAACTATCAAGACACTGAGATCTGATCGAGGTGGTGAATTCTTAAGTGCCGAGTTCCTGGGTTAGTTAAAAGAAAATGGAATTCTCTCTCAGCTTACTCCTCCATACACACCTCAACACAACGGTGTAACGGAAAGGTGGAACAGAACCCTATTGGATATGGTACGTTCCATAATGAGTAACGCTGAGTTACAGCAATCCTTCTGGGGTTATGCACTAGAATAAACTACATATCGTTTGAAAAGATTCCTACCAAGACTGTGCCTACCACACCATATCAGATGTGGAGAGGGAAGAAACCCTATCTTCAGTATCTGAAGATATGGGGGATGTCCAGCTTTTTTAAAAAGAAAAAGCAACATGTGGACAAGCTCAAGGCACGCTCAGTACTGTGTAAAGTTTGTGGGATACCCAAAGAACTCCAGAGGGTATCTTTTCTATTATGCAGAGGAACAAAAGGTTTTTATTACTCGTCATGCCTACATTTCAGAAAATATAAAATATTATTTTTGGAATTTAATATTAAAATAATATATTTTGCGAAAACTACCCGATTTGCGAATTTGGGGTTTTCGTAAAATGGTATAAATATATACCAATAATGGTGAAATAATTGGAGATTAAAATGATTTATTCATTTAAAAATATATTTATTGGATTTGGCATTTTTATAATTAATTATATGCAGTTTAAATAAAAACTTGATTAGTGTACTACTAATCGCAATTAGGCTAAATCCATATTTTTATCATTTTCCATGGCTAGTGTACCATGGCATGAAGCATTTTGTTGCATGTTTCTTTAAGTGTGTTTGTGGTGTTGGTTTTATTTGGTTTAGATGAGAAAAAGAAAAGAAAAAATGTGCATTATTGAGGAGAGAAAGAGAGGGGACCACATCATGACATGGGAGCATGCCATGAGAGAGAGTGAGAGTGAGAAAGAAAGCAAGAGGGAGAGGACTGCCACCATTCATTTCCCCCATTCTTTCTTCATCTCCTTCAACTTCAAGCTCCCTCCATCTTCTACCCTCAAGAATCAACTCCATTTCTTAACCAAAACCCTATACTCCCTTCATTAAAAATGATCACCGCCTCATCCTCAACACATTGGACCAATCAAAGTTGGATTTTGAAGACTTGGTGCAACTCAAGAATTTTCTTGAGTTGCCAAATGAGGTATAATTCTAAACCCTAGTTAAGTTATTGTGTGTAGTATACCCTATTGTAAGTTTAAAGTTAAATCAGTGTTGATTAGTGATGTTTGGAAAATTCAAGAGAGGGTTTGGGTGTTTGTGTAGAATCATGATGTGTAGTGGCTGTTACAAGAGCTTAGTGTTAGAATTCTGGACAAAACCAGAGACTAGACACCAAGATGCGAACTTTAAATTTGCCGATATCGGATTTTTGTGGAATTAGTGATGGTATTTAGAGATCTGCTGCTACCATGAGACCCTAAAAATTATATAGCGATTACAGTGAGTCATGCAGGCAACCTTGAAGCTACCCTACAGCCCCGAGCCCCTAATTCTTTGGCCTGGATGCAAATAATCTCTTTATGGCCGCAAATGTCAGCCTTAGTATGAGCAAATTGGTTCGTGCTTGGTCTGTGGCTCCCTTATCTGATAATTAGATCCCTTATATATGCAGAATTGGCTAATTTAATCTGAGATGAAATCTGGGAGTGATCTCCTTTGTTGCTGATTTGGTATTTGTGATTTATGAACTTGGGTTTTGGGATTTGATATTGTATTTGGTCGTTAGGCGTTTGTACGACAATGGACGAGGGTTATTTGGTTGGTTTTGCATGCGTAGGCTATGGGTTCTAACCTATAGGCGATCCGTGTGCCGTATTGGTTTTCCGGACTAACGGTATTACGCTGTATATGTTTTGTAGGTACCTTCGTGTGGATTCCGAGACGACGAAACACATCGACTACGGCTGAACAAGGTGTTCCACACGTGAGTAGATTTATATCTATGGGGGAAATCGGATGGATGGCGTATAGCACCCCCGTAAGTTTTGATGGAAACCGATATATAGAATATGGTTAAGGAAACTGTGTTAGAAACTTATGAATATGGTTAAAGAATTAGTAGGAGATAAGATATACCATGACTTAAAGTTATAGCTTATGGTTTAGGTGACATGATATGATAGGAATGATCGAATTGATGTTTAAGGATGTGAAACGTAAATGTGAATCACGATATATATAGATTAGTAGTTGCAAAGTGAATCAATAGGACACTATAGTGGCATGTTATGAGGTTGATAAATACGACTTTAGATTAATAAGATGACTTGACATTGAGATATTGATATGATGAAAAGAGTATATGATGAGATATGACGACTTGGTTTGATATGTCGGTATACAGATGCGAGCCGATATGAGATAATTGATACCTTTTCCGGTCCCATGATATGAGATTGATACAGATATGACCTGGGATATAGATATATGGATATATATAATGTTATGAATCATGAGTGATATGTTGTATGAGACATTAGGTCCGTACCCTCATTGTCATATAGGTTGATAGGATCCCTAATGGTTTAATGCCGCTGTACGATGGATACCGTACGTGATGAGTTTTACTTGATGATTGATCCATACCCTTGACTAGACGATGCCGTACGATATTCGGAACACAATTTTCAAAATTTATATCTCACTTTATAAAAAAAAGATACAGATATTTCAATTTAAAAATTGGTGTATAACAACGGTTATTCGAAACCAAATATTTTGCCGTTAGGCAAAGCCAGGCGATTCAATCCAATATCACCAATTACAAAGAATTCCGATACTGAGGATCAGATCGCTCATTTTCCAATATTCTACTCCTACTCAGTATCTGTAACGCCATACAAATGTGAGATCCAAATATGGTAAATACATACCCTAGGGTGAGAATTAATTGGGAAAACAGTTTTCATTTATAAGGACACAGAAAATCTAAAACATAAATGTTTCAAGGGGATGGCCGCGTATTCCTAGTAATGCCTTTTCGCAATCCAGATTCATGACAGCAGTAGCAATTTCATTTTCCCTCGCTTCATTCTCTGTATATGTCTCTACATCTTAACATCTGTACACCACACTTACGCTAATCGGTTTTCCTCTTTCCCTACCTTTCGGCACCTGCCTAAGGTTTGGAACAAGACTATCCAATAAACGTAATAGGTGTACTCTCCTAATACAAGGAGCTCTTGCAACCAGAGAGAAGGTAAAAATAATATACAACCGAATAATACAATCTAAATTCTCCAGGACCAGTGACCATCCTCGGCTGAAATAATTTCTTCGGGTTCGTATGTAACTATACGACGGCCATTTCCAAGCAGTATGGATCATCGCAGTGATACGGAGTGTTCTGGAGAAATACAAAGGGAAAGTAGGAGTATCAAGGATATTTGCGACTTTTTCATGAATCATGACAATCCAAAGACAACGTGTGTAAGATGGTTCGGTCAACTTGGTTAATGAGTTTTAGATAAGTCATGGGCCGCTGTACCAGAGAGAGAGAGAGAGAGAAAAACACTCAACGTGCTCTCTATCAAGATTAGATTAGTTATCACTTTATCTAATCAGGATGGCTCTCACTGTTTCCTCGAATTCTCCGTCAAACCCTAAAAGGAGAACTAGTTATGATCATATACACCTTACAAGTTCGCTAACGGTTCGACCAAGTCAGTGTTGGTACTCCGAGGGAGGTCCCTCGTGCTTTCGCACGGATCCAATTAATAACCTCGTTTTCGCAGAGGCAAAACCTCGTTAACACTTTCTAGACACCTAATAGGTTAGCTAATTGTGAAGTTAAAAATCTTCCAAGGAGTAATACCTACTCATCATTGGGAATCGGGACCCAACTATCATCGTGTTATAACCTGACGGAATCCACTCAAGTCACCACACTATGCGCATGCCTGGTAAGTTTCCTTTATATTTGAAACTCCCAATGTGGTTTTTGCCCCGAGTGCTTATGACCTTGACGAAGGTCAAAACATCATAAATCGCAAATCAAGTTCAACCCGTCATTATCCAGATTAATCTAGACCCATTCGTACAAGCCCATGACGAAGGCCAAAACAGCTGTACGTCTGTCCTAGATTAATGCATCTACTTATGCTACAGACAAGTATCCCCTACCTACCAAACACTATACCTTGGCGAAGTTCAAAACACATAGCATGAATACTAGTTGATACTCATCTGAAACGACGGAGGGCTACGGTTGGTTTTGGAGAAAAACCTTTAGCATAATGAAATTGATATCGTTGAAGAAACCCAAGTGGCTTTAAAATGGAGTGGTTTAAGCTCCGCTTTTTAAAACTAGTAACATAAACCTTTGCTTAAGAGCGAATTCCCCGTGAAGGGATCAAGGCTCTTCCCTCATAGAATGAGGTGCTGGATATTCCTAACCGAATACCTCAATACAAAGCAAAAGAATATGACAGTTGTTTTTAAGAAAACCAAGTAGTTTTAAAAATTGGTTCTGACAACATCAAATAGGTTTTTTTCCTTTGTATTAAAGATATAATGTTGTCCCATCAAATCTAGTTTCTAAGCCACAACAGAAACAACCAAAATAGCATGCTTTTATATACCATCCGTATTCGCCATGGGGTCCCAAGTCTTCACCGTAAGGTTGCTTAACTTACGGCAGGGCGGGGACTGGGCTAGCGCGGATGCAAAACATATAGAAACATCTACTAATATATATATATATATATATATATATATATATATCTCAACATCGAAGGGAGATAATAATCATCATAAGCAGATAAGAATCATCACAGGCATGCGAACAACAATATGGAATAGCGGATAAACATGGAGCCCGCGTTTCATTTGAGCCGTAAGTGAAACGCAACGTTCCTCAGTTGTGTGGATAGCCCATATATAGTCGATCCTAGACCCCTACGAGTGCAGCAAGCCACCTACCAATCCTAGAAACTGGGTAACATGCCCTCAATGAAATGAGTCCATCACCCGCCGCTTTCTAGAATCTGGTAGCTTGTGCACCCCTCCATGGGTCGAATCCTAAAACCCATATAAGTGCGGTGAGCAACCCGCCAATTCTAGAGCAAGACGGCCCGGTCTTAACTCCATGAGATGGCCACCTGCTGCACTCTAGAGCCTGGCTACTGTAGCACTTCTCCTAGGTTAGTCCTAGTACAGAAATGAAATATATATAATGGTGATATCGACCGCATTCTGGTCGAGTGGCAATAAATGAACGTACATAATACGAAAATGGAAGCCACATGTTGGAGCTCATCCCGAACAAATGAATACAACATAATAAATCAAAACTATACAAGCAATGCGCGAGGGGCTATCTGACATGACAATCCGACTAAGCCATAATCAAGATATATATGCACAGAAACAAGTAACTGAAACAAGCGTGTAATCCCGTCTAATTGAGCATATAGCAATTAGACAACATTAACAACACATCCTTGCACGCAAACAAAGTCACGACATTATAATTCCAAAACACAATTAGCGCACATCCCAAATTTACCAAGGATCAAAAACTAAGTGCACTAAGCATTCAAAGAAATCGAGTTTTGAGCCAATTCGGAAGTCCGAATCAAAACGAAACTCGTCCGAACCTTCACGGGGAGTTGGAGCACAAAATTAACTTCGAGTCGGGGGGCCTAAAGGGGATACCCCATGCTCAAAGCCACCACAAGGTGGCAAGGGGTGAGGCAGACCCGAAACTGCCTATGGGGGGCAGTTACGGGTCCCCACCGCTAAGACCACATTGTGGTGGTCTTGGGGAGTGGGCCCAGCCATTCCGTCCCCCCTACGGTCTTTCCGAGGTGCCCACACACCACCTCTTGGCTTCTCAGTTCAAACTGAGAGCCCGCGAGGTGTACCAACATCTCAAAACTCAAAAATTTGGTACTGTTTTTTCGACAGTTTTTGATGTCCTAAAAAACGCGAATTCTAATATCGTAAAGAGCTATTTTAAGGTATTTGGGAGGCTCTAATACCGCTGTAGGGTTCCTTAGTGCCCACGGCGCAGCGGAGGCACAGATGGCGAAACAAAATTTCAAGAAAACACGAAGGAATCCCGAACCTAGAATCGATCTAAACTCCTAAACTAGCAAACCAAGCATACAAAGATACGGAAAACTACCTTCGACGCGTGTCCACCCAATCGTGGAAGACCCCTCTAAATTTCGTGTATGATGTCCGGATCGAGCTTGAGTTTTGACCGCCCTTGCCGAAGAAGATCCACCTGAGGGAACCCGATCCATGCTCCGGCTTCACCAAGTGAAGCGACTGACGCTCCAAGCTCGCTATGAATGGAGTGTGGAGATGTAGGAATACTTTCACTATATTTTTCTCTCTCTTCTAAGCTCAAATGAGCTACCTAAAAGAAGGAGGAGAAGGTGAAGAAGAAGAAGCCAAGGAAAAATGGCCAAGTCTTTTGTGTGAAGAAAAACTAGCAAGCAAAGAATGAATGGCTTGATTTTTGCAACCATGGAAGAATAGTGTATCCAAATGAAATATATCATATAATAATCAACCCATACCTCTCCACCATACTTCTTTACACCTCATCCTCCACCTCATTTTTGATTTTCTATAAAAGAAAAATCAAGAAATGAAGTGTCCATCTTCTAGAACAAATTCCGTATAAATACGGAATACAACTCGGTATACGTACAGAAATACATATACACGTATTTGTACAAAAATAAAAATAGCCAAGAGAGAGATAAAATGAATAGTGAACAATAATACTAGAATATACATATTAAAAATATATATATAAATTATTAAATAAAAATCTGATTTAATAATCCGGCTTAATCCTATACCGCTAGTATTATCAACCGTCCAATTAAAATCCGTGTAACATGTACACATATTTAATCGGACACCTGTATGCACCAACATACGCCATCTACATCATATTGCCTGAACTAGGAAAACCCTCTGTGTGGGACTCTAAAGACTTAAAAATACACTTGCAGTGATTTACTAGATAAATCCAAAAACCACAAGCACGTCGGCGGCACTATCGGTACGTAACGGCTACCCAGGTATCTGTCAAAAGGTAGGTCGGCAATCAAGTCCATCCGGACCTTACTGAGCCTGAATGTGATAATCTCCGTACTGTCCAGTCTCTTCATCTGAGAGCATCGCTCACCAATTTTTGGGGGTGGAAACATCAAACCCCTAATAACACGATAAGTCGTGTCAGAGTCAAGCTCATTACCAACCGAGAAACAACTGAACTCATATCAGTAAATCTCATCTACCGTGGCTACGAATTTAGGATGATAGCCAACCCAACACAGCACGACATTGACTCCTAATATTAGGAGAGGCGAATCCCGGACAATCGCTCACTGCCTCCATATGGCTCGGGACTGTACCTAACTGAAACATGTTTGCACGACTCCTTTGAGCCGTGATAGGGTAGTAATCAAAGTACAGTGCGAACTCACATGAGACAAATGGCGATCTCAAGTCAAAAGACTAACCTGTACTAATGCCACTCGAGAACTTCCATTTGACGGTAGATATAATACGATCTAGAAGTTCTTGGCGAGTCTGTCTAGTGTACTTACCTCCAGTGAGCACATGTATACTATCTTAGGTGACATAATACCAATGGCTTGTGAGACTGCCACCGTCCCTCGTCGAGGTCCCGAAACGTATACACTATTCTACACCGGAATATGAATATTGATGCCCAGTCTCGATACTCCCACGACTAGGGACATTTAAGGATGTGCTTTTAGACCACCCAGCTCTTACGTATATGATCTCCATTATAATGCTGGTAGTCAAGCAAGAATCCTACGGACTTCATCATTATGTATTAGCGACACGTAATAACAAGTAAAACGTGTACACATCGATGATAAAGACAAACCAGATAACATACTATCATTTCGAGTAAGATTGTTTTACCTATATAGGTCCTCCCTCAATTATCATAATTGCATGCCTGTAATTACAATAATTGTCTTGAAGGCACTATATCCAAAAATTCATATCTTGTATACATGTTGATAAAGCCCATAGGATCCTTGCTTGACTACCAGCGTTTTGATGGCAATCATACTTGTGGGAGCTGGGTGGTCAATAAGCACATCCTTAAAATGTCCCTAGCTGTGGGAGTATCGAGACCGGGTATCGATACTCCAGAGTAGACTAGTGTATACATATCTAGACCCTGACGAAGGGTGATGGATTGGTCTTGCGGCTATTGGTGTGGTGCACCTAAGATTGTATACAGTTGCTCACTGGGGGTGAGTACACTGGATGAACTCGCTGAGAACTGCCTAGATGGTATTATACCTAGCGTCAGATAGTAGTTCTCTGGTGACATGAGTGCAGATAGTCAGTCGACCTGAGGTCGTCATATATCTTATGTGAGTTCCTACTGTGATTTAATTATTACCTTATCATAGCTCTACTGAGTCGTGTAAATAGGTTTTAGTTGGGTACAGTCCCGAGCCACATGGAGGCAGTGCGCGACTTTTTGGGATTCGTCTCTCCCGGTAAAGAGAGTCGATATCACGCTGTGTTCGGTTGACCAACACCATAAGTCCCTGACCAGGGCGGATTGAGAATTACTGGTAGTTGGACCAGTAGATTCTCAGATGGTCTTGAGCTACACCTGCATGACTTGTCAGGTTATTAGGGGTCTGACGTTTTCCACCCCCTAGACCCGGCATGCGATACTCAAATACGAACAGACCGGACTGTATGGAGATTGTCACGAACAGGCTCAGTAGAGGTTCGGATGAGTTCGCTCGTTGGCCTTCTTTTCGAAAGGTATTTAGGTAGCCGTTACATACAGCTAGTGCCACTGACGGACTTGTGGTTAAACACACTGCCAGCGTACTGTCGAGTCTTCAGAGTCCCACAAATAAGGTGTCCCTGGTTCAGGAGAAACATGAAGAAGTCGTATGGTTTTACGTTCAGGGTCCCGATCATAAACGTGTACTAGCAACACGGATGATATTAAGACAGATAATACTAGTGGGCTTACGATTAAGCCGCATTCTAGTATTATATTATTGGATTATTTTTATCTTTTTGTATTCGTATTTTTTGGAGTAAGAATACGGGTATGTATATACGGTGAGGGCATTCTTGTAAGTTTACAAGAGATGCTTCTAGAAAGGGACACCTCATTTTTTGTTTTATCTATTTTTGGAAAATAGATTAATGAGGTGGAAATGGAGATATTTGTGGCATGATTGAAACATGACTAATTCTTTTGTTTATTTCATTTGACTTTACTATTCAAGCATGGTTGTATTTTTCTATGGAAAAATATTGCATGCTTGATTATTGGAAAAGAGTTAGCCATTCTTCTCTTGCTCACAAGACTTGGTCATTTGTGTTTTATCATTCTCTCTCCATTTTGCTCTCTTCCTTCTTCCTCAAACCCTAACCCTCACATGTGTTGTGAATCCTAGTGTTCTTTAAGATAAAATATTCCAATTAACTCTCTATATCTCCTAAGCTACCTAGATTAGAAAACTATATACTTTAATTATATCATTCTTGAGGTTGGAGCTTGATCCATAGACTCTCAGGTGAATCATCTTCAATACGAGGAGGCCGATGAACAAGCTTGATCCACATCTTTTGGGATCTCAAGAAGAGGAGAAAAAGACCCGAAGGACAAAATTCTTGGAGGTATAAAACTCTATCATAGTAGTTTAGAAGCTCTATGTGTTTTGCTAGTTTTGGTTTCTGAAAGATCTTGGATGTTTGGTCGATGTTACAAAGTATAAAATTGTTTTTTGTAAATTCCGCCAACCCACAAACCACATGGAGTGTGCGACATCGACTTTCACTGGTATCAGAGCCTACTTAAACCTTAACTATCTAGTTAGCAAGTATTTAGAACTTCGATCGACGGAAAACATCATAATTGCATTTCCATTTAATAGCTTGCTGTCCAAATTTTAAACTTGTTCAAAAAATATTTTCAATGACGTTAAAATTATTTTCAGGCATTTATAGAACCAAGAAAAAAATTTGAGCACATGAGCTCACAATTCGAACGCTAATCCGCGGCCAAATAAGACATTTGGCCCCAGATCCGCGGCTTAATTGTGGCTAAGGTGCTCCTAATTTTTTCTGTGGTTCAGAATCATGGAAATGAGATTTTTGGTAAATTTGGATTTTGCCCAGATTTGTTTGTGTACTGGTTTGTACATGGGGTAAATGCGGGAAGTTTTAATCGATCGAATTCTAAATTCTTTCTTAACCTTGTATTTTCTTTGTATATGCGTTGTTAAACGTCTACTAATTGCTATATGTCGATTAGTGGGGGTTGCATATATCTTGTATGTTGTTGATGGTTTGTGGATATGAAGTGTTGGATCGTCGTGAATGAATTGCCGGGAGATATGAGAAGAGTGTTCTTTTCTTTCATTCATGTATATTTGTAAATTTATGTAATACTCTTTTGCAGGGCACATCCGGGATGAGGTTGTAGCCACCGTTGTATTATTTTATTTACTTTTTCTTGCACCTAGAATAGAACCAAGGAGGGGAGCACAAACTACAAGCTTCTTGAAGTGCCGAGTGGCCAACTTATTTTATTGAGGGAGGTTGCTTTACTTCGGAAATTTGGCGGATAGTTTGCCGCACCTATAGGATGTTAGTGATATATGCCTTAGAGGCCATTATTGTATCATACTGGTTTATATATTACTTAATGGAACCTTGGGATATACACGGATATAGTAACAGTTTTTCTAAAAATGGTAGTATGCTACCTGGTTTATTTCTACCTCAATATGTGCATGTGTTTCTTTTAGCATATCACTTATACATATTGGTAGATGATTCATGTGTCAAAATTATTTCTAAACCGCAATCAAGAACGGCGTCGTTTGGTAGCTAGCCGGTGAGTACGGGTCGGTCTACAGGGATGTTGTGAATTTCCTAGTTGTTCTTACGAGCTAATTCCGATGGGTGTCGGATTGATTAAATCTAAAAACTAAATCTATCTAGATCTAAATCTTGCTGGGGTTAGGTCTAGGGTAGGTTTGGAAATGTAAATAAATCTCACCGCTTTCTATACCCAAATTAAGATCTATGAGGTGTTATGGTAATTATTAATAAAGAGGATTAGAACCATTCGAGAAGATGTTTCTTCCTCTAGGTTCTTGTCCTTCCTTTATCAATCCTTACCCTAACCTCCATGGAAAACACGCTCAACCGGGCCTTTATACTACGGTATCACCGCTACCTCATGGGATAGGGTGCCGTAGGGAGCGGTGTGTGCATGTATGCATGGAGTCCTATTGATTATATGTGATGGGCAAGAAAGGAATGAGAGATTTCATCTCTCAAAAGCCTTCCCCAAAGCTAACCCTAACAAGCGAGGAGACTACTCGTTCATTAGGAAATTGAAGAACATGCTATCTACCTATCTAGGGCAAGGAATTAAAGATCTAAACTAGGGCAATTAAATAAAACTACTTACTTTACAGATGGCTCTCTCCAAACATTTACATAGGGTTGTCAGATCTGAATAGATGATATGAAAAGAGGCATCGATGCTCTCCAAAAGAAATCTGAATTTTATTAATGAAAGGAGGCATAACCTAATACAAGAATTTGGGTCTCTATTTATAGGATATTGTTAGTTATATGTATGCCCTAGAGGCCATTACTGTACATAGGATGTATATTGTAGTGGATGCTGGGACATATATAGGGAGGACTTTCTTGCTCGACATGATAGTATGCTATCTGGTTACCCTTTACCTTAATGTGTATGTTGATTGCCTCTCTGTTACATGTTGGTAAAGACCTTAGGATCTGTACTTGACTACCTGGACTATGTTGCGGATCATACTAGTGGGGACATGGTAGTCCATAAGTACATCCTTCAAAGTCCCTAGTCGTGGGTGTATCGAGACGGGGCATCGATATACCAGAGTAGACTAGCGTGTACCTTCTCGACCCATACAGATCGGCGATGGATGATCCCATATCCATTGGTGTTTGACATCAGAGATAATATACGGGTGCTCAGTAGAGACTGGGTACACTGGACGGACTCGCCGAGAACTCCCAGATGGTATTATACCTCACGTCAGATGGCAGTTCTCTGGTGACACTGGTACAGAGTAGTCTGTTGACCCGAGATCGTCATAGAGTCTTGTGTGGTTCCCACTGTGCTTTGATTTCCATCTTAGAGGGCGTGCAAAACGGTGGTTTTTGGGTACAGTCCCGAGTCACATGGAGGCAATGAGCGATAGGAGGGGATTCGTCTCTCCCGGTATAAGGGGGTTGATGTTGTGCTGTGTTCGATTGGCTATAACCGGAAATCCCTGGCCAGGGTTGCTGAGATTTACTGGTAAGTGTTACCAGTAGTTTCTCGAATTGTTATAGACCTCATATCGACACGACTTATCGAGCTATTGGGGTCTGACGTTTACCACCCCTAGACGAGATATGCGACATATCAGACGATCAGACCGGACTGTACGGTAGTGTTACTGGTTGGATTCACTGGAGTGTGAGCGGGCGTGCTCGTCGATCTTCAGATCGCTCAATACCCGGGTGGTCGTTACGTTTAGCAGACCGCTTGCGGCTTGTGGGTGTTTGATATGATCATCATCTGCTGCCGGCGTATTGACGAGTCTTTAGAGTCCTACACAGAGGTTTCCTGGCTCAAGAGAAACGAAATAGGAGCGCATATGAGATATGTGCGGGACCGAGAATAATGCGTGTATGTGATACCGTATTTCATTCTCGCGAAGAATGTGTCGTATGGTTATATGCGATATAATCTAGTTATCGAATCGAGGGTTGATTCGATAAGCCGATACATTGGATACTAGTCGGTTATATGCGATATGACCGGATCATTAAATCAAGTGTTGATTTAATGATTTAATGCATAATTATATATTTGATATATTACTTTGCATTAGCTAGTATAGGTTCACTTTATATGGATTTTCTCACTCGATGTGCAAGTTGTATATGTGATATACTTTTGTGCATATTCATTGTATCATGTTTGATGATACATGTTGAGTTATGCTTATGTAAAGATTAAACCATGGTTATATGAATAGTTAGGGTTTTATATACTTATTCATTTATTTATATTCATTATTCATTTAAGGAAAAGAAAAGAAAAATGGTGGCATTCTTTTGTTCATTCATGAAGCTTCATGAATACTTTGACTTAGTCACCATTTTTGTCTTCATTCCTAACCTAACCATTCACTTAACTTGGGTTTAGTCTCTACACATAACCATGGTCATGTTATGATAAAGATTGGATTATTCTTTTCTTTTTAATTAACTTATCATAACTTTTTCATTTTCTTCTTCTTCTTCCTCACAAGAAGAAAGCTCTCTTCATCAATGGTGATTGATGTTTTTGACTGAGAAATCCAATTCTAAAGTGAACCCAACTCCTATTTCTTCATCCTCTACCTCTTGCCAAGTAGTAGAGTGTGTTTACTTCACAAGTTTCTTGACTTGGTGAAGTCGGAGCTTGATTTAGCGATGCCTCGACGTAGATCATCTTCGGCATGGACATCGACGACCTAGCTCGCCTATTCTCCGATGAAGCCGACGCTAGAGCCCGGATTCTTTTTAGACAGCGGAGATGACTTCGTTGCGGAGCTATGGAGGTAGAGCACCGGATCTATAAAGGTTGTATTTCCGATTACCCATTAGTTAAATAGTTAACTAGCTTTTGTTTCGCCTAGATTTCTAGCAAACGATCCGTAGTCGGGTCTCTCGGCACCTAGATTTTTTGAAATTGGCATGGTTGATGCCTTGTGAGACCTCACTTGTGTGCCTAGGAATCCTACAGTGGTATCAGAGCCTAGCTAGAGCCTTAGGCGAAGTCTAGACGGAGTTTGAAACTCGGACGAACCGAAAACACGAACCCAAAATTGCTCTCTGTCCAGATTTTAAAAATGTGGATTTTTCAGTATTAAAAATATCCATAAAATCAAGCAGGGTTTTCTAAGAATTACTGTAAATTTCGTGGGCCTAAGTCAACTTTTCCACCGCGGAACCGCGGCACGTGCTATGCATGCCGCGGCGGTTCAGCGGCGGTTTTGTCGTTTTGTGCATTTTGTTTTTCACAGTAATTCTCAGATTTCTGTGCTGATTTTCCTGGGATATTTTAATATTTATTATACAGTTGAGTTTTCAGGGGTTGTTTTGGGTTTTCATGAGTTCGATCGGATTATCAAATTTTGTCTGTGTGGCTTTCCAGATAAATTTTAAAATATGTTAAAAAGTTCGACCGGATATAAATACCCTATTTTTCCCCTGTCGGGAAATTTCCAAGTGTTGGATTTTTCCGTAGTTTAACGACGTTCTAAGTAGTGCAAGTAACGCGATGGACCCTCTAGAAGACAACAAACCTTAACTCGATTATGTGACCGTCTTGAACTGCCCTTTGAACCTTCGGGTTTGGGGCAGTACGGCGTGCCACATGTGAGGCGTTGGCTTGACCCTTCTACGGCTGGACCGTTGGTACTGAGGCACGAATTGAATGTTGTTAGACTTGTTTCATGTGTTGATCTATATCGGGAAAACTTGGGTGTTCGATTGTTCGATCGGAAAGTTTAATATTTTCTATTTATCCGGAATGTGATACAACAATTGGAATTCACAAGAAGTTATGAGATAACTGAATGAATGTTATAAATCTAGCAATTTAGTCTCACTTGATCGGTTGCCACGGAATTTTGATGTGATCAGAAGTCCGTCGCAATCACGTAGTGTACGCGGATACTCGCCGGGTAAACTTAATAGACAGCCTCACTCCATAGCCCCGACCAAGTGACTGTAGGAGAACCCCGTCGCCGAAAGCATCCGTCCGGGTGCTCGCGGTAGCGGTGTTCCGTCTTGGTGCACTTCGTCGACGGTATCGGGGGTGCGGCCGCCTACTAAAGTTTGCGACGAGTATTCGATCAGACTGTCGGGAATCTTGTTGAATTCCCCGACTTGATATTGAAAAGTGTTTTCGATTTTGAGACTAAAATGCGGGGTTTATAATTGTTAGGCATGCGATGTCTAAATAATTCATTTGGTCAGGCATGCGATGTCTGAGGTGGTTGCGGATTCCAACTGTTGTAGTTTTACACTTTCTTTTCTGTGACCGTAAGTGTAATATGTGATATCGCCGGTTTCGTTGCTATATGTCAACGACAATTGGGATGCGCATATTTATTTACGTTGATGACATGTGATGTTATGTGTTGCTGGATATGTTATATTGGATTGTCGTGTTTGAATAGCCGGGGGTTTTTATGTGAGATGAGTGTTTTTCATTTTCATTCATGTAAAAACTTGTATGTAATATTCTTTTATTGGGGCGCTTCCAGGTTGCGGAAGTTGTCACCTGTTGTATATTATTTACTTTTCCGCACTAGGATAGACCCAAGGAGGGGAGCACAAGTAACCGGGTTCTGGAGTACAGTGGGAGACCAACTCGAGGAGTCGGGTCCGGGTCTCCTAACTCCAGAATTGGTAGGGTTGCTTGCCGCTCTCATAGGGGTCTAGGGGTGTGGGTTGGCCATTCATCACGACCGTGGAATCCGTGTTTTATACTGGCTCGTATTGAAAACACGGACGTCCTAGTATATTCAATATTTCATATGTTTATTCTGCTGTGATATCTGTGATGTGTTTCTGTGATGGATATAATATATATTATATATGATATATTATATAGACGTTACTTATGTTTTACACCCGTGCTAGCCCTGCCCTGCCCTGTCTTTAGTTACCTAACCTAACGGTGCACGAGGGGACATCGAGGCGAATGCGGATGGCATAAGTGTACGTCATATCTATCTGTGATGTTTAGGTATTTAAATGATGGGACTTCATTAATGTGATTAATGAAATATAAGAAACCTAAGATGTTGTAGAATCGAATTTCAAAATAAAACAGGTAGCTACAGTTCTTGCTTTGCACAGCGGTATATGTGATATATCCTGCACCTTATTCGATGAGGAAAGGACCGAGATCCCTTCACCGGGAGTGACTCCTTTAGCAATAACTGGCAGATGCTACACACTCAGTTTGTCTTTTGATTGCTTTTAAGAGTTTTTGCTTTGCACAGTGATATATATGATATATCCCGCACCTCATTCGACGAGGAAAGGACCGACGATCCCTTCACCGGGAGTGACTCCTTTAGCAAAACTAGAAAAGCCTAAAAAACACTCCATTTCAAAATTCATTCGATCCTACAACGATATTAAGTTCATTACGCAATAGGTTTTCAGAAAAACCTGTCGTAGCCCTCCGTCATTTCAGATAAGTTGTATATAGTATTCGTGCTGCATTTGTTGGCTTTCGTCAAGGTGCAGTGTGCGGTAGCTATATGCTGCTTATCTGCTAGCATACGATGCGATTGGATTAGGGTAGTCGTGCGGCTTTGTTGGCTTTCGTCAAGGGTCGTGCGGGTGGGTTTAATTCGATCAAGAAATGTACGGGTTGAACTTGACTAGCGGGCTATGGTTTGTTGGCTTTCGTCAAGGTCATAGCACGTTAGGGGCAAAATATTATCGGGAATTTCAAGTGTTGAAATTTGCAATGAGATTGCATACCTTCTATGAGATAGTTGGATCCCGATACCTGCTGCGAGTAAGAGTTACTCCTGGGAGAGTTTTATACATTACAATTAGCCGATCAAGTAGGTGTCTAGAAAGGTGTTAACGAGGTTACGCCTCTGGGAAAATGAGGTTTACATTAATTAGGTTCGTGCGAAAGAATGGGGGACCTCCCTCAAAGTACCGACACTGGCCTGGCTGAAAGATTGGCGAACTTGTAGTGTGTAATTAATCCCGGCTAGTCTTTCCTTTTAGGGTTTGAAGGAAGATTTGATAAAAAGCAGTGGGAGCCATCCTGATTAGATAAAATTATAACCAATCTATTCTTGCAAGAGCGCACGCTGAGTGTTTTCTTCTCTCTCTCTCCAGGTAGCGACCATATCACGCCTTAATCAAGATAATAATACGGATATTTGACCGAACCCGCTTGTTATACTGAGCTGGGGAACGTTGGTCCCGCTCCAACTTATAATTGTTATAAGACAGAGCAGGAAATTGGGGAATACCAGATTTCCCGTGCCGCCCAAACGAAGAGAGTGCATGCTGATGCATCATCTTCGGGTGTGTTCATTATACAGAACTGTTTCTCAGTATCTTTTACGTCCTGGGTATGTGATACCAGATCAGGATCCCAGATATGTAATCTGTTACATAGGGCTACAGATAGGTAGAAAAACTGAGAACGGGTGATAAGTTTCATGAGACAGAAAACGGGGCAAGAGTTGCAGCCAAGTCTGTTGGTCACTGTCACCCTGTATTACAATACATTGATTCTGAACGAATGTTATTAGATACCGAACCTGATATAAAAAATCATATCAGTCTCTTTATTAGTAAAGAAATGATAAAATTTTGTATTGATGGATAATGTTTTGAACATTTCCTATATCAAAAGTTGATCGGTTCAGGCACGTTATCTAAAAGCATTGATGTTCTAAATCAAACTACAGTTCTTAGTATATGGAACACACACAAGAGGAAGAGTTCAGAAATGAACGAATCCTTCTTGAGGTATTGTAGACTAGGTCAGATCAATGCGACCCGACTGGCTAGAGTTACATAAAGATGCATATTTAAATTAGTTTGAACTTACATCTTGTGAAACTCGCCAGTCATGTCACAAAGATAAAATGACACTAGCTCTGTTTATTGGAAACAGAGAAAGAGTTAGTGAACTCTTGGGATGATACATGTTGATGTATGTAGTTCCCCTGTCTACACATGCCAAGACCGGTTCTTTGTACTTCATTACATTCTCTGATAATCTCTCAAGATTCAGACATATGTTCCTGTTGAAACACAAGTCTGAACCTTTTGAGATATTCATAGAATATAAGTTAGAAGTAGAGAACCAGAATACGGGTAAAAGTATTATGTCCTTTGATGTGATCAAGGAGGAGAATACTTGAGCACGGAATTCCTGGACCATTCTAAAGGGGAATGAGATTCTCTCTCAGCATTACTCCTCCGTATACACCATAGCACGATGGTATATCGGGGCGGAGCACATACACCCTATTTGATATGGTGTGCTCTATGATGAGTACTACTGAGTTACCTGTTTCCTTTAGGGAGTTATGCACTTATGAAGTTACATACCTATTGAATAGGGTTCCAATCAAATCAGTTGCCTACCACTTCATATGTGATATGGTATGGGAAGAGCCCATGTCTTAAGTTAGTTAAGATTTGGGGTTGTCCGGGCTATGTCTAAAAGCAAAATCCGGACAAGCTCGAGGCAAGGTCTGTAATGTAGAACTGGAAATGTTCCAGCCATACAAACTGCAGCTGATGATTTGGTAGAACCAAAGGATTCAATAGTTACCAACGAACCTCAACCTCTCCGCCGATCTAGTAGGGTTCCTCACCCACCTGAGAGATACTTCGGTTTCTCTATGACAGTGGGAGCGAGGATTGCCTCATGAGATGATGACCCAACTAGTTTCGAGCTGGCCATCAGGAGTGGGACTCTGTAAGAATGGCTGGATGTTTATCGATCTGAGATGGAATCCTTATACACCGACAAAGTATGGACGTTAGTTGCTATATCTGAAGGGTTAAATCCCCATCAGGAGCAAGTATATCTTGAGAAGATTACTTGGTGTACATGGAAAAGTTGAGACTTTCAAAGCTAGACTTGTTAAAGGTTTTCGTCATTGACCAGGCGTGGATAATGATGAAACCTTTTCCCGTACCTATGCTTAAGTCCATCCAGATCCTAATTGTCACGGCTACATACCATGACTACGATATCTGGTGGTTGGGTGTCTTGACTGCTTTTCTAAATGATGATTTAGAAGAGAGTTTCTATAAGTACACAGCCAGAGGGCTTCATAGACAGTGGGAGCAGCGGAAACGTGTGCAAGATGCTTTATAGGATAAAGCAGGCATCGCGGAGTTGGAACATCTGTTTTGATGGATTAGTCAAAGAAGTTGACATCATCAAAATGGTAGATAAACCTTGTATATACAAAAAGGTGGTAGGGAGTATGGTGACGATCCTCGTAGAGTACGTGGATGACATACTCTTGATAGGGAAGGAGTTTCCTATGCTACACTCGGTCAATCTCCGTTTATCACAATGATTCTCCATATAGGATCATAATGATACCTACTAACTCCTGGATTTTGGATCGATGAGATAGATCTAAATGGATGTTAGGATTCTCACTAGTTGTAGTGAGATGGTATCAATCGATCCTGGAGAGAATCACTGGAAGGGTTCCAGGGTGATAAAGACGACTGAATGTCAGTCCCAGGCATTGTCTTTACCCTCAGTAAAGGGACGGTATGTTGGAAGAGTTCCAAGCTAGATACCGTGGCATACTAGACGATAAAGGCAGGATACATCGCTACTTAAGATGCTACCAAAGAGGCTATTTGGGTGTATATTGGTTCATGAGATGAACTACGTTCCTACCATTGTGAGACAATGGAGTTGTGGCTCATGCCGAGGAACGCCGGTCCCATCAGTGATCCAGACATATTCTAAGGCAGTATCACTTGATCATGGAGATGATTGATCTCCAGGGAGATCGAGGTTAGGAGAGTAGACTCAGAGGACAACACAGCGGATCCACTCACAAAGGCCTGTTCCCAGAGAGAGACTTTTATGGGATGGTTGAGTATGAGATACTACAACCACTGCTACAGATGGCCCTAGTG
Source organism: Agapanthus africanus (assembly GCA_030015575.1). Lineage (NCBI taxonomy): Eukaryota > Viridiplantae > Streptophyta > Magnoliopsida > Asparagales > Amaryllidaceae > Agapanthus > Agapanthus africanus. The sequence goes on along the minus strand of JASDDO010000024.1, from coordinate 833,063,279 downwards.
CAAGTGGAAGATTGTTAGTTATATGTATGCCCTAGAGGCCATTACTGTACATAGAATGTATATTGTAGTGGATGCTGGGACATATATAGGGAGGACTTTCTTGCTCGACATGATAGTATGCTATCTGGTTACCCTTTACCTTAACGTGTATGTTGATTTCCTCTCTGTTACATGTTGGTAAAGCCCTTAGGATCTGTACTTGACTACCTGGACTATGATGCGGATCATACTAGTGGGGACATGGTAGTCCATAAGTACATCCTTCAAAGTCCCTAGTCGTGGGTGTATCGAGACGGGGCATCGATATACCAGAGTAGACTAGCGTGTACCTTCTCGACCCATACAGATGGGCGATGGATGATCCTATATCCATTGGTGTTTGACATCAGAGATGATATACGGGTGCTCAGTAGAGACTGGGTACACTGGACGGACTCGCCGAGAACTCCCAGATGGTATTATACCTCACGTCAGATGGCAGTTCTCTGGTGACACTGGTACAGAGTAGTCTGTTGACCCGAGATCGTCATAGAGTCTTGTGTGGTTCCCACTGTGCTTTGATTTCCATCTTACCACGTCCAACAGGGCATGCAAAACGGTGGTTTTTGGGTACAGTCCCGAGTCACATGGAGGCAATGAGCGATAGGAGGGGATTCGTCTCTCCCGGTATAAGGGGGTTGATGTTGTGCTGTGTTCGATTGGCTATAACCGGAAATTCCTGGCCAGGGTTGCTGAGATTTACTGGTAAGTGTTACCAGTAGTTTCTCGAATTGTTATAGACCTCATATCGATACGACTTATCGAGCTATTGGGGTCTGACGTTTACCACCCCTAGGCGAGATATGCGACATATCAGACGATCAGACCGGACTGTACGGTAGTGTTACTGGTTGGATTCACTGGTGTGCGAGCGGGCTTGCTCGTCGATCTTCAGATCGCTCAATACCCGGGTGGCCGTTACGTTTAGCAGACCGCTTGCGGCTTGTGGGTGTTTGATATGATCATCATCTGCTGCCGGCGTATTGACGAGTCTTTAGAGTCCAACACAGAGGTTTCCTAGCTCAAGCGAAATGAAATAGGAGCGCATATGAGATATGTGCGGGACCGAGAATAATGCGTGTATGTGATACCATATTTCATTCTCGCGATGAATGTGTCGTATGGTTATATGCGATATAACCTAGTTATCGAATCGAGGGTTGATTCGATAAGCCGATACATTAGATACTAGTCGGTTATATGCGATATGACCGGATCATTAAATCAAGTGTTGATTTAATGATTTAATGCATAATTATATATTTGATATATTACTTTGCATTAGCTAGTATAGGTTCACTTTATATGGATTTTCTCACTCGATGTGCAAGTTGTATATGTGATATACTTTTGTGCATATTCATTGTATCATGTTTGATGATACATGTTGACTTGTGCTTGTGTAAAGATTAAACCATGGTTATATGAATGGTTAGGGTTTTATATACTTATTCATTTATTTATATTCATTATTCATTTAAGGAAAAGAAAAGAAAAATGGTGGCATTCTTTTGTTCATTCATGAAGCTTCATGAATACTTTGACTTAGTCACCATTTTTGTCTTCATTCCTAACCTAACCATTCACTTAACTTGGGTTTAGTCTCTACACATAACCATGGTCATGTTATGATAAAGATTGGATTATTCTTTTCTTTTTAATTAACTTATCATAACTTTTTCATTTTCTTCTTCTTCTTCCTCACAAGAAGAAAGCTCTCTTCATCAATGGTGATTGATGTTTTTGAGTGAGAAATCCAATTCTAAAGTGAACCCAACTCCTATTTCTTCATCCTCTACCTCTTGCCAAGTAGTAGAGTGTGTTTACCTCACAAGTTTCTTGACTTGGTGAAGTCGGAGCTTGATTTAGCGATGCCTCGACGTAGATCATCTTCGGCATGGACATCGACGACCTAGCTCGCCTATTCTCCGATGAAGCCGACGCTAGAGCCCGGATTCTTTTTGGACAGCGGAGATGACTTCGTTGCGGAGCTATAGAGGTGGAGCACCGGATCTAAAAAGGTTGTATTTCCGATTACCCATTAGTTAAATAGTTAACTAGCTTTTGTTTCGCCTAGATTTCTGGCAAACGATACGGGTCTCTCGGCACCTAGATTTTTTGAAATTGGCATGGTTGATGCCTTGTGAGACCTCACTTGTGTGCCTAATAACCCTACAGATAGAAACCCTAGGATTACAATTGACTCGCATATCTGCTATTACAAAAATACCCCTTAAGAAAAAGACCTATTCAACGCCCGCCAGTGCTTCTGGAAATTCGCACCGACACGGGCAATAGACGGCCGCGGATCCGCGGCCGAAGCCCATGTTTGGCCGTGGATCCGCGGCCGTATGTGGGCTTTGTGGGCTCTTTTTACTGGTAGTTGGTCTGTTGCATTTTGGCTACTTTTTTCTTCACTTTGTTTCTCAGGTAGGCTTCTAGTTCTCTTCCAGATTCCACAGTGAATAATTACAGTGGACTTTTACCGTTGCTTCGTGACGAAGTCTTGAACCTTGCGCTGCCTTGTACTTTATGAACTGATCTTTGTGTAGGCTTGATCAAGATTCCACCATTTATTGGTCTTAGTCTCACTTATGTATCGTCTTTTGTCTTTTTCACTGTTTTTGTCCCGAGAATCTGTAACCTGCAACTAAGTGGCAGACATGGGTCAAAGGCACCTGTTTATTTGTAAAATAACTAGGACTGGGGAATATAATAATGCAATATTATGGTATGAACAGTAGAGCCCTTAAGATCTTTGCTTGATTACCAGCGTTGTGATGACAGTCACTCTAGTAGGGGTTGGGTAGTCTATAAGCACATCCTATATAGGTCCCTAGTCATATGATTATCGAGATGGGGTATCGATACTCAGGAGTAGACTAGTGTATATGCTTCTCATCCCAGCAGGGGAGATGGTCTGTCCCACAGCCATTAGTACATCGTACTGGAGATAGTATGCAGGTGCTCATTGGGTTATGAGTACACTGGACAGGACTCATAGAGAACTGCTGGTGGGCACTATACTTATCTTCGGGTGGCAGTTCCCAGGTGACACGAGTACAGCTTAGTCCGTCGACTTGACACTGCTATTTCGCCTCGAGTGTGTTCCCATTGTTCTTAGATTACTACCCTACCATGGCTCAAAGGAGTCGTGCGAACAGTTAGTAGTTGGGTGCAGTCCCAAAGCACTTGGAGGCAGTAGCGGTTAGATAGGATCCGTCTCTCCCGGTATTGGAGGTTGATAACGCGCTGTGTTCGGAAAGCCATTACACAAAGTTCTTGGCCAAGGAAAGCGAGATATACTGGTAGGTACTCTAGTAGTTTCTCATGGTGTTTTGGGTTACACTCTAACATGACTTATTTCGCTATTAGGGGTCTGACGATTACCGCCCCTAGGCCTGATATGCAATACTCTTAAAGAAATAGACCGGACTATACGGAGATTGTTACGGATAGGCTCAGTAGGAGTTCGGATGAGTTTGCTCATCGGCCTTCTTATCGACACATACCTGGGTAGCCGTTACGTGCAGCTAGTACCGCTTGCAGCTTGTGGTTAAACCCACTACCAGAGTAGTTTCGAGTCCTTAGAGTCCCACACAGAGGGTTTTCCTGCATCGGACAAAAGATGTAGAAGCCGTATGGTTTTACGGCAGGGATTCGATCATATACGTGTACTTGTGCATGTATGATATTCGGGCAGATAATACTAGTGGGCTTTAGTTTAAGCCGGATCCTAGTATTATATTGATGAATTATTTTCATCACTTTTGTATTTGTATTCTTCGAAATACGGATACGGGTATGTATATACAGTTGAGGGGCATTTTCGTAATTTGCTCGAGAATGCTTCTAGAAGGAGACACCTCATTAGGGTTTTTATTGTTTTTTATTAAAAATTAATGAGGTGGAGAAAATGAGGCAGAGATATTTGTTGGATGAAGCATGACTCATTGTCTTGACAAAAGAGATATTTTGAAGCATGCTTGATTTTTTGTGAGATATTTATCACATAGAATATTGTATGCTTCATTATTCTTCTCACTTGAGCCTTCTTCATTCTATGCTCATTCTTCACTTGCTTTTCCTCAAGCTCTCCTTCTTCTTCCTCTAGCCTTTCATATCTCATGTGTTGAGAAAGCTAAGGCTATTAGAAACATATTAATCCATCTATACTCTCTACATCATCTAGGCCATCTAGATTAGCAAACTAGGTGACCTAGTTACCTCGGATTTGAGGTAGGAGCTCGGACTATAAACTCTCGGGCGGATCGTCTTTGACTCGAGGAGACCGACGAGGAAGTATCGACCTGTTACGATCCTCGGAGCTTATGATGAGGAGCAAGATAGCAAAGAAGACCCGAAGGACATGGTATCGTGAGGTATAACTTGTTTCCGAGTAGTTAACCTCTTAGTAGTTCGCTAGTTAGGTTTACCATCGATCCTGGAGTTCAAGTCGGTGTTTCGACACCCATAAAAATCATTTTTTATGTATTACGCCTCCCCGCGAACCCATGGGGTGCACGACATCAACTTACAGTGGTATCAGAGCCTACTAAACCTTTACTAGCTTGTTAGCAAGTAGTTAGAATATCGATCGTCGGAAAATCGCGAAAACAAAACACCCGAACGCTAACTTTCTGTCGATTTTTTAAACTGCTAGAAAAAGTATTTCAGAGGCATGAAAACTAAGAGCAGGGTATTCTAAGAACACAGCAGAAAAATGAGTCCATAACTCGTCAAGACCACCGCGGAACCGTGGCGAATCGGTGCGATTCGCTGCCGATCCGCAGCCGAGTTGTGGCCGAGTTGGCTCGTTTTTCCTCTGTGTTTCTTATTTTAATTGTATTGTTTTCTGGTATATTTGGTTTCTACCCAGTATTTTTCTTTGTGCTGGTTTGAACTTGGGGTAAACACGGAAAATATGTTTCGATCGAAATTCTAAAGTTCTTGGCTATCGGGTTTTCTGTGTTTGTTATATGATGCGAACGTCTACTAATCGCTATACGTCAGTTAGAGGGGGTTGCACATATCTGTGATCTGTGATATTGGTTTATGTATATGAACTTTATTGGATCGTCATGGTTGAATAGCCGGGGATGTGAGAAGAGGGTTTTCTTTCATTCGATATAAATTGTAAAGTGATGTAATATTATTTTGCGAGGCACATCCTGGTTGAGATTGTAGCCACCGTTGTATTTTTTTTACTGTTTTCTGCTCCTAGGGTAGACCCAAGGTGGGGTGCACAAACTTCCGGGTACTTTGAAGTGCCGAGTGGCCTACTCATTTTACAGAGGGAGGTTACTTCACTTCGGGTATTTGGCGGGTAGTTTGCCACACCCGTAGGGGTCTAGGGTGGGGTTTGGCTATTCATCATGATCGTGGAATCAGTCTTTCGTTACAGGCTTAAACGAAACGCGGAATTCCTAGTATATCCAATATGTTCATCTGTGATCTGGAATGCCTCTTATTGCGTGAGACGAATGGTTGTTATATATATGCTATATATTAGATGTTGCTTATGTTCTGCACCCACGCTAGTCCTGCCTCTGCTCTGGCGTTAGTTAAGTAACCTAACGGTGTTAGACGGGGCCCAGTGGTGAATGCGTATGGCATAAGTGGACGTGGTATTTTCGTTTCTCTCTGTTATGATAGGTATAAATGATGGGACTGCATTATTAATGTAAAGAAAATAAACCAAAGCTGAATCGTTGGAACACTTTCAAAACCACTCGGTTTTTTCAAAACAGCAGGCTTTTAAATGCGGAGCTTAAACCACTCCTTTAAAAGCTATCAGGTTCCTTCGATTAAATCAAGTTCATTACGTTCACGGTTTCGCCAAAACTAGTCGTAGCCCTCCGTCATTTCTGTTGAATATTCAGTAGTATTCAACCTATGTATTTTGACCTTCGCCAAGGCATAGTGATTGGTAGCTGCTGGATATTCATCTGTAGCATAGATAGATGCGTTGGTTTGGGACAGTCATACTACTATTTTGGCTTTCATCAAGGGTATGTACGGGTAGGTTCAAATTAACCTGGACAATGACGGGCAGAACTTGACATGTGACTTATGATATGTTGGCCTTCGTCAAGGTCATAAGAGCATGGGGCAAAAATCCACATCGGGAGTTTCTAAAGAAACCAAAACTTGCTAGTGATGCATACCATTTGAAGTGTGATAATGTTGGTAGGATTCCTTCAGGATTATCACACAATGATATTTGGAACCCGATCCTACTGTGAATATCCACTACTCCTCAGGAGATTTTTCAAAAAACAATCAATGCTATAAACCAAGTAGGTGTCTATAACGGTGTTAGCAGGGCTATGCCTCCAGGGAAAGAGGATGTGCAATTAAGGAACTACGTGAAAGCGTTGGAAAACCTCTCTCGAAGTACCAACACCAGCGTGGTTGAAAGGTTAAGCAAGTATTGTAGGGTGAGATTAATCCTGACTAATTCTTCTTTTATGGTTTGAGGAAGGATTCGAGATACAGTGGGAGCCAACGTGTTTAGATAAACTAAAAACCAATCTAAACTTGCAAGAGCATCATGCTAAGAGCTCTCTCTATCTCTATCTCTCTCTCTCAGTTACATCTAGATAATAAAATGACTGAGTTATAGTATTTGACAGGCAAAGATTTGTCCAGATGTTCATTACCTATGGCAAGCTGGACCACCTCATTACTACTCAAGCCCCTGTCGTCCTAGGTCCAGATTCCACTGTCGCGGATAATGATATCTGTAAGACATCGGAAAAGGACAATGCGAATGCCAAGTGTCTCGTGTTAGCCTCAGTAGATGGTGTAGACCAGAGGTAGCACGAGATGATGGACTTAGATTCCATCTTCCTCTATAATAAAGATTTATATGGAGAGCAATCTCGTATCGGAAAGTATGAGACCTTAAAGGAATTTCTTTAAGCGAGATTAGCTGTCACGTCATTTATAGGGGGCCACGTACCTACAATGATCAGCTATATTAAAAGGCTCATGTACCTGAAGACCACGTTTGAGAACGAGTCATATGCTGACTTGATTCTACAGTCCCTACCTTCTACTTACGCCCAGGGAAAGAAAGTTATACTTTCAGATGAGGGCACCTTGAAAGAAACCAGGAAGACACCTGCTCTGCTTATTGGGAAATCTTCCTCTTCTCGATCCAAGGCAAAAGCCAAGGGTGAGAAGAAGAAGACCTCCACAAAGCCGATAGGCGGTGTCTGTAAGGTAGAGGGACATAGAAGGGAAAAAGTTTCGGGGTTAACAGTAGGGAAGGAGGGATGTTCCTATTGTCACCGGAAAGGACATTAGCAGAATGAATGCAGGGTATGGAAACCTAGAATCCAGGATCTGAAGCATGTTGTGGTTTCGACTTCGGGTGTGTTTGTGATTGAAAACTGTATGTCAATTAACTCTACTTCCTGGGTACTAGACACCGAATCAGGATCTCATTTCTGTAATTCATTACAGGCTTTGAGAAACCGTAGAGTTATCAGGACAGGTGATATGACTCTCAGGGTTGCTAATGAGCATGGACACTGTATCCGTAGGGGAATATCACCTAAGATTGACAAGTTGGAAGATATTGATTTCACGTAACTGTTTGTATGCACCTCGTCTAGCTTGTAATATCATATCTGTATCTTTACTTTCTAATGAAGGATATGATTTTACATTTGTAAGCGATGTGGTTCACATCTACCTAAATCAAAGTTTGATTGGGTCAGATACACTAGAGGACGGTATATACATGTTAAATCAAGCTTAGGTTTTAAACGTCCAGAACATACTTAAAAGAAAGTCTCCAGAATTAAATAAGGCTTTCTTATGGTATTGTAGACTGGGTCACATCAATGAAACACAGTTGATGAAGTTACATAGAGAGGGATATTTTGATCCGTTCGAATATCAGTCTTATGCAACTTGTCAATCTTGTCTTATAGGAAAGATGAAAAAGACTCCGTTCACTGGACACAAAGTAAAAGCAACCTCGCTCTTGGGACTCATACACAGCGACGTGTGTGGTCCAATGTCTACACATGCACGAAGTGATTATTCCTATTTCATTACTTTTACGAATGATTTCTCTCGGTATGGACATGTCTTCTTGATGAAACATAAATCCGAGTCCTTTGAGAGATTCCGAGAATATAAGAATGAAGTGGAAAAACAAACCGGCAAAACTATCAAAACACTGAGATCTGATCGAGGTGGTGAATACTTAAGTACCGAGTTCCCGGGTTAATTAAAAGAGAATGGAATTCTCTCTCAGCTTACTCCTCCATACACACCTCAACATAACGGTGTAACGAAAAGGTGGAACAGAACCCTTTTGGATATGGTACATTCCATAATGAGTAACGCTGAGATACAGCAATCCTTCTGGGGTTATGCACTAGAATAAACTATATATCTTTTGAAAAGATTCCTACCAAGACTGTGCCTACCACACCATATCAGATGTGGAGTGGGAAGAAACCCTACCTTCAGTATCTGAAGATATGGGGGATGTCCAGCATTTTTAAAAAGAAAAAGCAGCATGCGGACAAGCTCAAAGCACGCTCAGTGCTTTGTAAAGTTTGTGGGATACCCAAAGAACTTCAGGGGGTATCTTTTCTATTATTCAGAGGAAGAAAAGGTTTTTATTTCTCGTCATGCCCACATTTCAGAAAATATAAAATATTATTTTTGGAATTTAATATTAAAATAATATATTTCGTGAAAACTCCCCGATTTGCGAATTTGGGGTTTTCGTAAAATAGTATAAATATATACCAATAATGGTGAAATAATTGGAGATTAAAATGATTTATTCATTTAAAACTATATTTATTGGATTTGGCATTTTTATAATTAATTATATGCAGTTTAAATAAAAACTTGATTAGTGTACTACTAATCGCAATTAGGCTAAATCCGTATTTTTATCATTTTCCATGGCTAGTGTACCATGGCATGAAGCATTTTGTTGCATGTTTCTTTAAGTTTGTTTGTGGTGTTGGTTTTATTTGGTTTAGATGAGAAAAAGAAAAGAAAATGAAAAAAGTGTGCATTATTGAGGAGAGAAAGAGAAGGGACTACATCATGACATGGGAGCATGCCATGAGAGAGAGTGAGAGTGAGAAAGAGAGAAAGAGAGAGAGAGAGAGGGAGAGGACTGCCACCATTCATTTACCCCATTCTTTCTTCATCTCCTTCAACTTCAAGCTCCCTCCATCTTCTACCCTCAAGAATCAACTCCATTTCTTAACAAAAACCCTATACTCCCTTCATTAAAAATGATCACCGCCTCATCCTCAACACATTGGACCAATCAAAGTTGGATTTTGAAGACTTGGTGCAACTCAAGAATTTTCTTGAGTTGCCAAATGAGGTATAATTCTAAACCCTAGTTAAGTAATTGTGTGTAGTATACCCTATTGTTAATTTAGAGTTAAATCGGTGTTAATTAGTGATGTTTGGAAAATTCAAGAGAGGGTTTGGATGTTTGTGTGGAATCATGATGTGTGGTGGCTGTTACAAGACCTTAGTGTTAGAATTCTGGACAAAACCAGAGACTAGACACCAAGATGCGAACTTTAAATTTGCCGATATCGGATTTTTGTGGAATTAGTGATGGTATTTAGAGATCTGCTGCTACCCTGAGACCCTAAAAATTATATACCGATTACAGTGAGTCATGCAGGCAACCTTGAAGCTACCCTAGAGCCCCGAGCCCTTAATTCTTTTTCCTAGCCGCAAATAATCCCTTTCTGGCCGCAAATGTCAGCCTTAGTGTGAGCAAATTGGTTCGTGCTTGGTCTGTGGCTCCCTTTTTTGATAATTAGACCCCCTATATATGCAAAATTGGATAATTTAATCTGAGATGAAATCTGGGAGTGATCTCCTTTGTTGCTGCTTTGGTATTTGTGATTTATGAACTTGGGTATTGGGATTTGATATTGTATTTGATCGTTAGGCGTTTGTACGTCAACGGACGAGGGTTATTTGGTTGGTTTTGCATGCGTAGGCTATGGGTTCTAACCTATAGGCAATCCATGTACCGTATTGGTTTCCGGACTTGATTTTAATGGTATTGCGCTGTATATGTTTTGTAGGTACCTTCGCATGGATTCCGAGATGATGAAGCACATCGACTATGGCTGAAAAAGGAGTTCCACACGTGAGTAAATTTATATCTACGGGGGAAATCGGTTGGATGGCGTATAGCACCCCCGCAAGTTTTGATGGAAACCGATATATAGAATATGGTTAAGGAAACTGTGTTGGAAACTGTGTTAGAAACTTATGAATATGGTTAAAGAATTAGTAGGAGATAAGATATACCATGACTTAAAGTTATAGCTTATGGTTTAGATGACATGATATGATAGGAATGATGTCTCGAATTGATGTATAAGGATGTGAAACGTGAATGTGAATCACGATATACATAGATAAGTAGTTGTAAAGAGAATCAATAGGAGACTATAATGGCATGTTATGAGGTTGATAAATACGACTTTAGATTAATAAGATGACTTGACATTAAGATATTGATGTGATGAAAAGAGTATACGATGAGATATGACGACTTGGTCGTATATGTCGGTATACGGATGCGTGTCGATATGAGATAATTGATACCTTTTTCGGTCGCATGATATGAGATTGATACAGATATGACCTGGGATATAGGTATATGAATGTATATATTGTTGTGAATCATGAGTACTATGATGTACGAGACGTTAGTTCCGTTCCCTCATTGTCATATAGGTTGATAGGATCCCTAATGGTTTAATGTCGCCGTACGATGGATACCGTACATGATGAGTTTTACTAGATGATTGATCCATACCCTTGATTAGAGGATGCCGTATGATGTATTGTACCGTACGTGATGTTGTGAGGCTGGATGCCGATTGATAGATTCACTGACTCGATTATGTTATAGATACGTATACCTTATAGCATTGAGCTTACGGTTTACTTGCTGCTACGTTCGTGATACTCTCATCTTATTATATATGTACCTGTGCTAGTACACCTGTACCATTATCGATGATGCGTATGTTACACTTACACAGATTTGCCGGCTCACACACTTTCATCATCGATAATTGCTATGTCACTTACATAGTAGAATTGCCACATCATTATTCTATGTTGCATGATATACTTGTGCTCAGATCATTATGATATGCCCATGCTCACATCCCTGTTCTATGTTGCATGAGATACTGATATGCTCACATTTCTGTTATATGTTTGCATACATCATGCTTTACGATTAAATGCATTGAGATGTTGTTTTCATGAGATTCTGGATTTGAGAACCGTGGGTATATTTTAAAAGAAAGTATGTATTGTTTTAAAAACCCGGTTTCTCTTGATATGACATTTCAAGACGTCCACCATGTGTTTTCTCAGTTTTGAGATTGATATGAGATACCCGATTCAAGGAGCTGGATGAGGCCGTTTGCGGGTACATGGTGGACCCGGTATGGTACCCTGGGGCAAGGAAGGGATGTCGGGCAGTAGACGATAAGCCTGGCAGAGAGACTACTACCTACCGGTTATAGAATTTGGACTCGGCGGTTATCCGGAGGATACTGACCAGAGTCATGAGATGATACGGGCCGATCCGGACTAACGGAGCCCGTGGGCCGATCCGGACTGACGGAGCCCAAGATATATGAGGATTTACGTGTCAATGTTGGACATGGATTTCATGATGTTTAGAGTGTCGGTGTTGGACACTCAGGTTCCATGATTTTGATATGTCGTTGATGGTCACACGTTGATTGATATCCTCGTATTTACATGCATATGCTTTCATGATATTTACATGCATGATGTTGTTGTGTCATTGATGGACACGTAGATATTATCCGCATGCAGATAGGCATTGATTATATTGTTGGCACATATGCAGATACTGTCACCCTAGATATCATAGCATTACCTTTATGATATAGTTGACCTAGGAAATCGTTGTTTTATTTGATTTCTACCTGATGATGATTTCTACTCACGAGTTGACAACCCATCCTCGTTGTGCCACAGTTCTCACAGGTTGACCACATGGATCAGTAGCGGCATCGCTGGCACACAGCTGCATTCGGGTGTTTTGCTTTGGTAGGTGGTACATGTTGGATCGTACAACTCTTGTATTTATTATTCCTTTTGTATCTAGTTAGTTCCATCAATCAAAAACTAGTATTTGTATAAGTAGTAAGACTTAGCAAGACTTGTGGTTGTGAGACTTAGAGCGAGGGGTTATTTGTTCGCTTGGTGGGTTGATGTCTTGCTTTATTCTTTATTTTTATATTGATCTTCGCCGTTGGACGTCGTATACATATATTTCTATCTTGCATGGTTGTGATTCCACCGATTGGCGAAGAGCTAGCTCCCACTTGGGAATGCCTTTTATATTATCATGTATATGTAGTTTTGGATCAAAATATACAAAAGAGATGCTGCCCAAATTTTTTAAAGAAGAAACATGTTTTTCAACTAGTAAAATCCACTTACATTTTTCATGTTCTATTAACTATGCATTTAAGAAAATATTTGATTTTATCATACCTTTACTTCAAAACTTCACCTCTTTTATTTTCTTAAAAAAGTTTAGATTTCTGGGCTTCGGCTTACTTGAATTACGTTACGCCTTTAGACGTTGCGTGGTTTAAGTGCCGGTCACGAACAATATTTTCGGGTCGTGACAAGGCCATTATTGTATCATACTAGTTTGTATATTATTTAATGGAAGGTTGGGATATACACGGATATAGTAATAGTCTTGCTCGAAATGGTAGTATGCTACCTGGTTTATTTCTACCTCAATATGTGCATGTGTTTATTTTAGCATATCGCTTATACATATTGATAGAGCCCGTAGGATCTTTCCTTGATTACCAGCATTATGATGGCAATCACACTAGTGTCGGTTGGGTAGTCTATAAGCACATCCTATACAGCTCCTTAGTCGTAGGATTATCGAGACGGGGCATCGATACCCCAGAGTAGACTAGTGTATGTAAGCCTATGTCTCACACCCCGCAATTCACAGGGAGGCAGAATTTACAGAAACGATGATTTTGATTATGCAACACCGGCTATAACTCCAAGATCTTTACTAAACTCTCAACTAGATAATCTATCTAGAGGTTTAACTACTCTGGTTGAACGGTTATACCTCCAAGATCAAGTCCTTCAGGTCTTCTAGTGTTCCTCTTCAAAGCTCCTCGGTGATCGGATCGGGTTTGCTCCATCGGCCTTCTTTTGTCAAAGATGATCCACCGCGAGAGAATGTGCTCTAAGATTCAACCTCTAAATGAGGTAACTAAGGTAGATGGTTCGCTAAATTAACTAGCTTAGGAGGTGTAAAGAATGCTAATGGATTGTTTGTCTCACTAAACCCTTGGCTCACAACACATGTGAAAGTTGGGGTTTAGTTAAAGGAAGAAGGAGATGGAGGAAACCTAGAGAGCTCAAGGAGAGCAACTCCAGAAAATCTCAAGAGAGAAGAATGAACTATCAAGAAACCTAAGTGTAGAGAATGGCTCATTTATATTTCCTCATCTCACTTATTGAGCCATGGATAGAAAAACAATAGAATATAGCACCCATGCCTCAATAGTGATCCCAAACCGAATAAAATAATACAAGCCCATTCTTTACACCATGCTAACAAAAGTCTCCTCCATTTCCACCTCATTAATCCATTTGGAAAATGGATAATACAAATAATGAGGTGGCACCTTATAGAAGCATGCCTTGAAAAATTACCAGATTGCCCCTCTCACCGTATATACATACCCGTATCCATATTCCGAAAAATACGAATACACTGAGATGATAACAATCCAATAATACAATACTAGGATCTGGTTTAAACCAAAGCCCACTAGTTTTGTTCGCCCGATCAGCATCCGTATACAAGTACACGTACGTGATCGAAGCCCAGTCGCAAAACCATATGACGTCTACATCAATTGCCTGAAGCAGGAAAACCCTCTGTGTGAGACTCTAAAGACTCGACAGTACGTTGGCATTGGGTTTAACCATAAGCCGTTAACAGTACTAGATGCACATAACGGCTACCCAGGTATCTGTCGATGAGAAGACTGATGAGCAAACTCACCTGGACCCCTACTGAGCTTATCGGTGACAATCTCCGTACAGTCCGGTCTGTTCGTCTGAGATACTTGCATATCCTCCAAGGTGGATAGTAAACATCAGACCCCTAACAACGTAATAAGTCATGCCGGAGGAGAGCCCAATACACCATAAGAAACTACTAGAGTACCTCACCGGTATTTCTCGACTGCCGTGGCCAGAGACTTTGTATAATGGCTTTCCGAACACTGTGCGGTATCAACCCCCAATACCGGGAGAGACGAATCCTATCTGATCGCTACTGTCTTCAAGTGCTTCGGGACTTTACCCAACTTCTACATGTTTGCATGACTCCTTTGAGTTGCGGTAGGGTAGTAATCAATGTGGAGTGGGAACACACTCGAGACGAAGTATCGATGGAAAGTCAACGGACTAAACTGTACTCATGCCACCTAGGAACTTCTACCTGACGATAGTTATAATACCAACAAGCAGTTCCCGACGAGTCCTGTCCAGTATAACTCACATCCTAGTAAGCACATGTTTACCTTCTCCAGTACGCCGTACTAATGGTTGTGGGACAAACCATATCCCCTGCTGGGATGAGAAGCGTACACACTAGTCTACTCCGGAGTATCCTGTCTCAAAATTCCAACGACTAGGGACCTGTATAAGGATGTACTTATAGACTACCCAGCCCCCATGAGTGTGACTGCCATCACTACACTGGTAGTCAAGCAAAGATCTTAAGGGCTCTACCAATATGTATAAGCGATATGCTAAAAGAAACACATGCACGTATTGAGGTAGAATCAAACCAGGTAGCATACAACCATATTGAGCAAGACTGTTATTATGACTCTGAAATTCCCAAGCATCCAATATGTAATATACAATTCAGTATGATACAATAATGGCATCTAGGGCATATATCACTAACAGTGTATACGCTTCTCATCCCAGCATGGGAGATGGTCTGTCCCACAGCCATTAGTACGTCGTACTGGAGATAGTATGCAGATGCTCATTGATTTATGAGTACACTAAACAGGACTTGTAGGGACTGCTGGTGGTACTATACCTATCATCGGGTGACTGTTCCCAGGTGACATCAGCTTAATCCATCGACTTGACACTGCTACTTCGCCTCGAATGTGTTCCCACTGTTCTTAGATTACTACCCTACCATAGCTCAAAGGAGTCGTGCAAACAGGTAGTAGTTGGGTGCAGTCCCGAAGTACTTGGAGGACGTAGTGGTTATATAGGATTCTTCTATCCCAGTATTGGAGGTTGATATCGAGCTGTGTTCGGAAAGCCATTACACAATATCCTTGGCAAGGCAAGCGAGATTTACTGGTAGATATTCCAGTAGTTTCTCAGGGTGTTTTGGGCTATACTCCGACACAACTTATTGCACTATTAGGAGACTGACGATTACCGCCTAGGCCCGATATGCAATACTCTTAGATGAACAGACCAGACTGTACTGAGATTGTCACGGATAGGCTCAGTAGAAGTTCAAATGAGTTTGCTCATCGGCCTTCTTATCGACACGTACCTAGGTATCCGTTACGTGCAGCTAGTACCGCTTGCGGTTTGTGGGTAAACCTACTACCAGCGTAGTGTCGAGTCTTTAAAGTCCCACACAGAGGGTTTCCTTGCATCGGGCAAAAGATGTAGAGACCGTACGGTTTTACGGCAGGGCTTCGATCACATACATGTACTTGTGCACGTACGATGTTCGGACGGATAATACTGGTGGGCTTTGGTTTAAGCCGGATCCTAGTATTATATTGATGGATTATTTTCATCTCTTTTGTATTCGTATTCTTCGGAATACGGATACGGGTATGTATATACGGTTGAGGGGCATTTTCGTAATTTGCTCGAGAAAACTTCTAGAAGGAGACACCTCATTAGGGTTTTTATTCCTTTTTATTAAAGATTAATGAGGTGGATGAATGTAGGTGGAGATATTTGTTGGATGAAGCATGACTCATTGTCTTGAAAAAAGAGATATTTTGAAGCATGCTTGATTTTTTGTGAGATAGTTATCTCATAGAATATTGTATGCTTTATTATTCTTCTCACTTGTGCCTTCTTCATTCTATGCTCATTCTTCACTAGCTTTTCATCAAGCTCTCCTTCTTCTTCCTCTAGCCTTTCATGTCTCATGTGTTGAGAAACGTAAGGCTATTAGAGTCATATTAATCCATCTACACTCTCTACATCATCTAGGCCATCTAGTTTAGCGAACTAGGTGCCCTGGTTACCTCGGATTGAGGTAGGAGCTCTGACTATAGACTCTCGGGTGGATCGTTTTTGACTCGAGGAGGCCGATGAAGAAGCATCGATCCGTTACGATCCTCGGAGCTTATAACGAGGAGGAGGACGGCAAAGAAGACCCGAAGGACATGGTATCAGGAGGTATAACATCTTTCCGAGTAGTTAACCTCTAAGTAGTTAGCTAGTTAGGGTTTAGCATCGATCCTGAAGTTCAAGTCGGTGTTGCGACACCCGTAAAAATCTATTTTTATGTATTCCGCCTCGCTACGAACCCGCGGAGTGTGCGACATCGACTTACATAGGGGTCTAGTGTAGGGGTTTGGCTATTCATCACGACCGTGGTAGCTGTTTTTCGTTGTGGGCTAAAACGAAACGCAGAAATGCTAGTACATCCAATATATTCATCTGTGTTGCTATGCTGTGATCTGGAATGGATATTATTGCGTGAGATGAACGACTATATATATATATATATATATATATATATAATAAACGTTGCTTATGTTTTGCACCCGTGCTAGTCCATCTCCCGCTCTGCCGTTAGTTAAGTAACCTAACGGTGCATGACGGGGCCCCGTGGCGAATGCGGATAGCATAAGCGTGCATTCTATTTTCGTTTCTTTCTGCAATGATAAAGTTAATTGATGGGACCGCATTAATATTGATTAATGCAAACTAGTAAACCTAAAATCTGACGTCTTTGGAACAATTGAAAAACCACTCGGTTTTCTTCAAAAACAACTTTTAAAAAGCAGAGCTTAAACCACTCCTTTTCAAAAGCTATTCAGTTCTTTCGACCATATCAAGTTCATTACATTAACGCTTTTCGCTAAAACCAGCCGTAGCCCTCCATCATTTCAGATAGGTATCTACTAGTATTCATGCTATGTGTTTTGACCTTCGCCAAGGCATAATGTTTGGTAGATAGTAGGTGCTTATTTGTAGCATAGATTGATGCATTAATTTAGGACATGCGTACAGCTATTTTGACCTTCATCAAAGGCTTGTACGAATGGGTCTAGATTAATCTGGACAATGACAAGTTGAACTTGACTTGCGACTTATGATATTTTGACCTTCGTCAAGGTTATAAGCGCTCGGGGGAAAAATCACATCGGGAGTTTCAAACATACAGGAAACTTGCTCGTGTTGCATACCTTCTGGAGTGTGATATTTTTGGTAGGCTTTCTTCAAAATTATCATACAATGATAGTTGGGTCCTGATCCTACTGTGAGTATCCGCTACTCTTCGGGAGAATTTTTCATTTTGCAATTAGCTTATCAAGTAGGTGTCTAGAAAGATATTAACGGGGCTATGCCTCTGAGAAAACAAGGTTATTTAATTAGATCCATGCGAAAGCACGAGCAACCTCCCTCCGAAGTACCGGCACTGGCCTGGCCGAAAGATAAGTGAACTTGTAGGGTGCGATTAATCCTGACTAATTCTTCTTTTAGGGTTTGAAGAAGAATTCGAGGAAACAGTGGGATCCATCTTGTTTAAATAAACTAATAACCAATCTAAATTTGCAAGAGCATATGCTGAGTGTTTCTTTTCTCTCTCTCCTAATTGCAACAACCATGACGGGACTTAAATTAATACTAAATAAAAATAAACTCGCTGGGGCAAATTATAAAGACTAGATGAGGAATGTCAATATAGCCCTTACATATGATAAGGTCACATACGTCCTCACGGCGAACGCTCCCCTGTTCCCAGTCCAGAATCTTAGGTCGCGGATATTGAGGTCCGTAAGACCTGGGATCTTGATTGTGCAAGGCCAAGTGCCTCGTGCTGGCCTCCATGGATAATGAACATCAGAGGCAGCAGGAGAAGATAGACCTTGCTTCCATCTTTCTCCATACCAAAGATTTATATGGAGAGCAATCTCATATCGCAAAATATGAGACGTCAAAAAAATTGTTTCAAGCAAGTTTGGCTATCGGATCATATGTTGGGTACCACGTCCTAAAGATGATTTCTCTCATAGAAGAGCTCGCGGACCTAGAAACTACGTTGGAGAATGAGTTGTACATCGACTTGATTCTACAGTCCCTTCCCTCCACATATGCCCAATTCATATTGAACTTCAATATGCAAAAGATGGAAGTTTCACTTCCTGAGCTCCTCAACATGCTGAGGGTGGCAGAGGGAACCTTGAAGAAACCAAGAAAACACCCGCACTGTTTATTGGGGAATCTTCTTCTACTAAATCCAAGGCCAAAGCCAAGGGGAAGAAGAAGAAGGCCCCCACCATACTGAGGGGAGGTATGCAGAAGGTGCAGGGAAAGGGAAAGAAAAAAAATGGGGGGGGCATCCACAAAAGAAGAATGCTTCTATTGTCAGAGAAAGGGAAGAAGGACTGTTGGGTCCTAACAGCCAAGAATCAGGATACGAAGTAAGTTATGGTTTTGGTTTCAGGTGTGTTCGTGATTGAAAACCGTTTATCTATAAACTTTACTTCCTGGGTAATGGATACCGGATTAGGATCTCACATCTGTAATTCATTGCAGGCGCTGAGAAGCCGTAGAGTTTTGAAGAAAGGTGATATGACCCTCAGGGTTGGCAAAGGAACCAGTGCGGATGCTGTTGCAGTAGGAGAATATCACCTAGGATTGGCGAGTGGACATATTTTGTTATTGCGTAACTGCTTTTGTGTACCCAATATGATATGTAATATTATATCTGTATCTTTGTTATCTAATGAAGGATATAATTTTGCATTTGACAACAATGTCATAAACATTCACCTAAATCATGAAATTGTTAGGTCGGGTACACTTAATAACGGAATATATATTCTTAATCAACATTAAGTTTTCAACGTCCAAAACATACTAAAAAGAAAGACTTTAGAATCAAACCAAGCTTTCTTATGGCATTGTAGACTTGGTCATATAAATAAAATACGGTTGACCAAGTTACATAAAGATGGATACTTAGATCCGTTTGAGTATCAATAATATGCAATTTGTCAATCATGTATCATAGAAAAGATGAAAAAAACTCCGTTCACTGGACACGGAGAAAGAGCTATTGAGCTCCTAGGACTCATACACAGCGACACGTGTGAGCCAATGTCTACGCATGCAAGAAATGGTTATTCCTACTTCATTACTTTCACCGATGATTTCTCAAGGTATGGACATATATTCTTAATGAAATATAAATCCAAGGCCATTAAGAAATTCCAAAAGTATAAGAATGAAGCAGCAAAGCAAACCGGCAAAAGTATCAAAATGCTCAGATCCGATCGGGGTGATGAATACTTAAGTGCCAAGTTCCTGGAATATCTAAAAGAGAATGGAATTCTCTCTCCGTTTACTCCTCCATACACCCCACAACACAACGGTGTATCAGAAAGAAGGAATCGCACCTTACCTTATATAATGCGTTCCATGATGAATAATGCTGAGTTGTCGCCCTCCTTCTGGGGTTATGCACTAGAATCTGCTGCATACCTATTGAATAAGGTTTCAACTAAGTCTGTGCCTACCACTCCATATGAAATATGGAGTAGGAAGAAACCCTGTCTTAATTATCTTAAGAGATGAGGTTGTCTTATTTTTGTCAAAAAAGTTCATCCGGACAAACTCGAGGCACGTTCAGTGTTGTGTAAGTTTGTGGGATACCCCAAGAACTCTAGGGGTATTATTTCTATTACGCTGAGGAATAAAAGGTCTTTGTTTCTCATCATGCCCGCTTCATGAAAACTCAATTTCTTGAAAAGGAGATAAGTGGGAGCGCAATAGAGCTGGAAGAAATTCCAGAACCACAAACTATTAATGAAAACATAGTAGAATCTGAGATTTCAATGGAACCGGATGTACCTATGCTACTCCACAGATCTAGTAGGCAGTCTCATCCACCCGAGAGATAATACGGTTTTTTCGTAGATAGGGATCGAAAGGATTGCATCATCGATGATGATGAGCCAACTAGTTTTTAGCAAGTCATCACGAGTAGAGACTCGGTGAAGTGGCTGGATGCTATGCGATCCGAGATGGAATCCATGTACACAAACCAAGTATAGACTTTGTATTTTGCTCCTACTGGGGTAAAACCCGTAGGATGCAAATGGATCTTCAAAAAGAAGATTGGTGTAGATGGTCGGGTAGAAACCTATAAAGCTAGACATGTTGCTAAAGATTTTCGTCAAAGACCGAGATTGGACTATAACGAAACCTTTTCACCAGTGGCTATGCTTAAATCCATTCGGATCCTATTTGCCATTGCTGCCTTCCATGACTATGACATCTGGCAGATGGATGTTAAAACCGCATTTCTAAATGGAAGTTTAGAAGAGTGTGTTTATATGGATCAACCAAAGGGTTTCATAGACAGTGGGAGCAGCAGAAAGGTGTGCAAGTTTCTTAAATCCATTTATGGATTAAAGAGGGTATCGTAGAGTTGGAACATCTGCTTTGAAGAGACGATCAAGGAATTTGACTTTATCAAAAATGTAGAAGAACCTTGTATTTATAAGAAGATTATAGGGAGAACTGTGGTATTTCTCGTTTTATACGTGGATAAAATTCTCCTGATATGAAATGATATTCCTATGTTACAATCGGTCAAGTTGTTCTTGTCATAGAAGTTCTCTATGAAAGACCTGAGTGATGCCTTGTACATTATGGGGATTAAAATCTATCATGACAGATCAAAAAGAATTTTGGGACTTTCGCAGTCGAGATACATAGACACCGTACTAAAGAGGTTTAGTATGGAAGATTCTAAGCGCGGTAACATACCCTCTTGTCACGGAATCGCCCTCTCCAAAATGATGTCTCCCAAGACTGATGAGGAGAGGGCTCGCATGAGCATAGTACCCTACGCTTCGACGGTAGGGTCGATAATGTATGCGATATTATGTACTAGACCAGATATACCTTATGCACTTAGTGTCATAAGCAGGTATTAGTCTAACCCATGTGAGAAACATTGGATAGCAGTAAAGAAAATTCTTAAGTATCTAAGAAGGGCTAAGGAGATGTTCTTGGTGTACGGTAATTGGGACCTCCAAATCGAGGCTTTTACCGACTCTGGCTTCCAAAGTGACAAGATGATTCTAAATCTGCCTCGGGTTATGTGATTACCCTCAACAATGGGGAGGTCTATTAGAAGAGTTCCAAACAGGACACCATAGCAAACTTGACGATGGAGACTGAGTACATCGCTGCTAACGATGCCGCAAAAGAGGTAGTCTGGATGAGGAAGTTCATTTCTGAACTTCAGGTGGTTCCATCCATTGCTAATCCAATACCTTTGTATTGCAATAATAATGGAACCATGGATTTGGCAAAGGAACCATGGTCCCATCAGAAATCCAGACATATCTTGAGGCATTATCACCTGATCAGGGAGATCGTGGATCGCCAGGAGATCAAGGTGCAGAGAGTAGATACAAAGGACAACGTGGCAGATCCATTCACCAAGGCCATCCCTTATGTCCAGTTCGAGAGACTGTTTGAGACGTTGGGTATGTAGTATGCCAGCAACTGGCTCTAGTGCAGACATTAGGTACTTAATACGCCAATTACAGGCCTTAGCGCAAGTGGAAGATTGTTGGATATGTATGCCCTAGAGGCCTTCATTGTATAGAATGCTAGGGATATATATGTACAAGAAAATCTTGCTTGATATGATAATATGCTATTTGGTTTGCCTTTATCATAACGTGTGATATGTTTTACTTGTTATTTCATATCTTGTATACATGTTGATAAAGCCCGTAGGATCCTTACTTGACTACCAGCGTTGTGATGGCAATCATCCTTATGGGAGCTGGGTAGTCAATAAGCACATCCTTATAATGTCCGTAGTCGTTGGAGTATCGAGACTGGGCATCGATACTCTAGAGTAGACTAGTGTATACATATCTAGACCCTGACGAGGGGCGATGGATTGGTCTCGCAGCCATTGGTGTGGTGCACCTAAGATTGTATACAGGTGCTCACTGGGGATAAGTACACTGGACGGACTCGCCGAGAACTGGATAGATGGTATTATACCTAGCGTTAGATAGCAGTTCTCTGTTGATATGAGTGCAGATGGTCTGTCGACCTGAGGTCATCATTTATCTCATGTGAGTTCCTACTATGCTTTGATTACTAGCCTACCACGGTTCTACTGAAGTCGTGCAAACAATTTTTAGTTAGGTACAGTCCTGAGCCACATGGAGGCAGTGCGCAACTGTTGGGGATTCATCTCTCCCGGTATAGAAATTCGATGTCGCACTGTGTTCGGTTTACCAATACCATAATTCCCTGGCCAGGGCGGATTGAGAATTACCGGTAATTGGACCAGTAGATTCTCGAATGATCATGAGCCACACCGGTACGAATTCTTAGGTTATTGGGGGTCTGACATTTTCCACCCCCTAGACCCGGTATGCGATACTCTGAGACGAACAGACCGGACTGCATGGAGATTGTCATGGACAGGCTCGGTAGGGGTTCAGATGAGTTCGCTCTTCGGCCTTCTTTTCGACAAGTACCTGGGTAGCCGTTACATACAGGTAGTGCCACTAATGGACTTGCGGTTAATCCCACTGCCAGCGTACTGTTGAGTCTTTAGAGTCCCATACAAAAGATTTCTTTGGTTCAGGAGAAACGATGTAGAGGCCCTATGGTTTTACGTGCAGAATTCCGGTCATATACATATACTAGCTACACGGATGATGTTCGGATGGATAAAACTAGTGGGCTTAGGATTAATCCGCATTCTAGTATTATATTATTGGATTATTTTTATCCCTTTATATTCGTATTTTTTGCAGTACGAATATGGGTATGTATATACGGTGAGGGCATTCTTGTAATTTTACAAGAGATACTTCTAGAAGGGGACACCTCATTTTTTATTTTATTTATTTTTGGAAAATAGATTAATGAGGTGGAAATAGAGATATTTGTAGCATGGTTGAAGCATAGCTAATTCTTTTTTTTATTTCATTTGACTTTACTATTCAAGCATGGTTGTATTTTTCTATGAAAAAATATTGCATTCTTGATTATTAGAAAAGAGGTAGCCATTCTTCACTTGCTCACAGGACTTGGTCATTTGTGTTTTCTCATTCTCTCTCCATTTTGCTCTCCTCCTTCTTCCTCAAATCATAACCCTCACATGTGTTGTGAATCCTAGCGTTCTTTGAGATAAAATAGTCCAATTAACTCTCTATATCTCCTAAGCTACCTAGATCAGCAAACTAGGTACTTTAGTTACCTCATTCTTGATGTTGGAGCTTGAACCATAAACTCTCGGGTGGATCGTTTTTGACACAAGGAAGCCGAAGACCGAGCTTGATCCAAATCTTCTAGGAGCTCAAGAAAAGGAGAATAAGACCCGAAGGACTAGATTCTTGGTGGTATAAAACACTATCATAGTAGTTTAGAAGCTCTATGTGTTTTGCTAGTTAGGATTTCTGAAAGATCTTGAATGTTTGGTCGATGTTGTAAAGTATAAAATCATTTTTTGTAAATTCCGCCTTCCCACATGCCACGTGGGGTGTGCAACATCAACTTACAAAAAAGGATTCTCACAAAATATAGAAGCCAGAAAAGTTTCAAGTGTCTGAGGTAAATTCCAAAGGAAAAAATTCCAAACACCCTAAACATGGGGCACGGTGGTTCATACTGTCTATATGATGAACTCTAAAGATGAGAGCCGTGCTTTCGTCAATCAGAAGCCGCATACTCGGTCTTTGAAGAAAGCTCAGCCGCAAGAAAAGCTGTAGGAAATACTTGCTCAAGTAGCTGCACTGGCCCATCCTTCGCCAAAAGCAAACCCAGAGAAAGAACCGAAAGAACCAATAGGACAGGAGTCTAATGTGAAATTCGTATCCTCGGTAAGAAAGATGAAGAAGAGGCAGAAATGACCGCTAAAATGAATAAGATGGATTTCCTCATACAAAACATGGTCGGGATGATGGTTCAATCAGAACCACCAGCAGATGAGCTGCCGGTAGTCATTGTTGATGACAAAGTGGATGCTTTAAGCCCTCTGCAAGCCCCCTTCAGCGACAAAAGAGGAAATGATCATGAAAGAGAAGTTGGATATATCGCCCAGCAAATTAAAGCACATCACTCCAGCAAAGCAACAAATAAGCTGGTGAAGACTATTCGGCCATATCCAGCATGGTACGACCAACCGCAGTACCCTCCAGGATATGTAATCCCGAATTTTAATGTCTTCAAGGGGACAGGAAACCCACAACAGCATATCGCACATTTTAGATCTATGTGCGGTAACACCGGAGGCGACGATAGGCTTATCCTCAGACAGTTTGTTGCCGGTCTGTCGAGAATCTCTTTCGAATGGTACTCAAAGCTCCCAAATGACTCTGTTAAGACCTTCACTGAGATGGAGCTACTATTTACACGAAGATTTGTTAATGTAAGTGAATGCACTATAATCTTTGTGCTGATCCATTAAAGATAAAATCCAACGAGATGCTCGTGCAGTACGCTGTCCGATGGAGGAATCTTTGGTTAAAATGCAAACAACACATTGCCAAGTTGGAATTTTCATTGGTACACTTGATCGAAATTCAATGGTGTACCCGTTCCTAGCATTTTCTAAGCCAATGACCTATCAAGATCTCGTCTACAATTTGGTTTAGCTCGAGTATATTGATCAAGCCTATTCCTATTCATGTGGAGAACATAAGAACTACAATATTAAAGGCAAGGTGGCGCTTTTTGCCAATGCACAACAACAACCAGTGGGCCCTAATGCAACCGGTCGACAAAATAATAATTGCACGGGTCCTACCCTAGAAGAAAGGTTAGGGCGTGAATATTCCTTCCCTCATGAAAAGACGAAAAAGTTGTTCGAGCTCACCATGAAGACATATGCTAGAGTTGCCCGTGCCAAGGCGACCAGCATAAGATGGGGAAGTCAATGATCCGAACTATTGTCTCTACCATCGAGTGGTAAGCCACCTGATCGAGGATTGATATGTTGTAATGCCTTGAAAAGTCGTTTTGGTATTTTCTCGAAAATCGGTAAATATTTGGTATTTTCCGTAAATCATCATTTTAATTATTTTTCAATATAGGCCTATTTATACCTAATTTGGATAGGTAATTGATAGTTTTTAGTAGCTAATGAGTTACTTATAAATTTCTGGTCGTTTAAATTTTTTTCCCTATTTTACTATTTTTAATATTATTTTAAGCTGTTAAAAATACATTAAATTAGCGATAAATACAAATTTGAATGGGCTAATTACTTGCTTTAGAACCATGACAACTAAAATCTAGTTTGTAATGTAAATTTTTAGTATGTTTTTCCAAGTTCTAGTTGTTTATATTCTAAGGAAATTAAAATTTTAAATAATTAAACTAAAACTTGCATTTTTGTAACTCGAGAGGTTCTTTTTGCATGAAATTTTCTTGTAAACTCTCTCACACATCCTCACCTCCACTTGGCCGGCCCCACCTCCAACTGCAGCACACATTTTTTCCCCTCTTGTTTGACTTCAAATCTTGAAAAAATGGAAGGTTTTAATAAGGTTTTATATATACTAATTTAGAGGTATGGTGTACTTGATATTTGAGGGGTTGACTTGGACAAATTTCCACACTTCCCTCACTCTCCCCCATCCCTCCCTCCACTGCCGAAACCCACCTCCAACTGTAGCAACAGCCCCAAATTTTCCCTCATTTCTCCATCTCTTTTTGCTTCAATTTCATCTCAAAATCCAAGAAAAAAAAGCCACAAATTCAATTCAAATCCATATTCTACCTCTTCTCACACCCCTATTAGTTTAAAACAAGGAGAAAGATGGCATCTTGGGAGGCTATAGCAACCTAGGGTTTGGGCTTGTGAGGTATAATTTCAATCTTTGGTTAATTAGTAGATTAAATTTTGCTAAATTAGAACTTTGAAGTGTTATTTTGTTGCTAATCTCATTTTAGGTTTTTAAAGAGAGTAGTTTGTTTTAAACTAGGGTTTTAGAAAACCATTGCTAAGTTAATTAATTCTATTTTGCTAACCTAAATCTAAGAGGTTAACTTGCTATTTGGATTTCAAATTAGTGTTAACCTAGGTTTTTCTAGTGTGAAATTTTGTTTGGAATTGATAGATTATAAAATTCTGGAAAGGGTTTGTTTATGGAAAATGGGAATTTGAAGCATTGCATGTGGGTTATTTGAGTGTTGTAGATTGCTTGTAGTGTGGATTGGTTGTTCATGCTAGATCGTAGTCTTTTTGTCCCAAATCCGCGATGTTTGCGTCAATTTTCTAGTTTTCTTGCTTACTAGGTTTTCGCAAAATTTAAGTGGTGAATTATATTAGTTATCATGAGTATATTTTTGGCATCTCCTATGACATTTAGGAGGCGTGAACGTGGAATTTGGGTTATGCGGGTTTTTGTTTTGGCGGTTGGTCCGAAACGACAATTTTAGTTAAGGCTGTAGTATTTTCGTGTGTGTTCCGCGCACCTGGTGCATGTTGTGCCTAACTCGTTGACGTTGACCCTTCATTTTGTGACTTGGTGTCATTTCAGGATATATCATCTTATGTTTTGTGTTGTGCAAATTCTAGGATCGGTCGCGGAGACTTCGGACGCGGCACGAAAAGGGAAAGCGGTGATTGGATCAAGCTAGCTGGAGATTTCTGGTGAGTAGATATAAACATCTACGGGGAGAATCTTTTGGATGGCGCGAGGCGCCCGATAAATTTAGAATTTCTCGTTATACCAGCCTATTGCATGTTGTTCCTAATTACATATTTTACGGCACTGCATGAACTGTATATCCATATTTGTTTTAAATTCATCGTATAAAAACCATTGAAACCATTAAATGAAATATGCAATATAGTAAATAATTGGCTTGATTAATTCATTATATAAAATTGTGCAATTTCATCTCATAGGACACTTGCACCATTACCAAGGTTTTATGCTGCACGAGCACTATTCATGTGGACACACATGCCTTGGTAATTGATATGCCACAAACACTAGATAACTTGTTTAAACCGGAATTTAGAATAATTTCACTATATAAGACATATAAACTGGTACTAATATAGTAAATTCCGCAAGATGAACATGTAGAATTGCTAGTCATATGCATGTACCTCGTTATATCATTCGATCATACATAGTCTTTATGTCATATATTGCAGTTCGCACTGTTGATACCATAGGCATTCATCATCATTGACATCCATACTTATGGTACTTTCTTCTAGAGGATTTCAGTATTTGAGATTTATGAGATTTTGGAGAAACCCCAAGGAATTAATAAAACTGATATTATTTTAAATGTGGCAAGTTGCGGTTTTCTAGTGACATGATATTTGTGTCGTCCACCATGAGTTTTCTGTTGGTTTTCGAGACCCGTTTCGAGGAGTTGGATGAACCGTCTCGGGTATATGGTGGGCCCGGTAAGGTACCCCAGGGAAAGAATTTCGAGTAGTAGACGATGAGCCTGGCATGGGCAGACTACCAACCGGTGATTGTTGACACGGCAGATATCCAGAGGATACCGACCGTGGTCGTGAGATGTTGAGATATTGATATTTTGAGACGAACCAGCCGGATGGCTGGGGCCCGGATATTGGATACAGAGACTTTGGGATACTGAGATATTTATTTGAGATGCCGATGTTGGGCACGGATTTCTGTTGATTTCATATGATATTTCCTCAGATATTTCACAGAAATTTTCCTGAGATGAAAATAATGATTTCCTCATATCAGCACATTCAGATCACGTGTTGCATTGCATTCATGTCGCATACATGCTAGTACTTCATACCATATCAATATTGTAGAATTGTGACACTTTGCGTACATGCTTACGATAGTCTTTATAGATGATACATATTACTCACGAGTTGGCAACTCACTCCCGTTGTGCCACAGACTTTTTGCAGGTCCGATCCGTCAGCACTGTACCGACGGACGCACTTCCTCCTTTTGTGTAGATTTAAGGATTTTTGCTCGTAGGTGTGTTATATGTTTATTTTGTCTTCCACCTTGTACATTCATTGTATCTAGTGTACTCTATCTACTGTATCATCTACCAGTATTGTTGTATATTGACTTAGGGGCGAGACAGTGAGATTTGTGGGCATGTATATTATTTCTTTGGGTCGCGCTCACTTGAGCCGACATGTTGCTTATTACTTGTGCTTTCTTTTGCTTATTTTGCACATTGCTGATTTATATTGCGTGGGATTTGTGTCCGCCTTGGGGCAAAGAGCTAGCTCCCGCTTGGGGATGCCTTATTTCTTGTATTCATTTATATTCCTGTTTTGTACCCGTTTGGGGGCCAGTATTTACAAAAGAGACTCTGCCGAAATTTTTGGAAAAAATGGATGTTGCTTTTAAAAAGCTTGATGTGACTTATTTGATTAAAATCGCTTTCAATAAATTGGTTTTCCTTCACTCTACTGCTCATTTGGTTTTGATTTCTGGGCTTTGGCTTACTTAGATTGCGTACGCCTTATGACGTTCGTAATTTAAGTGCCAGTCACGTTCCATACCTTTCGGGTCATGACAAAGTTGGTATCAGAGTGATAGGTTTTACCTTTCTGAGTGTAGGATGACCCTTGGTAGATGGAGTAAGTGACTTAAGCAGGGTAACGTAGCGTGTGTATGTCCGCGGCATACATGCGATACGGTACTCTGCCTAGGTAACTTTAGGATATACTTGCTTGAAATTCCTTCTTCAATTCCGTGTATCCTATGATTCTATTGCACTGTTCTTATTATCCTGTTTCCTGTACCAGCCACTATGCCGCCGAAGGCTACAAGAGCGCAGAGGGCTGCCGCCCGAGATAAAATCCGAGCAGGCTCGTCCGAGACGAGGACCAAGCATGGTGGCGTACTTACGCCTCAGGGACAGGCTGATCCGCATTCCCCA
Source organism: Agapanthus africanus (assembly GCA_030015575.1). NCBI lineage: Eukaryota > Viridiplantae > Streptophyta > Magnoliopsida > Asparagales > Amaryllidaceae > Agapanthus > Agapanthus africanus. Next base: position 833,033,972 of record JASDDO010000024.1, on the reverse strand, counting down.
GGCCGCATGGATAGGCTAGAGTTTGGTATGGAGGAATTACGACAAATGATGGGAGGTATGCAAAAGTTACGATGTGGGATCCTTAGTAGAGGCCAGTCGTGCACCGAGATCGGAGGACTTACTTACCACAGCACAGACTACGATAGTGCCTGCTGCCCAGACAGTTGCTCTTACAACTACAGTGGCTATTCCAGTATCACTACAGGACTTCATGAGACTGAGGCCCCCAGTCTTCACCGACACCGATGCAGCGGAGGATCCGCAAACATTCCTTGAAAATTTAGCTAGGATTTTCCGTTCGTTCAGATGTTCCGACGATAGATGGGTGGAGCTTACGAGTTTCCGTCTGGAGGACCTTGCGCAGACATGGTGGGAGTCAGTCGAGAGAGGTCGAGCTGCAGGTCTACCTCCTAGGACTTAGGCCGAGTTCACAGCAGTATTTCTAGCCCGTTTCCTTCCAGAGAGCGTTCGTGATGCTTGAGCTCGTAGCTTTGATCAAGAATCCAGGGATGACAGTGTCCGAGTATGATATCCAGTTTACTCAGTTTTCCCGGTATGCTCCGTACTTGGTTGATACTGAAGAAATGATGGTAAAGAGGTTTGTACAGGGACTCGACACACAGTTATTTCTTGCCACCAGCGCCCAGCACTTTGACACTTATGCAGCTGTTATGGACACGGCATTACGGATGGAGGCGCGCATTTCAGAGACTTCGGCCTTTTCTGGGCCGAAGAGGACTCGTACCGATATGCCAGCTCAGAGTCATCGTGCCAGATTGTATCCGAGAGATGGTGGCGGCAGAGGAGTTAGACAGGGTCAGCTATTTGGTTCTTATCCGTAGGGCCAGCAGGCGTCGTCAGGATGTTTTGGGTGCGGGAGTTCGCACCATCGTATCAGAGGCTGTCTGGTGAGACGACAGGGAGCGGCAACAGTTCCACACATGACTTTACTACCTTCACCACCTCCTCAGAGGGCTCTACATCCTGCCCCCGATGGTGCTCCACGTCAGTTAGACGCCCCCAGAGGTCGTGGACGCGGTGATCCTATTCAGAGGGGATGAGGAGGCCGGGGCCGAGGCCGAGGACAGCCAGCTATTGGTGGAGGACAGGCCCGAGTGTTCGCTTTGACTCCGCAGGATGTGCAGGCATCCAATGCCGTTGTGACAGGTACCTTGCCAGTATGTTCTTTCGATGCGCGATTATTATTCGACCCTGGTTCCACACATTCGTATGTATCTACACACTTTGCACCGATGTTGAGCCGTGATTCATCGTCGTTAGATCAGCCTCTTGTTTGTCATTACTCCGGTAGGCGAGTTGTTCGTCGCTCGTTTTGTGTTTCGTTTGTGTTCTGTTCGTATCGGGGAAAGGGATTCGTCGATTGATTTGATTTTTCTCGATATGTTGGACTTTGATGTGCTTCTGGGTATGGACTGGCTGGCCACTTGTTATGGATCTGTGGACTGCCGTGAAAAGGCAGTCAGATTTAGCTTTCTGGGAGAGCCAGTCCTTGTTATTCAGAGAGATTGCAGCGTCACCCTTCCCAGCTTGATTTCGTCTCTTCGCGCTGGTCAGCTCTTGCGGAAGGGATGTCAGGGATTCTTAGCGTATGTTTGTAATGCTCGAGCTGTAGAGGTTCCTTTGGACCAGGATCCGATTGTTTGTTAGTTTCCTGTTGTTTTCCCTTATAAGCTGCCTGGGTTACCGCCTGAGCGCGATGTTGATTTTTGCATCGATTTGATTCCCGGCTCAGGGCCTATTTCTATATTGCCTTATCGGATGGCCTCGATAGAGCTTAGAGAGATGAAGGATCAGTTGCAGGATTTGTTAGATAAAGGGCTTATTCAACCTAGTGTGTCTCCGTAGGGTGCTCCTGTCCTGTTCGTCAAGAAGAAAGACTGCAGTTTGTGCTTGTGTATTGATTACCGCCAGCTGAACAAGGTTACCGTACGGAACAGATATCCCTTACCACGTATTGATGATTTATTTGACCAGCTTCAGGGTGCGGGATACTTTTCGAGGATTGACTTACGATCGGGTTACCATCATTTGCGGGTGCGGTAGGAGGATATTCCGAGGACGGCTTTTCGCACACGTTACGGGCACTATGATTTTTTGGTGATGTCGTTCGGACTCACCAATCCACCAGCCGTGTTTATGGATTTGATGAACCGCATTTTCAGGCCGTATCTAGATCTGTTCATCATCGTGTTTATTGACGACATTTTGGTGTATTCCCGGAGCCGAGAGGAGCACGAGCAGCACTTGCGGATCACATTGCAGACTTTGAGGGAGCACCAGCTGTTCGCGAAATTCTCCAAGTGCGCGTTTTGGCTTGACAGCGTTGATTTCTTGGGTCACGTGATAACGAGAGATGGCATATGTGTGGACCCGAAGAAGATCGAGTCCGTTCATCATTGGCCCAGACCGACATCAGTTATGGAGATCCGCAGCTTCCTAGGCCTGGCTAGCTACTACCGATGATTTGTTCAGGACTTCTTCCATATTGCTGCACCGTTGACTGGGTTGACCCGGAAGGGAGTTCTTTTTTATTGGACCGAGGCATGCAAGCATAGCTTCCAGCAGTTGAAGACTCGTCTGACTACTGCACCAGTGTTGTCATTGCCTTCGGAATCGGGCGGATTCGTGGTTTATTGCAATGCTTCTCGAGTGGGACCAGGTTGCGTGTTGATGCAGCACGACAGGGTCATTGCGTATGCTTCTCGGCAGCTGAAGACACATGAACAGAACTATCCTATGCACAATTTAGAGATGGCTGCAGTGGTGTTTGCACTCAAGATCTGGAGACATTACGTATACGGCGAGTCGTGCCAGATATTTATGGACCACAAGAGCTTGAAGTACATATTTCAGCAGCGAGACCTGAATCTGAGATAGTGCCGTTGGATGGAGCTGGTGAAGGACTATGATTGCGAGATCATTTACCATCCGGGCAAGGTGAATGTTGTGGCAGATGCTTTAAGTCAGAGGCTCGGAGGTAGTTTATCTTGTTTGAGCGCCATACAGGGGCAGTCGTCGGTAGATTGGTAGATTTTATGCGACAGTCGAATTGAGTTCGAGTTCACTCCGACAAAGGGACAGCTTGCGCATGTTCGTGCACGTCCGCAGTTGCTTGACTGTATTCGAGAGGCACAGCCCAGTGATGACCGTCTTTCAGAGATCATAGAGCAGGTTCGGCAGGGCAGAGTTTCCGAGCTCGTGATCGATGATCAAGGGGTACTGCGATTTGGGACTCGATTGTGCGTACCAGATTCTGAGGGACTGCGGCGTGGGATACTTGAGGAGGCCCATAGATCGAGGTATAGCGTTCATCCCGATTCCACCAAGATGTACCACGATTTGCGAGATGTTTATTAGTGGGATGGAATGAAGAGGGACATCACTGATTTCGTGTCGAGATGCCTGACTTGTTAGCAAGTCAAGGCCGAGCACCAGAGGCCCACCGAAGAGTTGCAGCCTTTGCCCATTCCGGAGTGGAAATGGGAGCAGATTTCTATGGACTTCGTTATGGGTCTACCCAGGACAAGTCGAGGGTATGACTCCATTTGGGTGATCGTAGATCGTTTGACGAAAGCGGCTCACTTCCTGCCAGTGAAGACCACTTTCAGTTTCGCTCAGTATGCCCAGATTTACATCGACGAGATCGTACGGTTGCATGGCGTCCCGACTTGTATCGTGTTAGACAGAGGCACCCAGTTTACTAGCCGACTATGGCAGAGACTTCAGGAGGCGTTAGGCACCCGTTTGAGTTTCAGCTGTTAGTTATATATATGCCCTAGAGGCCATTACTATACATAGGATGTATATTGTAGTGGATGCTTGGACATATATAGGGAGGACTTTCTTGCTCGACATGATAGTATGCTATCTGGATGCTCTTTACCTTAACGTGTACACTGATTGTCTCTCTGTTACATGTTGGTAAAGCCCTTAGGATGTGTACTTGACTACCTGGACTGTGATGCGGATCATACTAGTGGGGACATGGTAGTCCATAAGTACATCCTTCAAGGTCCCTAGTCGTGGGTGTATCGAGACGGGGCATCGATATACAGAGTAGACTAGCGTATACCTTCTCGACCCATACAGATGGGCGATGGATGATCCTATATCCATTGGTGTTTGACATCAGAGATGATATACGGGTGCTCAGTAGAGACTGGGTATACTGGACGGACTCGCCGAGAACTCTCAGATGGTATTATACCTTACGTCAGATGGCAGTTCTCTGGTGACACTGTTACAGGTTAGTCTGTAGACCCGAGATCGTCATAAAGTCATGTGTGATTCCCACTGTGCTTTGATTTCCACCTTACCACGTCCAAGAGGGCGTGCAAAACGGTGGTTTTTGGGTACAGTCCCGATTCACATGGAGGCAATGAGCGATAGGAGGGGATTCGTCTCTCCCGGTATAGGGAGTTGATGTTGCACTGTGTTTGATTGGCTATAACCGGAAATCTCTGGCCAGGATTGGTTAGATTTACTGGTATGTGTTACCAGTAATTTCTCGAACTATTATAGACCTCATATCAACACGACTTATCGAGCTACTGGGGTCTGACGTTTACCACCCCTAGACGAGATATGCGACATATCAGACGATCAGACCGGACTGTACGGTAAGTGTTACTGGTTGGATTCACAGGAGTGTGAGCGGGCTTGCTCGTTGATCTTCTGATCGTTCAATACCCGGGTGGCCGTTACGTTTAGCAGACCGCTTGCAGCTTGTGGGTGTTTGATATAATCATCACCTGCTACCGGCGTATTGACGAGTCTTTAGAGTCCTACACAGAGGTTTCCTGGCTCAAGCGAAACGGAATAGGACCGCATATGAGATATGTACGGGACCGAGAATAATACCAGTATGTGATACTGAATTCTATTCTCGCGATTTGTATCATCGGACGGTTATATAAGGTATAGCCGGGTTACCGAATCAAATGTTGATTCGATATATTGATACACTTGATATTAGTCGGTTAAATGTAGTATGACCGGATCATTAAATCAAGTGTTGATTTAATGATTTAATTTATAATTATATATTTGATATATTACTTTACATTAACTAATATTGGTTCACTTAAGATTGATTTTCTCACTTGATGTGCACATTGTATATATGATATATGTTTATGCACTAGTTTGTATTATGTTTGATGATACATGCAAACTTGGGTGTATGTATGCTTTAAACCATGTTTAGGTTAATGGTAAGGGTTTTAACTTATTTATTTATTTTATTTTGTAAAAACAAAATGGTGGATTTCTTTCCCACTTTGCTTTAAGCTTCATGAAGCTTCTTAGCATCTTTGACCATTTTGTTTTTTCCTTTTAACCTAACCATTACACCTAAACCCTAGTTTATTCTCTACATGAGTTCACTTCACCCATGGTTGCATTATGATAAGTATTCACTTGATTTATTTTTTTCAAGGATAATTCATTTTCTTTCTTCTTCTTCTTCATCTTCTTCAAGTGAAGAAACCTTTCTTGAAAATTCCAAGTGATGAAATCAAGTGAGAAATCCAAATCTAAAGTAAACCCACTTCCTATTTCTTCATCCTCTACCACTTGCCATGTTGTATAGGATGTTTTCTTCACAAGGTTCATGACCAAGTGAAGATGGAGCTTGAGTTTGAGTCGCCTCGACGTAGATCATCTTCGGCACCGAAGTTAACGACCTAGCCTGCTCATTTCTCCGACGAAACCATCGCTAGAGTCCGGGATCCCGATGATCGCAGTGGAGGGACGTCATCACGGAGCTAAAGAAGTGGAGGACCGGATCTACAAAGGTTGTAATCCCTTTCACTTAGTAGCAAAGTAGTTTGCTTACTTTTAGTTTCGCCTAATCTCTAGTTAACGATCTTGCATAGAGTTGTTAGGCACATAAAATTTTGATTTTGGCATGGTTGATGCCTTGTAGAACCTCTTGAGTGTGCCTAGGAACCCAACAGTGGTATCAGAGCCTAGCTAGAGTTTTAGACGAAGTGTAGACGAAATTAGAAACCCGATCGAACCCCGAAACCCTAATCGATACCCCTCTCTGTACATTTTCTGAAACTGTGGATTTTTCCATATTAAAAATGGTTAAAAAATTCAGCAGGAAATTTTAAGAAATACAATGCAAAACGATGCGCCCAAGGCGCCGTGGAACCGCGGCACAAGCTTGGCTTCCGCGGCAGTCCGCGGCCATATGATGACGTAATCCTTTACTTTTTGCATAGTAATTTCTTTCTATAAGTGCTGTGTTTTCTGGGAATTTTTAATATTTACTCAACAGTTGGGTTTTCTGGGTTGTATTGGGATTTCGTTAATTCGATCGGAAAGTTTAACTTTGTCTGTGTTTTTCCGGATATTTTAGAACATGTTAAAAGGTTCGGCCGGATATGAATGACCCACGTCTTCCCCTAACGGGAAATTTCCAAATGTTGGATCTTTCCGTAGTTTAAGAACATTCTAAGTAATGCAAGTAACGCGATGGACCCTCTAGAAGACAACAAACCTTAACTCGATTATGTAACCGTCTTGAACTGCCCTTTGAACCTTAGGGTTTGGGGCAGTACGGCGTGCCACATGTGAGGCGTTGGCTTGACCCTTCTACGGCTGGACCGTTGGTACTGTGGCATGAAATGGATGTTTTTTAAACTTATTTCAAGTGTTGTGCTGTTTCGGGAAAACTTGGGTGTTTGATTGTTCGATTGGAAAGATTAACATTTTCTGTTTATCTGGAATGCGATACAATATTTGGAATCCACAAGTAGTTATGAGATAACTGATTTGAATATTATAAATCTAGAAGTCTAGTCTCACTTGATCGACTGGCACGGAATTTTGATATGATCAAAAGTCCGTCGCAATCACGTAGCGTACGCAGATACTCGCCGGGTAAACTTAATAGACAGCTATACCCCATAGCCCCGACCAAGTGACTGTAGGAGAACCCCGTCGCCGAAAGCATCCGTTCGGGTGCTCGCGGCAGCGGTGTTCCGCCTTGGTACACTTCGTCGACGGCATCGGGGCTGCGGCCGTCTACTAAAGTTTGCGATGAGCATTCGATCAGAATGTCGGGAATCCTGTTGAATTGCCCGACTTGATATTGAAAAGAGTTTTCGATAATGAGACTAAAATGCGGGGTTTATAATTGTTAGGCATGCGATGTCTAAGGAATTCATTTAGTTAGGCATGCGATGTCTAAAGAGTTTGCGGATTCCAACTGTTGTAGTTTTACACTTTCTTTTATGTGACCGTAAGTGTAATATGTGATATCGCCGGTTTCGTTGCTATATGTCAACGACAATTGGGATGGGCATATTTACTTACGTTGATGACATGTGAAGTTATGTGTTGCTGGATATGTTATATTGGATCGTCGTGTTTGAATAGCCGGGGGGTTTTTATGTGAGATGACTGTTTTTCATTTTCATTCATGTATAAACTTGTATGTAATATTCTTTTATTGGGGCACTTCCAGGTTGCGGAAGATGTCACCATTTGTATATTATTTACTTTTCCGCATTAGGATAGACCCAAGAAGGGGAGCACAAGTAACCGGGTTCCAGGGTCCAGTGGGAGACCATCTCGAGGAGTCGAGTCCGGGTCTCCTAACTCTGGAATTGGTAGGGTTGCTTGCCGCTCTCGTAGGGGTCTAGGGGTGTGGGATTGGCTATTCATCACGACCGTGGAATCCGTGTTTTATCAAGGCTCAAAATAAAACACGGACGTCCTAGTATATCCAATATTTCATATGTTATTTTCTGCTGCGTTATCTGTGATGTGATCATGTGATTTGTTCGGATAGATATTGTATATAGTATATATGATATATTATATAGACGTTGCTTATGTTTTACACCCTCACTAGCCCTGCCTCGCTCTGCCGTTAGTTACCTAACCTAACGGTGCAGACGGGACATCGAGACGAATGCGGATGGCATAAGCGTACGTTATATTTATCTGTGATGTTTAGGTGGACTTAAATGATGGGACTTCATTAATATGATTAATGAAAGAAAAAAGAAACCTAAAAGATGTTGTGGAATCGAATTTTCAAAAACAGGTAGCTACAGTTCTTTCTTTGCATCGCGGTGTTCCTTGTAGAACAACCTGCACCTTATTCGATGAGGAAATGGCCGAGATCCCTTCACCGAGAGTGACCCCTTTAGCAATGACTGGCAGATGCTACAACCCTCGGTTTGTCTTTTGATTGCTTCTATAGTTCTTGCTTTGCACAGTGATATATATGATATATCCTGCACCTCATTCGACGAGGAAAGGGCCGACGATCCCTTCACCGGGAGTGACCCCTTTAGCAAAACTAGAAAAGCCTCAAAAACACTCCATTTTAAAATCATATGATTCTACAACGATATCAAGTTCATTACGCAATAGGTTTTCAGAAAAACCTGTCTTAGCCCTCCGTCATTTCAGATAAGTCCTGTTTAGTATTCGTGCTGCGTTTGTTGACCTTGTCAAGGCGCAGTGTGCGGTAGCTGACCAGTATTTATCTGCTTATGCATATGATGCAGATTGGGTTAGGATAGTCGTACGGCTTTGTTGACCTTGTCAAGGGTCGTGCGGGTGGGTTTAATTCAATCAAGAAATGACGGGTTGAACTTAACTTACGGTCTATGGTTTGTTGACCTTGTCAAGGTCATAGATCGTTTGGGGCAAAATATTATCAGGAATTTCAAGTGTTGAAATTTGCAATGAGATTGCATACCTTCTATGAGATAGTTGGATCCCGATACCTGCTGCGAGTAAGAGTTACTCCTGGAAGAGTTTTACACATTACAATTAGCCGATCAAGTAGGTGTCTAGAAAGGTGTTAACGAGGTTACGCCTCTGGGAAAACGAGGTTTACATTAATTAGGTTCGTGCGAAAGCACGAGGGACCTCCCTCAAAGTACCGACACTGACCTGGCTGAAAGATTGGCGAACTTGTAGTGTGTAATTAATCCCGGCTAGTCTTTCCTTTTAGGGTTTGAAGGAAGATTTGATAAAAACAGTGGGAGCCATCCTGATTAGATAATATAATAACCAATCTGATCTTGCAAGAGCGCACGCAGAGTGTTTTCTTCTCTCTCACTCCAGGTAGCGACCATATCACGCCTTAATCAAGATAATAATATGGATGTATTGACCGAACCCGCTTATTATACTGAGCTGGGGAACATTGGTCCCGCTCCGACTTATAATTGTTATAAGACAGAGCAAGAAATAGGGGAATACCAGAATTCCTATGCCGCCCAAACGAAGAAAATGCATATGATGCATCTCCTTCAGGTGTGTTAGTTATAAAGAACTGTTTCTCAGTGTCTTCTACGTCCTAGGTATTAGATACCGAATCAGGATCCCGCTAATGTAATCCGTTACATGGGCTACAGAAAGGTAGAGAACTGAGAACGGGTGATAAGTTTCATGAGACAGAAAACGGTGCAAGTGTTGCAGCCATGTCTGTTGGTCACTGTCACCATGTATTTCCAAATACATCGATTCTGAACAAATGCTATTAGATACCGAACCTGATATACAAAATCATATCAATCTCTTTATTTAATAAAGAAAGGATATAATTTTGTATTGTTGGATTATGTTTTGAACATTTCCTATATCAAAAGTTGATCGGTTCAGACACGTTATCTAAAAGCATTGATGTTCTAAATCAAACTACAGTTCTTAGTATATAGAACACATACAAGAGGAATAGTTCAGAAATGAACGGGTCCTTCTTGAGGTATATATAGACTAGGTCATATCAATGTGACCTGACTAGCTGAAGTTACATATAGATGCATATTTAAATTAGTTTGAATTTACATCTTCTGAAACTTGCCAGTCATGTCACAAAGATAAGATGACCATAGCTCTGTTTATTGGAAACAGGGAAAGAGTTAGTGAACTCTTGGGATAATACATGTTGATGTATGAAGGTCCCCTGTCTACACATGCCAAGACCGGTTCTTTGTACTTCATTACATTCTCTGATGATCTCTCAAGATTCAGACATATGTTCCTGTTGAAACACAAGTCCGAACCTTTTGAGATATTCACAGAATATAAGCTAGAAGTAGAGAACCAAAAACAGGTATAAGTATTATGTCCTTTGATGTGATCAAGGAGGAGAATACTTAAGCACGGAATTCTTGGATTATTCTAAAGGAGAATAAGATTCTCTCTCAGCATTACTCCTCCGTATACACCACAGCACGTCGATGTATCGGGGCGGAGCAACCACACCCTATTTGATATGGTACGCTCTATGACGAGTACTACTGAGTTTCCTATTTCCTTATAAGGAGTTATGCACTTATGAAGTTGCATACCTATTGAATAGGGTTCCAATCAAATCAGTTGCCTACCACTTCATATGTGATATGGATTGGGAAGAGCCCATATCTTAAGTTTGTTAAGATTTGGGGATGTCCGGCCTATGTCTGAAAAGCAAAATCCGGACAAGCTTGAGGCAAAGTCAGTTCTGTAGAAGTTTGTTGGATATCCCAAGCATTTGCAAAGGAATATCTTCTACCGCACCGAGGAACAAAAGATGTTTTGTTTCTCGGCATGCCACCTTATTGGGAAAAAGGAATTTATTTTGGAAACAAATTTGTGGTCATGAGGTAGAACTGGAAGGAGTTCCAGCTATACAAACCACAGCCAACGATTTAGTAGAACCGGAGGATTCAATAGTAACCAACGAACCTCAGCCTCTTCGCCGATCTAGTAGGGTTCCTCACCCACCTGAGAGATACTTTGGTTTCTCTATGACAGTGGGAGCGAGGACTACATCATGAGATGATGACCCAACTAGTTTTGAGCTGGCTATCAGGAGTAAGACTCTATAAGAATGGCTGGATGCTTAGTGATCTGAGATGGAATCCTTATACACCAACAAAGTATGGACTTTGGTTGCTTTATCTAAAGGGTTAAATCCCCATCTGGAGCAAGTATATCTTGAGAAGATTACTTGGTGTACATGGAAAAGTTGAGACTTTCAAAGCTAAACTTGTTAAAAGTTTGCATCATTGACCAGGTATGGATTATGGTGAAACCTTTTCTATGTGGCTATGCTTAAGTCCATCCAGATCCTACTTGCCACGGCTACATACCATGACTACGATATCTGGTGGTTGGGTGTCATGACATCTTTTCTAAAATGATGTTTTAGAAGAGAGCGTCTATAAGTATACAGCCAGAGGGCTTCGTAGAAAGTGGGAGCAGGGGAAACGTGTACAAGTTGCTTTATAGGATAAAACAGGCATCGCGGAGTTGGAACGTCTGTTTTGATGAGTTAGTCAAAAATTTGACATCATCAAAATGGTAGATGAACCTTGTATATACAAAAAGGTAGTAGGGAGTATGGTGGTGATCCTCGTAGAGTACGTGGATGACATACTCTTGATAGGGAAGGAGTTTCCTATGCTACGCTCAGTCAATCTCCGCTTATCACAAAAATTATCCATATAGGATCAAAGTGATACCTTCCAAATCCTGAGTTTTGATCTATGAGATACATCTAATTGGATTTTAGGATTCTCACTAGCTGTAGTGGGATGGTATCAATTGATCCTGGGGAGAATCACTGGAAAGATTCCAGGGTGATAAGGACGACTGAAAGTCAGTCACAGGTATTGTATTTACCCTCAGTAAAGGGACGGTATGTTGGAAGAGTTCCAAGCTAGATACCGTGGCATACTAAACGATAAAGGCTGGATACATCGCTACCAAAGATACTACCAAAGAGGAAGTCTAGGTGTATATTCGTTCATGAGATGAACTTCGTTCCTACCATTGTGTGACAATGGAGTTGTGGTTTTGGCCCAGGAACCCTGGTCCTATCAGTGACCCAAACATATTCGGAGGCAGCATCACCTGATCATGGAGATGGTTGATCTCCAGGGGATCGAGGTTAGGAGAGTAGACTCAGAGGACAACACGGCGGATCCACTCACAAAGGCCTTTTCCCAGAGAGAGACTTTTATGGGATGGTTGAGTATGAGATACTACAACCACTGCTATCAGATGGCCCTAGTGCAAGTGGGAGATTGTTAGTTATATGTATGCCTTAGAGGCCATTACTATACATAGGATGTATATTGTAGTGGATGCATGGACATATATAGGGAGGACTTTCTTGCTCGACATGATAGTATGCTATCTGGTTGCTTTTTACCTTAACGTGTACACTGATTGTCTCTCTGTTACATGTTGGTAAATCCCTTAGGATGTGTACTTGACTACCTGGACTGTGATGCAGATCATACTAGTAGGGACATGGTAGTCCATAAGTACATCCTTCAAGGTCCCTAGTCGTGGGTGTATCGAGATGGGGCATCGATATACCAGAGTAGACTAGCGTATTCCTTCTCGACCCATACAGATGGGCGATGGATGATCCTATATCCATTGGTGTTTGACATCAGAAATGATATACGGGTGCTCAGTAGAGACTGGGTACACTGGACGGACTCGCCGAGAACTCCCAGATGGTATTATACCTTACGTCAGATGGCAGTTCTCTGGTGACACTGGTACAGGTTAGTCTGTAGACCCGAGATCGTCATAGAGTCTTGTGTGATTCCCACTATGCTTTGATTTCCACCTTACCACGTCCAAGAGGGCATGCAAAATGGTGGTTTTTGGGTATAGTCCCGATTCACATGTAGGCAATGAGCGATAGGAGGGGATCCGTCTCTCCCGGTAGAGGGAGTTGATGTTGCGCTGTGTTCGATTGGCTATAACCGGAAATCCCTGGCCATGGTTGCTTAGATTTACTGGTATGTGTTACCAGTAGTTTCTCGAACTGTTATAGACCTCATATCGACACGACTTATCGAGCTACTGGGGTCTGACGTTTACCACCCCTAGGCGAGATATGCGACATATCAGATGATCAGACCGGACTGTACGGTAAGTGTTACTGGTTGGATTCACAGGAGTGTGAGCAGGCTTGCTCGTTGATCTTCTGATCGCTCAATACCCGGGTGGCCGTTACGTTTAGCAGACCGCTTGCGGCTTTTGGGTGTTTGATATGATCATCACCTGCTACCGGCGTATTGACGAGTCTTTAGAGTCCTACACAGAGGTTTCCTGGCTCAAGCGAAACAGAATAGGAGCGCATATGAGATATGCGCGGGTCCGAGAATAATACCAGTATGTGATACTGAATTCTATTCTCGCGATTTGTATCATCGGACGGTTATATAAGATATATCCGGGTTACCGAATCAAATGTTGATTCGATATATTGATACACTTGATATTTGTCGGTTATATGTAGTATGACCGGATTATTAAATCAAGTGTTGATTTAATGATTTAATGTATAATTATATATTTGATATATTACTTTACATTAACTAATATTGGTTCACTTAAGATTGATTTTCTCACTTGATGTGCACATTGTATATATGAAATATGTTTGTGCACTAGTTTGTATCATGTTTGATGATACATGCAAACTTGGTTGTGTGTATGCTTTAAACCATGTTTAGGTTAATGGTTAGGGTTTTAACTTATTTATTTAATTATTTTGTAAAAACAAAATGGTGGATTTCTTTCTCTCTTTGCTTTAAGCTTCATGAAGCTTTTTAGCATCTTTGACCATTTTGTTTTTTCCTTTTAACCTAACCATTACACCTAAACCCTAGTTTATTCTCTACATGAGTTCACTTCACCCACGGTTGCATTATGATAAGTATTCACTTGATTTATTATTTTCAAGGATAATTCATTTTCTTTCTTCTTCTTCTTCATCTTCTTCAAGTGAAGAAACCTTTCTTGAAAATTCCAAGTGAGAAATCCAAATCCAAAGTGAACCCACTTCCTATTTTTTCATCCTCTACCACTTTCCATGTTGTATAGGGTGTTTTCTTCACAAGGTTCATGACCAAGTGAAGATGGAGCTTGAGTTTGAGTCACCTCGACGTAGATCATCTTCGGCACCGAAGTTAACGACCTAGCCCGCTCATTTCTCCGACGAAACTATCGCTAGAGTCCGGGATCCCGATGATCGCAGCAGAGGGACATCATCACGGAGCTAAAGAAGTGGAGGACCGGATCTACAAAGGTTGTAATCCCTTTCACTTAGTAGCAAAGTAGTTTGCTTACTTGTAGTTTCGCCTAATCTCTAGTTAACGATCTTGCATAGAGTTGTTAGGCACATAAAATTTTGATTTCGGCATGGTTGATGCCTTGTAGAACCTCTTGAGTTTGCCTAGGAACCCAACATCAGCACAGTATTTCATCCGCAGACCAACGGCCAGACAGAGTGGACTATTCAGACTCTTGAGGACATGCTCCGAGCGTGCGTTTTAGACTTCGGAGGTAGCTGGGATCATCATTTACCCTTAGTGGAGTTCTCCTACAACAACAGCTTTCAGGATACTATTCATATGGCACCTTTCGAGGCCTTCTATGGGAGGAGATGCAGATCGCCCGTCTGTTGGACAGAGCTCAGCGAGAGCAGTATTTTGGGGCCGCAGATTATTTAGGAGACGGCCGCGAAGATAGAGTTGATTCGAGACTGGATGAGAGCGGCCCAGAGCAGGCAGAAATCGTATGCGGACAGACGCCGTCGCAGACTAGAGTTCACAGTTAGCGATCATGTTTTTCTGAGGGTCTCTCCAATGAAGGGCGTGATGAGGTTTGGGCGAAAAGGAAAGCTTAGTCCCAGATTTGTGGGTCCCTTCGAGATCCTCGAGTGTGTCGGCGCAGTTGCGTATCGTTTGGCTCTTCCACCCAGCTTTCCTGATGTTCACCCCGTCTTCCATGTTTTGATGCTCCGCAAGTGCCTTCACGACCCTTCTCATGCGATTCAGCACCCGACGGTCTAGCTAGAGCGCGACCTTTCTTTTGCAGAGCGGCCGGTGGTCATCCTGGATCGGCAGGTGATGAAATTGAGATAGAAGGTTATACCGACCGTCAAGGTCCTTTGGCGTGGCCCGAGCAGCGAGGAGGTTACCTGGAAGACCGAGAACGAGAAGAGGAAGAAATATCCCCATCTCTTTGAAGGTACGCGTAGCTAGATTTTTAAATTCGGGGACCGAATTTTCTTTAAGGGGGGAAGATTGTAACGCCTTGAAAAGTCATTTTGGTATTTTCCCGAAAATCGGTAAATATTTGGTATTTTTCCGTAAATCGCCATTTTAATTATTTTTCAATATAGGCCTATTTATACCTAATTTGGATAGGTAATTGCTAGTTTTTAGTAGCTAATGGGTTACTTATAAATTTCTGGTCGTTTAAATTTTTTTCCCTATTTTACTATTTTTAATATTATTTTAAGCTGTTAAAAATATATTAAATTAACGATAAATACAAATTTGAATGGGCTAATTACTTGGTTTAGAACCATGAAAACTAAAATCTAGTTTGTAATGTAAATTTTTAGTATGTTTTTCCAAGTTCTAGTTGTTTATAATCTAAGGAAATTAAAATTTTAAATAATTAAACTAAAACTTGCATTTTTGTAACTTGAGGGGTTCTTTTTGCATGAAATTTTCTTGTACACCCTCTCACACATCCTCACCTCCAATTGGCCGGCCCCGCCTCTAACTGCAGCACACATTTTTTCCCCCTCTTGTTTGACTTCAAATCTTGAAAAAATGGAAGGTTTTAATAAGGTTTTATATATACTAATTTAGAGGTATGGTGTACTTGATATTTGAGGGGTTGACTTGGAAAAATTTCCACACTTCCCTCACTCTACCCCATCCCACCCTCCACTGCCGAAACCCACCTCCAACTGCAGTAACAACCCCAAATTTTCCCCCATTTCTCCATCTCTTTTTGCTTCAATTTCATCTCAAAATCCAAGAAAAAAAAGCCACAAATCCTTCACAAATTCAACCCAAATCCCTATTCTACCTCTTCTCACACCCCTATTAGTTTAAAACAAGGAGAAAGATGGCATCTTGGGAGGCTGGAGCAACCTAGGGTTTGGGCTTGTGAGGTATAATTTCAATCTTTGGTTAATTAGTAGTTTAAATATTGCTAAATTAGAACTTTGAAGTGTTATTTTGTTGCTAATCTCATTCTAGGTTTTTAAAGAGAGTAGTTTGTTTTAAACTAGGGTTTTAGAAAACCATTGCTAAGTTAATTAATTCTATCTTGCTATATAGTGTTTTGCTAACCTAAATCTAAGAGGTTAACTTGCTATTTGGGCTTCAAATTAGTGTTAACCTAGGTTTTTCCAGTGTGAAATTTTGATTGGAATTGATAGTTTATAAAATTCTAGAAAGGATTTGTTTATGGAAAATGGGAATTTGAAGTATTGCATGTGGGTTATTGGAGTGTTGTAGATTTCTTATAGTGTGGATTGGTTGTTCATGCTAGATCGTAATCTTTTTGTCGCAAATCCGCGATGTTTGTGTCAATTTTCTAGTTTTCTTGCTTACTAGGTTTTCGCAAAATTTAAGTGGTGAATTATATTAGTTATCGTGAGTATATTTTTGGCATCTCCTACGATATTTAGGAGGCGTGAATGCGGAATTTGGGTTAAGCGGGTTTTTGTTTTGGCGGTTGGTCCGAAACGACAATTTTAGTTAAGGCTGTAGTGTTTTCGTGTGTGTTCCACGCACCTGGTGCACGTTGTGCCTAACTCGTTGACGTTGACCCTTTCATTTTGTGACTTGGCATTATTTCAGGATATGTCATCTTATGTTTTGTGTTGTGCAAATTCCAGGATCAGTCGCGGAGACTTCGGACGCGGCACGAAAAGGGAAAGCGGTGATTGGATCAAGCTAGCTGGGGATTTCTGGTGAGTAGATGTATACATCTATGGGGATAATCATTTGGATGGCGCGAGGCGCCCGATAAATTTAGAATTTCTAGTAATACCAGCTTGTTGCATGTAGTTCCTAGTTACCTATTTTACGGCACTGCATGACCTGTATATCCATATTTGTGTTAAATTCATCGTATAAAAACCATTGAAACCATTAAATAAGATATGCGACATAGTAAATAATTGGCTTGCTTAATTCATTATATAAAATTGTGCAACTTCATCTCATAGGACACTTGCACCATTACCAAGGTTTTATGCTGCATGAGCACTATTCATGTGGACACACACGCCTTGGTAATTGCCATGCCACAAACACTAAATAACTTGTTTAAACCAGAATTTAGAATAATTTCACTATATAAGACATATAAACTAGTACTAATATAGTAAATTCCGCAAGATGAACATGTAGAATTGCTAGTCATATGCATGTACCTCGTTACATCATTCGATCATACATAGTCTTTATGTTATATATTGCAGTTCGCACTGTTGATACCATAGGCATTCATCATCATTGACATGCATACCTATGGTACTTTCTTCTGGAGGATTTCAGTATTTGAGATATATGAGATTTTGGAGAAACCGCAAAGATTTAATAAAACTGATATCATTTTAAATGTGGCAAGTTGCGGTTTTCTCGTGACATGATATTTGTGTCATCCACCATGAATTTTCTGTTGGTTTTCGAGACCCGTTTCGAGGAGTTGGATGAACCGTCTCGGGTACATGGTGGGCCCGGTAATGTACCCCAGGGCAAGAAGTTCGAGTAGTAGACGATGATCCTGGCAGGGGCAGACTACCTATCGGTGATTGTTGACACGGCGTATATCCAGAGGATACCGACCATGGTCATGAGATGTTAAGATATTGATATTTTGAGACGGACCGGCCGGACGGCTGGGGCCCGGATATTGGATACAGAGACTTTGGGATACTGAGATTTTTATTTGAGGTGCCGATGCTGGGCACGGATTTCTGTTGATTTCATATGATATTTCCTCAGATATTTCACAGAAATTTTCCTAAGATGAAAATAATGATTTCTTCATATCAGCACATTCAGATCACGTGTTGCATTGTATTCATGTCGCATACATGCTAGTACTTCAAACCATATCAATATTGTAGAATTGTGACACTTTGCGTATATGCTTACGATAGTCTTTATAGATGTACATATTACTCACGAGTTGGTAACTCACCCTCGTTGTGCCACAGACTTTTTGCAGGTCCGATCCGTCAGCACTGTACCGACGGATGCACTTCTTCCTTTTGCGTGGATTTGAGGATTTTTGCTCGTAGGTTGGTTATATGTTTATTTTGTCTTCCACCTTGTACATTCATTGTATCTAGTGTACTCCATCTACTGTATCATATACCAGTATTGTTGTATATTGACTTAGGGGAGAGACAGTGAGATTTGTGGGCATGGATATTATTTCTTTGGGTCGCGCTCACTTGAGCCGACATGTTGCTATTACTTGTGCTTTCTTTTGCTTATTTTGCACATTGCGTGGGATTTGTGTCCGCCTTGGGGCGAAGAGTTAGCTCCTGCTTGGGGATGCCTTATTTCCTGTATTCATTTATATTCCTGTTTTGTACCCGTTTGGGGGCCAGTATTTACAAAGGAGACTCTACCAAAATTTTCGAAAAAAATGGATGTTGCTTTTAAAAAGCTTGATATGACTTATTTGATTAAAATCGCTTTCAATAAATTAGTTTTCCTTCACTCTACTGCTCATTTGGTTTTGATTTCTGGGCTTTGGCTTACTTAGATTGCGTACGCCTTGTGAAGTTCGTAATTTAAGTGTCAGTCACGTTCCGTACCTTTCGGGTCGTGACATGTTAGTGTATATGCCCTAGAGGCCATTACTGTATCATACTAGTTTGTATATTACTTGATGGAAGCTTGGGATATTCACCTTGTATAAACAATCTTGCTCAATATAGTAGTATGCTACTTGGTTTGTTTCTACTTCAATGTGTACTTGTGTTTATTTAGTATATCACTTATACGCATTAGTGGAGCCCTTAGGATCTTTGCTTGATTACCAGCGTTGTGATGGCAGTCACACTAGTGGGGGCTGGGTAATCTATAAGCACATCCTTATACAGGTCCCTAGTCGCAGGACTATCGAGACAGGGCATCGATACTGCGGAGTAGACTAGCGTATGCGCTTCTTATCCCAGTGTGGGAGATGGTCTGTCCCACAGCCATCAGTACGTCGTACTGGAGATAGTATACGGGTGCTCGTTGGGTTACGAGTATACTGGACATGACTCGTCGGGAACTGACAGGTTGGTATTATACCTATCGTCAGTTATCAGTTCCCAGGTGACATGAGTACAGCTTAGTCCGCTGACTTGACACTGGCACTTCGCCTCGAGTGTGTTCCCACTGCACTTTGATCACTACCCTACCACGGCTCAAAGGAGTCGTGCAAACAGGTAGTGGTTGGGTGCAGTCCCGAAGCACTTGGAGGCAGTGACGGTTAGACAGGATTCGTCTCTCCTGGTATTGGGGGTTGACATCGCGCTGTGTCTAGGAGAGCCATTACACGAGTAGTCCCTGGCCAGGGCAAGCTAGATATACAGGTAGGTTTCCAGTGTTATCTCAGGGTGTTTTAGGCTTCACTCCGACACGACTTGTACCGCTATTGGGGGACTGACATTTTACCGCCCCCTAGGCCCGACATGCGATGTATCAGACGAACAGACCGGACTGTACGGAGACTGTCACATTCAGACTCAGTAGAAGTACAGATGGGGTTTCACCTCGTCAGCCTTCTTATCGACATCTACCTGGGGACCGTTACGCACAGCTAGTGCCACTTGCGGTCTGTGGTTAAACCCACTGCCAGCATAGTGTCGAGTATTTAGAGTCCCACACAGAGGGTATTCGCCTATGGGCAAAACAGAGTAGAGGTCGCATGGTTTTGCGACAGGGTTCGTTCTCATCCGCGCACTTGTGCACGTTTGGAGTCCGGACGGATATTGCCAGCGGGCTCTGGTTTGAGCCGGATACTGGTATATGATTTGGGGTTGCTTTTATCTCTCAGTATTCATGTTCCTCGGAACAAGAATGCAGGTGTGTATGCACAGTTATTTGAGGAAGAGGAAGAGGACTTTCATTAGTGTTTCGGAACGGGTGCGTATGCACAGTTGACAGTCGTCTTTTTCCAAACCCTAATGGATTTGTATTATATCATTTAATAATATATAATAAAATGAAATTGTGTCATGGTTGGTTTTTATGTTGACTTGTTGACCATGGTTGACTTGTTGACCATGGTTGAAGTTTTGACCATCATCATTACAAAAGAAAGATGCTCTTTGATTCTAGCAAATTCATTTAATGTTTGAAATGATAATGGTCATTCTAAAACTTTCCATCAACCTTTTCATTTTCATTATTATTATTATTGATAATTCTTTTTCTTTTGCATTATGGTTGCAAGAAAGAAAAAGGATAGCTCATTCTATCATATTCATTCTCTCTCTTCACTTCATCTTCTTCTTCCTCTAGCTAAAGAGAAACCTTCTCATGTGTTGAGAATCCTTCTCTTTAAAAAGAAAAGCACCCCTTAGACTCTCTCTACTCATTCTAGGTTCAAGGTTTAGCAAGCCGGAAACCCTAGTTCACTCAAAGATCGAGAAAGAGCCCAAAGGTCGAACCTTCGAGGTGGATCCATCTTCGACGGAAGAAGGCGACAAGAAGAGAACCATCAACCTCTACAAAAGTTTGAAGAAGAAGGAGTTCAAGTTTAGGTATAACCATCTTCATCCGAGTAGCTAACTCTCTTTAGCAAGTATACTAGTTTTAGTTTAGTTAAAGATCCCGACTTTGCTTAGTCCATGTTGCCCCTTGCGCTAAAAATTTGTTTTTTATACCGTTTCCGCCTCCCCGTAAGAACCGGGGGTCGCAACGTGGACTTACAGTGGTATCATAGCCTAACTAAACTTAAACTAGCTTAGTAGTGAAGTGTAACGAAGTTCGGAACCGAAAAAAATCACAAAACCGGAAAAACAAAACCCTAAGTTTCTGTTGAAATTTTTTCTGCTCTAAATGAAAAACTTTATACTTGTAAATTCGGCTCAGGGTTTTGTGTGAACACCTAAGAAAAACGATGCAGTGATTCGTTCAAACCGCCGCGCTTCCGCCGCACGAGGTAGGTATGTGCGGCGGAAGCGCCGCGGTTTGTCGTCTTCTGTGCATCGTTTTTCGTGCAGTGTGTGTCTGTGTTGGATTTGGGATTTTTAAAATATATTATATGTGCCCAGATTTTCCAGAACTGAAATTCACTTTTGGGGTCCTATAATTCCGTATTTTTTCCGAACTTCACTGCACTTTGACTATGATGGTTATATCTGTGATGTTTGCATGTATTGAACGTCGGCTAATCGCTATAAGTCGATTAGTCGGGGTTATACATGATCTGTGTTTGATATTGGATTGTGTATATGAATCTGTTGGACTGTCGCGGGTGAATAGCCGGGGTGGATGTGAGATGAGCTTTTGTTTTTCTTTCATTCATTGTAAATGTAAATTGATGTAATATTATTATTTGTTTGGCCGCACAACCGGGTCGGGGTTGTAGCCGTCATTGTATAATTCTTTTTACTGTTTTTGCTCCTAGGATAGACCCATGGAGGGGTGCACAAACTACCGGGAACTTGGCGGGTAATTTGCCGCACCCGTAGGGGTCTTGGGTGGGGTATTTGCTATTCACCGCGACCGTGTTATCCGCTTTTCGTTCCAGGCTCGAAAGGATTGCGGATTGCTAGTATATCCAATGTATTCATCTGTAATCTGTAATGTCTATCATTGCTTTCTATTTAGGTGTTGCTTATGTTTTACAGCCGCGCTAGCCCAGCCCCCGCTCTGTCGTTAGTTAAGTAACCTAACGAGTGATGACGGGACCCCGTGGCGAATGCGAATGGCATAAGCGTACGTCATATTTTGGTTGTTTTCTGCAATGGTAGGAATTAAATGATGGGACGCATTAAAAGTACTAATGCAAGAATATCACGCATTAAAAGAACTAATGCAAGATAATAAACCAAGTTAAAATCGTTGGAACAATTTCGAAAAACCACTCGGTTCTTTTCAAAACTAACTTTTAAATGCGGAGTTTGAGCCACTCCTTCTAAAAGCTATCTCGTTCCATCGATTATATCAAGTTCACTACGTTCACGGTTTTACCAAAACCATTCGTAGCCCTCCGTCGTTTCACATGAATAGGCAATAGTATTCAAGCTATGTATTTTGGCCAAAGTCAAGGCATAGTGATTGGTAGCTATTGGGTGTTCATGTGTAGCATAGATAGATGCGTTGGTTTGGGACAGTCGTGCTGCCATTTTGGCCAAAGTCAAGGGTAGGTACGGGTGGATCCAAATTAACCTGGATAGTGACGGGTAGAACTTGACATGTGACTTATGATATTTTGGCCAAAGTCAAGGTCATAAGAGCATGGGGCAAAAATCCACATCGGGAGTTTCATAAGTACTGAAACTTGCTAGATTTGCATACCATTTGGAGCGTGGTGATTCTGGTAGGATTCCTTCAGTTTCGTCACGCGATGATATTTGGATCCCGATCCTACTGTGAGTATATGCTACTCCTCGGGAAATTTCTCACTAAACGATCAATGCTATAAACCTAGTAGGTGCCTAGAAAGGTGTTAGCGGGGCTACGCCCCCAGGGAAAAGAGGTTATTTAATTAAGGAACTTCGCGAAAGCGTTGGAAAACCTCCCTCGAAGTACCGACACTGGCCTGGCTGAACGGTTAAGCAAGTATTGTACGGTGGGATTGATCCCGACTAATTCTTCCTTTATGGTTTGAGGAGGGATTCGAGAGACAGTGGGAGCCATCCTGTTTAGACAAATTAAAAACCATTCTAAACTTGCAAGAGCATCGTGCTAAGTGTTTCTTCTCTCCCCCTGCAGCGACCAAATCGAAATGACTGGACTTAAGTTACTTCTAGATAAAAACATACTGACAGGGCCAAACTACAAAGATTGGCTCAGGAATGTCAAATTGGCAATCGCTTACGACAAGCTGGGGTATCTTCTTACCACCAAAGCTCCCCCCGTCCCAGGTCCCACCTCCAGCGTCGCGGATAAGGAAATCCGTAAGACTTGGGAGATTCACAGCGCGAAGGCCAGGTGCCTCGTACTTGCCTCGATGGACAACGAACATCAGAGGAGGCACGAGAATATGGATTTGGAATCCATATTTCTTCATACAAAAGAACTGTATGGAGAGCAGTCTCGTATCGCAAGATACGAAGTGTCGAAGAAGTTGTTTTCGACAAAGTTGGCCGTCGGATCATCGGTAGCGGACCACGTGCTTAAGATGATTGGCTACACTGAGGAGCTCGCGGAACTTGGGACCACGTTGGACAGTGAACTCTATACGGATTTAATTCTCCAGTCCCTTCCATCCACTTACGCCCAGTTCATACTGAATTTCAACTTGCAAGAAAAGGAAGTTGAACTTTCAGAACTCCTCAACCTGCTGAGGAGCGCAGAGGGCATCCTACAGAAGGGTAGGGAAACACCCGCTTTGTTTGTAGGAGGATCTTCTTCCTCTAGGTCCAAGGCGAAAGCCAAGGGAAAGAGGAAGAAAGCCCCCGCCAAACCAAGAGGCGGTGTTAGTAAAGTGGGTACGAAGGGAAAGGAAAAGGCAACAAAGATTGCGGGGAAGCTTGTTGGAAAGGAAGAATGCTTCTATTGTCATAAGAGTGGACACTGGAAGAAAGATTGCAGGGCTTGGAAAGCCAGGACACAGGAACTGAAGCAGGTTGCGGCTTCAGCTTCAGGTGTGTATGTTATTGAAAACTGTCTTTCTATAAACTCTACTTCCTGGGTATTGGATACCGGATCAGGATCTCATATCTGTAATTCTTTGCAGGCGTTGAGAAACCGTAGGGTTTTGAAGGCAGGTGACATGACCCTCAGAGTTGCGAACGGAGCTAGCATGGATGCTAAAGCCGTGGGGGACTATCACCTGGGAATGTCAGATGGGCATGTTTTGGTTTTGCGTAATTGCTTTTTTGTACCCAACGCAAGTTGTAATATCATTTCTGTATCTTTGGTTTCTAAAGAAGGTTATGAATTTGCGTTTGTAAGTAATGTTGTAAACATTCACCTTAATCAAGTTCTGATTGGGTCAGGTACACTGAGCAATGGTATATACGTATTAAACCAACCACAGATTTTCAATGTCCAGAATACACACAAAAGGAAGTCTCCAGATATCAATCAGACTTTCTTATGGCATTGTAGACTGGGTCACATCAATGAGAGAAGGTTGACTAAGTTATATACAGAAGGATATTTGGATCCGTTCGAATATCAATCATATGCCACTTGTCAATCCTGTCTCAAAGGAAAGATGACAAAGACTCCGTTCACTGGACACGGAGTAAGAGCGAGCGAGCTCTTGGGACTCGTACACAGCGACGTGTGCGGTCCAATGTCTACACATGCGCGAAGCGGTTATTCTTACTTCATTACTTTTACGGATGATTTTTCAAGATACGGTTATGTCTTCTTAATGAAACATAAGTCCGAAGCTTTTGAAAAATTCCAGGAATTTAAGAATGAAGTAGAAAAACAAACCGGCAAAAGTATCAAGATTCTAAGATCGGATCGAGGTGGAGAATACTTAAGTGCCGAGTTCCTGAATTATTTAAAAGAGAACGGGATTCTCTCTCAGCTTACTCCTCCATACACTCCGCAACACAACGGTGTATCGGAGAGACGGAACCGAACCCTATTGGATATGGTACGGTCCATGATGAGTAACACTGAGTTACCGCGATCATTCTGGGGGTATGCGCTAGAATCAGCTGCGTACCTTTTGAACCGAGTTCCTACTAAGACTGTGCCTACTACACCATATGAGATGGGGTGTGGGAAGAGACCCCATCTCAGTCACATTAAGACTTGGGGAAGTCCAGCTTTTGTTAAAAAGCAGCATGTGGACAAGCTCGAGGCGCGCTCAGTACTGTGTAAGTTTGTGGGATATCCAAAGAATTCCAAGGGATATCTCTTCTACTACGAAGAGGAACAAAAAGTTCTTGTTTCTCGTCATGCCCACTTTCTAGAACATCAGTTCTTAGAAAAAGAATTAAGTGGGAGCGCAGTAGAACTGGAAGAAATTCCAGAACCACAGACTATTACTGAAAGCTTAGTGGAACCAGAGGGTTCAAATGAACAGGACATTCCTACGCCGCTCCGCAGGAGTAGTAGGCAGTCTCATCCGCCCGAGAGATACTACGGTTTTCTCATAGACGGGGATAGAGAGGATTGCATCATAGATTATGATGAGCCTACTAGCTTCCAGCAGGCCGTTCAGAGCGTTGACTCAGTAAAATGGCTGGATGCAATGCGGACCGAAATGGAGTCCATGTACACCAACAAAGTATGGACGTTGGACATTGCTCCAGAAGGGGTAAAACCCGTAGGATGCAAGTGGATCTTCAAAAGGAAGATTGGTGTAGATGGACAGGTTGAGACCTATAAAGCTAGACTTGTAGCAAAGGGTTTCCGTCAAAGACCTGGCTTGGACTATGACGAAACCTTTTCTCCAGTGGCTATGCTGAAATCCATTCGGATCCTTCTTGCCATTGCTGCCTTCCACGATTATGAGATTTGGCAGATGGACGTAAAAACCGCTTTTCTAAATGGAAATTTAGAGGAGTGTGTCTATATGGATCAGCCAGAGGGATTCATTTAGAGTGGGAGCAGCGGAAAGGTGTGCAAGTTGCTTAAGTCCATCTATGGACTAAAGCAGGCATCGCGGAGTTGGAACATCTGTTTTGATGAGACGGTCAAGGAATTTGACATTATCAAAAATCTAGATGAACCATGCATCTATAGTAGATTTGTAGCGAGAACTGTAGTATTCCTCGTTTTATACGTGGATGACATTCTCTTAATAGGAATTGACATTCCTATGCTACAATCTGTCAAGGGTTTCTTGTCACACAGGTTCTCCATGAAAGAACTGGGTGATGCCTCATACATCCTGGGGATCCGGATCCATCGTGATAGATCCAAGAGGATATTAGGACTTTCACAGTCCAGGTACATCGACACCATAGTGAAGAGATTCAGTATGGAAGATTCTAAGCGCGGCAACCTACCGGCTTGTCACGGGATCACCCTCTCTAAAGAGATGTCTCCCAAGACTGATTTGGAGAGGGATCGCATGTCTATTATACCCTACGCTTCTGCGGTAGGCTCTATAATGTATGCGTTGTTGTGTACCAGACCGGATGTAGCTTATGCACTGAGTGTGGTAAGCCGGTATCAGTCAAACCCTGGGGAGAAACATTGGATAGCAGTAAAGAACATTCTCAAGTACCTGAGAAGGACTAAGGAGATGTTCTTGGTGTATGGCGGAAAAGACCTCCAGATTGAGGCCTTTGCTGACTCCAGCTTCCAGAGTGACAAGGATGATTCCAAGTCCATGTCGGGTTTTGTTTTTACCCCCAATGGAGGGGCGGTGTGTTGGAAGAGTTCCAAACAGGAAACCGTTGCAGACTCGACTATGGAAGCGGAATACATCGCTGCATCTGATGCCGCAAAAGAACCTGTCTGGATAAGGAAGTTCTTAAAAGAACTTCAGGTGGTTCCGTCCATTGTTGACCCAGTACCTCTGTATTGCGACAACAACGGGGCTATAGCTTTAGCAAAGGAACCCAGGTCCCATCAGAGATCCAGGCACATCTTGAGGCGGTATCACCTGATCAGGGAGATCGTGGATCCCAAGGAGATCGAGGTTCGGAGGGTTGCTTTAGAAGAGAACACTGCAATCCATTCACCAAGGCCCTACCCCAGACTCAGTTCGAGCGGCTGATCGAGATGATAGGTCTTCGATACGCCAGTACATGGCCTTAGTGCAAGTGGGAGATTGTTAGTGTATATGCCCTAGAGGCCATTACTGTATCATACTAGTTTGTATATTACTTGATGGAAGCTTGGGATATTCACCTTGTATAAACAATCTTGCTCAATATAGTAGTATGCTACTTGGTTTGTTTCTACTTCAATGTGTACTTGTGTTTATTTCAGTATATCACTTATACGCGTTAGTGGAGCCCTTAGGATCTTTGTTTGATTACCAGCGTTGTGATGGCAGTCACACTAGTGGGGGCTGGGTAATCTATAAGCACATCCTTATACAGGTCCCTAGTCGCAGGAATATCGAGACAGGGCATCGATACTCCGGAGTAGACTAGCGTATGCGCTTCTTATCCCAGTGTGGGAGATGGTCTGTCCCACAGCCATCAGTACGTCGTACTGGAGATAGTATACGGGTGCTCGTTGGGTTACGAGTACACTGGACAGGACTCGTCGGGAACTGACAGGTTGGTATTATACCTATCGTCAGTTATCAGTTCCCAGGTGACATGAGTACAGCTTAGTCCGCTGACTTGACACTGGCACTTCGCCTCGAGTGTGTTCCCACTACACTTTGATCACTACCCTACCACGGCTCAAAGGAGTCGTGCAAACAGGTAGTGGTTGGGTGCAGTCCCGAAGCACTTGGAGGCAGTGACGGTTAGACAGGATTCGTCTCTCCCGGTATTGGGGGTTGACATCGCGCTGTGTCTAGGAGAGCCATTACACGAGTAGTCCCTGGCCAGGGCAAGCGAGATATACTGGTAGGTTTCCAGTGTTATCTCAGGGTGTTTTGGGCTTCACTCCGACACGACTTGTACCGCTATTGGGGGACTGACGTTTTACCGCCCCCTAGGCCCGACATGCGATGTATCAGACGAACAGACCGGACTGTATGGAGACTGTCACATTCAGACTCAGTAGGAGTACAGATGGGGTTTCACCTCGTCAGCCTTCTTATCGACATCTACCTGGGGACCGTTACGCACAGCTAGTGCCGCTTGCGGTCTGTGGTTAAACCCACTGCCAGCGTAGTGTCGAGTCTTTAGAGTCCCACACAGAGGGTATTCGCCTATGGGCAAAACAGAGTAGAGGTCGCATGGTTTTGCGACAGGGTTCGTTCTCATCCGCGCACTTGTGCACGTTTGGAGTCCGGACGGATATTACCAGCGGGCTCTGGTTTGAGCCGGATACTGGTATATGATTTGGGGTTGCTTTTATCTCTCAGTATTCATGTTCCTCGGAACAAGAATGCAGGTGTGTATGCACAGTTATTTGAGGAAGAGGAAGAGGACTTTCATTAGGGTTTCGGAACGGGTGCGTATGCACAGTTGACAGTCGTCTTTTTCCAAACCCTAATGGATTTGTATTATATCATTTAATAATATATAATAAAATGAAATTGTGTCATGGTTGGTTTTTATGTTGACTTGTTGACCATGGTTGACTTGTTGACCATGGTTGAAGTTTTGACCATCATCATTACAAAAGAAAGATGCTCTTTGATTCTAGCAAATTCATTTAATGTTTGAAATGATAATGGTCATTCTAAAACTTTCCATCAACCTTTTCATTTTCATTATTATTATTATTGATAATTCTTTTTCTTTTGCATTATGGTTGCAAGAAAGAAAAAGGATAGCTCATTCTATCATATTCATTCTCTCTCTTCACTTCATCTTCTTCTTCCTCTAGCTAAAGAGAAACCTTCTCATGTGTTGAGAATCCTTCTCTTTAAAAAGAAAAGCACCCCTTAGACTCTCTCTACTCATTCTAGGTTCAAGGTTTAGCAAGCCGGAAACCCTAGTTCACTCAAAAATTGAGGAAGAGCCCAAAGGTCGAACCTTCGAGGTGGATCCATCTTCGACGGAAGAAGGCGACAAGAAGAGAACCATCAACCTCTACAAAAGTTTGAAGAAGAAGGAGTTCAAGTTTAGGTATAACCATCTTCATCCGAGTAGCTAACTCTCTTTAGCAAGTATACTAGTTTTAGTTTAGTTAAAGATCCCGACTTTGCTTAGTCCATGTTGCCCCTTGCGCTAAAAATTTGTTTTTTATACCGTTTCCGCCTCCCCGTAAGAACCGGAGGTCGCAACGTGGACTTACATGACATATGTGTTCAAAAATTGGGTTGAAGTCGAATATAAGTAGGGCAATTTTATACTGTCGGATAACTGGATTGTGAACCCACAGCATAAACACACATCTAAGAGGACTGATACGCAGGGGGCATTTTGCTCTCTGGTGGCAGAAGCTCCATGGGAGATTGTTCTTACCTCGAAAACAAAGAGGATGTTGAAATACCTATAAGCATGCCTAGCAATCAAGTGTAGAAGCCCGCTTAAGCCAGAAATCATCGAAAGTTTGTTAAAGCCGCATCCCATGCTGAAGATGGTCAACAAAGGGAAAAGCCCCCAAATCGAGTCATCCAATAAAAAGAAGAAGAAGACCAAGAAGCCTGTCCAGCCTGCTGAATATGTAGACAGCTGGATGGATCAGCAAAAGTACATCGACACGCTGGACGAATATAACCAGAAGGCACGCTTGCCAATTTCACTCGAGGAATTCCTTCAACATAACTTTGAAATTAGCGATGTAAAGGAAGAAGATGACTTGGTGGAAGAGATAGAAGAGATAGAAGAGCGTGTGGAAAGTTGCCACATGCCCTCTCATTCCTTCGTGTATGATGAAGATGCTTCATCCGCATCAGAAAGCGACATAGATAAGCAGGGGACAGAATCAGCATTAGATGTCCGAATCTGGATAACACGATTGACAAGCTGCTGAGAGGAGCCATTCAAGCAATTGAAGATAATCAAAGGCGTGAAATAATCATTTAAGAAAAGGCCAAGCAACAACATCTGAGCAGGAAAGCTGTGGAAGGGATGAATAATGATGCTTCCCAACGAAAACAAAATTCGGTCCGAAAAGCCAAAAGCAAGATGAAAGCCGAGAAGTGGTTCGCCAAAGCCCTGTCGATAGGCATGAAGCTACCGCTCCTCATGATATACACTCTGGGAGTACCGTAATACGAAGGCGGAGAAAAACACCCAAAGTATCGCCTATATCACCAAGGATCTCACATCCTATCAATAAGTATAACGCGTTCAAGAAATGGAAGCGAGGATACGTCGCCCACAAAAGAAATGGGAAGAAAGAGAATCGAATGGCTCGTACACATAAATCTAAGAGTAGAAAGCCTAAAGTCGACGAAAAGGAAAAATCAAGTTTCCACATGATCAACGGTCAGCCAAATAAAGTTCATCCTTCAAAAGAGGAAAGTTCAAAAGTGCTTACTTTTGTAAGTGATTCTGAAGATGAAATCCTTTACAACCCTTTGTTCAAAAGCACCTCCTTAGCAGTAGAAGCGATGAAAGATTGTGGCAATATCCAGCTACAAAACCGTACGTTGCCCGAGTAAAACCTTGGACCAATGAATAAACCTATGAAGAAACAAGATAAGGGGAAAGGAAAAGTAGTTGAAGAGATTGAAATTGACAAAAATGTCGCCAAAGAGCTCGCCACTAAGGGCCCGCCTAATAAAATGAAGGTGTATTACAACGTCCTTATACACTTAAAGAAGCTGCCATCACACTTAAGCATATATGATACTCTCTTTCTATCCGAAGAACTTCGGGAGACTCTTATTAAAGTACTGAAGGAGCATGATCAATACCAAGTGTTCTTCACAGAAGATAAGATGAAAGATGAGCTCGCAGAGGTCAATACCACCGATATCACTTTCAGTGAAGAGGATTTATTATTGGGAACGTTCGAGTACAATCGACCGCTCTACGTAACCGGATATTATGAAGATAAAAGGATAAACAAGATCCTCATCGATAGCGGTTCCTCAGTTAACCTGTTAAATGTGAAGGTCCTAAAGGAACAATCTATGGATGCTCGATATCTTGGCCGAGAGAAGATCACCTTCTCCAAGTTCGACTAGAAGTCTTCATGAACACTTAGGTTCGTAGTGTTGACACTTCGCTTCGGGAAGCTCGTTACTGATGTCAAATTTCACATCACTGACTCCAAAACATGGTATAAAGCTTTACTCGGTAGACCTTGCCTACACGAGTATAATATCATTTCTTCTACACAAAATCAGTGTATGAAGTATTTCAAGGACGGTCAAAAGCACACCATCACAGGAGAGCTCAACTCTTTCTCGATAAATGAAGTATGAAAATATGAAGATGCTAAGTACTTACTATCGAACTTCGAAGATACTAAGAAGTGCGGCAAACCGGAGAATAAACAAGTACAAATGGCCACCATCCTGGTCTTTGGAAGAAATTCTGAAGGAGTGGAGGAGATAGTATTCGTAGGTAACCCTTAGAGGGAGAGCGATAAACCAAGCTCATCAACCCCATTCCGGTCTTTGGCAGTGACTCTAAAGAAGAGGCTGATGCAATGTTCTTTACCCATCCGTAGGTGAAGGTTTTTGATGAAAAAGATCGATCTTTGTATGTCACAATGGATCCGCTGCACCACTACAAAGAACTCAATGCACTCAGCACCTACAGCGTACAAGAGATAGTGACTTTTCATATACCTCCCAGGAGTAGAAATGAAAAGGCGATTCTCTTCAATAAATCGGAAGAGACCAATATGAGCAAAGAGATCTGGCATGGACTTGATCCAAACCTCGATAGGTTGCATCCCATCCACATGCCGAGATACATTATGAAGGGATTAAAGGAATACTTGAAGAGTCAAGGAGTAACGTTCGAGCAAACCGTCTGACAAGCCCATTTCTATAAAAGAATCTGGTAAGTACCCGCGTCTCGCCAAATCAAGCCGAACGGGAAGATGGATACTTCAGGATTGGGATATGTACAATCAAAGAAGCAGGAGAGAATCTACAATTTCCACACTGTAACATTTTCAAACAAAGAAGAAGATGCTTCGCTGAGAAACGACGCGAATGAGCAAGGGGAAAGGTCCGCACAAAGCACTCTGAATCCACCACCGGAAGATTCGTTTGATACACTAACGAGAGAAGCGGTTTAAGAAGATGAAGAGCTCGTGGCGCGTTTGATGGCCCTATATGAAAAGGTCATGCAATTGCACCCAAGCAAGTGATATATGAAAGGGACAAGTTATATTACCCCTTCGCAGCAGCTACCTCTATCCTCCTCTGTAAGAATGGAACCTCGAAATAGCGATGTTGAAAACAAGCCGGCATCTGTAGCCAATCCATAACCATAGCAATATGAACTTAAAATACCCTACCGTCAAAGGATGTGTAGTATGGGTCCGGCACTCATAAAGAAGATAGGGTGGGTATACTCCTTCCCGCGTGACAAAACGAAAAAATTGTTTGGCCTCATCATGAAGCACCAAATGCTAACACTGCCTGAGTCTAAGCAGCCTCATCAAGAAAATTCTGTTGTTCATCCTGATTACTGCCTATACCATCGGATCATAAACCATCTGATTGAATACTATTTCATCTTCAAGAATTGGTTGGAAGAGCAGTACAAGCAGAGGAGGTTCAAACTGAGCGACAACTGGAGAGTAGAAACCCCACAAAAGCATGTACTTATGAAATGTGATTTCTCCGAATTGGAATATGGGCAGTCCAAGAAGTGGAAGCTAGCCCATACCTGCCACATGATAAGGCTCTCGAAGGATAGAGGAGAGAAAGATATGACTATACTCTTTGACTACTTCACGAATGAATACGAGGAGATCTCCGAAATGTCACCAGCACCAAAAAAGATGGAAGATAGAATCCATACTATGGTAGATGAGCTAAAGAAGATAAACTTGGGGACAGAAGAAAATCCTAGACCCACGTTTGTCAGTGAGCGTCTAACAAAAGAACAAGTAGCTACCTTAAAGACCGTACTCATAGAGTATATGGATTGTTTCGCATGGAACTACTCCGAGATGCTGGGACTCGATCCAGACATAGCAGTGTAAGTCTACAGTAGCGCCCCGGCCATCAATCCGAGGCCAAACGCAGAAACAAAAACTTTTTACGAAACTGGCGCTAACGCGGACTTTTACCCGGATCGTACCATTAACACTAAACTAGCTATCTACAAGAAGTTAGAATGGCTATACCGATCGATCCGTGTCCTTCGATCTTTAGCCACCATCTCTAGCTCCTCACGGCATCTCCGATATCACTCGATCTCCGGTCTCCTCGTCGAAAAGGGCACCACATCAAGAAGTCCTTTTACGGGCACCCGCTTCAAACCGAAGCAACTCGGACATGAAGTTTGCTGGTCGACATGTCCAAGGTGAAGTAGAGAATGTGTGTGATAATTTTGTCTCTAAGCATCTATTGATTCTCAACATATGAGATTGTATGGATGGAGGTTGAAGAGGATGCCATTGATAAGGAGATGGTAAGCTCAAGAGAAGAAGGAAGAAGGAGAAGAGCTTTTCTTTTATTATTGTGTGAGATAATAATATAAGTGAGCACTAGTATAATCTCAAGAGCCAACCCCAACAATAAATGGCTGCCCTCTCTCTCCTCCCATCACAATCTCACCAAATAATCAATCAAGAAAACGTGACATGCACAAAAAATAAGACCATGAGTCACTAAACATGCACATGCCACAATTAATGCTCCTAATGATGACTTGAGCTCATAATTTCCACTTTCAAACATTAATCCAAATGTTTACAACAATAAATAGAACGGCATCTACTAAAGTAAACTCATGACGGATCACAAAAGTACCCCTCACCTGTATATACATACCTGCATCCACATTCCGACTGAATGCGAATGTAATGAGACTAATGTAATCCAACAAATCTAATACTAGGATCCGGCTTAAACCAAAGCCCACTAGTATGATCCGTCCGATCATGATCCGTACACGAATGCACGTATATGATCGAACCCTGCCATAAAACTATACGGCCTCTACAACGTTTTGCCCGAAACTTGGGAAACTATCTGTGGGGGACTCTGAAGACTCGTCGATATGCTGGCAGTGGGTTTAACCACAAGCACGTCAGTGGTAATAACTGTGCGTAACGGCCGCCCAAGTATTGACCAAAAGGGAAGCCGATGAGTGAACTCATCCTGGAACCCTACTGATCCTGTCAGTGAAAATATCCATACAGTCCGGTCCGTTCGTCTATGAGTATCGCACGTCGGGCCTAAGGGGTTGGTAAACGTCAAACCCTCAAAAGAGGTATAAGTCATGTCAGAGTGTAGCCCAGAACATCCTGAGATACTACTAGAATACCTACCAGTAAATCTCACTTACCTTGGTCAAGGACTTCGTGTAATAGC
Organism: Agapanthus africanus; assembly: GCA_030015575.1. Taxonomy (NCBI): domain Eukaryota; kingdom Viridiplantae; phylum Streptophyta; class Magnoliopsida; order Asparagales; family Amaryllidaceae; genus Agapanthus; species Agapanthus africanus. The sequence continues at coordinate 832,999,973 of JASDDO010000024.1, read as the reverse complement.
TCTCTAAGACACAGCGCGATCTCACCCTCAATACCGGAAGAGACGAAACCCCTGCCAATCTGCTCACTGCCTCCATGTGGCTTGGAACTGTACCCAACTAACACCTGTTTGCACGACTCCTTTGAGCCATGGTAGAGTAGTAATCAAAGCACAGTGGGAACTCACACAAGACAAATGACGATCTCAGGTCGATAGAATAACATGTACATATGTCACCAGGGAACTGCTATCTGACGAGAGGTATAATACCAACTAGCATGTTCCCGGCGAGTCCGTCCGGTGTACTCATAACCCAATGAGCACATGTATATGTCTTAGGTGAACCAACTAACACCAATGGCTTATGAGACCAGCCACCGCCCCTCGTCGGAGTCTCAATCGTATACACTAGTCTACTCTGGAGTATCGATGCCCTGTCTCGAAACTCCCACGACTAGGGACACTTTAAGGATGTGCTTATAGACTACCCAGCTCTCATGTATATGATCCCATCATACTGCTGGTAGTCAAGCAAGAATCCTAAGGGCTCTATCAACGTGTAATAATAATCTGTAATATCACCTAAAGCATTTACACGATGATAAAGATAAACAAAATAGCATACTATCATCTTGAGTAAGACTGTCCTACCGGTATAGGTCATCCCTTAATCATTGAAATCACGTGCCTGCGATCCAATAATTGACTTTGAGGGCACTATATCCAACAATCTCCCACTTGCACTTAAGGCCAATTATTGCGATGTTGCATACTCGCAGCCCGTGTGATACCGAACACCCAACTTCTCTACTAATCAGTTTCACAAAGCTCATTTGTAAAACTATTGTGTTCGAGAAATAGTCTCAGTGAGTGGATCCGCTCTGATGTTTCTTTCTATGTCTCTCTTAATCTCAAGTTCGCGGAGAAAGCCATCTCCCGAATTAAGCAATACATGTCTTAGAATATGTCTGGATATCTGATGGGACCTAGTTCATAAATGAACTCAAAATCCAAACTTCTTAGACTGTATCGTCAACTGAACTTTATCAGTATCCTACATCATGCCTCTCTCAGTGTCCGCTTGGATCACCTGGCCAAACTACTGCCCCTCGTCAGAGGGAAAACTATAACTCTGACAGTCACTCTATCATCCAGGTCACCTTGGAAGCCTGGAATGATAACCGTCTCCCGAAGGAGGCTATTGTTATCAAATCCCTAGAACATCCACTTATATTCCAAAACTGCTTCCGAACGTTTTTCCAGGATTGGATTAATATCTACCTATTATATCTAGTGCAAAAACAACATCTAGTGTAATACTTGACATCTCATGATTGACTCAATTGCCTAAACAAGCGATATGTCAATCATGCATATCCCTCTCCCTTTTAATCTGTAAAACACTTTTAGAGAGGGTGACTCCATCACCTGCAGGTACACCACCATGCCAGGAGTCGTCCATTCTAAAATACCTTTAGAATACTGTCAAAATACCCAGATTGGGAAACTACCTAAATCTAGACCTAAAACCATAGATCTAGTAACCAGAATGTCATATATAATATCCATATCCTATGTGGAGAAACCACTGTGTGACAACCACAGTATAACCGATCGTAGTATAGGAATTTCACTTCCTACATTGTGTATGTCATCCAAATACCAGGACATCATACCCTACTACCTTCTTAACAGATCCATCCCCTATTCTGATGAAGTCAAACCTATGACTGTCACATCAGAAATAGATGATCTATCTCCGCTATATTTGCTTTAGTCTATAAATAGACATAATCTACTTGTCCACTATGCTTCCACTGCTCCCACTGAGTACAACAACCGTCTGGCAGAATCATATACACATGCACTTCTAAAGTTAGTTTAGAACGACGCTATACTCATCTTCCTGCCGGGTCTCATAGTCTAGAACAGCAGTAATGGCAAGTCTGGGTAAACAAGAACCTCCCTGTCACCCTCCTTAAGGCTACCGGAGTACCTCTCGGGTGCTTGAAGTTACCCACCATATCTGTGGAGTGGCTAATGGAATGTCAAACGTGATTGAATCTTTAGGTCCTATTAAATTTTCAATAATTGTTTGCGGTTCTGGAATCTCTTCCAGTTCTACCATACTCCCACTATTGTTTTCTGAAAAAATCCATTTTACTAAAACTGTGGCGAGTTAAAAACAATATCACTATTGATCTTCCAGATGGTAGAAAGTTAACCCTCGTCATAGCCCGGGTCAACCCACAAACAGGCATTACAGAAACGTGCCTTGAGTTATCCAGAGTCTGGTTTTAAGCATAAGCTGGACAACTCCATACACCTTAACATCGTTAAGATATGAGTCATTCTATATACAATATAGAAACAGAGGCACTGATTTAATTGGAACCAAATTCAAATCATGCAGCTGTCTCCAGAGCATGTCAACTAAATGGAAAGAGGACGATCAACATTACTCAACTTAGGAGTGTATCCAGATATGAGTAACATGAAAGAGAAACAAGTTTCTCAAAACCACTACTATCAACTGAATACCAAACACAAGTATCTACATCTTCAATCACCTTGAAGAATCCTGATACTTGCAACACCTGGTTCTCTACTTTATTCTCATACCTATAACTTCTCAAAACCTAGACCTTGTATTTCTACGAAACACTTGTCTAGAAACTAGAGAAGTCATAAGTAAATAGAATATAGTACGAGGACCAACCCCTTTGTCCTTATGGACACTGGACAATATACAATACTCTGTATAAGTCTCCTGAGTTGAATAACTTAAACCCTGTGCATCGTAGGTTGAAAACTATAGTTATGGTTAAGAAGAATTATACCGCTGTTTAATACTCCTTACCTAACCATCAACTGCTATAGGTAAATGTCATGGACATAATTTCAAAAAGTTATATCTCACTTTATAAAATAAACGTACAGATATATCAGTTTGAAATTGGTGCATAACAACGGATATTCAAAACCAAATATTTGCCGTCCGGCAAAAACCCAGGCGATTTCCTCAAATATCACCAATTACAACGAATTCCGATATAATGAGGATAATCACCTAATTCCCAATAACTTACTCGCACTCATCATCTGTAAAACCATACAGATGTGAGAATTAAAGCTGGTAAATGCATACCCTGGACCAAGGTCTATTTGGGAAATCAGTTTTCAATTAACAATGCACAGTGAAACTGAAACATGAAAATGTTTCGAAGGGGTATCCGGGTATTCCTAGTAATGTCTCTTCCATTATCAGATTCACAACTATAACCGTATATTTCTTTGTCATCTCTCTAAATCCCTTTATTTGTCTTTAGTTATTACCTTCTGTACACCATCGTTAGGCTAAATGGTTTTCTTCCTTCCCTACTGTTCGGCTCCAGCCTATGGTTTGGAAGAAGACTATCCAATAAGCATAATAGGTGTACACTCCTAATCCTAGGAGTACTCATAATCAGAGAGAAGGTAATGATAAAAGACAACTGAATAAACCTTATTCCTATTTCTCCTGAACCAGAATCCATCCTCGAACTGGAACAAGTTCCTTCGAGTTCGTATTTAACCATACGATGGAGTATCCAAATAACTGTGGATCTTCATAGTGATACGGAGTATTCTGGAGAAATACAAAGGTGAAGTAGGAGTGGCAATAAGATACTCGTTTTGGTCATGAATGATAGCAGTTACAATTTACTTTGCCCTCTTTCTGATCCCTTTATTTGTCTTTACTTATTACCTTCTGCACACCACACTTAGGCTGATTGGTTTTCTTCCTTCCCCTACCTTTCGGCACCTGCCTATGGTTTGGAAGAAGACAATCCAATAAGCGTAATAGGTGTACCCTTCTCCTAATCCTAGGAGCCCTGACAACCAGAGAGAAGGTAAAAGAAAAAGACAACTGAATAGTCTTATTCAATCTCTCCAGAACCGAAATCCATCCTCGAATCTGGAACAATTTCCTTCGAGTTCGTATATAACCATACGATAGATTTATCCAATGGAAGTGGATGTTCATAGTGATACGGGGTATTCTGGAGAAATGCAAAGGGTAAAAGAAGGAGTGGCAATGATGTATGTAACTCTGACAATCCAAAACCCAGTGTTTTAAAAAGGTCCAGTTAACTTGGTCACTGAGTCATGGTCTAGGGTCGGGACATGGTCGCTGTCAAAGAGAGAAAGAAAAGAAACACTCTGCGTGCACTCTAACCTAGATCAGAATGGTTATCAATTTATCTAATCAGGAAGCCTCCCTCTGTATCCTCAAATTCTCCTCCAAAGCTGAAAGAAGAATTAGTCGGGATCACCCGAGGAGTAAACCAACTCATCAGTGGGAATCGGGATCCAACTATCATCGCATGATAACCTGATGGAATCCACTCACGTTATCACACTCCAGAAGGTATGCGCATATCTGGCAAGTTTCTTGTATGTTTGAAACTCCCGATGTGATTTTTACCCCATGCTCTTATGACCTTGACTAAGGCCAATAAATCATAAATCACATGTCAAGTTCTACCCGTTATTGTCCAGGTTAATTTGAACCCACCCATACAAGTCCTTGACTAGGGCCAACAAGGCTGTACGATTGTCCCAAACCAACGCGTCTATCTATGCAACAGAAAGGTAACAAGCTGTTACCATATACTATGCCTTGACGAAGGCCAACAACCATAGCTTGAATACTAAGTGCTACCCGTCTGAAATGACGGAGGGCTACGAATGGTTTTTAGCGAAAAACCTTTAACGTAATGAACTTGATATCGTTGAAGGAACCAGATAGCTTTTTACAAATATATAGTGGCGAAAACCTTTGCTAAAGAGGTCACTCCCGGTGAAGGGATCTCGGCTCTTTCCCCGTAGAATGAGGTGCAGGATATTCCAACTGAATACCGCGATGCAAAGCAAAAAGTAATCGACTATAGTGAAGTTATTACCCTGACGCAAACCTCTGTCCAAGGGGTCACTCCCGATGAAGGGATCTCGGCCCTTGCCTCGTCGAATGAGGTGCTGGATATTCATAAACGAATACCACTGTGCAAAATAAAAGAAAACGTCCTTGCAATAACAGCTTTTTGAAAATTGTTCCAACAACATCAAACAGGTTTGTTTTCCTTGCATTGATCTGAATCAACGCAGTCCCATCAATTAATCACACCACAAAGAATGAAAATATGATGTACGTATATGCCATCTGCATTCGCCACTGGGTCCCATCATCACCCGTTAGGTTACTTAACAAACGACAGAGCAGGGACAGGACTAGCGCGGATGTAAAACATATACAACATCTAATAGTATATATATCAATATATAATAATCGCTCCAGGCGTGATAAATGCAACATCACAGAAAAGTAATAAGCATCACAGAACAATACAGATAATCTGGGAGCCCCGGGTTTCCTTTGAGCCGCAACTGAAACCCGATGTTCCCCTGGTCGTGTGGATAGCTTGTGCAATGAAAACCTAAACCCCTACGGGTGCGGCAAGTTACCCACCAAAACCTGAAGCGAGGAAGCCCCCTTCAGCAAAGTGAATGGACCACCCAGCACTTCACGAAATCCGGTAACTTCAGCACCCCTCCTTGGGTCAACCTATACCCCCTACGAGTGCGGCGAATAGCCCACCAATTCTAGAGTGAAGCCCCCTCTGTCTCAAAACCATGGGATGCGGGCCCGTTGCCCTCTAGAACCCAGCTATCCGTGCACTCCACCGTGGGGTAATCGTAGTACAGAAAAGAAAATATGTACAACGGTGACATCAACCTCAACCTGGTCGTGCCCCAAAAGAATAATATACAAACAGACAGTGACGGCAGTCCACATGTCGGACGCTCGCCCCGCAATATCAAATGTACAAATAAATCCAAACTACACTACCATTGCACGCAAGCTATCCACCACGACAAATCCGCAAAATCACAGCACAACACAGAACATCAACGTGAATGTCACGTTCGCAAACCCGTCTAAAAGAGCTATAGTAATTAGACAAGATTTACCGCTCTAATGATATTCACGGTCCTAGATAGTAATGTATGTACTGTAAACTTTAAACAATGTTAGAAATTATCGATTTCGAAATAACCCCCGAATAGCCCCAAACAACTTGATAAAACTTTATCTAAACTGGGCTACACAAACAACATCGCTGAACCAACTTCCCAGAGAGCAGACCACACCCAAAACATCAACCCTAAAAGACTCCAATTGGCCGGCGAAATCGAATTTTGGGGGCTTGGGCTCGGCCAAAATCCGAGGGGTGGGAGTCGTTTTTGGGGTGTGGTCATGTGGTCTCCTGAGTAGTCTTCTGCACATGTTTAAATAATTTTTCTGGACACTTTAAAAAACAACAGAAACTGCAAATTCAGTAGCAGTGTTTGGGTTTTGTCACGATTTTGATACTTTAACATTTTCTAAACAAGCTAGCAAAGGGTTAATAGCGTGGTTATGATAACATGTAAGTCTACGGTAGCGCCCCGGCCTTCAATCCGAGGCAAAACGCGGAAACAAAAACTTTTTACGACACTGGCGCTAACGCGGACTTTTACCCGGATCATACCATTAACACTAAACTAGCTATCTACAAGAAGTTAGAATGGCTATACCGATCGATCCGTGTCCTTCGGTCTTTAGCCACCATCACTAGCTCCTCGTGGCATCTTCGATCTCGCTCGATCTCCGGTCTCCTCTTCGAAAAGGGCACCACATCAAGAAGTCCTTTTAAGGGCTCCCGCTACAAACCGAAGAAACTCGGACATGAAGTTTGCTAACCGACATATCCAAGGTGAAGTAAAGAATGTGTGTGATAACTTTGTCTCTAAACATCCATTGATTCTCAACACATGAGATTGTATGGATGGAGGTTGAAGAGGATGCTATTGATAAGGAGATTGTGAGCTCAAGAGAAGAAGGAAGAAGGAGAAGAGCTTTTCTTTTGTTATTGTGTGAGATAATAATGTGAGTGAGCACTAGTATAATCTCAAGAGCCAACCCCAACAATATGTGACTGCCCTCTCTCTCCTCCCATCACAATCTCACCCAATAATCAATCAAGAAAAGGTGACATGCACAAAAAATAAAACCATGAGTCACTAAACATGCGCATGCCACAATTAATGCTCCTAATGATGACTTGAGCTCACAATTTCCACTTTCTAACATTAATCCAAATGTTTACAACAATAAATAGAATGGCATCTACTAAAGTAAACTAGTGACGGATCACAACAGTACCCCTCACCTGTATATACATACCTGCATCCGAATTCCGACTGAATGCGAATGCAATGAGACTAAAGTAATCTAACAAATCTAATACTAGGATCCGGCTTAAACCAAACCCCACTATTATGATTCGTGCACGAGTGTACGTATATGATCAAACCCTGCCATAAAACCATACGGCCTCTACAACGTTTCGCCTGAAACTTGGGAAACTATCTGTTGGGGGACTCTAAAGACTCGTCGATACGCTGGCGGTGGGTTTAACCACAAGCACGTCAGTGGTAGTAGCTGTACGTAACGACCGCCCAGGTATTGACCAAAAGGGAAGCCGATGAGCGAACTCATCCTGGAACCCTACTAAGCCTGTCAGTGATAATATCCGTACAGTCCGGTCCGTTCATTTATAAGTATCGCATGTCAGGCCTAAGGGATTGGTAAACGTCAGACCCCCAAAATCGGTATAAGTCATGTCGGAGTGTAGCCCAGAACACCCTGAGATACTACTGGAATACCTACCAGTAAATCTCACTTGCCTTGGCCAAGGACTTCGTGTAATGGCTCTCCTAGACACAACACGATCTCACCCCCAATACCAGAAGAGACGAAACCCCTGCCGATCCGCTCACTGCCTCCATGTGGCTCGGGACTGTACCCAACTAAAACCTATTTGCACGACTCCTTTGAGCCATGGTAGGGTAGTAATCAAAGCACAGTGGGAACTCATACGAGACAAATAACAATCTCAGGTCAATAGACTAACCTGTACACATGTCACCAGGGAACTGCTATCTGACGACAGGTATAATACCAACTAGCATGTTCCCGGCGAGTCCGTCCGGTGTACTCATAACCCAATGAGCACTTGTATACGTCTTAGGTGAACTAACTAACACCAATGGCTTGTGAGACTAGCCACCGCCCCTCGTCGGGATCTCGATCGTATACACTATTCTACTCTGGAGTATCGATGCCCTGTCTCGAAACTCCCACGACTAAGGATACTTTAAGAATGTGCTTATAGACTACCCAACTCTCACGTATATGATCGCTATTATACTGCTGGTAGTCAAGCAAGAATCCTAATGGCTCTATCAATGTGTAATAGTGATCTGTAATATCACCTAAAGCATGTACACGATGATAAAGATAAACCAGATAGCATACTATCATCTTGAGTAAGACTGTCCTACCGGTATAGGTCCTCCCTTAATCATTGAAATCATGTGCCTGCGATCCAATAATTGACTTTGAGGGCACTATATCAAACAAGCAGTGCACAAGCTGGCCATAATGTCGGGAATAAAACCTTTCAAGCAATCACTAAGGAGGATGCATCTCAAGCTAAAAATGAGCGTCAACACTGAAGTCAAGAATCTAATCGACTCCGGTTTCATACATGAAGTGTAGTATTCAGATTGGATCGCTAATATCATCCCCATGATGAAGAAGAACAGGATATTTCAGATCTGTATAGACTTTCAGGAATTAAACAAGTCATGCCCGAAAGATGATTTCCCCATACCAGTTACTGAACTAATGATTGACAACACCTCCACTCATGAGGTCATCTTATTTATGGATGGATCTTCTGGGTATAACCAGATAAAGATGGATCCCAAAGACCAGAAGCACACAGCCTTTCACACCCCACTAGGCTTCTACTGCTATAAAGTGATGCGCTTTGGACTAAAAAAAGCCAGAGCGACATATCAAAGAGTGATGACCAAAATCATCGACAACCTAATCCATGAAATTGTTGACTGCTACATCGACGATCTCGTGGTCAAAAGCATGTCCCACGAAGAGCATTAGCAGCATCTAAAGATAGTTTTCAAGCACCTTCAGAAGCATGACCTGAAGATGAATCCGTTAAAATGTGCATTCGGAGTCTCGTCAGGAAAGTTCTTAGGATTTATAATCCGCCACCGAGTAATCAAAATCAACCCCTCCAAGATCAGGGAAATTACAGAAATGCCTTCGCTAAGAAATCTCAAGCGATTATGATCTCTTCAAGGAAAGCTCGTATATATCCGACAGTTCATCGCCAACCAGTCAGGAAAATGCCGTCCCTTCTCTCATCTTATGAAGAAAGGAACTCCCTTCATATGGGACTAAAAATGCCAAAGGGCGTTAAAGCAAATCAAGTAGTACATGCAGAATCCGCCGGTGTGAGCTGCTCTAGTGACGAGAAAACCCCTCATTCTATATACAACCGTACTTGACCATTCTCTAGACGCACTATAGGCACAAGAGAACGACCAAGAGAAAGAAAGAGCTCTATACTACTTAAGTAGAGTTCTTCTGGGGGCAGAAAACAACTACCCCCCTATCGAGAAGCATTGCCTAGCGTTGATCTTCACCGTCACAAAGCTCAAACATTATGCCCTAGCACATGAAGTCCACTTGATATCAAATGTGGGTCCCCTCAAATATCTAATGACAAAAGCCATATTGATAGGAAGTCTCCCCAGATAGGCCCTTTTATTAATGGAATTCTAGATAAAATATTGTCCGCGCAACTCGATAAAATATCAGGCCATCACCGACTTTCTCGCTGAGCACCCTATTTCTACCGACTCCCTACTGAATTGCGAGTTTTCGGATGAGCATAAATTAAATGCAACCAACAATGAAGAAGAAGATAAAGAAAAGATCCGTTGGGAGCTCTACTTCGATGGAGCATATTTTATGAAAATGCGGAAGGAGAACACTCCAATAATCAAATCTGTGGTGGGTCTTATCTTTGTGACTGCACAAGGCAGGTGTTGGATATAAGTGCCCTCAAGGCAATTATTGTAATTGAAGGAGGACCTATACGAAAGAACAATCTTACTCGAGATGATAGTATGCTATCTGGTTTGCCTTTATCTTTCATGTGATGCATTTTATTTACTATCGCGTATCGTTTAGACATGAGATAAAACCCTAGGATTTTTCTTGACTACCAGAACGATGATGGAGATCATACTAGTAAGTCCTGAGGAGTCGATAAGTACATCCTTAAATATCCCTATTCATTGGAGTATCGAGACTGGGCATCGGTTCTCCAGTTTAAACTAGTGTGTACGTTTCCTGATCCGGTTGGAGGGTGATAGCTAATCCTACAACTATTGGTGTTTGACATCAAGGATTGTATATAAGTACTCTTTGGATGAGTTACACTGGATGGACTCACCGAGAACTCCTAGTTGGTAATATACCAATGTCAAGCAGCAGTTCTCTTATGACATGGGTACAGGGTAGTCCCTAGGACCTAAGATCGCCATAATGTCTCATATGTGTTCCCATTATGCTTAGACTTCTACCCTACCACGGTTCAAAAGAGTCGTGCAAACAGGGTTTTGTTGGGTATAACCCTGAAGCATGTGGAGGCAGTGAGCGGTGAAAGGGATTCGTCTCTCTTGGTATAGGGAGTTGATGTCGCGATGTGCACGACATGACTATAACCACAAATCGATGGCCAGCGCAGTGGAGATAAACCGATAAGTGTTAACAGTTGTATCTCCGGTTGGTTATGAATCGTCTGTCATACAACTTATCAAGTTATTGTGGTTTAACAGATTCCAAACCCTAAACCCGATATGCGATACTCTTAAACGAAGAGACCGGACTATACAATAGTGTCACTAATAGACTCTGCAGGGTTCAGATGAGCTTACTTGTTGACCTTTTTTCGATCAATAGCTGGGTAGCCGTTACGTGCAGTTAGTACCGCTGACGTGCTTGTGGGCTATGGATATGATCATAATTTACTGCCAGCGTATTATCGAGTCTTTAAAGTCACACAAGGAGGGTTCCCAGCATATGCGAAATAATGTAGGACACGTATAGGGATACGTGCATGATTTCGATTAAACACATGTATTTGAGACACGTATTTTAATTGGGTGTTTATTGATATTAGCCGGTATATATATGATATAGCCAGATTATTAAATCAAGTGTTGATTTAATAATTAAATGTAAATTTATATATTGATATATTTATATATTAACTAATATCATGCTCACATTATTATTTTCTTCTCCGTAATTATATTTATATTTGATATAAATATTATGACATATATGTTGATACATATATGATGGGAGTATGAGAATTATATGTGAAAATGAGAATAAGTCATGGATTAAGATGGTTATAGAATTCATGAGGTGTTATTTTTTCATGACTTATTAGTTATGACTCATTCTTATTTTGTTCTCGTTTTTTTAGCCATGCTTATCTTCTTTATACTCTCATCTTCTCTATGGTTCTTCTTCTTCCTCTTAATTTTTCTTCAAGTGAGGAATGGAAAATAGAAGAGAAAAATTATGTGAGCTAATTATTCGACATCTCCTACTAATCATTCATAGTAATTTTAATTAGTGGATTGCTTCATTTTGATGAGATCAATTTGAAGCTGGAGCTTGTGTTGGAGTTATCTCAAAGTGGATCATCTTCGGTGAGAAGATCATCGAGCAAGTTTGTTCTGGATTTTGTGGAGACTAACTGGAGTCCAAAGAGAGGTGTCTAACGCTATACAAAGGTTGTAGTCCGCTAAACTTTAGTTTTTAACTTACCAGTTTAGTGAAAAGTTTAGTAGTTTGGTATGATTCTTAATTTAGGTTTGCTATAGCTCTCTAGATTTTTCAAATTACCACTTCCGACGTGCTTTAAACCTTACTTGAGATGCCTAGCAACCCAACAGTGGGATACTCCGCTATGCTATCTCATTGACGGAGCCCAGAACCAACAATAAAGCGGAATATGAAGCACTCATAGCTGGTCTCGAAATCGCGATCGATATAGGAATCGAGGATCTCCACATATATAGGGATTCTCAATTAATCATCAACCAAATCAATGGCGACTACAAGACATGCAAGCCGGAGCTGATAAGGTATGGAGAAAAGGTACAACAATTGCTAACGCAGATTCCATCCTATACAATGGAGAACATGCCGCGAGCGGAAAACAACAAAGTGAACGCATTAGCTAAGTTAGCCAATGAATTGGCAAATGAAAACCTCGATGACATAAGGATCATCATCCAAAGTCGTGAGATCCTAGCGCCGGTAGAGTTTCCTTCGGAGTCTCCAATTGAAACATCCAAAGAAAATGAAGCATCCAAAGAAAAGGAAACATCATAATAAAATGTCCTCCAAGAAGAAGAGGAGGAGGAAGACTGGCGAGAAGTTTTCGTCGACTACTTCAAGTCCCAGCAGATGCCTGAAGATGCATCACAAAGACACCAGCACACAAAGAGAGCCTTGTCCTTCGCTTTCATAGATGGAACCCTATACAAGAGGTCTTTCAATCATATGTAGCTAAGATGTCTAAGATCGAAAGAAGCTAAAAAGTTCATCCAAGAAATTCACGACAGACTTTGTGGAAATTATCAAGCCGGACCAAAGATGAAGCTGAAGCTGAAGATCAAAAGAATAGGCTACTACTGGCCCACGATGATTCAAGACTGCATCGAATATTCAAAACGATCTCACTCGTGACAAATACACGGGGATTTCATTCATCAACATCCGAACCCACTAACTCCCATCGTAGCTAGTTAGCCTTTTAAGATGTGGAGAACATATATAATTGGCCCTATTGAACCAGCATCACCTAAGGGACATCGATTCATCTTAGCGACAACCGACTATTTCTCTAAATGGGCAGAAGCGGTACCGTTAAGGGAAGTGAAAACGGAGAATACTCTCCACTTCTTTAAGACTCATGTAATATATCGGTTCGGAGTCCTACGGCAGATAGTCTTAGATAACGGAACCGCATATAGAAGCCACAAGATAAGACACTTAACATAACAACACAAAATAAATAAACTAGAGATACTCCTCTGTCTACAATCCCAGAGCCAACGGTCTAGCCGAGCCATTTAACAAGACCTTTACAAAGCTCATCAAAAAGATGGTGTCAAGAAATAAGAAAGATTGGCATGGAAGGATGCAAAAAGCTTTATGGACCTACCGAACGACATTCAAGATTAAATAATCCTGGAGGAGATTAAGCTAACAATAGCCACAAATTAAAAATCTACTTGCAATGAATTAAACAAACACTTAAAGAGCAAGTAATATAATGAGAGAGTTAGAGAAGCAAATACAAACACAAGAATTTTAGAGTGGTTCAGGAGGTCCTCTACTCCACTTTCTTTAGGCGTACTAGCATGTTCCACTTATTCACGTCTCCGATGAGACAAACATGTTGCACACTTGTAACTCCTTACACCACATCACTTGACACACGAGTGACTTGCTTCTCAACAAGTTCTTCCTCCTTACAAAGGCACTCTCACACTAAAAAGACCTCACACAAAAGAAGAAAGAAAATTACAATTCAAAACACTCTCTCAAGGGTTTTACAATCAATGCTCTAAATATACTTCAATGAGTATAAGATTTGCAATTAATAGCTCAAGATTTTTTGTATTGTGTTTGGTGAGGAAGATGATAAACTTCAATGAAATGCTCAATATGCTCATAAATTCTCACCAAAACACCATTTTATAGCCCCACACAAAAACCAAGAGAAAAGCTAAGTTAAACGTTTGAATTACTCCCCCTAGACATATGCGTACACTAAAGCTAAGTTAAACGTTTGAATAACTCCCCTAAATGTAAGCATAGAAGACTAATAGGAGTTGATGTGAGCAAGAGTAAAGTTAAATGTTTGAATAACTTTCAAGACAAGCATATGGCTCACATCAACAAGCACGTATATAAGATAAGCAAAAGAAATTGATATATGCAACATAACCATATGCAATATATACACAAGTTCTAATATCATATGGTTGCAAAGATGAGATAAAGATATAGGCAAAATAGGATTTTCTCATCTTTAATATCGTCAAACCCATGAAGGACCTAAACACACTCCTCTAGACCCTGGATATGTTATAAACAACAAATCCATAATTGGGTTCCCCTAACAAGTGTTGTGGAGGCCACTTTGGAAAGATGATACTTAATCACACTTTTAATCAATTAAACACATATTAAGCTCTCCCCAATATAAGCAAAACGTGTAGCATCGAGGGGTTTTGTAAATATTTCGGCCAATTGGTGTTGTGTAGGTATGTGCTCAATAATGAAGCCTTCCTTTTCATGGTGATCATGAAGAAAATTATAGCGGACATCAATGTGTTTGGTGCAACTATATTGATTTGCATTCTTAGTTATGTGCAACGTGCTAGTGTTATCACAAAGAATAGGGATATGATCTACAAGCACATCAAAATCTTCTAGTTTATGCTTCATCCAAAGGATTTGAGCACAACAAGCACCAGTGGCAATATATTCTGCTTCGGCCGTGGAAAAAGCAATCGAGTTTTGTTACTTGGATGACCTAGACTCTAAACAATTTCTAAGAAATTGACACGTTCCACTTGTACTCTTACAGTCTACTTGGCTCCCCGCTGTTCCCGCAAAAAATTTTGGCCCAAACCATGTTGTTCATTTTGTAAAAATATAGGGCAGCGCCCATGTGCAAAGCACGCGAGTACCTGCTGCAGATAGGATTAAATCCTATAGCAATGCCCATGTGTTAAACACATGAGCACTCACATACAAAGTATGTGAGTACCGATTTCAGATAGAATTAAACACTATGATAGCCCTCACGTGTTAAACACGTGAGCACCCACGTGTTAAACACGTGAGTTCCCTTGTCGCATTCTTTTGGCAGTGCTCACACGCAAAGCAGGTGAGCGCCGCTGCCATATATATATACGGCAGCACTCACGTGATAATACGTAAGCGCCCCAATTTAAAATACTCTCATCTGATAGAATTAAATTCTATTTGGGAAATATCTTCCCTGATCTTTCTAATATGGAAAGATCATTCTCAGACAGAGATTATTGGATTTAAAATCCAATGGTGATAAAATATCACCAATTAAACCATCTGATAGAATTAAATTTTATGTGGAAAACATTTCCCTAATTTTTCTCAAACTAGAAAGATCTTCTCTGTTAAACAGAGGACCATTGGATTAAAAGATCCAATGGTGATTATAAAATGACCAATCATCTGATAGAATTAAATTCTATCTTAGGGGAAAAAATTCTAAATCTTGTTAAAACAAATAAGAAATCATCTCTGTTAAACAGAGAGGCTTTGGATTAAAAATCAAACGGTGAATAAAATTCACCGGTTGATCTAAAAGATCAATTTGATTGATTATAAAATCAATCATGATCTCTCAATGAGAGATTTTCTCAACAAATTGATTCTTTTCCTTCTCCTATAAATAGAAGCAAAGACATAAAAAGAAGGGAGGAGGGACTCGATATAAAAAAGAGAGGAGACCCCCCATAAGCTTCTGTAAAAACACATAAGGCTCTTAAAAAGTCTCCAGAGAAAAAACAGAGAATTTAATTCTCGTCGAAGAAGAAGATCTTCCTCCCCTCAAACCCTAGGTAAAGAAAATATCAAGATCAAAATATCTTCTTTACCTATCATATCATATATAAGGGTTTAACCCTTCTCAAAGAACATAGTTCTTTCTATGGATCCGAGATCCGCAAGACAAATCTCCCACAAGTTGAGAATTTAATTCTCACCGAAAAGATCTTTTTCTTGAAAATCAAAGATTCAAGAGGGAACACGGAAAGAAGAACATGAAGAAGATGGAGTCCATAATACTTCATGAACTTAGTTCTCTCATAAATCAAAATTTTAGTTCCCTCATGAATCAATAACTTAGTTCTTAATGAACATGATCCCAAATCCTCAAAATAGCGACCTTGGCGATCGTTAATGGTCAAAATACAATTAACAGAGGTTTAACCACTCTGAAAATATCAACAGAGATTAAATCTCTAAGAAGACAGTATCTCACGTAAAACACACGTGAGCGCTAAATTCAGCACCTCACGTGAAACACATGTGAGCAATCAAAAGAAGCTAAAAGCTCAGCGCCTCACGTGAAACACAGGTGAGCGCCAAAACTCAGCGCCTCACATGAAACACACGTGAGCACTCAAAGATGCTAAAAGCTGAACGCCTCACGTGAAACATACGTGAGAACCAGAAAAGAAAAGTGCTTAGCGCTATTTCAGAGCCTCACGTGAAACACATGTGAGCGCTATATATCGAGTGCTTAGTGCTATTTCAGCACCTCACGTGAAACACACATGAGCGCTATATATCTGAGTGCTTAGCACTGCTAGGTAGTATAAAAACCAAATTTTAGCCCCAAATTGGCTAAGTCTATGTAGCTTAAGCTTCTTCTTTGCTTTTGAATCAACCGAGCCCATATGCTTATGATTTCCAAACTGATCTTATTCTTATATACAACCAATGATCTTTAATCTATGATATCCAAAATGATATTCATCTCGTATCTTCTAAGTTTATCTTAGTCTCATATAAGACTAATGATCCTTATATCCATTATGATCTTTTCCTTCAAATATGAGATTTGGTTCAAGGATACATCTTTCCACACCTCTAATATATGTCATTGTAATTCCTCAATATTTTCAGAGAGGTGGCGGGTCCTGAAAACCAACAGTAACTCCCCGTCCCAACTTGATGAAAGATATAAAATTTCATCAAGACATGGATTGATACATCCCACATTTGTGAAATTCCATATTGATGTGTACACCTCATATTGACAAGCATCCTATATAGATGCAAGTCTTATATTGAGCATCGGCTATATACATATACATATATGTATATCTTTGAAGGAAACATAAATGCCTTCAAATTGGATCGCATCCCATGTCATCATCGTTCACTTTGCCACATAACAAATACACATATGCACAAGATGAATGTTGGACCGAAACGTCCCTAAACTAATAATGGACCGTGATGTCCTTAAACTAATATGTTTTGCCCTGCGGATAGTCTCCATACGAACTACTGTATACTATCCATGGGCTATTCATATATGATCTAATTATCACTTGAGTCCATATGCTCATTTGTTCATAAGTCGATCTTAGTCTCAAATAAGACTAACGATCTTTAGATCAAACCCAAGTTTCCCGTGAATGGATGGACCTCACAAATGTGAGAAATACGCCCTAAGTTCATTCCGTTGGCAAACCAAGCTACCAACGTGGACCCCGTCAAGCAAATGCTTGACCCAAATCATAGAAATATATATAAAAATTTAGAATAATCCACGCCCTACGGGCGATGACATAAATTAGTCTCCATATACAATCCACGGGCAACCAAAATATACAAAACACGACACGACACGAAGTGACCTACTGAAGCAGGAGAAAGTTTTTATCGCAACGCGATAACGTAATTAACTGTAAGGGCTTGCGCCTACAGGGAAGAGCGTCCCCACAATCAAAAACCTCTCACAAACGAGGGGGAATCTGATGAAGACTGCGACATCGGAGGGGGAATCTAATGAAGACTGCTACATCGGTCGCATCTATCCAAACTTCCGATATCTGGTGTCATAAATCAACTTGATATCTTTGGAGAGGTGGGTGGATATGTCCAAATAGTATCTATCCAAAAATTCATGATAGACGTCCCAACGTCTCAGTCCATCTTCGGTGGTTAACAAATTTTGGCACGTCCGGTGGGACCTTTTTCTCTTTCCACTCTACACTTCGTGTATCGTATTTTTCCGCGATCAAATAACCGTGGTATATATGTTTGTAGTTGCCCTTGGGTGATGGGATACTGAAGCTGGCATTTCGTCTCTATACAGAATGGTGTTTGCTTCTACTCACCATAACTCAGGCTATGTCACGTCTGGTGGAGTCAAGTATGGGCCACTTGCAGCCTCAAACCTCTGCAATCCGGCTCTTCAAGAAATCAATGGGCTTATCTTTGGGTCTATGCTCTCATCTCTTACCCTCGGGGCCTCAACGCCGAAGGTGGAAGCCCAGAACAAATCTGTCTTCCACGAACCGGCTCCTCAAGCTTCAAATTTGCCGACAGGATCGGTCTCCAAACAACTGGTACCTGCCAAAGACCAAGGTCGACGCAAGGGGCATAATATTCAGGCTCTCAAAGAAAACAGGGGGAAAGCTTAACAAAATCCTAAGACTGAAGAAGCTCCAGTCGCGAGACATTATTGACGTTAATATCGGCGTCAAATAAGATAAGCTAGAGGCAGTTCTCCATTCGGGTTGATTCCAACTCTGGTGGTGAATGGTGCTATTCCAACCAGGAACAGTTTCGAACTGCTGTGAAGGGTCAACCAAGATTCCCCTACCGCGGTATTGAAAAGTCTCCACAACCCATGGAGATCTAAGGAGAGCAGAAACCAGTTCTCTTCCAAAAAGAACTTTTCTCATCTATATCTAAGGTATGGAAGCAGGTGAAAAACTCAGTCGTCATCCATGGCTCCTCCCCTAAGTGTCAGCCAAACTCTGACAACTCTCCTTCCAAACACAAGGGGACTCATCTCAAGACGGTCCCCGTTCTAATGGTTCCTCCTAAATTCAAAGCGGTGTCTCATAAAAAAGAGAGGCCTAATAAAATCCAAACGTCCGAGGAAAACTCCAAGGGTCGAGATTCTAAATGCCCCAAGCTTGTGGGCATGGTAATTCATACAGTCCACATGGTGAACTCCAAAGACAAAGGTCGGGCTTCTACTAGTCACGGACCGCATACTTGGTCTCTGAAAAAAGCTCAACTGCAACGTGAAAAGTTGTAGAATATGCTTGCTCAGGCGCCGGTACTCACTAATCCATTGCCTAAGGAAAATCCCGAGGACGCACCCAAATAAAGAGTAGGGCAAGAGTCGGATATTGATTTCCTGAAGTGCGCTCTCAAAAAGAGAAATGAAAAAGCAGCAAAGATGTCTGAAAAAATGAACCAGATACACCTTCTGATCCAGAATATGGCTGGAATGATGGTTCATTCAGAACCACTAGCAGATGAACCGTCGGTAGTCGCTCTTAAAGACAAGGGTGACATTCCAAATCCTCTGCAAGCCTCATCAACGGCTAAGGAGGAAATGATCCCAAAAGCAAAGCTGGACACATATATCGCTAAGAAAATCAAAGCTCACTATTCTAGTGAAGCAGCAAACAGGTCGATCAGGATTGGTCGACCGTATCCAACGTGCTATGATCAAGTACAGTACCCGTCGGAATACATACTTCCGACGTTTCACATGTACAAAGAAACCGGGAATCCTCGCCTGCACATCGCGCGTTTTAAATCCATATGCGGCAACACTGGAGGAAATGATATACTGCTCCTTCGAAGTTCATCAGCAGTCTAGCGGGAACTGCGTTTGAGTAGGTATGCGGAACTCCAAAATGACTCCATGAATACCTTCAACGAGATGGAGATGCTCTTCTGTCAGAGATTCACTAGTGTGAATAAACACACTACCGTGACGATGTTGGTCAATGAAAGGGTTGGACCGAATGAGACTTGGGTTCAGTATGTTACTCGATGGAGGAATCTTTGGTCTAAATATGAGCAGTATATCGACAAAGTTGTAGCCGTAGGAATGTTCATAGCCACCCTTGACCCAAATTCAAAAGGGTTCGCATATATGGCCCTCTTCAAGCCGGCGACCTTCCAAGAGCTCATGGATAAAATAGCTTGATTGGATCATATGGGTCAAGACGCATCCTCTTCCAATGAAGATACATGAAAAGCAAAAGTAAGGCAGCGTCTGTCACCAACGCTCAATAAAAAAATGAGCAGCTCCGAAGCAACATGTTGCCAAATAGTGACAGTATGGGTTCTGCCCTTTGAAAGGTTAGGATGCGAATACTCGCTTCCCCAAAATATACGCAAGGGGCATATTGGTTGCTGGCGGAGGAATCTCCATATGAGATAATCCTTTCTTCAAATAACGTAAAGGATACTAAAGGACCTCTAAGCAGGCCCTGCAATCAAATGGGATAGTCCGCTTGAACCAAAAATCCATGGAAGGGATGTGGAATCCATCCCACACCGAATCAGATGATGAGGGGAAAACCCCCAAGCCAAGTTCATTCTTCTAAGGAAGAAGAAGACTCAGTAGAAGGAATGGCGTAATATCTTGTTCCTTCGTATACAAAGAAAATCCTTCGTCGGTGTCAGAAAGCTACATTGATGAGCAAGGGGCAGGTGCCGTGTAAAATGCCCAGTATTTCCCGCAAAAAAACCTAATTGGTGCAATGGTAAAATAAGCAGTCCAAGAAGGTGAAGATAGCTTAAGGTATGAAGCGTCCATGCATATAAAGGACAGGCAGCAACGCCTCAGCAAGCAAGCGTTAGAAGGAATAAGTTATGCAACTCCCCAACCAAATGATAAACAATGGACCAGAACATTCCTAAACTAGCATTTTGTTCCAAACACGGCGATTATGGACCGAAATGTCCCTAAACTAGCGCGTCGCCCCAAACACGGTGATTATGGATCGAAATGTCCCTATACTAGCGCGTCACCCCAAACACGGCGATTCTGGACCGAAATGTCCTTAAACTAGCACGTCGTCCTAAATACGGCGATATGCTTCTTGAGATCGACATTGTAATTGAAGTCCTAACGATGAAAATTGCAACTCAAGTCCCACCAGCTACACAGCTACTCCAGCGATGAAGCCACCCCAAGTCCCATCGGCCAACCGAGGGGTCACTTGCGACGAAGCAACTTTCGAGAGTTTCACCGTTCGCAGAAGAAACAGTATGTCCACAAGCAAATGGGCATGGATGAAAACCTAAAAGGATGCCGTGAGTAAAAACAACAGGGCTACCGGCGAGCTTATGAAAACCCGGAAGGGAGCAAACTCATTAAAAATAATAATAATAATAATAATAATAATAATAATAATAATAATAATATAATAATAATAAACAAAAAAACGGTAAATCCACAAGCAATTGGGCATGAATGAAAACCCAAAAGGGCGCCGTGAGTAAAAACAGCAGGACTGCCGGCAAGTTTATGAAAACCCGAAAGGGCGCAAACCTATTAAATAAAAAAATATGTGCACTTGCAAGGTCCTCTCGACCTTATAAGGAGAAAATATTTGCGTAAGATCCTTATGACTCATAAAGGATCAACAGACTCTGACAATATATAAGTTGTCAAATTACAGGTTCTCTCACGGCAAATGATAATTCGTTCCTGGCAACATTCCAGTTGTAGCGATGCTAATGCCAAAATTGGTATCAGGACCCAAATACCCAACTCGCAATAAAAATCAACGAGCAAAAAAATATATATATATGAAACAGCTGAAATGATTGGGCAACTCGCAATAAAAAATTGCAAGTAAAAATTAAAAAAATGACATAGCCAAAATGATTGGGCACCGTGATAAATTCCCAAATGATTGGACAATCACGACTTTCGCGATATAAAAAATCTAAAAAGATATAGCATCGCGAAAATATAAAAAATTAATAAAATAAAAATTTTCTGCTCTGCAGGTAGGTCCACACCGACCCCTGTATACAATCCATGGAAATAAATAAAAAAAGGGAACCGTATTTTCCCGCCATGCTTCGACAAAAGAAGTTCTAGATCTCAATGGCAACATCTGCAGCCTAGAAATCAACTTGACGTTCTTCTTATTCCAGCAGGATGCAAACGCAACGCCATCAAAGGCTCTAAAGAGCCTAATCAAAGTGGAGCAATAACAAAATCCTAGCTCCAGCTCGACGTTCCTTCTTGGTACAGACGCGACGTCAATAAGGACCCAAGGGTCAAACAAAAGCGGAGTAACGGCAAAATCCTTGCTCTAGATCTTGATGGCAACCTCTACAGCCTAGAGATCACTTCGATGTTCTTCTCATTCCAGTAGGATGCAAACGCAGCGTCATCAAAAATACTAAGGGTCAAACAAAGATGGAGCAATGGCAAAATCCTAGCTCTGGCTTGGCGTTCCTTCTCTGTGCAGACGCGACGTCAACAAGGACCCATAGGTCGAACAAAAGAAGAGTGACGTAAAAATCCTAGCTCCAGATCTCGATAGCAATATCTACAGCGTAGAGAGTATCTCGACATTCTTCCTCATTCCAGCAGGGTGCGGACACAACGGCCAAATAAAAGAGGAGTAACGACAAAATTCTAGCTCCAGCCTTCAATTGCGATACATACAGCATAGAGATCACACAGATGTCTACCGTACTTCAGCAAAGAATCGGTATGATAACAAAACAAAAAAATGAAGTGACGGTATATTCCTAGCTTCGGGTCTTGACGGCAATACATACAAATCCTAAAGACCATTGGAGATCATCCCACCCCAGAAAGATGCGGTTATGACTCATCAAGGCTTCAAATTAAGCTTAACCTCAAGTAGAAAGCGCCGCGGCAATACCTAACGCTTATTCTTCTGACAGTAAAATGGATATTCCAACCTAAGAAGATTACTTAAAGACGTCTTGTCCAGCCTCAGAAGGGATCAGAGACATGACAGACGCGGGGATACTCGAACAGCAACCTAAAAGACTACATATCGAGGAATATATCAGCCAACGCGGCGGTACAATGGACTAAACCTAGTAACACAAACCAAACAGACCCCTATCAAAAAAGGGGGTTATCTATATTTAACGTTAGTATACACCTGAAAGATCCTCTCGACGCGTCTCGACTCATAGGGAAAAACATCTTTATAAGACCCTAGTGGCTCATATAGGTGAAAAACCTTAGACGGCGAGGATATCAACCTGTTTCCTTAGCACGGTTTCCCTACAGGAAGGTCAAGATTGACTCTTTTATACTATCCGCGGGCCACATTCTCCAAAGCCGCATACCGATAAGGAGGAGAAGCCACTTACGGGTCCTCCCGACTCGTAAGGGGAAAATAATCTTGTGAGATCCTTACGACTCTCAAGAGAAAACACACTTAGGAGTCCTCACGACTTCTAAAGAGAAAATATACCTAAGAGATCCACTCAAATCGTAGGGAGAAATATCATTATGAAACCCTCACGGTTCATAAAATTGAAAAGTCTTAAGCGACAGATCTAAATATGTTTCCTGAGCCATCGCTGCCCTACAAGGAGGTCAAGACCGACTCTTATATACTATCTATGGGCCACATTCTCCAAAGTTGCATGCCAATGAAGTGAAGAAGTCACTTACGGGTCCTCATAACTCGTAAGGAAAAAATACCCGAGTGAGATCCTTATGACTCATGGAGGCATGGACACATAAGAATCCTCATGATTTCTAGGGAGAATATACACCTATGAGATCCTCATGACTCATAGGGAGAAAAACCTTATTGAGACCCTTATGGCTCATGAAGATGAATAAAGCCTTAAGCGAAAGAGACCTAAACCTGTCTCCTGAGCCATCAATTCTATGGAAATGCATAACTTTGAACTACTTAATCTACGTACATACCTGCATGGGTAAACTAATGGGGGCATTTGATCCCGGAAAAAAATTGGCTTAAACATTACTGTTCCTTTTATAAAAATAAAGGGCAACGCTCATATGCAAAGCACGTGAGTACCGGCTGCAGATAGAATTAAATTCTATAGCAACGCCCACATCTTAAATACGTGAGCACTCGCATGCAAAGCATGTAAGTACCAGCTTCAAATAGGATTAAACCATATGATAGCTCCCAAGTGTTAAACACGTGAGCACTCATATGTTAAACACGTGAGTTCCTTTGTCGCATTCTTTTGGCACCGCTCACATGGAAAGCACGTGAGCGCCGCTGCCATATATATATATGGCAACACTGACGTGATAACACGTGAGCGTCCCAATTTAAAATGCTCTCATGTGATAGAATTAAATTCTATGTGATAGAATTAAATTCTATTTAGGAAATATCTTCCCTGATCTTTCTAATATGGAAAGATCTTTCTCTAACAGAGAATCTTGGATTTAAAATCCAATAGTGATAAAATATCACCAATTAAACCATCTGATAAAATTAAATTCTATGTGGGAAATATTTTCCTGATCTTTCTCAAACTAGAAAGATCTTCTCTGTCAAACAGAGGACCTTTGGATCAAAAGATCCAACGGTGATTATAAAATCACCAATCATCTGATAGAATTAATTTCTATCTTCGAAAAATATTTTCCTAATCTTTTTAAAACAAATAAGAAATTTTCACTATTAAACATAGAGCCTTTGGATTAAATATCCAACGGTGAATAAAATTCATCGGTTGATCTAAAAGATCAATTTGATTGATTTTGAAATCAATCATGATCTCTCAATGAGAGTTTTTCTCAACAAATTAATTTTTTCCTTCTCCTATAAATAGGATTAAAGAGATGAAAAGAAGGGAGGAGGGACTCGATAAAAAAAGAGAGGAGACCCCCCACCAGAAACTTCTGTAAAAATACAGAAGGATCTCTAAAAAGTCTCCAGAGAATAAACAGAGAATTTAATTCTCATCGAAGAAGAAGATCTTCCTCCCCTCAAACTCTAGGTAAAGAAAATATCGAGATCAAAGTATCTCCTTTACCAATCATATCCTATATAAGTATTTAACCCTTCTCAAAAAACTTAGTTCTTTCTATGGATCTGAGATCCGCAAGACAAATCTCCCACAACTTGAGAAAAATCTCATCGGGAAGATCTTGTTCTTGAGAATCAAAGATTCAGGGGAGAACACGGAAAGAAGAACATAAAGAAGATGGAGTCCATAATACTCTAGGAACTTTGTTTCCTCATAAACCAAGAACTTAGTTCTTAAAGAACCTAATCTCAGATCTTCAAAATAGTGATCTTGATGATCGTTAATGGTCAAAATACCATTAACAAAGGTTTAACCTCTCTGAAAATATCAACGGAGATTAAATCTCTACGAAGACAATGTCTCACGTGTAACACACGTGAGCGCCAAAACTTAGCGCCTCACGTGAAACATATGTGAACACTCAAAAGAAGCAAAAATTTCAGCGTCTCACATGAAACACACATGAGCGTCAACTGAGCGCCTCATGTGAAACACACGTGAGCGCCAAAACTCAGCGCCTCACGTAAAACACATGTGAGCGCCAAAACTCAGCGCCTCACATGAAATACACGTGAGCACTTAAAAGAAGCTAAAAGCTGAGCGCCTCATGTGAAACATACGTGAGCGCCAGAAAAAACTAGTGCTTAGCACTATTTCAGCGCTTCACGTGAAACATACATGAGCGCTATATATCTGAGTGCTTAGCGCTACTTCATCGCCTCACAAGAAACACACGTGAGCGCTATATATCTGAGTGCTTAGAACTGCTGGGTAGTATAAAAACCCAATCTTAGCCCCCAAATTGGCGAAGTCTACGAAGCTTAAGATTCTTCTTTGCTTTTGAATCAACCGAGCCCATATGCTCATGATTTCCAAACTAATCTTAGTCCCATATACGACTAATGATCTCTAATCGATGATATCCACAATGATATTCATCTTGTATCTTCTAAGTTAATCTTAGTCTCATATACAACTAATGATCTTTAGATCCACCATGATCTTTTCCCTGAAATACGAGATTTGGTTCAAGGGTACATCTTTCCACACCTCTGATATATGTCGTAGTAATTCCTCGACCTCTTCAAAAAGGTGGTTGGTCCCGACAACCAACAGCAACTCCTCGTCCCAACTTGATGAAAGATATGAAATTTCATCAAGACAGGGAATGATACATCCCATATTTGTTCACTTCTATATTGATGTGTACACCTCATATTGACACACATCCCATATATATGCAAGTCTCATATTGAGCCTCGGCTATATACATATACATATATGTATATCTTTGAAGGAAACATAAATGCCTTCAAATTGGATCGCATCCTAAATTGGGCGCATCTCATGTCATCATCGTTCACTTCACCACGTAACAAATACACGTGCGCGTAAGATGAATGTTGGACCGAAATGTCCCTAAACTAAAAATGGACCGCGATGTTTTGCCAAACGAACAGTCTCCATACTGACTGCCGTATACTATCCATGGGCTATTCGTATATGATCTAATGATCAGTTAAGCCTGTATGCTCATTTGTTCATAAGTCGTCTTAGTCTCAAATAAGACTGACGATCCTTAGATGAAACTCAAGTTTCCCATGAACGAATGGATCTCATAAATGTGAGAAATGCATCTTAAGTTCATTCCCGTTGACAAACTAAGCTACCAATATAGACCTCATCAAGCAAATGCTTGACCTAAATCATGAAAATATATATACGAATTTGAACTAATCTGCGCCCTATGGGCGACAAAATAAATTAGTCTCCGTATGCAATCCACAAGCAACCAAAATAAACAAAATACAATACGACATAAAGTGACCTACTGGAGCAGGAGAAAGTTGTTATCTCAACGCAATAACGTAATTAACTGCAGGGGCTTGTGCCTGCAAGAAAGAGCGTCCCCACAATCAAAAACCCCTCATAAACGAAGGGGAAGCTGATGAAGTCTGCCACATCGGTCGTATCTATCCAAACCTCTGATATTCGGTGCCATAAATCAACTTGGTATTTTCGGAGAGGTGGGTGGATATGTCCAAATAATATCTGCCCTCAAATTCAGGCTAGACGTCTCAACGTCTCAATCCAGTCTTCGGCAGTAAACACCCGCATAGTCTGCATCCGAATAAGATTTAAAATCAAAAATTTTATTCTTCGGATACCACAAACCTAAACCAATCGTTCCCTTATATCTAAAGATTCTTTTCACATCACTTAGATGCGATTCTTTAGGACAGGATTGGAAATGAGCACATAAGCAAACCCTAAACATTATATCGGGTCTACTAGCAGTTAAGTAAAGTAATCTACCAATTATACTACGATTTTTAGTGATGTCCACATACTTGCCGGATTCATTTTTTAAAATCTTTGTTGTAGTGGCCATAGGAGTGTTGCTTAGTTTTGCATCCTCAAGATCAAACTTTTTGATAATCCCCTTCATGTACTTGGCTTGATTGATGAAGATGTCATCTTTGAGTTGCTTGATTTGTAGCCCAAGAAAATAATTAAGTTGACCCATCATGCTCATTTCAAACTCTTTTTGCATGCTATGGGCAAATTTCTTGCATAGAGATTCAGTAGATCCAAAAATAATATCATCAATATAGATTTGTACAAGCAAAATCCAACCATTTTTCTTTTTAATAAAAAGTGTTGTATCAACCTTACCCTTTGAAAACCACTTTCAAGAAGAAATGAGCAAAATCTTGCATACCAAGCTCTAGGAGCTTGTTTTAAACTATACAGAGTTTTATGCAACTTATAAATATGGTTAGGAAGCTTAAAATCTTGAAAACCGGGCGGTTGTGCCACAAAAACTTTCTCCTCAAAAACACCATTCAAAAAGGCACTTTTAATACCCATTTGATAAACTTTGAAATCTTTAAAATATTCATATGAGAGTAAAATGCGAATGGCTTCTAATCTGGCTACCGGAGAAAAAGTTTTATCGAATTTGATACCTTTCTCTTTATTGTAACATTGTGCTACAAGTCTTGTCTTGTTCCTAGTGATTATACCAAATTCATCAAGTTTGTTCTTGAAGACCCATTTTGTACCTATAATGTGTCTATCACTAGGCCTAGGAACCAATATTCACACATTGTTTCATTCAAATTGGACAAGCTCCTCTTGCATAGCACAAGCCCAATTCTCATCCATGATAGCTTCTTTAACATTATTAGGTTCAATATGAGATAAGAAAGCTATGTTAGCAAAGAAATTTAAATTATGAGAACGAGTGGTTACCCCTTTTGACACTTCACCGATGATTTGAGTAGGTGGATGATTCTTGTTGTATCTCCAATCATTGGGAAGAGTTGGCACGGATTCATCATCCACTTCTACTACTTCACTTGAAGGGAGCTCTTGTTTAGAATCTTCTTTTGAGATGTCAAGTTCCTCCAAGCAAACTCGAACCGCTTCATCATCTTCTTGCTCAAGTACTACAACATTCTTGACAAAAGGGTTAGTTTCATCAAACTTAACACGCATACTCTCTTCCATAGTATTAGAGGTTTTGTTGAAAATACGAAAGGCTTTACTAGTGGAAGAGTAGCCAAAAAAATACCCAAAACACCTTTTGCATCAAATTTTTCAAGAGGATCTTTAGTATTTAAAATATAATACTTGCTCCTGAAAAACTTTAAAATATCCAATGTTTGGTTTTCTACCATAATACAATTCGTAAAGAGTTTTCTTAATTCCTTTACGAATAACAACCCTATTTATAATATACGATGCAGTATTGACCACATCGGCCCAAAAATAATAAGGCAAACTATGATCATTTAGTATTATCCTAGCCATTTCTTGAAGAGATCAATTCTTCAATTCAATGACTCCATTTTGTTGTGGAGTTCTAGGACAAGAAAATTCATGTTTGACTCCGTGATCGTTACAAAAATATTCAAAGAAAGAGTTTTGAAATTCACTTCCGTGATCACTACGGATTTTCACAATAGGAAGATTTTCATTTTGGGCTTTGTTAAAGAAGGTTTTGAAAGAAACAAAGACGTCACTTTTGTTAGGAAGAAAAAGAACCCAAGTAAATCTAGAAAAATTATCAACAATCAGAAGGCATAAGATTTATCACCAAACCTCAAGGTCCAAGAAAGACTAAATAAATCCATGTGAATCAATTCAAGAAGGTTAGAAGTTGATACCATAACCTTCAGCTTAAATGAGCCCTTGACTTGCTTACCCATTTGGCATGCATCACATAACTTGTCTCTTACAAATTTGAACTTTGGGATACCACTAACCAAGTCCTTGTTTATGATGCTTGATAGTAGGTCCATGAAAGCATGTCTAAGCCATCAGTGTTATAACCAACTATCATCCTCTACAACACTTAAGCACTCAAAATTTTCATTAGAAATTTTACATGCATCAATGGAATAAACATTACCACTTATTTTCATACAAAGAACAACATCATCTTTTGAATCAAGAATTTTTTCAAACTTTTTATCAAAGACAACTTTAATACCTTTATCACAAAATTGACTAATGTTTAGAAGATTATGTTTTAAGACATCAACAAGAAGAACATATTCTAAACTAGTAGCATTAAACTTAATATTAGCTTTACCAATAATTTTACCTTTACCATCTTCTCCAAAAGTGATCATGCCATCTTCTTCTCTTGATAGGGTTGCAAAGCTCTTAATTTTTCCAGTCATATGCCTTGAGCAACCATTATCAAGGTACCATTGATTCTCACATCGCGATTTGCGGTGCATCTATAGAAGATGCAATAAATGTAACTTTTGGTACCCAAGACCTAGTGGGTCTATAGGGGTTAATTTTAGGAACCCAAATCAAATTCTTGGAAGATCTGGTCTTGCAATGGTAAGAAATATGCCCAATATTACCACAATAGTTACATACAACATTAGCAGTTATAGAATGTGTATATGCATGTTTGTGTTTGGCATGATGATGATGTGAAGTAGGGGTCTTAACATGAGTAATTCTAGAAAAAGATTTTCTAAAACTTAGAGAATGAGCAACTGTAGCATGATGATGTGAAGTAGAAGCATATCTATGGTGATCATATGAAATAGATGCATGCGAAGAAGTAACCTTAACAAAAGTAGTTTTAAAAGAAGCCCTATCATAAATCGATTTGGCGCTATCAGCATGAGAAAGCAATGAATTTTGAAAACCAAGGTCATTCTTATTATTTGAAACATTTAAATTGCTTATCATGGTATCAAGAGAAATTTTACTAGCGGCAAACTTATGAAGAGTGGTATCAAGATCATTAATCTTAATTTTCATCTTATCAACATCAACTAACATAGTATTGTGAGTGTTGATCAAGGAATCATTCTTTCTTTTGAGAGAAGTAAAAGAAGTAGTGGGTCTCTCATTCTTAAAATTTGCATTTTCAAGAGAACTGGTTAAAGAAGCAATTTCGGCTAAAAGTGGCCCGTTCTCAACTTTTAGAAGCTCACACTCACTATAAGTTTTGGAAGAAATTTTCTTTTTAAGACAAACAATTTTCTTTTTAGCATTAGAATATATAGATTACAATCTAGTAAAGGCATCATGTAAAGTACCAAAAGTCTCAATCAATTCTTTAAAAGAATATTTAAATCATCTATTAACTCATCCTCATGTGCCATGAAGCACATATTAGCTATTTCTTGATCGGATGGGCGATCTTCATTATCGCTTCCTTTTGAAGCATTGAACACTCTTCGATTGGGTCTTTGAAGAGCTTCATTTTCATTATTGAGAGGACAATCGGTAACAAGATGGCCAGGCTTCCTATACTTGAAACAATGGTCAATTTCTTTATTGTTGTTGTAGATACAATCTCTTAGAAAGTTTTCTCTCTTGAAATTTCTTCGAAACTTGAGAAATTTGTTAAATTGCCTTGTCACAAGAGCAACATCCTCGTCATCTCTGCTAAGCTCCTCATCGTCACTAAGTTTGGAAGGAGCTTTGAATTTGGATGAAGCCTTCGAAGTAGCCTTGAGAGCGATGCTCTTTAGCTTATCTTTCTTCTCCTCATTTTCATCTTCCAATTCATAGGCTTTGAGTTTCATCTCATAGGTTTTGAGATTCCTTTGGAGCTCTTCAAAAGTCATGATCTCAATGTCAGCTATCTCCTTGAGAATAGGTGCCTTTATTTGTCGTTTCTTGATAAGTGATCGAAATATCTTCTAACTTTTTCCTCATTTTCATGAGATCATCTAATAAGGAGTCAAGAAGATTAGTAATGCAAATAGAACAACTAAATATGGTATCAATGTTTTCATCGGGCAACATTCAAAAATTTTCATACTCCTTTTTCAAAAGATCAATTTTTGCCCTCTTAACATTGAAGCTACCTTCATGAGCAATTAATAAAACTTTCCACATAAAATAGGAATTTTTGCATTTAATAACACGAGCTAAATCATTTTCATTGAGACAAGGAAAGAAAGAAAACTTGGCCTTATGATTAGCTTCATATGCCTTTTTGTGTTCTATGGTCCAACTATCTTCATCAAGATCGGGTAACAAGTTTCTTTTAAGAAGGTGTATCTCTAAACATCTCTCCCTTGGGATTCTAAGAAGGACCGCATCTTAACTTTCCAAATGGTAAAGTTAATGCCATCAAAGTATGATGGTTTAGTGATGGATTGAGAATGTCCCATACTATGTGAAGAGGTAGAAGCCATAAGATCTTTCTAGGTTATTAAACCAAACAAGAAGAGCACCTTGCTCTAATACCAATTGAAATAATCCTAAATCAAGGATGAATAGGATTAAGAAAACAAAACCCACAAATTTAAAATCTACTTGCAAACAATTAAACAAACACTTAAAGAGCAAGTAAATATAATGAGAGAGATAGAGAAGCAAATGCAAACATAAGATTTTTATAGTTGTATGGGAGGTTCTCTAGTCCACTTTCTTTAGGCATACGAGATCGTTCCACTTATTCACGTCTCTAATGAAACAAACGTGTTGCACACTTGCAACTTCTTACACCACGTCACTCGACACACGAGTGACTTGCTTCTCAATAAATTCTTCTTCCTTAAAAAGGCTCTCTCACACTAAAGAGACCTCACACAAAAGAAGAAGAAGAAAAATTACAATCTGAAACACACTCTTAATAGTTTTATAATCAATGCTCTAGATATATTTCAATGAGTATAAGATGTGTAATTAAGAGCTCATGATTTTTTGTATTATGTTTGGTGAGAAAGATGATAAACTTCAATGAAATGCTCAGTTAATATATGCTCATAAATTCTCACCAAAACACCCTTTTATATCCCCACACAAAAACCAAGAGAAAAGAAATAAATGCAATTTTGACAGAAGGGGCAGACATCTGAAGGTCAACAGGCCAATCGTCTTCTCCCTTAAATAATAAATCCGTTGGAACATTTAATGCATAGTAACGGTATTTTTTTGAAAAGTTTTGCAATGCAGACGTCTGAAGAGTAAAGAGGCGGACATTTGAACAAGAAAGATTTTCGTAAAAAATATGGATTCAGACGTCCGCCACGATCAACTGCAGATGTCCGGCAATGGGCCTTATTGTTAGTTATATGTATGCCCTAGAGGCCATTACTGTACATTGGATGTATATTGTAGTGGATGCTGGGACATATATAGGAAGGACTTTCTTGCTCGACATGATAGTATGCTATCTGGTTGCTCTTTACCTTAACGTGTATACTGATTGTCTCTCTGTTACATGTAAAGCCCTTAGGATGTGTACTTGACTACCTAGACTATGATGCGGATCATACTAGTGGGGACATGGTAGTCCATAAGTACATCCTTCAAAGTCCCTAGTCGAGGGTATATCGAGACGGGGCATCGATATAGCAGTGTAGACTAGCGTATACCTTCTCGACCCATACAGATGGGCGATGGATGATCCCATATCCATTGGTGTTTGACATCAGAGATGATATACGGGTGCTCAGTAGAGACTGGGTACACTGGACGGACTCGCCGAGAACTCCCAGATGGTATTATACCTTACGTCAGATGGCAGTTCTCTGGTGACACTGGTACAGAGTAGTCTGTTGACCCGAGATCGTCATAGATTCTTGTGTGGTTCCCACTGTGCTTTGATTTCCATCTTACCACGTCCAAGAGGGCGTGCAAAACGGTGGTTTTTGGGTACAGTCCCGAGTCACATGGAGGCAATGAGCGATAGGAGGGGATTCGTCTCTCCCGGTATACGGGGTTGATGTTGCGCTGTGTTCGATTGGCTATAACAGGAAATCCCTGGCCAGGGTTGCTGAGATTTACTGGTAAGTGTTACCAGTAGTTTCTTGATTTGTTATAGACCTCGTATCGACACGACTTATCGAACTATTGGGGTCTGACGTTTACCACCCCTAGGTGAGATATGCGACATATCAGACGATCAGACCGGACTGTACGGTAGTGTTACTGGTTGGATTCACAGGAGTGTGAGCGGGCTTGCTCGTCGATCTTCTGATCGCTCAATACCCGGGTGGCCGTTACGTTTAGCAGACCGCTTGCGGCTTGTGGGTGCTTGATATGATCATCACCTGCTGCCGGCGTATTGACGAGTCTTTAGAGTCCTACACAGAGGTTTCCTGGCTCAAGCGAAACGAAATAGGAGCGCATATGAGATATGTGCGGGACCGAGAATAATACATGTATGTGATACCGTATTCCATTCTCGCGATGAATGTGTCGAATGGTTGTATGCGATATAACCTAGTTATCGAATCAAGGATTGATTCGATAAGCCGATACATTGTATACTAGTCGGTTGTGTGCGACATGACCGGATCATTGAATCAAGTGTTGATTTAATTATTTAATGCACAATTATATATTTGATATATTACTTTGCATTAACTAGTATCGGTTCACTTTAAATGGATTTTCTCACTCGGATGTGCGCATTGTATATGCGATATGATTTTGTGCACTTGCTTGTATCATGTTTGATGATACATGCTTTTTGGTTAAGTGTAAAGTATTAAACTATGGTTAAGTGGATGATTAGGGTTTTTACTTATTTGTTTATTTATTTCATTTATTCTTTTTGGAAAATAGAATGCAAAGAGAAAAATGGTGGAATTCTTTTGTTCATTCATGAAGCTTCATGAATACTTTGACTTAGTCACCATTTTTGTCTTCATACCTAACCTAACCATTCACTTAACTTGAGTTTAGTCTCTATACATAACCATGGTTGGATTATGATAAGTTTGCATTTTCTTTTCTATTTTAATTTAACTTATCATAACTTTCTTCTTCTTCTTCATCTTCTTCTTTGAAGAAGCTTGAGGTCATCAATGGTGATTGATGATAAAGAGTGAGAAATCCAATTATAAATTGAACCCACTTCCTATTTCGTCATCCTCTACCTCTTGCCAAGTAGTAGAGTGTGTTTTCTTCATAAGTTTCTTGACTTGATGAAGTCGGAGCTTGATTTAGCGATGCCTCGACGTAGATCATCTTCGGCATAGACATGGATGACCTAGCCCGTCCATTCTTCGATGAAGCCGACGCTAGAGCCCGGGACTTGTTATGGACAGTGAGGAGACTTCATTGCGGAGCTATGGAGGTGGAGAACCGGATCTACAAAGGTTGTATTTCCGTATCTCTTAGTTAAGTGTTAACTAGTTTGCTTTTTCGCCTAGTTTTCTAGCCGACGATCCGTAGTTGGGTTTCTCGGCACCTAGAATTTTTGAAATTGGCATGGTTGATGCCTTGTGAGACCTCATTAGGGTGCCTAGGAACCCTACAGTGGTATCAGAGCCAAGCTAGAGCCTTAGGCGAAGTCCAGACGGAATTTGAAGTCCGAACGAACCCGAAATCCCAAACCAAACTTGCTCTCTGTCCTTTTTCAAAAAACTGGGATTTTTCCAAATTAAAAATATGCAGAGAACTCAACACAGAATTCTAAGAATTACGGAGCAAAATTGGAGTTATGAACAGTGCAAGATGCGGCGGAACCGCGGCGTAACCCTGCCTCAGGCGGCGGTTCCGCGGCATATTGATGACGTCAGCCCCCCTCTCTGCACAGTAATTCATTATTTCAGAAGCTGAGTTTTATGGGTATTTTTAATATTTTATTCAAGAGTTGAATTTTCTGCAGTTGATTTGGGGATTCGGTGTTTCGATCGGAGTATCAAATTTTGTCTGTGTGGCTTTCCGGATAATTTTTAGAATATGTTAAAAAGTTCGACCGGATATAAATACCCAATTTTTCCCCTGTCGGGAAATTTCCAAGAGTTGGATTTTTCCGTAGTTTAACGACGTTCTAAGTAGTGCAAGTAACGCGATGGACCCTCTAGAAGACAACAAACCTTAACTCGATTATGTGACCGTCTTGAACTGCCCTTTGAACCTTCGGGTTTGGGGCAGTACGGCGTGCCACATGTGAGGCGTTGGCTTGACCCTTCTATGGCTGGACCGTTAGTACTGAGGCACGAACTGAATGTTGTTAGACTTGTTTCATGTGTTGATCTGTATCGGGAAAACTTGGGTGTTTGACTGTTCGATCGAAAAGTTTAACATTTTCTGTTTATCTGGAATGGGATACAATAATTGGAATTCACAAACAGTTATGTGACAACTGAATGAATGTTATAAACATAGCACTTTAGTCTCACTTGATCGGTTGCCACGGAATTTTGATGCGATCAAAAGTCCGTCGCAATCACGTAGCGTACGCGGATACTCGCCAGGTAAACTTAATAGACAGCCTCACTCCATAGCCCCGACCAAGTGACTGTAGGAGAACCCCATCGCCGAAAGCATCCGTTTGGATGCTCGCGGTAGCGATGTTCCGCCTTGGTGCACTTCGTCGACGGCGTCGGGGGTGCGGCCGCCTACTGAAGTTTGCGACGAGCATTCGATCAGGATGTCGGGAATCCTGTTGAATTGCCCGACTTGATATTGAAAAGTGTTTTCAATGATGAGACTAAAATGCGGGGTTTATAATTGTTAGGCATGCGATGTCTAAGTAATTTATTTGGTCAGGCATGCGATGTCTGAGGTGGTTGCGGATTCCAACTGTTGTAGTTTTACACTTTCTTTTCTGTGACCGTAAGTGTAATATGTGATATCGCCGGTTTCGTTGCTATATGTTAACGACAATTGGGATGGACATATTTACTTACGTTGATGACATGTGATGTTATGTGTTGCTGGATATGTTATATTGGATCGTCGTGTTCGAATAGCCGGGGGTTTTTATGTGAGATGAGTATTTTTCATTTTCATTCATGTAAAAACTTGTATGTAATATTCTTTTATTGGGGCGCTTCCAGGTTGCGGAAGTTGTCACCGTTTGTATATTATTTACTTTTCCACACTAGGATAGACCCAAGGAGGGGAGCACAAGTAACCGGGTTCTGGAGTCCAGTGGGAGACCAACTCGAGGAGTCGAGTCCGGGTCTCCTAACTCCAGAATTGGTAGGGTTGCTTGCCGCTCTCGTAGGGGTCTAGGGGTGTGGGTTTGGCTATTCATCACGACCGTGGAATCCGTGTTTTATACTGGCTCGTATTGAAAACACGGACGTCCTAGTATATCCAATATTTCATATGATTCTTCTGCTGCGATATCTGTGATGTGATCATGTGATGTTCTGTGATAGATACAGTGTATAGTATATATGATATATTATATAGACGTTACTTATGTTTTACACCCGCGCTAGCCCTGCCCTGCCCTGTCGTTAGTTACCTAACCTAACGGTGCACGAGGGGACATCGAGGCGAATGCGGATGGCATAAGTGTACGTCATATCTATCTGTGATGTTTAGGTATTTAAATGATGGAACTTCATTAATGAGATTAATGAAATAAAAGAAACCTAAGATGTTGTAGAATCAAATTTCAAAATAAAACAGGTAGCTACAGTTCTTGCTTTGCACAGTGGTATATGTGATATATCCTGCACCTTATTCGATAAGGAAAGGACCGAGATCCCTTCACCGGGAGTGACTCCTTTAGCAATAACTGGCAGATGCTACACACTCGGTTTGTCTTTTGATAGCTTTTAAGTGTTTTTGCTTTGCACAGTGATATATATGATATATCCCGCACTTCATTCGACGAGGAAAGGACCGACGATCCCTTCACCGGGAGTGACTCCTTTAGCAAAACTAGAAAAGCCTCAAAAGCACTCCATTTCAAAATTCATTCGATCCTACAACGATATCAAGTTCATTACGCAATAGGTTTTCAGAAAAACCTGTCGTAGCCTTCCGTCTTTTCAGATAAGTTGTATATAGTATTCGTGCTGCATTTGTTGGCTTTCGTCAAGGTGCAGTGTGCGGTAGCTATATGCTGCTTATCTGCTAGCATACGATGCGATTGGATTAGGGTAGTCGTGCGGCTTTGTTGGCTTTCGTCAAGGGTCGTGCGGGTGGGTTTAATTCGATCAAGAAATGTACGGGTTGAACTTGACTAGCGGGCTATGGTTTGTTGGCTTTCGTCAAGGTCATAGCACGTTAGGGGCAAAATATTATCGGGAATTTCAAGTGTTGAAATTTGCAATAAGATTGCATACCTTCTATGAGATAGTTGGATCCCGATACCCGCTGCGAGTAAGAGTTACTCCTGGGAGAGTTTTATACATTACAATTAGCCGATCAAGTAGGTGTCTAGAAAGGTGTCAACGGGGTTACGCCTCTGGGAAAATGAGATTTACATTAATTAAGTTCGTGCGAAAGCACGGGGGACCTCCCTCAAAGTACCGACACTGGCCTGGCTAAAAGATCGGCGAACTTGTAGTGTGTAATTAATCCCGGCTAGTCTTTCCTTTTAGGGTTTGAAGGAAGATTTGATAAAAAGCAGTGGGAGCCATCCTGATTAGATAAAATAATAACCAATCTATTCTTGCAAGAGCGCACGCTGAGTGTTTTCTTCTCTCTCTCTCTCCTGGTAGCGAGCATATCACGCCTTAATCAAGATAATAATACGGAAT
Organism: Agapanthus africanus; assembly: GCA_030015575.1. Classification (NCBI taxonomy): domain Eukaryota; kingdom Viridiplantae; phylum Streptophyta; class Magnoliopsida; order Asparagales; family Amaryllidaceae; genus Agapanthus; species Agapanthus africanus. The sequence continues at coordinate 832,962,428 of JASDDO010000024.1, read as the reverse complement.
ATTGACCGAACCCGCTTGTTATACTGAGCTGGGGAACGTTGGTCCCGCTCCAACTTATAAATGTTATAAGACAGAGCAGGAAATTGGGGAATACCAGATTTCCCGTGCCGCCCAAACGAAGAGAGTGCATGCTGATGCATCATCTTCTGGTGTGTTCATTATACAGAACTGTTTCTCAGTATCCTTTACGTCCTGGGTATATGATACCGGATCAGGATCCCATATATGTAATCTGTTACATAGGGCTACAGATAGGTAGAGAACTGAGAACGGGTGATAAGTTTCATGAGGCAGAAAACGGGGCAAGAGTTGCAGCCAAGTCCGTCGGTCACTGTCACCCTGTATTACCAATACATTGATTCTGAACGAATGTTATTAGATACCGAACCTGATATACAAAATCATATCAGTCTCTTTATTAGTAAAGAAATGATAAAATTTTGTATCGTTGGATAATGTTTTGAACATTTCCTATATCAAAGGTTGATCGGTTCAGGCACGTTATCTAAAAGCATTAATGTTCTAAATCAAACTACAGTTCTTAGTATATGGAACACACACAAGAGGAAGAGTTCAGAAATGAACGAATCTTTCTTGAGGTATTGTAGACTAGGTCAGATCAATGTGACCCGACTAGCTAGAGTTACATAAAGATGCATATTTAAATTAGTTTGAATTTACATCTTGTGAAACTCGCCAGTCATGTCACAAAGATAAGATGACCATAGCTCCGTTTACTGGAAACAGAGAAAGGGTTAATAAACTCTTGGGATGATACATGTTGATGTATATAGGTCCCCTGTCTACACATACCAGGACTGGTTCTTTATACTTCATTACGTTCTCTGATGATCTTTCGAGATTCAGACATATGTTCCTGTTGAAACACAAGTCCGAACCTTTTGAGATATTCACATAATATAAGTTAGAAGTAGAGAACCAAAATATGGGTATAAGTATTATGTCCTATGATGAGATCAAGGAGGAGAATACTTGAGCACGGAATTCCTGGATTATTCTAAAGGAGAATGAGATTCTCTCTCAGCATTACTCCTCCGTATACACCATTGCAAGATGGTATATCGGGGCGGAGCAATCACACCCTATATGATATGGTGTGCTCTATGATGAGTATTACTGAGTGACCTATTTCCTTTTGAGGTGTTATGCACTTGAGAAGCTGCATACCTATTGAATTGGGTTCGAATCAAATCAGTGCCTACCGCTTCATATATGATATGGTATGGGAAGAGCCCATGTCTTAAGCTAGTTAAGATTTGGGGTTGTCCGGCCTATGTCTAAAAGCAAAATCCGGACAAACTCGAGGCAAGGTCAGTTATGTAGAACTGGAAATGTTCCAGCTATACAAACTACAGCAGATGATTTAGTACAACCAAAGGATTCAGTAGATTCCAACGAACCTCAGCCTCTCCGCCAATCTAGTAGGGTTCCTCACCCACCTGAGAGATAATTCTGTTTCTCTATAACAGTGGGAGCGAGGATTGCATCATGAGATGATGACCCAATTAGCTTCGAGCTGGCCATCGAGAGTAGGGACTCTGTAAGAATGGCTGGATGCTTAGTGATCTGAGATGGAATCCTTATACACCAACAAAGTATGGACTTTGGTTGCTATATCTGAAGGGTTAAATCCCCATCAGAAGCAAGTATATCTTGAGAAGATTACTTGGTGTAGATGGAAAAGTTGAGACTTTCAAAGCTAGAATTGCTAAAGGTTTTCGTCATCGACCAGGCGTGGATAATGATGAAACCTTTTCAAGTGGCTATGCTTAAGCCCATCCAGATCCTACTTGCCACGGCTACATACCATAACTACGATATCTGGCGGTTGGGTGTCATGACTGCTTTTCTAAATGATGTTTTAGAAGAATGCGTCTATAAGTACACAGCCAGAGGGCCTCGTAGACAGTGGGAGCAGCGGAAACGTGTGCAAGATGTTTTATATGATAAAGCAGGCATCGCGGAGTTGGAACGTCTATTTTGATGTAATAGTCAAACAGTTTGACATCATCAAAATGGTAGATGAACCTTGTATAAACAAAAAGGTAGTAGGGAGTATGGTGACGATCCTCGTAGAGTACGTGGATGACATACTCTTGATAGGGAAGGAGTTTCCTATGCTACGCTCGATCAATCTCCTCTTATCACTAGGATTCTCCATATAGGATCAAAGTGATACCTGCTAAATCCTGGATTTTGGATCTATGAGATAGATCTAATTGGATGTTAGGATACTCACTAGTTATAGTGAGATAGTATCAATTGATCCTGGGGAGAATCACTGGAAGGGTTCCAGGGTGATAAAGACGACTGAATGTCAGTCGCAGGCATTGTCTTTACCCTCAGTAGAGGGACGGTATGTTGGAAGAGTTCCAAGCTAGATACCGTGACATACTAGACGATAAAGGCTGGATACATCGCTACTTAAGACGCTACCAAAGAGGCTGTTTGGGTGTATATTGGTTCATGAGATGAACTACGTTCCAACCATTGTGAGACAATGGAGTTGTGGCTTATGCCAAGGAACGTCGGTCCCATCAGTGATCCAGACATATTCTAAGGCAGTGTCACCTGATCATGGAGATGGTTGATCTCCAGGGAGATCGAGGTTAGGAGAGTAGACTCAGAGGACAAACACAGCGGATCCACTCACAAAGGCCTGTTCCCAGAGAGAGACATTTATGGGATGGTTGAGTATGAGATACTACAACCACTGCTACAGATGGCCCTAGTGCAAGTGGGAGATTGTTAGTTATATGTATGCCCTAGAGACCATTACTGTACATTGGATGTATATTGTAGTGGATGCTGGGACATATATAGGGAGGACTTTCTTGCTCGACATGATAGTATGCTATCTGGTTGCTCTTTACCTTAACGTGTATACTGATTGTCTCTCTATTACATGTTGGTAAAGCCCTTAGGATATGTACTTGACTGCCTAGACTATGATGCGGATCATACTAGTGGGGACATGGTAGTCCATAAGTACATCCTTCAAAGTCCCTAGTCGAGGGTATATCGAGACGGGGCATCGATATAGCAGTGTAGACTAGCGTATACCTTCTCGACCTATAAAGATGGGCGATGGATGATCCCATATCCATTGGTGTTTGACATCAGAGATGATATACGGGTGCTCAGTAGAGACTGGGTACACTGGACGGACTCGCCGAGAACTCCCAGATGGTATTATACCTCACGTCAGATGGCAGTTCTCTGGTGACACTGGTACAGAGTAGTCTGTTGACCCGAGATCGTCATAGAGTCTTGTGTGGTTTCCACTGTGCTTTGATTTCCATCTTACCATGTCCAAGAGGGCATGCAAAACGGTGGTTTTTGGGTACAGTCCCGAGTCACATGGAGGCAATGAGAGATAGGAGGGGATTCGTCTCTCCCGGTATAGGGGGTTGATGTTGCGCTGTGTTCGATTGGCTATAACAGGAAATCCCTGGCCAGGGTTGCTGAGATTTACTGGTAAGTATTATCAGTAGTTTCTCGATTTGTTATAGACCTCGTATCGACTCGACTTATCGAGCTATTGGGGTCTGACGTTTACCACCCCTAGGTGAGATATGCGACATATCAGACGATCAGACCGGACTGTACGGTAGTGTTACTGGTTGGATTCACAGGAGTGTGAGCGGGCTTGCTCGTCGATCTTCTGATCGCTCAATACCCGGGTGGCCGTTACGTTTAGCAGACCGCTTGCGGCTTGTGGGTGCTTGATATGATCATCACCTGCTGCCGGCGTATTGACGAGTCTTTAGAGTCCTACACAGAGGTTTCCTGGCTCAAGCGAAACGAAATAGGAGCGCATATGAGATATGTGCGGGACCGAGAATAATACGTGTATGTGATACCATATTCCATTCTCGCGATGAATGTGTCGAATGGTTGTATGCGATATAACCTAGTTATCGAATCAAGAATTGATTCGATAAGCCGATACATTATATACTAGTCGGTTGTGTGCGACATGACCGGATCATTGAATCAAGTGTTGATTTAATTATTTAATGCATAATTATATATTTGATATATTACTTTGCATTAACTAGTATCGGTTCACTTTAAATGGATTTTCTCACTCGGATGTGCGCATTGCATATGCGATATGATTTTGTGCACTTGCTTGTATCATGTTTGATGATACATGCTTTTTGGTTAAGTGTAAAGTATTAAACTATGGTTAAGTGGATGATTAGGGTTTTTACTTATTCATTTATTTATTTCATTTATTCTTTTTGGAAAATAGAATGCAAAGAGAAAAATGGTGGAATTCTTTTGTTCATTCATGAAGCTTCATGAATACTTTGACTTAGTCACCATTTTTGTCTTCATACCTAACCTAACCATTCACTTAACTTGAGTTTAGTCTCTACACATAACCATGGTTGGATTATGATAAGTTTGGATTTTCTTTTCTATTTTAATTTAACTTATCATAACTTTCTTCTTCTTCTTCATCTTCTTCTTTGAAGAAGCTTGAGGTCATCAATGGTGATTGATGATAAAGAGTGAGAAATCCAATTCTAAATTGAACCCACTTCCTATTTCTTCATCCTCTACCTCTTGCCAAGTAGTAGAGTGTGTTTTCTTCACAAGTTTCTTGACTTGATGAAGTCGGAGCTTGATTTAGCGATGCCTCGACGTAGATCATCTTCGGCATGGACATCGATGACCTAGCCCGTCCATTCTTCGATGAAGCCGACGCTAGAGCCCGGGACTTGTTATGGACAGCGAGGAGACTTCATTGCGGAGCTATGGAGGTGGAGAACCGGATCTACAAAGGTTGTATTTCCGTATCTCTTAGTTAAGTGTTAACTAGTTTGCTTTTTCGCCTAGTTTTCTAGCCGACAATCCGTAGTCGGGTTTCTCGGCACCTAGAATTTTTGAAATTGGCATGGTTGATGCCTTGTGAGACCACATTAGGGTGCCTAGGAACCCTACACTTCTAAGGGCAGAGCGCACCCTAGATGTCTGAAGTTCAATTGGCAGACGTCTAACGTTAAAAAACATGCAGCATTAAAAGACCTTCAGACGTCTAACCAAAATGACCTTCGGACGTCTGGTAAGGGGTCTCCAAAGGATAGAGCGCATCCTAAACATTTGCAGTTCAACAGGCAGACGTCTGACGTTCAAAAACATGCAGTATTAAAATACCTTCAGACCTCTTACAAAAATGACCTTGAGACGTCTAGAAATCTGTACACTTTCTGATATTTCAAAGGCTATGGATACCAGACGTCTGAAGCATAACGGGCAGACGTCAAAAGTGTAAAAACCTAGAAAACTTGCCTTTTGAAACAAAAAACATTTTGAACGATAAAATCATGTAAGGTATAAACCAAATGTTTTATGCAAAATTTTATGTGTGTGCTTGAGCTCTTATTTGATAATCTCATAGGACATGAATTACTTACAATGATTTCTTAGAGATTTTGCATTTTTAGCTCGAACTCTTGAATTCTTCGATTTCTTCAATTCTTGAATTCTTTAAACTTGGAATTTGGCTCCTTATCTTCTTGAAGCATGAACTTGATCTTTGATGAGCTCTAATCCATTATCCTCCAACCCTCAATAGATTTGCCGTTTTGGTTCAATTTCCTCCATCCTCCATCTTAGGCTTGTGTTATTTTATAAGCTGAAATTTTTCTCAAACACAAGCAAGCTCATATACAATATAATGAAATATGCAATATGAAACAATATATAAATCTATTAATATTGTGTAATATCATCAAAACTAAACAGTAGGATTATAAAAATCCATAAGCCATTATAAGACGGCCATGAAGACAACACCTTATGCACTGGTGTTCGGCACGGAAGTAGTGCTTCTATTGGAGATCGAACTTCCCTCATTCAGAATGGCAATCCAACATGAGCTCACCGATGAAGAGAATTTTCATCTCCGGCTCAAAGAACTCGATGCTCTCGACGAAACCCATCTTATAGCACAACAAAGCCTGGAAGCCAATCGGGTGAGGATGGCTCAGGCATATCAAAAAATAACCATACCAAGAATGTTTCACAAAGTCGAGCTAGTACTGTTCGTAAAAAGATCGATGATCCCAAATCGCGCAAAACGCGAAAAGTTCGAGCCAAACTATGAAGGCCCATATATCATAGAAGTAGTCAACCAAGATGGAGCCTACATGATGATGGACATTCATAGAGAAAGGCCCTTTCGACCGATAAATGGTCGCTTTCTCAAGAAGTACTACGCTTAAGAAGTCATGACTTGGGTCAATGGTAGATGACGACGCCTATGTCCGCTCTCTATCTTCTCAAATTAAGACTCCAAAAGCCAAAGATGGACCACTATGTCGTTAAACTGGGATCCTTCCCTGCTGCCTGTCACCAAATTGACTATTGTATACTATCCATAGGCTACTCATAGCAAAGATTGCAACTCAAGTCTCCCCGAGAAACTATGTTTCCCAAATATATCATGCCCTACGGACAGTCTCCAAATTGACTACCGAATACAATCCACGGGCACAAATGATCCATGTCATTCCCAAGTCCCACCAGCAAGCAATGTTGAACTACCACTGATGAATCCGCGCTCAAGACCTCCTAAGCTGGGCAACCAAGATAACAACAAGGTTAAGACTCACACATGTATCCTCACGATCTATGAGGAGAGCGTTAAAAAAATAGTATGTCCATAAGTAAAATGGGCACGGATGAAAACCCGAAATGGCTCCATGAGTAAAAACAGCATGACTACTATCGGGCTTGTGAAAACCCGAAAGGGTGCAAAATCGTGAAAAGAAAGAGAACTACACCTGTAAGATCCCTTCAACTTGCAAGGAGAAAGCACCTGTGTGAGATCCTTACGACTCACAAGGGCGAAGCACACTTGGGAATCCCTACAACCCCTAAGGAGAAAATACACTTACGAGATCCTCTCAACTCATAAGGAGAAGATACTTCTATGAGACCCTCACAGCTCATAGAATTCAAAAGCCTTATGTTACAGGGATCTGAACCTGTTTCATAAGCCATCGTATCCCCAAAAATGCTATACAAGTAGGTCAATCCCGACTCTTGTATACAATCCACGGGCGCAAACAAATATGTTGCAACAAAGTCCCACCACAGACGAACTTTACTCCTCGTATGGTGAACGACACTTATGAGTCCTCTCGACTTGTAAGGAGAAAGTACTCTTGTAGGATCCTTACGACTTACAAGAGGAAATCTACTTAGGAATCCTCATGATTCCTAAGGAGAAAATACACCTACGAGATCCTCTCGACTCATAAGGAGAAAACAACTTTGTGAGACCCTCACGGCTCATAAAGATTGAAAAGGCTTAAATTACAGGGATCTAAACATGTTTTGGGCAATAGAAAATGATGAGTCGCTCCAAGCATTACGTTTCAGTGTTAGCGATACTAATGCCGAACGACACCCAAAATCCTAAGTTCTAAATTCTTGACTCCTAAATCGTTAAACTGGGAAATAAAAAAGAGAAAAAAATAGCCAAAATGATTGGATAACTCACAATAAAAATCAACGAGTAAAATAAAAAATATCATAATAATAACCGAAATGATTGGGAAACCACGGAAAATAGCCGAAATGATTAGGCAATCGCAACTTTCGCGATAAGAAAAGTTGAAATGGTAAAGCAATCGCGGATTAAAAAATTAAAAAGAAAAAGAAAATTTTTCTGCCCTACAGATAGGTTGATATTGACCCTTATAGAAAATCCACGAGCACAAGAAAATGAAGAAGAACAATATGTTCTATCATGTTTTGTTAAAAGAAGAACTAGGTCTCGATGGCAATACATACAAGCCTAAAGACCACTGGATGTCATCTCACCTTAGAAAGGAATCCCAGGGACTAATAATAGTCTAACCTCATGGTAAACCATCATAGGGATGCCTAATGCTGAATCTTTTGACAATAGTGTGGATACTCTGGCCTAAGAAGATTACTTGAGACGTCATTTCTCGCCTCAAAAGGGATTGAAGATACGACAAGTGCGTAGCTACTCGAACCGTGATCCGAGAGACGCAAACCGAGAAGAAATAAGCTAACACAACGGTGTGATGAACTACACCTGTTAGTTATATGTATGCCCTAGAGGCCATTATTGTACATATGATGTATATTATAGTGGATGCTTGGACATATATAGAGAGGACTTTCTTTCTCGACATAATAGTATGCTATCTGATTACTCTTTATCTTAACATGTACACTGATTATCTCTCTGTTACATGTTGATAAAACCCTTAGGATGTGTACTTGACTACCTGGATTATGATGCGGATCATACTAGTGGGACAAAGGTAGTCCGTGAGTACATTCTTTAATGTCCCTAGTCATGGGTATATCGAGACGGGGCATCAATATACCAAAGTAGACTAGCGCATACCTTCTCGGCATATGTAGATGGGCGATGGATAATCCCATATCCATTGGTGTTTGACATCATAGATGATATACGGATGCTCAGTGGAGACTGGGTACACTGGACGGACTCGCCGAGAACTCCTAGATGGTATTATACCTCATGTTGGATGGCAGTTCTTTGGTGACACTACTACAAGTTAATCTGTCGACCCGAGATCGTCATAGAGTATTGTGTGATTTCCACTATGCTTTGATTTCCACTTTACTACGTTCAAGAGAACGTGCAAAACGATGGTTTCTGGGTACAGTCCCGAGTCACATGGAGGCAATAAGCGATAGGAGGGGATTTCGTCTCTCCCGGTATGAGGGGTTGATGTTGTGCTGTGCTCGATTGGCTATAATAGGAAAGTCCCTAGACAGGGCTATTTATGAGATTTACTGGTAAGTGTTATCAGTAGTTTCTCGATCCGTTATGAGCCTCACATTGGCATGACTTATCAAGCTATTGGGGTCTGACGTTTACCACCCCCTGGAGAGATATGCAACATATCAGACGAAGAGACTGGACTGTACAGCAGTGTTACCGATTGGATTCGCAGGAGTATGAGCAGGCTAGCTTGTTGATCTTCTGATCTCTCAATACTCGGGTGGCCGTTACGTTTAGCAGACCGCTTGCGGCTTGTGGGTGTTTGATATGATCATCACCTACTGCCGGTATATTAACGAGTCTTTAGAGTCCTACACAGAGGTTTCCTGGTTCATGCGAAACGAACTAGAAGCACATATGTGATATGTACGAGACCGAGATTAATGGGTGTATGTGATATCGCATTCTATTCTCGCGATATGTGATATCGGTCGGTTGTATGTGATATAGCTGGGTTATCGGATCAAGTGTTGATTCGATAAGTTATTTCATTTGATATTAGTCGGTTGTATGTGATATAGCCGGATTATTAAATCAAGTGTTGATTTAATAATTTAATGTATAATTGTATATTTGATAAACTAGATTACATTAACTAATATTAGCTCACTTAAACATTTCTTTTTCTTACTTGTGTGCATGTGTGTGTGTGTGTGTGTGAGATATATTAATGTACAACTATTGTGTCATGCTTGATGCCACATGCAACATGGGTGTATAAGACTCACACCAAGCTTATGATAATGTATGGTTTTATTTATTTAAAGTTAATCAAAATTAGTATGAAATTAGTCACATGCTTGGAAGCTTGGAGAAGCTTATAGTATCATTGACTTAGTCCACTAGTTTTGTTTTACTTGTAGATATTTATTAACCTAACCATTATTATAACCCACGGTTTATTCTCTACATGAATTAGTGTATGAAACTAACTCACCCATGGTTGCTATTCTCACCTCATGAGTTCATTCTCTCATTCTTCACTTAAGCTTCTTCTTCCTCATGAGAAAGCTCACTAGCTTTTCTCAAGGTTAGAAAATATTGTGAGAAAAAGAAAACTAAAAAGAGCCTATTTTCTACTTCATCATCCCCTACTATTAGCCATTTAGTTTAGAGTGTTTGCTTCACTAACCTACCATTAGTGAAGAGGTAGAATGAGCTTGAGTCTCCTCGACGAGATTATCTTCGGCCTCGAAGACTTCGAGCAAGCTTGTTCATTTCTCCGGAAGAACCCTTTCTAGAGTTCGGGTGTTCATGACTTGCAGCGAAGGGACTACTGTACGGAGCATTAGAAGTGAAGGACAGTCTACAAAGGTTGTATTCCTCATTCACTCAGTTGTAAAGTATTTTACATATTGTATCGTCGCATTTTCTAGTAACGATTCTAGGGTTAGGGTTAGCTAGAACGGCAAATTTTTGAAATTGGCATAGACGATACCTCCGGAAATCTTGCTGCCGTGCTAGGCAATCCTGCAGTGGTATCAGAGCCATGCTAGAAAATTAGACAATATTTGTTAGATTACGAAACCTAAACGACTCCGAAACTTGAAACACGAAAATCTAGTTTTTGTCGAATTTAAAAAGTCTTCTAAAATTTTTTTAAACAACTGCAGAATGTTGTATGGGATGCAACATGAACACAGTGAAAATTTTATCCCCTCTCCTCGGAAAATGGCCGGCCACATTCCTTCTAAAACCGGTGAGCTCGGCCCTAAAGTGGAATTTTGGGTTGAAATTTTTACTGTGTTCCAGTATCTGGGTTTTGGTGTTTCAGATGTTTCTTGTTTTTGCTTATTTTCCATTTGATGTAATATTACAGTATAGGCAATTCGGAGTGTTTCGTATTCGTAATTCTAACTTGTTTCGGGTATTCACATGTTGTCTAGGCGAAATTAAAAAGTTCGAACAAATATCAAAAACTCATTTTTCCAAGTTTAAGGTATTCGGAAAAAATGCAAGTAATTCTGTGGACCCTCTAGACGAATGAAACCCTAACTCGAAATAATGACCATGGAACCTCTTTCGAACCTTAGGGTTTGCGGCAGTTCCGCGGTGCCATTAATGAGGCTTGGGTCTGCCCTTCTACGACTGGTTCATAGGTACTATGGCATGTTCTGGGTATTATTAAACTGTGCTCAAGTGTTGAGCTCTCAGGGAATTGTGGGACTTTAATGAATCGATCGAAAAATTTAACGTCGTCCGGGTATCATATGATGGGATACAATATTTGGAATCCACACTAATTTGAATTTCATAAATCTAGTAATTTAGTCTCAATTAATCGGTTGCCACGGGATTTTAGTATGATCAAAAGTCTGTCGCAATCACGTAGCGTACACGGATACTCGCCGGATAACCTTATTAGATAGCCATGCCCTATAGACCCGACCAAGTGACTATAGGAGAACCCCGTTTCCAAAAGCATCCGTCCGGGTGCTCGCGGCCGCTGTATTCTGCCTAAGTGCACTTCATCGACGGTATCGGGGGTGCGGCCGTCTACTAAAATTTTCGACAAGCACGATCAGGATATCGAGAATCTTATTGAATTACCCAACTTGTTATTGGAAAGTGTTTTCAATATCGAGACTAAAATGTGGGGTTTATAATTTATAGGCATGCGATGTCTAAGGAAGTCATTTGGTTAGGCATGAAACCCAAAGTATGTGATATTTTGAGTTTATGATGTCTAAGGTGGTTGCGCATTCCAATTGTTGTAGTTTTCACTTTCTTTTCTGCGATCGTAAGTGTAATATGTGATGTATCGCCGGTTTCATTACTATACATCAACGCTTGCCCTGGCCAGGGACTTTGTGTAATGGCTCTCCTAGACACAGCGCGATATCAACCCCCAATACCGGGAGAGACGAATCCTGTCTAACCGTCACTGCCTCCAAGTGCTTCGCGACTGCACCCAACTACTACCTATTTGCATGACTCCTTTGAGCCGTGGTAGGGTAGTAATCAAAGAACAGTGGGAACACACTCGAGGCGAAGTGACAGTGTCAAGTCAGCGGACTAAGCTGTACTCATGTCACCTGGGAACTGATAACTGACGATAGGTATAGTACCAACCAACAGTTCCCGACGAGTCCTGTCCAGTGTACTCGTAACCTAACGAGCACCCGCATACTATCTCAAGTACGACGTACTGACGGCTGTGGGACAGACCATCTCCCCTGCTGGGATGAGAAGCGCATACGCTAGTCTACTCCGGAGTATCGATGCCCCGTCTCGATAATCCAATGACTAGGGACCTGTATAAGGATGTGCTTGTAGATTACCCAGCCCCCACTAGTGTGACTGCCATCACAACGTTGGTAATCAAGCAAAGATCCTAAGGGCTCCACTAATGTGTATAGGCGATATGCTAAAAGAAACACATGCACACATTGAAGTAGAAAAAAACCAAGTAGCATACTACCATTTCGAGCAAGATTGTCTATACAACTGTGAATATCCCAAGCTTCCATCAAGTAATATACAAACTAATATGATACAGTAATGGCCTCTAGGGTATATACACTAACAATCTCCCACTTGCACTAAGGCCATGTACTGGCGTATCGAAAACCTATCATCTCGATCAGCCACTCGAACTGAGTCTGGGGTATGGCCTTCGTGAATGGATCTGCAGTGTTATTCTCCGAATTTACTCTCTTCACCTCGATCTCCCGGCGATCTACGATCTCCCTGATCAGGTGGTACCGCCTCAAAATGTGCCTGGACTTCTAATGGGACCTGGGTTCCTTCGCTAAAGCTATAGCGCCGTTGTTGTCACAATACAGCGGTATTGGATCAACAATGGTAGGAACCACCTGAAGCTCCGTGAGGAACTTCTTCATCCAGACATCTTCCTTTGCGGCATCGCAAGCAGCTATGTACTCCGCTTCCATAGTTGAGTCAGCAACGGTTTCCTGCTTGGAGCTCTTCCAGCAAACCGGCCCTCCATTGAGGGTAAAGACATATCCCGACATGGACTTAGAGTCATCCTTGTCACTCTGGAAGCTGGAGTCAGCAAAGGCCTCGATCTGGAGGTCTTTTCCGCAATACACCAAGAACATCTCCTTAGTCATTCTCAGGTACTTGAGAATGTTCTTTACTGCTATCCAGTATTTCTCCCCTGGGTCCGACTGATACCGGCTTACAACGCTTAATGCGTATGCTACATCTGGTCTGGTACACAACATCGCATACATTATAGAGCCTACCGCAGATGCGTAGGGTATAGATGACATGCGAGCCCTTTCCAAATCAGTCTTGGGAGACATCTCTTTAGAGAGGGTGATTCCGTGACAAGCCGGTAGATTACCGTGCTTTGAAACTTCCATACTGAATCGTTTCAGTATGGTGTCGATGTACCTGAACTGCGAAAGTCCCAACATCCTTTTAGATCTATCACGATAGATCTGGATCCCCAGAATGTAGTTGGTATCGCCCAGGTCCTTCATGGAGAACCTCTGTGACAAGAATCCTTTGACTCACTGTAGCATAGGAATATCATTTCCTATTAGGAGAATGCCATCCACGTACAAGACGAGGAATACCACAGTTCTCCCTACAATCTTACTGTAAATGCATGGTTCATCTAGGTTTTTGATAAAGTCGAATTCTTTGACAGTATCATCAAAGCAGATGTTCCAACTCCGCGATGCCTGCTTCAGTCCATGGATGGACTTGAGCAACTTGCACACTTTACCGCTGCTCCCACTCTGAATGAATCCCTCCGACTGATCCATATGGACGCACTCTTCTAAATTTCCATTTAGGAAAGCCGTCTTTACGTCCATCTGCCAGATCTCATAATCGTGGAAGGCAGCAATGGCAAGAAGGATCCGAATGGATTTGAGCATAGCCACTGGAGAAAAGGTCTCATCATAGTCCAAACCAGGTCTTTGATGAAAACCCTTTGCAACAAGTCTAGCTTTATAGGTTTCAACCTGCCCATCTACACCAATCTTCTTTCTGAAGATCCATTTGCAGCCTATGGGTTTTACCCCTTCTGGAGCAAAGTCCAAAGTCTAAACTTTGTTGGTGTACATGGACTCCATCTCGGTCCGCATTGCATCCAGCCATTTTACTAAGTCACCGCTCCGAATGGCTTGCTGGAAGCTAGTAGGCTCATCATAATCAATAGTGCAATCCTCTCTGTCCCCGTCTATGAGAAAACTGTAGTATCTCTCGGGCGGATGAGACTGCCTACTACTCCTGCGGAGTGGCGCTGGGATGTCCGGTTCTCCTGAAACTTTTGGTTCTTCCAAGCTTTCAGTAATAACTTGTGGTTCTGGAATTTCTTCCAGTTCTACTGCGCTCCCACTTGTTCCTTTTTCTAAAAACTGATGTTCCAGAAAGTGGGCATGACGAGAAAAAAAACCTTTTGTTCCTCTACGTAATAGAAAAGATATCCCCTGGAGTTCTTTGGGTATCCCATAAATTTACACAGTACTGAGCGTGCCTCGAGCTTGTCCGCATACTGCTTTTTAACAAAAGCTAGACATCCCCATATCTTCAGATATTGAAGATGGGGTTTCTTCCCACACCACATCTGATATGGTGTGGTAGGCACAGTCTTGGAGGGAACGTTGTTCAAAAGATATGCAGCTGATTCTAGTACATAACCCCAGAAGGATCGCGGTAACTCAGCCTTACTCATCATGGAACGAACCATATCCAATAGAGTTCGATTCCGCCTTTCCGATACATCGTTGTGCTGTAGTGTGCATGGAGGAGTAAACTGAGAGAGAACTCCATTCTCTTTTAAGTAGCCCAGAAACTCGGCACTCAAGTATTCACACCTCAATCAGATCTCAGTGTCTTGATACTTTTGCCTGTTTGTTTTTCAACTTCATTCTTGTATTCCCAAAATTTCTCAAAGGTCTCGGATTTATGCTTCATCAGGAAGACATGTCCATACCTAAAGAAATCATCTGTGAAAGTAATGAAGTATGAATAACTACTTCGCGCATGTATAGACATTGGACCACACACGTCACTGTGTATGAGTCCCAAGAGCTTGCTCGCTCTTACTCCGTGTCCAGTGAACGGAGTCTTTGTCATCTTTCCCATGAGACAAGATTCACAAGTAGCATAAGACTGGTACTCGAACGGATTCAAGTACCCCTTTTTATGTAACTTTGTTAACTGTGTCTCATTAATGTGACCCAGTCTACAATGCCATAAGAAAGCCTGATTTAATTCCGGAGACTTTCTTTTAAGTGTGTTCTGGACACTGAAAATCTGAGCTTGATTCAATACGTATATCCCGTTTTTTAAAGTACCTGACCCAATCAGAACTTGATTTAGGTGGATGTGGACCACATCGCTTACAAAAGTAAAATCATATCCTTCTTTAGAAAGTAAGGATACAGATATGATATTACAAGTCGCACTAGGTACATACAAACAGTCACGCAGAATCAATATCTGCCCAGTTGTCAGTCCAAGATGATATTCCCCATCGGATTCAGCATCCATGCTCATTCCGTTGGCAACCCTGAGAGTCATATCACCTATCCTGATAACCCTACGGTTTTTCAGAGCCTGTAATGAATTACAGATGTGAGATCCTGATCCGGTATCCAATACCCAGGAAGTAGGGTTAACTGACATACAGTTTTCTATTACAAACACACCCGAAGCCGAAGCCACAACATGCTTCGAATCCTGGCTACTGGCTTTGCTAGCCCTGCAATCCTTCTGCCAATGTTCATTCCCGTAACAATAGGAACGTCCCACCTATACTACATCCAGTCCCGAAACTTTTGCCCTTCCCTTTCCTTCTACTACCCTAGTTTCCTTCAGGGTATAAGTAAAGGGCAGAGACTGTAGAATCAAGTCGGTATATGACCCGTTCTTCAATGTGGTCTTTAGGTCCATGAGCTCATCAAAATAGCTGGTCTCTGTAAGGACGTTGCCCCCTACAGATGACCCGATAGCCAACCTCGCTTGAAGCAATTCGTTCGAGGTCTCATATCTTGCGATACGAGATTGCTCTCCATATAAATTTTTGTTATGGAGGAACATAGAAACTAAGTCCATCTTCTCGTGCTGCCTCTGGTATGTACCATCAACTGAGGCTAACACGAGGCACTTGGCTTTCGCACAGTCTTTTTCCGATGTCTTACGGATATCAATATCTGTGACAGGGGAAACTAGTCCTGAGACGGCAGGGGTTTGATTAGTTAAGAGGTGTCCCAGCTTGTCATGGGCAATGGACATCTGGACAGACCTTTGCCAATCATAACAGTCAGATTCAGTCATTTTATTATCTAGATGTAACCTATGTGTGGTCACTGGGTCGCTGCAATTAAGAGAGAGAGAAGAAAATACTCGGCATGGTGCTCTTGAAAGTTTAGATTGGTTTTTAGTTTATCTAAACAGGATGGCTCCCACTGTTTCTCGAATCCTTCCTCAAACCAAAAAATGGAGAATTAGTCGGGATCAATCTCACCGTACAATACTTGCTTAACCGTTCGGCCAGGCCAGTGTTGGTAGTTTGAGGGAGGTTTTCCAACGCTTTCGCGAAGTTCCTTAATTAAATAACCTCTTTTCCCTGTGGGCGTAGCCCCGCTAACACCTTTCTAGACACCTACTTGGTTTATAGCATTGATCGTTAAGTGAGAAAGTTCCCGAGGAGTAGCATATACTCATAGTAGGATTGGGATCCAAATATCATCGTGTGATAAAACTGAAGGAATCCTACCAGAATCATCACACTCCAAATGGTATGCAGCGCTAGCAAGTTTCAGTTTCTTTAGAAACTCCCGATGTGGATTTTTGCCCCATGCTCTTATGATCTTGACGAAGGCCAACATATCATAAGTCACATGTCAAGTTCTACCCGTCATTATCCAGGTTAATTTGAACCCACCCGTACATACCCTTGGCGAAGGCCAAAATAGTAGTACGACTGTCCCAAACCAACGCATCTATCTATGCTACAGATAAATATTCGGCAGCTACCAATCACTATGCCTTGATGAAGGTCAAAATACATAGCTTGAATACTACTGAATATTTAACTGAAATGACGGAGGGCTACGAATGGTTTTGGCGAAACCGTGAACGTAGTGAACTTGATATAATCGAAGGAACCTGATAGCTTTTAAAAGGAGTGGTTTAAGCTCCGCATTTTCAAAAGTTTTCTGTTTTGAAAAGAAACCGAGTGGTTTTGAAATTGTTCCAACGACTTTAACTTTGGTTTATTTTCTTGCATTAATTTAATGCGTCCCATCATTTAATCCTACCATTGCAGAAAACAACGAAAATATAACGTACGCTTATGCCATCCGCATTCGCCATGGGGCCCCGTCATCACCCGTTAGGTTACATAACTAACGACAGAGCGGGAGCTGGACTAGCGCGGATGCAAAACATAAGCAACGCCTACTAGATATCATATATAGATATATACATTCATCAGATGCAATGATAGCCATTCCGGATCACAGATGAACACATTGGATATACTAGGAATCCGTGTTTCGTTCGAGCTTGCAACAAAAGACGGATTACACGGTCGCGATGAATAGCCAAAACCCCATCCTAGACCCCTACGGGTGCGGCAAACTACCCGCCAAGTACCCGAAGTGAAGCAACCTCCCTCAACAACGTGAGTAGGCCACTCGGCACTTCGAGATACCCGGTAGTTTGTGCACCCCACCTTGGGTCTATCCTAAGAGCAAAAGCAGTAAAAGAAATAATATACAATGGCGGCTACAACCTCATCCCGGATGTGCGGCCATAAAATAATATTACATCAATTTACATATTACATCAAATGAAAGATAAAGAAAACTCTCATCTCACATCCCCCGGCGATTCATCCACGACAATCCAACGAGTTCATATACACAATCCAACAACATTACAGATCACAGATATGCACAACCCCCACTAATCGACGTATAGCGATTAGTTGACGTTCAGTGCATATATCACATCACTGATATAACCCATTAGCTAAAGTCTACAGAACTTCGATCAAAAATACGGATTTGTAACTACCCAAAACACAACTTTGTTGTCTGGAAAATCTGGGCAGAAACAAAATACTTTAAAAATCCCAAAACAGAACACTGAACACACTGCAGCAAAACCGAGTCACGGCCGAGTCAACTCGGCCGCGGATCCGCGGCGAGACGCATGGTCTCGCCGCGGTTCCGCGGCGCGTTGACCGAGTCAGTGGCTTGTTTTTGCTGAGTATTCTTAAAAAACCCTGAGCCGATTTTTAAGGTATGTGGAATTATTTTTGGAGCAGGTTTAAAAATCGGCAGAAAGTTCATTTTTCGGACGTGTTTTACGATTTTTTCTCGGATCGAAATTCTAAATACTTTGCTAACATGCTAGTTGTTGTTTAGCTAGGCTCTGATACCACTGTAAGTCTACGTTGCTCACCCTGGTTCTTACGGGGAGACGGAAACAGTAAAAAACGATTTTTTGACACAAGGCAACATGGACTAAAAAGAGGATCTTTGCT
Organism: Agapanthus africanus; assembly: GCA_030015575.1. Classification (NCBI taxonomy): domain Eukaryota; kingdom Viridiplantae; phylum Streptophyta; class Magnoliopsida; order Asparagales; family Amaryllidaceae; genus Agapanthus; species Agapanthus africanus. The sequence continues at coordinate 832,944,126 of JASDDO010000024.1, read as the reverse complement.
AAACGAAAACCTAGCAAACTACATGAGGTTCTATCTACTATGTCATAGAGATTATACCTCACGAAACCGGTCCTTCGGGTCTTCTCTCCGCTATCCTCCTCGTCCATCCAAGCTCCGAGGATCGATCCGGATCTTGGTCACCTCCGCGGCCTCCTAGAGTCGAAGACGATCCACCCGAAAGTTTGTGTTCCGAGCTCCACCTCAAACCGAGGTAACTAGGGCAACAAGGTTGCTAAGCTTGATGTCTTAGGTTGTGTAGAAGAAGAAGATGGATGTGTTTGTCAATTTACTTCCTTATTTTCTCAACACATGAGATCAAAGGAAAAATCAAGAGGAGGAAGATGAAGGAGCAACCATGGAGCTTCTCATTTCAAGAGAGAGAATGAGAAAAGAATTATGAACCAAGAATAATGAACCATGGAATAATAATCCATAAACATCATCATTACTAATATTTTAATGATAAAGTTGATGGCTACCTTGATTAGACTATTATCATCACAAAAATAAAAATCAAAAACCAAAAGAAGACTCTAGATCTCACATGAAAGATCCTAGTCAACCTTCGTCAAATGGTCAACAAAGTCAAGTATGGTCAAATGGTCAATGCAATTAGCCATAATATAATTATAATTAAAAAGATTAGTAAATATTGTCCCCGGCTCATAATGGTTTTGACCGAACCAACTATCAAAACCCTAATGAGCCCACCTTATAATGGTTTTGACCGAATCAACTGTCAAAACCCTAATGAGGCACCTCCTTCTTCTTCGCTCCTCACAACTGTGCATACACACCTGCATCCGAATTTCATAGAATGTGAATGCACAGAAGACAAAACTAATCCATCCAAACAATACTAGGATCCGGCTTAAACCAAAGCCCACTAATATTGTCTGCCCGAACAGCATACGCACACAAGTGCACGTAAGTGATCGTAGCCTTGCCGTAGAACCATACGGCCTCTACACCTTTCGCTCAGTGCAGGGAAACTCTCTGTGTGGGACTCTAAAGACTTGATACTACGCTGGCAGTGGGTTTAACCATAGACCGCAAGCGGCACTAGCTGTACATAACGGTCCCCAGGTAGATGTCGATAAGAAGGCCGATGAGGTAAACCCATCCGAACTCCTACTGATCCTGAATGTGACAATCTCCGTACAGTCCGGTCTGTTCGTCTGAGAATATCGCATAGCGGGCCTAGGGGGGTAAACGTCAGTCTCCTAATAGCGGTACAAGTCGTGTCGGAGTGTAGCCCAGAATACCCTGAGATAACATTGGAAAACCTACCAGTATATCTCGCTTGCCCTAGCCAGGGACTTTGTGTAATGTCTCTCCTAGACACGGCGCGATATCAACCCCTAATACCGGGAGAGACGAATCCTATCTAACCGTCACTGCCTCCAAGTGCTTCGGGACTACACCCAACTACTACCTGTTTGCACGACTCCTTTGAGCCGTGGTAGGGTAGTAATCAAAGAACAGTGGGAACACACTCGAGGCGAAGTGACAGTGTCAAGTCAGCGGACTAAGCTGTACTCATGTCACCTGGGAACTGATAACTGACGATAGATATAGTACCAACCAACAGTTCCCGACGAGTCCTATCCAGTATACTCGTAACCTAACGAGCACCCGCATACTATCTCAAGTACGACGTACTGACGGCTGTGGGACAGACCATCTCCCCTGCTGGGATGAGAAGCGCATACACTAGTCTACTCCGGAGTATCGATGCCCCGTCTCGATAATCCAACGACTAGGGACCTGTATAAGGATGTGCTTGTAGATTACCCATCCCCCACTAGTGTGACTGCCATCACAATGCTGGCAATCAAGCAAAGATCATAAGGGCTCCACTAATGTGTATAGGCGATATGCTAAAATAAACACATGCACACATTGAAGCAGAAACAAACCAAGTAGCATACTACCATTTTGAGCAAGATTGTCTATACAACTGTGAATATCCCAAGCTTCCATCAAGTAATATACAAACTAGTATTATACAGTAATGGCCTCTAGGGCATATACACTAACAGCTGGGATATGTTATATTGGATCGTCGTGTTTGAATAGCCGAGGGTTTTTATGTGAGATGAGAGTTTTTCATTTTCATTCATGTAAAAACTAATATGTAATATTCTCTTATTGGGGCACTTCCGGGTTGAGGAAGATGTCACCGTTGATATATATTATTTACTTTTCCGTATTAGGATAGACACAAGGAGGGGAGCACAAGTAACTGGGTTCTAGAGTCCAGTGGGTGGCCATCCCGAGGAGTCGAGTCCGGGTATCCTAACTTTAGAATTGGTAGGGTTGCTTGCCGCTCTCGTAGGGATCTAGGGATGTGGGTTTGGCTATTCATCACGACCATGGAATCTGTGTTTTATACAGGCTTAATATAAAACCCGGAAATCCTAGTATATCAAATATTTCATATGTTGTTTTCTACTGCGATATTCTGTGATATGATCAATTTATATGATGAGATAGATACTGTATATAGTATATGTGATACATTATATAAACGTTGCTTATGTTTTACACCCACGCTAGCCCTGCCCCGCTCTGTCGTTAGTTACCTAACCTAACGGAGCATGACGGGACTTCAAGGCGAATGCGGATGGCATAAACGTATGTTTCATTTATCTGTGATGCTTAGGTAACTTAAATGATGGGACTTCATTAATGAGATTAATGAAAGAAAATAAACCTAAAGATGTTGTAGAAACTTATTTTAAAAACGGTAGCTCTAGTTCTTACTTTGCATAGCGGTATTCCTTATAGAATATCCAGCACCTTATTCGATAAGGAAAGAGCCGGGATCGCTTCACCGGGAGTGATCTCTTTAGTGAAATTAGCAGATGATACAAACTCGGTTTGTCTTTTGATTGCTTTTATAGTTCTTGATTTGCATAGTGGTATTTGTGAAATATCCTGCACCTTATTCGATAAGAAAAGAGCCGAGATCTCTTCACCGGGAGTGACCTATTTAGCAAAACTAGTAAAAGCCTCAAAAACACTCCTTTTAAAATTCGCTCGATTCTACAACGATATCAAGTTCATTACGCAAAGGGTTTTCTTAAAAACCTGTCGTAGCCCTCCGTCATTTCAGATAAGTAATTCTTAGTATTCGTGCTGCGTTTGTTGACCTTAGCCAAGGCGTAGTGTGTGGTAGGTAATTAGTGCTTATCTGCAGCATATGAGGCGATTGAGTTAGGGTAGTCGTGCGGCTTTGTTGACCTTAGCCAAGGGTCACGCGGGTGGGTTTAATTCAATCAAGAAATGACGGGTTGGATTTGGATAGCGCTTATATTTTTTGATTTTAGCCAAGGTCATAAGTTGCCAGGGGCAAAATATTATCAGGAATTTCAAGTGTTGAAATTTGCAATGAGATTGCATATCTTCTATGAGATAGTTGGATCCCGATACCCACTGCGAGTAATTGTTACTCCTGGGAGAGTTTTACACATTACAATTAGCCGATCAAGTAGGTGTCTAGAAAGGTGTTAACGGGGTTACGCCCTTGGGAAAACGAGGTTTATTTTAATTAGGTCCGTGCGAAAACACGGGGAACCTCCCTCAAAGTACTGGCACTGGCCTGGCTGAAAGATTAGCGAACTTGTAGAGTGTAATTAATCTTAGCTAGTCTTTCCTTTTAGGGTTTGAAGGAAGATTTGATAAAAACGGTGGGAGCCATCCTGATTAGATAAAATAATAATCAATCTAATCTTAAAAGAGCATACGCTGAGTGTTTTCTTCTCTCTCTCTCCACGTAGCGACCATGTGACGCCTTAATCAAGATAATAATATGGATGTATTGACCGAACCCGCTTGTTATACTAAGCTGGGGAACGTTGGTCCCGCTCCAACTTATAATTGTTATAAGACCGAGCAGGAAATAGGGGAATACCAGGATTCCCATGCAGTCCAAACGAAGAAAGTGCATAATGATGCATCTTCTTCGGGTATGTTCATTACCGAGAACGGTTTCTCAGTATTCTCTACGTCCTGGGTATGAGATACCGGATCAGGATCCCATATATATAATCTGTTACATGGGCTACAGAGAAGTAGAGAACTGGGAATGGATGATAAGTTTCAATAGTTAGAAACAGTGCAATTGTCGCAGCTAAGGTGTTGGCAGTTATCATCCTATATTACCTAATACATTGATTATGAATGAATGTTATTAGATACCAAACCTGATATGCAATATTATATCAATCTCTTTATTTACTAAAGAAAGATATAATTTTGTATTTTTGGATAATGTTTTGAACATTTCCTATATCAAGAGTTGATCAGTTCAGGCATGTTATCTAAAAACATAGACGTTCTAAATCAAACTACAGTTCTCAAGGTACAGAACACACAAGTGGAAGAGTTTCGAAATGAACGAATCCTTCTTGAGGCATTATAGACCGGGTCATATCAATACGACCCGACTAGCTAAGTTACATTATTGGTCATGAGGTAGAACTGGAATAAGTTCCAGCTATACAAACTACAGCTGATGATTTGGTAGAACCAGAGAATTCAATAGCTCCCGACGAACCTCGGCCTCTCTGCCGATCTGGTAGGGTTTCTCATACGCCTAAGAGATACTTCGTTTTTCTCAATGACAGTGGGGGCGAGGATTGCATCATGAGATGATGACCTAACTAAGTTTCTGTTGGAAATGTATGCCCTAGAGGCCATTATTGTATAGTACTAGTTTGTATAATACATTTTGGAGGCTTGGGATATATATATGGGTTTACGACAGTCTTGCTCGATATAGTAATATGCTACTTGGTTTATTTCTATCTTAATATGTGTATATATTTCTTTTAACATATCGCTAATACATATTGATGGAGCCCTTATGATCTTTGCTTGACTACCGGCGTTGTGATGGCGATCACACTAGTGGGGGTTGGGTAGTCTATAAGCACATCCTTATTTTGGTCCCTAGTCGTAGGATTATCGAGACAGGGCATCGATACTCCAGAGTAGATTGGTGCATACGTTTCTCATCCCAGTAGGGGAGATGGTCTGTCCCACAACCATCAGTACGTCGTACTGGAGATAGTATGCAGGTGCTTGTTAGGTTACGAGTACACTGGACAGGACTCGTCAGGAACTGTTGGTTGGTATTATACCTATCGTCAGTTAACAGTTCCCAGGTGACACGAGTACAGCTTAGTTCGTTGACTTGAGACTGTCATTTCGCCTCAAATGTGTTCCCACTGTTCTTAGATTACTACCCTACCAAGGCTCTATTGAGTCGTGCAAACAGGTAGTAGTTGGGTGCAGTCCCGAAGCACTTGGAGGCAGTGACGGTTAGACAGGATTCGTCTCTCCCGGTATTGGGAGTTGATATTGCGCTGTGTCTAGAGAACCATTACACATAGTCGTCCCTGGTCAGGGCAAGCAAGATTTGCTGGTAGTGTTACCAGTAGTTTCTCAGGGTGTTCTGGGCTACACTCCGACATGACTTGTACCGCTATTAAGGGACTGACGTTTATCGCCCCCTAGGCCCGCCATGCGATACTCTCAGACGAACAGACCGGACTGTACGGAGATTGTCACATTCAGGCTCAGTAGGAGTTCGGATGGGTTCACCTCATCAGTCTTCTTATCGGCATCTACCTGGGGACCGTTACGTACAGCTAGTACCGCTTGCGGCATGTGGTTAAACCTACCGCCAGCGTAGTGTCGAGCCTTTAGAGTCCCACACAGAGGGTTATTCGCCTTTGGGCAAAACAGAGTAGAGGTCGCATGGTTTTACGACGGGGTTCGTTCACATCCGCGCACTTGTGCACGTTTGGTGTCCGGGCAATTATTACTAGAGAGTTTTGGTTTAAGCCAGATCCTAGTATTTGTCTTGGGATTGGTTTTGTCTCATTGTATTCGTGTTCATCAGAACACGGATGCCGGTGTGTATGCACAGTTGACAGAGGCAAAGGCAGAGGATTCTCATCACGGTTGTTGACCGTTGACTTTTTCCAAACCCTAATGAGAATGAGAAATATGATTAATGGTATTAATTAAAGATAATTGTTTCATGGTTAAGGTTGTAGACCTTTTGACTTTGCTTGACTTGTTGACCTATGTTGACATATTGACCATAATCATTTCACATGAAAGATGCTCCTTGATTCTTGCAAAATCCATTTAATGTGAAATGATAATGGTCATTCCAAATGAACCATCACACTTTTTTTTTAATTATTATTGTTATTTTCATATTATCTCATATGTGAGCATGGTTGCAAAATGAGAGTTCATTCTATCATATTCTTTCTCTCTCTTGAAAAAGCTCTCCCTCTTCCTCTCTCAAAGCTTAAGTGTTCCATGTGTTGGAAATCATAAACTTTTGAGACTAAACCATCAAAGCATCTCTCTACTCATTCTAGAGTTCTAGGTTTAGCAAGCCAAGCACTTTAGTTACCTCTAGGTTGAGGTAGGAGCTCAAGGTAGAGGCCTTCGGGTGGATCCTTCTTCGGCAAAGAGAAGACGACGAGAAGATGCCGTTCAAACCACTCCAAGGAGCAAGAAGAGAAGGAGTTCAAGATCTAGGTATAACCATTCTATATAGTAGCTAGAACTTGTAGTTTATGTGTTAGTTTTTGTTTAGCAAAGATCCATCATGGATGGTCCATGTCATCTTGTTAGAAAATTTTGATTTTTACCTATTCCGCCTCCCCGAAAGAACTGGGGTGGGTAACATGGACCTAACAGTGGTATCAGAGCCTAGCTAAAAAACAACTAACTGTTAGCAAAGTGTTTAGAACTTCGATCCGGAAAAAAATCCCGAAAACATGTCAAAAAAACATACTTTCTACCGATTTTTAAAACTGCTCTTAAAATAATTCCACATACATTAAAAATCGGTGCAGGGTTTTTTAGGATATTGCAGCAAAAACGAGCCCACGACTCGGTCAACGCGCCATGGAACTGCGGCGAAACCATAAGTTTCGCCGCGGATCCGCGGCCGAGTTGACTCGGCCGCGACTCGGGTTTGCTGCAGTTTCTTCAGTATGATGTTTTGGTATTTTTGAGATATTTTGTTTCTGCCCAGATTATCCAGAGAACAATGTTGTGTTTGGGGTAGTTACAAATTGGTATTTTGAATCGAAGTTCTACAAACTTTTGCTAAATGGTTATATCTGTAATGTGATATATGCACTGAACATTGGCTAATCGCTATACGTCGATTAGTGGGGGTTGTGCATATCTGTGATCTGTAATGTTGTTGGATTGTGTATATGAACTTGTTGGATTGTCGTGGATGAATAGCCGGGGTTTTGTGAGATGAGAGTTTCTTTATCCTTCATTTGATATAATATGGAAATTGATATAATATTATTTTTATGGACGCACATCCGGGATGAAGTTGTAGCCGCCATTGTATATTATTTCTTTTACTGTTTTTGCTCCTAGGATAGACCCAAGGTGGAGTGCACAAACTACCGGGTACGTTGAACTGCTAAGTGGCCTACTCATGTTGTTGAGGGAGGCTGCTTCACTTCGGGTATTTGGCGGGTAGTTTGCCGCACCCGTAGGGGTCTAGGGTAGGATTTGGCTATTCATCGCGACCGTGTAATCCTTCTTTCGTTGCAGACTCGAACTAAACGCGGATTCCTAGCATATCCAATGTGTTCATCTGTGATCTGGAATGGCTATCATTGCATCTAACGAATGTATATATCTATATATGATATCTAGCAGGCGTTGCTTGTGTTTTGCATCCGCGCTAGTCCAGCCCCCGCTCTGTCGTTAGTTAAGTAACCTAACGGGTGATGACAGGGCCCCGTGGCGAATGCTGATGGCATAAGCGTACATCATATTTTCGTTGTTTTCTGCAATGGTAGGATTAACTGATGGGACGCATTATACTAATGCAAAGACAAACAAACCTAAAAGACGTTGTTGGAATAATTTTCAAAAAGCTGTTATTGCAAGGACGTTCTCTTTTGTTTTGCACAGAGGTATTCGGTTATGAATGCCCAGCACCTCATTCGACGAGGCAACGGCCGAGATCCCTTCATCGGGAGTGACCCCTTGGACGAAAGTTTACGCCAGGGTAATAACTTCACTATAATCAATTATTCTTGCTTTGCATCGAGGTATTCAGTTTGGAATATCCTGCACCTCATTCGATGAGGAAAGAGCCAAGATCCCTTCACAGGGAGTGACCTCTTTAGCAAAAGTTTTCGCCACTATATTTTTCAAAAAGGCAATCATGTTCCTTCAACTATATCAAGTTCATAACGTTAACGGGTTTTTCGCCAAAACCCAGTCATAGCCCTCCGTCATTTCGGATTGGTATTGCTTAGTATTCGTGCTACGTATTTCGTGCTCAGCCGAGGCGTAGTGAACGGTAGCTATGTAATATTTTTCTGTAGTATATAATGTGATTGGTTGGGACAGTCGTGCGATCATGTTGGCTAAGTCAAGGACACGTACGGGTGGGTATAATGCAATCAAGATAATGACGGGTTGAACTTGACTAGGATCCTTTGATATGTTGGCTCAGTCAAGGTCACTTGGGTCCTAGGGGTAAAAACGACATCGGGAGTTTCTAAAGAAACTGAAACTTGCAGATTTAGCATACCTTCTGGAGTGTAGTGACTAGAGTGGATTCTATCTAGGTCAGAACACAATGATTGTTGGATCCCGATCCCACTGATGAGTTGGATTACTCTCGGGAGATTATTTCACTTAACAATCAATGCTATAAACCATGTAGGTGTCTAGAACGGTGTTAGCGCGGCTACGCCTCCAGGGAAAAGAGGTTATCTAATTAAGGAACTTCGCGAAAGCGTTGGAAAACCTACCTCGAAGTACCAACACTAGCCTGGCTGAAAGGTTAAGCAAGTATTATGACATGCAATTAATCCTGACTAGTTCTTCTTTTAAAGGTTTGAAGAAGAATTTGAGGAAACAGTGGGAGCCATCCTGATTAGATAAATTAATAAACCAATCTAATTTTGCAAGAGCGCACGCTGAGTGTTTCTTTTCTCTCTCTCCAGGTAGCAACCATTTCACGCCCTAATCAAGATAATAAAATGTATCGCTTGACCGATCCGAATTCTTATTCGGGGCTGGGGAACATCGGTTCAACTCTAACTTATGACAACAGTCATGAGTATGAGAAAGGGAAAGAGGATTGTATGGATTCCAAGGATACCCAGTTGAAGAAGAAGCATAGTTTTGCATCTACTTCAGGTGTTCTTGTAATTGAGAACTGCTTTACGGTCAGCCCTACCTCCTGGGTACTTGATACCGGAGCAGGATCTCATATCTGTAATTTATTGCAGGGACTGAGAAAAAGTAGGAAAGTTGCACCTGGTGATATATCGCTCAGGGTAGCGAACGGAGCACAAGTTAATGCTGCAGCCGTCGGTGAATATCACCTAGTGTTGCCAAATGGCAATGCTATGATTTTGAACGATTGTTACTATATACCTTCCATGGTTTACAACATCATATCGGTATCTTTACTTAACAAAGATGGATATAACTTTGTTCTTGATAGAAATATCATGAACATTTACCTTCATAAGGAACTGGTTGCAGAAGGTATACTGTGTAATGGTATCTACATTCTAAATTAGAATACAGTTCTCAATGTACAAAACACACGCAAGAGGAAGAGTTCAGATACGAACGAATCCTACTTATGGCATTATAGACTTGGTCATATCGGAGAGAAAATACTAAGTAAGTTGCATAAAAATGGACTTTTGGATACGTTTGAGTTTTCATCTTATGATACTTTTCAGTCTTGTCTCAAAGGAAAGATGACCAAATCTCCGTTCACCGGACATGGAGAAAGAGCAACATAGCTCTTGAGACTCATACACAGTGATGTATGTGGTCCAATGTCTATACATGCATGGGGTGGGTTCTCGTACTTCATCACATTCACTGACGATCTCTCTACGTTCGGATATGTGTATCTGATGAAACACAAATCTGAAGCTTTTGAGAAATTCAAGAAATTCAGAAACGAAGTAGAGAACTAGACTGGCAAAAGTATCAAGATCCTCCGATCGGATAGGGGAGGGGAGTACTTAAGTACGGAATTCATAGATTACTTAAAAGATAATGGTATTCTCTCTCAGCTTACTCTTCCTTATACACCACAGCACAACGGTGTATCGGAACAGAGGAATCGTACCCTATTGGATATGGTTCGCTCCATGATGAGTAGTGCCGAGTTGCTTCTTTCATTTTGGGGACATGCGCTTCTAACAGCGGCATATCTCTTAAATGATGTTCCGTCTAAATCAGTGCCTAAGACACCATTTGAGATATGGAATGGTAAAAGGTCGTATCTTAAACGTATTAAGATATGGGGTTTTCCGACCTATGTAAAAGTACAAAATCCGGACAAACTTCAGGCACGTTCAGTTCTATGTAAATTTGTGGGATATCCTAAAAACTCTACAGGATATCTGTTCTACCACACCGAGGAACAGAAGGTGTTTGTATCTCGCCACGCCACCTTTTTAGATTGGCAATTTCTTGCAAAAGAAACTAGTGGGAGTTCGGTAGAACTTGAAGAAATTCAGCGACCATAAAATGAAACTGAAGATTTGACAGAACCTCAGAATTCAATAACCCCAGACGAACCTCAGCCACTCCGCAGATCTGGTAGGATTTCTCGTCCGCCCGAGAGATACTACTGTTTTCTCATAGACGGGGATCGAGAGGATTGCATCTTGGAAGAAAATGACCCTACCAGTTTCAGGCAGGCCATTATCAGTAGGAACTCTGATAAGTGGCTGGATGCTATGCAATCCGAAATGGAGTCCATGTACACCAATAAAGTGTGGACTTTGGATATTGCTCCACCTGGGGTAAAACCCGTTGGATGCAAATGGATCTACAAAAGGAAACTTGGTGTAGATGGGCAGGTGGAAACCTATAAGGCTAGACTCGTTGCAAAAGATTTTCGTCAAAGACCTGGTGTGTACTATGACAAAACTTTTCTATAGTGGCTATGCTTAAATCCATTCAGATCCTACTTGCCATTACTGCCTTCCATGACTATGAAATCTGGCAGATGGACGTTAAAACGGCTTTTCTAAACGGCTGTTTGGAAGAGTGCGTTTACATGGATCAGCCAGAAGGTTTCATAGACAGTGGGAGCAGCGGGAAGGTGTGCAAGTTGCTTAAATCTATTTATGGATTAAAGCAGGCATCATGGAGCTGGAACATCTGTTTTGATGAAGCAATCAAGGAATTTGATTTCATCAAGAACGAAGATGAACCTTGTGTCTATAAGAAGATTGTAGGATGAACTGTCGTGTTCCTAGTCTTGTACGTGGACAACATTCTTTTGATAGGAAATGACATTCCTATGCTACAATCGGTCAAGCTATTATTATCACAACGGTTCTCCATGAAGGACCTGGATGATGCCTCGTACATTCTGGGGATCAAGATCTATAGAGATAGATCCAAGAGACTACTGGGACTTTCGCAGTCCAGGTACATAGAGACCGTACTAAAGAGATTTAGTATAGAAGATTCCAAGCGCGGTAATATACCCGCAATGCACGGAATCACCCTCTCTAAGAAGATGTCTCCTAAGACTGACGAGGAGAGGGTTCGCATGAGCACTATACCCTATGCTTCGGCGGTAGGATCTATAATGTATGCGATGCTATGTACAAGACCAGATGTAGCTTACGCACTGAGCGTGGTGAGCCGGTATCAGTCAGACCCAGGTGAGGACCACTGGACAGCAGTGAAGAACATTCTCAAGTACCTGAGAAGGACTAAGGATATGTTCCTGGTTTACGGTAATGAAGACCTCAGGGTCGAGTCCTTTACCGATTCAAGCTTGCAGAGTGACAAAGATGACAACAAGTCTGTCTCGGGTTTTATGTTTACCCTCAACGGAGGGGCGGTGTGTTGGAGGAGTTCCAAACAGGATACCGTCGCAGACTCGACGATGGAAGCTGAATACATTGCTACAAGCGATGCCGCAAAAGAGGCGGTCTGGATGAAGAAGTTCATTAGTGAACTTCTGGTAGTTCCGTCCATTGTTGACCCAATACCTCTGTATTGCGATAACAATGGGGCTATAGCTTTAGCGAAGGAACCAAGGTCCCATCAGAAATCCAGACACATCTTAAGGCGATATTACCTGATCAGGGAGATCATTGATCGCCAGGAGATCAAGGTACGGAGAGTGGACACAAAAGACAATACGGCGGATCCATTCACAAAGGCCCTCCCTCAAACACAGTACGAGCGACTTTTTGAGCTATTGGGTATGCGGTACGCCAGCAGCTGGCCTTAGAGCAGACGTTGGGTATGCGGTACACCAATTACTGGCCTTTAGTGCAAGTGGGAGATTGTTGAAAATGTATGCCCTAGATGCCATTATTGTATAGTACTAGTTTGTATAATACATTTTGGAGGCTTAGGATATATATGCGGGTTTACGACAGTCTTGCTCGATATAGTAGTATGCTACTTGGTTTGTTTCTATCTTAATATGTGTATATGTTTCTTTTAACATATCGCTAATACATATTGATGGAGTCCTTAGGATCTTTGCTTGACTACCGGCGTTGTGATGGCGATCACACTAGTGAGGGCTGGGTAGTCTATAAGCACATCCTTATTTTAGTCCCTAGTAGTAAGATTATCGAGACAGGGCATCAATACTCCAGAGTAGACTGGTGCATACGCTTCTCGTCCCAGCAGGGGAGATGGTCTGTCCCACAGCCATCAGTACGTCGTACTGGAGATAGTATGCAGGTGCTCGTTAGGTTACAAGTACACTGGACAGGACTCGTCGGGAACTGTTGGTTGGTATTATACCTATCGTCAGTTAACAGTTCCCAGGCGACATGAGTACAGCTTAGTCCGTTGACTTGACACTGTCACTTCGCCTCAAGTGTGTTCCCACTGTTCTTAGATTACTACCCTACCAAGGCTCTATTGAGTCGTGCAAACAGGTAGTAGTTGGGTGCAGTCCCGAAGCACTTGGAGGCAGTGACGGTTAGACAGGATTCGTCTCTCCCGGTATTGGGAGTTGATATCGCGCTGTATCTAGGAGAGCCATTACACATAGTCGTCCCTGGCCAGGGCAAGCGAGATTTGCTGGTAGTGTTACCAGTAGTTTCTCAGGGTGTTCTGGGCTACACTCTGACATGACTTGTACCACTATTAGGGGACTGACGTTTACCGCCCCCTAAGCCCGCCATGCGATACTCTCAGACGAACAGACCGGACTGTACGGAAATTGTCACATTCAGGCTCAGTAGGAGTTTGGATGGGTTCACCTCATCAGTCTTCTTATCGGCATCTACCTGGGGACCGTTACGTACAGCTAGTACCGCTTGCAGCCTGTGGTTAAACCCACTGCCAGCGTAGTGTCGAGCCTTTAGAGTCCCACACAGAGGGTTATTCGCCTTCGGGCAAAACAGAGTAGAGGTCGCATGGTTTTGCGACGGGGTTCGTTCACATCCGCGCACTTGTGCACGTTTGGTATCCGGGCAGTTATTATTAGCGGGCTTTGGTTTAAGCCAGTCTTGGGATTCTTTTTGTCTCATTGTATTCGTGTTCCTCGGAACACGGATGCGGGTGTGTATGCACAGTTGACAGAGGCAGAGGCAGAGGATTCTCATTAGGGTTGTTGACCGTTGATTTTTTCCAAACCCTAATGACAATGAGAAATATGATTAATGGTATTAATTAAAGATAATTGTGTCATGGTTATGGTTGTTAACCTTTTGACTTTGGTTGACTTGTTGACCTATGTTGACATATTGACCATAATCATTTCACATGAAAGATGCTCCTTGATTCTTGCAAAATCCATTTAATGTGAAATGATAATGGTCATTCCAAATGAACCATCACAATTTTTCTTTAATTATTATTGTTATTTTCATATTATCTTATATGTGAGCATGGTTGCAAAATGAGAGTTCATTCTATCATATTCTTCCTCTCTCTTGAAGAAGCTCTCCCTCTTCCTCTCTCTTGAAAAAGCTCTCCCTCTTCCTCTCTCAAAGCTTAAGTGTTCCATGTGTTGGAAATCATAAGTTTTTGAGACTAAACCATCAAAGCATCTCTCTACTCATTATAGAGTTCTAGGTTTAGCAAGCCAAGCACTTTAGTTACCTCTAGGTTGACGTAGGAGCTCAAGGTAGAGGCCTTCGGGTGGATCCTTCTTCGGCAAAGAGAAGACGACGAGGAGAAGCCGTTCAAACCACTCCAAGGAGCAAGAAGAGAAGGAGTTCAAGATCTAGGTATAACCATTCTACATTGTAGCTAGAACTTGTAGTTTATGTGTTAGTTTTTGTTTAGCAAAGATCCATCATGGATGGTCCATGTCACCTTGTTAGAAAATTTTGATTTTTACCTATTCCGCCTCCCCGAAAGAACCGGGGTTGGTAACATGGACCTAACAGTTTCGAGTAGGCCATCAAGAGTGGAGACTCTGTAAGAATGGCTGGATACTAAGCGATCTGAGATGGAATCTATATACACCAACAAAGTATAGACTTTGGTTGCTATATCTGAAGAGTTAAAACCCCATCAGGAGCAAGTATATCTTGAGAAGATTACTTGGTGTAGATGGAAAAGTTGAGACTTTCAAAACTAAACTTGTTGTAAAAGGTTTTTGTCATCGACCAGGTGTGGATTATGATGAAACCTTTCTCCAGTGGCTATGCTTAAGTCCATCCGGATCCTACTTGCCATTACTACATACCATGACTACAATATCTGGCGGTTGGGTGTTATAACTGCTTTTCTAAATAGTGATTTAGAAGAGTGCATCTATAAGTACACAGCCAGAGGGCTTCGTAGACAGTGGGAGCAGCGGAAACGTGTGCAAGTTGCTTTACGGGTTAAAGCAGGCATCGCAGAGTTGGAACATCTGTTTTGATGTGGTAGTGAAAGCTTTTGACTTCATCAAAATGGTAGATGAACCTTGTATATACAAAAAAGTAGTAGAGAGTAAGGTGGTCTTCCTCGTATTGTACGTAGATAACATACTCTTGATAGGGAAGGTGTTTCCTATACTACACTCGTTCAATCTCCTTTTATCACAAGGATTCTCCATAAAAGATCAAGATGATACATCCTAAATCCTGTGTTTTGGATCTATGAGATAGACCTAAGTTGATGTTAGGATTCTCACTAGGTGTAGTGAAATGGTATCAATCGATCCCGGGGAGAATCACTAGATAGCTTCCAGGGTGGTAAGGTCGACTGAATGTCAGTCATAGGCATTGTCTTTACCCTTAGTGGAAGGACGGTATGTTGGAAGAGTTCCAAGCTAGATACCGTGGCAAACTAAACGATAAAGGCTGGATACATCGCTACCAAAGATGCTACCAAAGAGGCAGTCTGGGTTATATTAGTTCATGAGATAAACTTCATTCCTACCATTGTGTGACAATAGAGTTGTGGCTTATGCCTAAGAACCCCCGTCCCATCAGTGACCCAGACATATTCTAAGGCAGTATCATCTAATCATGGAGATGGTTGATCTCCAAGGAGATCGAGGTTAGGAGAGTAGACTCAGAGGACAACACGGTGGATTCGCTCACGAAGTCTATTTTCCCAAGAGATAATTTTATGGGATGGTTGAGTATGGGATACTACAACCACTGCTATATGATGGCCCTAGTGCAAGTGGGAAATTGATAGTTATATGTATGCCCTAGAGGCCATTATTGTACATATGATGTATATTACAATGGATGCTTGGACATATATAGGGAGGACTTTCTTGCTCGACATGATAGTATGCTATATGGTTACTCTTTATCTTAACATGTACACTGATTGTCTCTCTGTTACATGTTGATAAAGCCCTTAAGATGTGTACTTGACTACCTGGATTATGATGCGGATCATACTAGTGGGACAGAGGTAGTCCGTGAGTACATCCTTTAATGTCCCTAGTCGTAGGTGTATCGAGACGGGGCATCGATATACCAGAGTAGACTAGCGTATATCTTCTCGACCCATGTAGATGGGCGATGGATGATCCTATGTCCATTGGTGTTTGACATCAGAGATGATATACGGGAGCTCAGTGGAGACTGGGTACACTGGATGGACTCCCCGAGAACTCCTAGATGGTATTATACCTCACGTTAGATGGCAGTTCTCTGGTGACACTGGTACAGGTTAGTCTGTCGACCCGAGATCGTCACAGAGTCTTATGTGATTCCCACTATGCTTTGATTTCCACCTTACCACGTTCAAGAGAACGTGCAAAACAGTAGTTTTTGGGTACAGTCCCGAGTCACATGGAGGCAATGAGTGATAGGAATGGATTTCGTTTCTCCCGGTATTGGGGGTTGATGTTGCGCTGTGCTCGATTGGCTATAACAGGAAAGTCCCTCGCCTGGGTTGTTTATGAGATTTACTGGTAAGTGTTATCAGTAGTTTTTCGACCCGTTATGAGCCTCACATCAGCATGACTTATCAAGCTATTGGGGTCTGACATTTACCACCCCCAGGCGAGATATGCGACATATCAGATGAAGAGACCGGAATGTACGGTAATGTTACTGATTGGATTCGCAGGAGTATGAGCAGGCTTGCTTGTTGATCTTCTGATCGCTTAATACCCGGGTGGCCATTACGTTTAGCAGACCGCTTGCGGCTTGTGAGTGTTTTATATGATCATCACCTACTACCGGCGTATTGACGGGTCTTTAGATTCCTACACAGAGGTTTCCTGGTTCATGTGAAACGAAGTAGGAGCACATATTTGATATGTGCGGAACCGAGATTAATGCGTGTATGTGATACCGCATTCTATTCTCGCGATATGTGATATCGATCGGTTGTATGTGATATAGCCGGGTTATCGGATCAAGTGTTGATTCGATAAGTTATTGCATTTGATATTAGTCGTTGTATGTGATATAGCCGGATTATTAAATCAAGTGTTGATTTAATAATTTAATGTATAATTGTATATTTGATATACTAGATTACATTAACTAATATTAGCTCACTTAAACATTTCTTTTTCTCACTTGTGTGCATACGTGTGTGTGTATGTGTGTGTGTGTGTGTGTGATATAATTAATGTACAACTATTGTGTCATGCTTGATACCACATGCAACATGGGTGTATGCGACTCACACCAAGCTTATGATAATGTATGGTTTTATTTATTTAAAGTTAAACAAAATTAGTAGGAAATTAGTCACATGCTTGGAAGCTTGGAGAAGCTTGTAGCATTTTTGACTTAGTCTACTAGTTTTGTTTTACTTGTAGATATTTATTAACCTAACCATTATTGTAACCCATGGTTTATTCTCTATATGAGTTAGTGTATGACATTAACTCACCTATGGTTGCTATTCTCATCTCATGAGTTCATTCTCTCATTCTTCACTTGAGCTTCTTCTTCCTCATGAGAAAGCTCACAAGCTTTTCTCAAGGTAAGAAAATATTGTGAGAAAAAGAAAACTAAAGAGAGCACATTTTCTACTTCATCATCCTCTACTATTAGCCATTTAGTTTAGAGTGTTTGCTTCACTAACCTACCATTAGTAAAGAGGTAGCATGAGCTTAAGTCTCCTCGACGTAAATCATTTTCGGCCTCGAAGACATCGAACAAGCTTGTTCATTTCTCCGGAAGAACCCTTTCTAGAGTTCGGGTGTTCATGACTTGCAGCGAAGGGACTACTGCACAGAGCATTAGAAGTGAAGGGCCGGTCTACAAAGGTTGTATTCCTCATTCACTCAGTTATAAAGTAGTTTACATATTGTATCGTCGCATTTTCTAGTAACGATTCTAGGGTTAGGGTTAGCTGGAACGGTAAATTTTTGAAATCGGCATGGACGATACCTCCCGAAACCTTACTGCCATGCTAGGCAACCCTGCAACACCTAATACCACAAACCTAACGGACTCTTATATTATAAGGGATTATTTATGTTTAACATTTGGCCGGGTTTATCTACACCTAAGGGAATGGTTAATTGAACGCTTTAGAACGAGTAAATAAACTAAGATAAGTCATTTCGGCACCAAAAAGAAAAAAGAAGTGCAGATATAAGAAAACAAACAAAAGGTGTTTTTTATTCATACATCAAAAGATGGATTACAAATGACAAACTTTCAAAATAAAGTTCATTTCATCATTCAAAGCTTATAATGGCAAGATACTAGTATCGATACAAGGTTTGATGAATTCAAAGATACAATTAAGCAAGGCTTCATCAGTATCGTCTACCATCTTCTTGTTCACTCGTTCACGAAGACAAGCCTCGGGGTCACCTCTTATATCCTCCGTCCTGTTGTATGAGGATATTATCGCTTTTTGCTAATAAATCTAGCAGAGTAGTCGTGTGGTCCCTCCGATTCTTAGAAATCAAGCCTATCAGATAGACCGAGTGTACTTTTTCCTCGGCCTGATCAAGTACTTGGAGTGACCACGCTTCAGAAAGCCCGGGTGTAGCATTCCAGATCGCTTTAAAAATCATCTGCAGCATGGAAGAGCGGCAAGGGAGCAATCATCCACAATGATCCTCAAAGCGATGCAACACGGCTTCACATTGGGCATCAGTATAGCTCGGCCCATAAGAGCGAATGTCAACATAAAAAATGATGTCCCTGATGGAATACAAATGACCGTCCATGGTATTTACAAAGAAAGGTAAAAGGAACATCAACTCAAAAATATAGAAAGCACTGTAAGTTCAACAGGGTGGAGTCTTTAGCTTCAAAGCTAGGAGATCCCATTGGGTCAAAATTAACCCATTAAAAATTGGGATTTAAAGGAAAGGCTTCATAGAAAATCTAAAGATTTCTCTAAGTAAAGTAAAGGCTTCAAACCCAAAGGTTGCACACTATTTTAACAGAAGAAAAAGTTTCATGATGCGCTCTAAAAGGGAGCAGGTGCACGTGCGCATTTACCTTGATGGGACAAGTTCGACCTGTCTAATCAAAGAAAAAAGGAAGTACAGGCTTTGCTGCGAGAGCTCTAGCTCTAGCTCTGAGAAAATAAAATTCTCAAAAATTTAATAGAGAGAAAAGAATGAGGCGAGGCCCTATCAAAGGGCTTAATCCCCTATTTATAGCACTGTGGGTCGGTTCAAATTCTTTGATCTCAAGGAAAGATCCAACGAATCGCAGTGTGATACCGCTGCAGCAATGTGCAAGGCACATGATCGCATCGGTGGGGGCATTTGTTCCCGCTCAAATTAAATCGCACCCATTAGATGCGCATTTGTCAAAAGTGTCATCGCATGCGGTGCGATACGTGCACATGACCCAATCCATCGCATGACATGCCACCCATGTAATGCATGTGCGCATTGGCTAAGCTCCTAAAGGGCTGCGACCCGTGCAAAGCAGGGCGCATACCCTTGCGATGCGTAAGTGCACCTTATCAATCTGAAGCTATTGTTAGAAAAAATAATATTCTGTTGTTAACAAACTTAACAAATCAAACAAATTGATTTAATCTGATGGTACCCATGGACCATAAATTGATGTGAATCAATTTAAATCGATTTGTTAGGGATTTAGCCTAACAAATCCTTCTCCTATAAATAGGGACCTTATAGGAGAAAATCAAAAGGACCCTGATATTTTTTATAAAAGAAAAAAGAAAAGCCCTGGTTCTTCTTCTTTAGCCGAACAAAAACATCAAGATCTCTATTTTCTCGTTCGACGAAACCTAATATCAACTAGGTAAACGAAAGAGGAATAAAAAAACTCTCAATTTTCATCTATAAAAGCTTCGGCTTTATATTAAAAGTTTTGGCTTTTCTTTGAATCCATTAATTCACCATACACAAGATCAAAGGATCTTAAGGCTGGTCTCTCTTTTACAAAAATTTTGACTTTTATGAGAGATAGATCCTAAGATCTAAGACTTTGAGGAGAACCCCTATAAAAAGTGTTTTGGCATGTAAAAAATCGATGCTTTTGCTTCTTAATGTGTTTCGACTCCTTTGAAAATTTTAACTTTCAAGAAAAATTAGATGCAATATACAAGTGTATTCTAAAAATCAATGGAATAGAAACTTTGGTCTCTTTGAAAGCAAAAGCTTTCTTTTAAACAGAACGCACCCAACATACCTTAGGACGCACTCTATGAAATTTATATCAATTGAGCATCACGTGCCATACACATGAACACAAAGTGGAAAATATCGTCAATTAAGACATGCACATCACATGCAATACACGTGAGTGCAAGGTGGAAGTATCGTCTATGAATACAAGCACACCGCGTGCTATACACGTGAGCGCAAGCTGAAGACATGCGATGGAGGCATTCGCACCCCGTGCTATACAAGTGCGCACTCCTTCAGAGGAGATGCATGTGCACCACATGTGAAGCACGTACACACCCCAAGTGCGCAAGCACACCTAAACAACAAGTTATCGCTTGAAGACTTAGTCAAATAAACTAAATATTGAAAATTATGCTTCCTATATGTGATCTAACGATCAAAAAGACCATATTATCTACATTGATCTTAGTCTAATATAAGACTAACGATCCTTAACCAAAATCCTAAGTTGACCTTAGTCTCAAACAAGACTGATGACCCTTAGTTAAACCTCTAAGTTAATCTTAGTCTCAAACAAAACTAACGATCCTTAGGCAGAGCTCATATGCTTAAACCCTCTAAGTTGACATTAGTCTAAGACAGGACTAACGACCCTTAGACAAAACTCAAGTACCCCATGAATTGACGGACCTTATCAATATGAGAAATACAACCTAGGTTCACCCCCAAATCTAATATATACGGATTTAGACTAATATGCGCCCTACAGACGACGACATATATTAGTCTTCGTAAATAATCTAAGGGCAACCCAAAATAAACTAAAACACGACATATAAAGGAATAGACCTGGAGTGCAGAAAGTTGTTATCATTTTGCGATAACGTAATTAACTGAAGGGCCTGTGCCTGCAGGAAAAAGTGTCCCCATAATCAATAAATCTCTCATCCATTAAGGGGAATATGAAAGTCATTTACACCAGTCGCATATATACAAACCTCCCATATATGGTGTCATAAATCAACTTGGTATTTTTGGAGAGGTGGATGGATATGTCCAAATAGCATCTGCACCCAGATTCAGATTAGACGCACTCCCTGCACCTTAGTCCGGTTTCTGGCGGTAAACAAATACATTGATATTTGCAAAAATAATGTAAAATTACATATAGCTCTCATTTGAGAGTTGGATAGAAATACTTGGGGGTATTTTAGTGTTAACTTGGTAAAAATTGATGGGCACTACCCTATGTAAGGGCCACATGACTTCGTTTGAAGTGTAGACGGGACACCTTAGGTGTGGTACTCAAAATTTCATTTGAAATGTAAATATCACTTCATTTGAAATAGAGGGTAACACTTCACTTGAAGTGTAGGGAACACTTCATTTAAAGCGTAGGTGAGACATCCTAGATGAGGTCCACACCACTTCATTTGAAGAATAGGTGAGACATCCTAGGTGGGGTCTACACCAAAACCAAAGAACCATAAATATATATGTTTTAATGAGGCCTAATTAGGGCCTCCCGAAGGACCGGGAGGGGTCCCAAAGTAGCCGGGTGGCCTATTTTGGGCCTTCCGATGGCTGCTTCAAACCATATCAGAAACCTTTTTACAGAGTTTCTTTATGTGAAACTCATTTATTTGAATTTCATGCATCCACTGAGAATGTGTATCCTCATTCTGTATAGTTGATGCAAAGAGAACACATGGATTTATTTTCAAGGGTAGAAACATGGCATTGGGCTACGTTCAAAACCAGAATTCAATGTTTTTGATACTAAATTCAATCATAGAGATATGTATTTCACATCTTAGAAATGAATAAGGATTTCCTATTCAATGAATATCCTAAACATATGTTTTTCATATCTCAGGAATAAATGGAATTCCCATTCAAAGACAAGTTCATGTCTGAAAATGATTAGGGTTTTCATATTCACAAGAAAACCCTAAAGATGTGTTTTCATATCTTAGAAATGAATGTGATTTCCATTCAAGGTATGAAACAGGCATGTTTTTCATGTCTGAAAATGAATAAGGTTTTCCCATTCATACATATTTTCAGAGACATAACTTTATATCTTAGGATGAATAAAATATTCTATCCATGTATGTTTATATGGAAGAACATATGGTTTTGATCTATGTTCTTTAAGAAAGTTTATCTCTTTCTATTCATATATGCGGGAAATAAAATGGTCCATTTCCAATATGCAGAATATAGGGTGGCCCATCTTCTTTGTTCAGTCCAAAGTAATCAAGAACACATTTATATTCCGAGTCTTCATCTTCTTGAAGGAAGTCATGGTCATGGCTTCAAGCATCTTTGCTTGAAACTGAAATCATTTACAAGTTTTCATAGCTCTCTCTTTTATCAAAGAGAGAAAGAGTGATAGAGGCAAAAAGACCGAGAAATGAAGAAGAGTGAAAGAATGAGACTATCCTATTTCTGAATTCTCGCCTTCTTCTTTTCTTCTTCTTTTTCCTCTGCTTCTTCTTCTTCTCGGAACTTTAATCAAAGTTCTAGGGTTTCGAGTAAAAGAGATTCGACCGTTTGATCAGTTGCTCAGAGGGGGTATTTATACGCCTCTATGAGTGGGGAGTAGTGCGCAACTACTCCCTAGATATCAGGGAAGTAGGGGGTAGAAATCCCCTCACTATCTCCTGAAAAATAAGTCAAAGCATATTCAAATGAAGGGGTCCCGGTGTTGTCTTAGAAGAAAGATACACCGGGACACCCTATTTAGGGGCCTGTCGGTACCGGGAGGGGGTCTCCTGCTATCGGGAGGCGACATCCCAATGAGGGATGCCCAAAACAACTCATTTTTGAGTTGTTTCAATAGGATTGCCCAAAATAGGGGTCCCACTTGTTTTTTTTTAACAGGATCTTAACTTGTTCATTTGTTCTAAACCTTATTTTTATGTTTTAAACTGATCAAATTTTAATCAGAATACTTATAAGTATTCATAAATATTAGGAGTTAAAATTTTAACTCAAACAACGATGTCTTGGAGAAAACATAGTCAGGCAGATGGTGAGCAGAGAACAGGACCATCGAGTCAGGTGGTGTTCGAGATTTCAGTCCAGTTTACAAGTACAGATGAACTGGTCGGTACTTTGTTTCAAGCAGAAAGTTCGATACAGCCAGTTGTGCGGAGGTCTATAGGATTTAGGAGTACGGGAGAGGCTAGGGACGAGCCTCCAAGGATATGTTATCAGGAGTTCGACGGAAAGTCTGCATGGGAGATTCGTGGCATGGATATAATCTTGGATGGGAACATGTGGAGATTCGTGGCATGGATATTGTCAGTTTACAAGTACATATGAGCAGGTTCTCGCTCGATATGAGAGAGAGGAGACTTAACCCGTGTCTTTTTATTTAGTGGCGCGCTTCGGATTAGTGCCATCATTAAGGACAACTAGCGATAGGAACATGTGGAAGTCGAGGACGGGTTATAAGGATATGGATGCAGTGCCAAGAAGATCGACGCTTCAAATTGTTATCACGGCATCAACTGTTGGATATGTATGCCTTAGAGGCCTTCATTGTATAGGATTCTAGAGATATGTATGTACAGGATAATCTTGCTCAATATGATAGTATGCTATTTGGTTTTCCTTTATCTTAACATGTGATATATTTTACTTGTTATTTCATATCGCTTATACATGTTGATAAAACCCTTAGGATCCTTACTTGACTACCTGCGTTATGATGGCAATCATACTTGTGGGAGCTGGGTAGTCAATAAGCACATCCTTAAATGTCCCTAGTTGTGGGAGTATCGAGACTGGACATCAATACTCCAGAGTAGACTAGTGTATACATTTCTAGACCCTGAGAAGAGGCGATGGTTGGTCCCGCAGCCATCGGTATTATGCACCTAAAATTGTATACAGGTGCTCACTGGGAGTGAGTACACTGGACGGACTCGCTGAGAACTAGCTAGATTGTATTATCCCTATCGTCAGATAGCAGTTCTCAGGTGACATAAGTACAGATAGTCTGTCGACCTGAGCTCATCATTTGTCTCGTGTGAGTTCCCACTGTGCTTTGATTACTACTCTACCACGGCTCTAATGAGTCGTTCAAATAGGTTTTAGTTAGGTACAGTCTCGAGCCACATGGAAACAGTAAGCGATTGTTGGGGATTCGTCTCTCCCGGTATAGGGAGTCGATGTCGTGCTGTGTTCGGTTGGCCAACACCATAAGTCTCTAGCCAGGACGGATTGAGAATTACTGATAGTTAGATCAGTAGATTTTCATATGGTCTTGAGCCACATCGGCACGACTTGTCAGATTATTAGGGATCTGACGTTTTCCACCCCCTAGACCCGGTATGCGATACTCTCAGAAGAACAGACCGAACTGTACAGAGATTGTTACGGACAGGCTCAGTAGGAACTCGAACGAGTTTGCTCTTCGGCCTTCTTTTCGACAGATACCTGGGTAGCCGTTACGTACAACTAGTGCCACTGACGTGCTTGTGGTTAAACCCACTGCCAGCGTGCTATCGAGTCTTTAGAGTCCTACACAAAGGGTTTTCCCGGTTCAGGCGAAACGATGTAAAGGTTGTATAGTTTTACATGCAGGGTTTCTATCATATACGTGTACTAGCTACACATATTTTTTATCGGACGGATAATACTAGCAGGCTTAGAATTAAACCGCATTCTAGTTTTATAATATTGGATTATTTTCATCTCTTGGTATTCAAGGTACGAATACGGGTATGTATATACAGTAAAGGGTATTCTTGTATTTTCATAAGACTGCTTCAAGAAGA
Organism: Agapanthus africanus; assembly: GCA_030015575.1. NCBI lineage: Eukaryota > Viridiplantae > Streptophyta > Magnoliopsida > Asparagales > Amaryllidaceae > Agapanthus > Agapanthus africanus. Next base: position 832,919,310 of record JASDDO010000024.1, on the reverse strand, counting down.
AGACACCTCATTTGTGATAAATCCATTATGTTTAAATGGATAATGAGGTGAAGGTATGAGGTGTTTTTTAAGCATGGTTGAAACATGGCTACATTAGATGACTCACTCATTTGAATAACTATTGAAGCATGTCACATTTTTTTTAATGTAAATGATATGCTTGATATTATCACTTAGCCATTCTTCATCTCATTCTACACACAACACTCTATTTCCTCCTTTGCTCTCTTCTTCTTCCTCAACCCTAAATACTCTCATGAGTTAAGAAACCTAGGGTTATTAAGATAAATTAATCCAATAAAATATCTCTACATCTCCTAAGCTACCTAGATTAGAAAACTAGGTACTTTAGTTATCTCATTCTAAATGTTAGAGCTTGAACCATAGACTCTCGGGTGGATCTTCTTCGACACGAAGAGGCAGATAACCAAGCTTGATCCGTATAAACGAGGAGCTTAAGAAGAGGATAAGAAAACCCGAAGGACTTGAACACAAAGGTATAAATCACTTCATAGTAGATTAGAACCTTTGTTAGTATTGCTAGTTAGGGCTTATAGTCGATCTTAGAATTTTAGTCGATATTGCTTGCTATAAAATTATTGTTTGTTAATTTCGCATCTCTACAAACCCTGTAGAGTGTGCCACATCAACTTACATCAACAGGGGAGACAGGGTTGTGAACCGTCTTGAAGGCGGTTAGGGAGACACGTATTTATGGAGGTTATTGGTTTTGGGTGTTCTACAGGAGGTGAGAATATTCTTCTTAGAGGATGGGAGGATAGTTGTGGCTCTTACGAAAGTTGATGGACATGGGAATCTAACAGTTGCATTTACGGAGATGATTCCGAATATCGAGTTCAAGCAGTGCTTGGACTTGATCTTCCTAGTTGATTGATGAAAACACGGCAGCGACGAGAGCGGGAGTTCAAGGTTTTCAAGAAAGTGTCAAGATATGGGGAATTTGCTTCTAGGTAGAGATTGTTGATTTTTTATGGAAATTCCCAAGTCCTAAATCAAGTCCTGGTCGATTTAGAATTTAATTCCAAGTTTAGAAAAATTTGAAAAGACGGATTTGGTTTGGATTTGGGAAGTATTTTGGAAATATTTCTATTAATATAAAAGACAAATAGCCTAAGGTTTTTAGGAGGAGGGTTGCCAATATTTCTCCACAATTAAAAAGGGGGCAGCCGTAAAACCAAGAGAGAAAGGAAATGTTTTTTTTGAGAATTAGGAGAATACTTGTGTTGGGCGGTGATCGTAGAGAACTGATGGAGCTCCTTTTTAGGCCTCCGTCAGATGTTGTCTTCCGTTGATCTCGCTGTGGACTTAGTTGATTATCCTCCATTGCGTGTGGCTCTCAATGGGTTTTTGGAGAAAGAGGTGAAGTGAGGGAGTTGGTGCCGAGTACCTGCAAAGAAGTCCCGGGATGGTTTGGTACCACGAAGGACCCTCCGACGCTCAAGTTAGTGATGATATCCGAGCAGAGTAACGGCTTAAAAGAGTAAAAAAATGGCTTACTTGACCCCTATTTGATAGGGGTTTATATAGCGGTGGTGGCACGTAGCAGCAGGTGCGAGGATCTCGCCGGCAGTTATGCCCCCGACGTCATGCCCGCGTAGAAAGCGGATCGCCCATTAACGGGGATTGATGGCGTGGAACGAGGGATGTTGCTGGCATAGAATCTGCGCATGGCGGGATTCACGGAGCAGCGGTTACGCCTATGAGCGGTGACTTTGGTCGGTGGGCCGAGGAAGATGGCCACGGCTTGGAGCTCGAGATGAGCGAGGAGGCCGAGGAGTCCAGGTCTTGTGGCGGCTCAGCGCGAGCTACGGGGCCGAGGAAGCCAATTTACAGGGGGCCCTGAGGAGGGTCAGCTTGTGTTTGCAGGTTAGATATAAGGTGTCCTGGTCAGCCCCTGCGGGCCCTTTCTTCTGAGTTCTGGGACACGTCACCTGCCACGCGTCCTGATCATGGAGATCTCCAATATTGAGCATCATCATTAGCCCCCCACTCTTGTCCCGACCAGCTAGCGGGTCGGGTCAGGAGTGGATCGCCAGGCCTCCCGAGGTGAGCTCCTTTCCAGGGTTTTGTCAGGATGAGTCCTCAGGCCGTCGGTTGTCTTTCCCGCTAGTGAATCAAGGTGAGATCTCCGCATTTAAAGAAGATGCACCGGTTTGTGCACTCTGCAACTAAAGCGACGGTCCACGTGTCGAGCGTCAATTGGCTGATGCGACGTAAGCAGGCCTACGGCGTCTGATGGGACACGGCCCAGCGTAGAACTGACACGTGGAGCGATCGGGGCCGCTGGGCGCGAAGAGCCGTTTCGGCAGGAGACGATGGGCACCGTTGGATGAGGCCATGTGCAGCAATAAACAGGGGTGGGTCCCGCTCTAGGGCCCTTACTCCTCCATATTTCCCTCTCTCAAGTCTTGGCTGCCCGACACTCGTCTCCCTTCTTTCGTTTTCAGCCTTTGAAGATTTTCTTTTCCAAGGTTAGATGTCTTCCTCTGTAGAATCAGTAGACATTGTAGGAGTAGGTGCTAAGGTTCGTTTAGCTGTGTCTGAGTCTCCTCGGGGAGCAGGGGTTGGATCCTCCCCCGGGATCGTGAGGTGGGGGCCGCCTCCAGGGAGGAGGCGGCAGATGTGGCCCCCAGCACCTCGTGCTGGGTGAGGCATAAGGACGAGCTCGCCAACGCTCGGGCTCGCTTCCACATCCCCTCACGCTACACGCTTCGACCGGCCGAAGAGGGAGAGAGGGCAGACCAGGTACGGGGCAGGGAGATTGCCCTATATTTGGAAGCTTTTTGGGGCGGAATGCGCCGGCCTTTCTCTCCTGAGGTCATCGCCGCGCTGAATTTCTTCGGTTTGGCCCCCGGCCAGTTGGTGCCGAACTCGTGGAGGATCCTCCTTGGATTCTTGATCCTCTTGAAGCTGCAGGCGGTCCCCTTCAGCCTTTCCCTCCTTGATTCCTCCCTCATCTTCAAAAGTCACCCTGGTGGTCGAGCGGGCAACCTGAGATGGGTTTATTTCACCTTCAGGAAGCAGCCGGGGGGCGCCGCCGGGACCGGGGTCGTTGCCTTGCCCTCCTCCATTCATGATTGGAAAAAGAAATTTTTCTTCGTTTCCCCTCCCGAGGGCGAAGACTGGCCCGTGCCTACCAAGTGGTCGAGGGAGAAGTGTCTGCCGGAGAACCAGTCCGATGACCCCGCCACGGTGAGAGTGGCATCACGGGAGCCCATCCCTCGACCCGACGTGCTGCTGTCCGAGAGGGTCTTGAGCTAGGCCGGGCTTAGCCCCATCGAGTTCGTCGGTAAGTTAGGCTTGTTTTTTGGGTTTCTATTTTACTCGTGTCGCTGATTTGTTGGGTGTTTGTTTCGTGCAGGATCCATGGACTTCGCCTCGTTCCGAGCTTCCATACACCACCCAAGGCAGCCGACGAGGGCTGGGGGTGCCAGTTCTTCCCGTGCGAAGCCCGCCTCGGCTCCTACCACTCCAGTGGAGGCGCCCCGCGAGCACTCAGTGGTGGATCCTGCCCCGGGTCCCAGCAGAGCATCGGGCCGGATGCAGGCCCTGATTCTAGAGGACTCGGCCTCAGAAGAAGAGACCGGCTCTCCCTCGGAACCGCTCAAGAGAAGCTCCAAGAGGCCCTCCAGGGGTCGGTCCTCGCCGACCGTGGTGGAGGAAGGGGGCTTCCGGTTTGCGGTGCCATCGGGACTGTCCATGGCTGACAGCCTCCTGCACGAGATAGAAACCTCAGCAGGGGACAGAGTCCCCGGGGGGACCCTCAGGGTTCAGCTGGCGTCTATGGCCCAGGAGTCCGTGCAGGTAATTTTTTTTGTTCATGGTGAGATTCGGTGCTCCCCTTATATTTCTGATATTTTTCGTGTTTTCCAGTTTCTCCAGCACGTAACCTTCGCCCTGCGCATGGAGGCCGAGGTGGTAGCCCCGGCGCTGGAGGCCGAGGGTCAGTTTGCCTGGCTGCAAGAGAGCTCCAAGAGGGAGCTGGAGGCGATGTCGGGGAGTGTCGCTGCCTTGGAAGGCGAGGTGGAGGCCGGGAAACGGGAGGTGGCCCGGCACCGCGAGGCTGTGGTGATGGCCGAGGGCAAGCTCGACGACGCCCAGGTGCTCGCCGACAACCTAAAGAGGACGGGGAAGGCCCTCCGGAAGGAGCTGGGGGCGGCGGCCGAGGCGGCCAAGTCGGCCGAATCGAGGGCGGTGGACGGCTATAAGAAGTCGAAATACTTCTATGACAACTTGGCCGTGGCCACGACCCGCATTTGGCATGACGCCCTCGATGCCGTTAAGTCCCGGATGCCGGAGTTCGCCGACGCAGATCTCCGGGCCGAGTTCCCCCTCGTGGATGCCGACGAGCAGGGTGAAGAGGTTCCTGGTGAGAAGGTTGCCAAGGACCCAGCGAGCTACGTAGTGGAGGTCGAGGACCTCGAGGTCGTCCCTGGCCCCGAGGCGTAGAGCCCCCGATCTCTTCCTTTTATTTTGTTTTCTTGAATTTTGTAAGGCTGGGGAGCCCAAAAAATACCCTTTGTAAAACTTCATCTTTGGCGGCAATAAAGTTTTTTTTCGGCTCCATAGAATTGCACTCTGCCATCTGTTAGAAAGATATTTTTGTCTGTACCATTGTGCTTTCATGTCAGGTTGGCTGTCTTCCTGGCGATTGTCCGTCGAGTTGACTTCAATCACTGGCCGATGAGTGTGCCAAGCGCTACCGAGGAGGCATCCCCATAGGCCCCGGAGTTGGGGGGAGATCGTTTAGGCTTAGACAGACCTGACGCCCCTCACTGGGGACTTGGATCCTCCGCGGGTCATAGGGCATCTCCGATTTCGAATGTTGACCACCATCCGGGGGCGACTGGGCAGGGTTGCTGCGCAGTCGTCTCTTGCAAAGGCTTTCTGGTCCCAGGTACTACGGTAGGGGTGCTACCCGCCAGGGATCGCCGAGCAATAGCAAGAGGGCTGTAAGAAGCCCACTAAGGATGACCGGGCAGCGAAGCTGCACGGTTGCCTCTTGGCGAGGGCTTTGATCTCTGGCATTGTGGGTAGGTAACTACCAACCTGGGATGAACGGGCGGGGTAGCCGCTCTCGTGCCTCTTGTGAGGGCTTTCGATTCCTGGCGTCGAGGGTAGTAAGCTACCAGCTGGAGTTGACCAAGCAGGGTAGCCGCTCGGTTGCCTCTTGCGAGGGTTTTTGATCCTTCAAGATGGGGACCGAGCAGGGTTACTGCCCAGTGCCTCTTGGCGAGGACTTTGATCCCTGTTGGTTGTGGTAGGAAGCTACCAGCTGGGGATAGCCGAGCAAGGAATCGACTACCTCTAGGAGGACTTTGGTCCTTAGTGTAAGAGCGGCTGTAGAAGCCTACCAAGGACCCTTGGCCGGGCAGGGTTACTGCCCGGTGCCTCTTGACGAGGGCTTTTCTCCTGAACAATAGCCGAGCGAGGGATCCTCAGGCTCGACTGCCTCTGGGAGGGCTTTTTGATCCTCTGCGTTGTGGCAGGGAAGCTGCCCGCTGGGGATAGCCGAGCGAGGGATTCTCGGGATCGACTGCCTCTGGGAGGGCTTTTTTTTATCCTCGGCGTTGTGGCGGGGAAGCTGCCTGCTAGGGATAGCCGAGCGAGGGATCCTCGGGCTCGACTGCCTCTGGGAGGGCTTTTTGATCCCTGGCGTTGCGGTAGGGAAGCTACACGCCAGGGGTAACTGAGCATGGTAGCTGCTGGGCTGAATCTTGGCGTGGTGTAGCCCGACCGTCCAACTGTAGGTGCGGGGAATGGGGACAGTCGGGGCAACGGCGTGCGTAGCCAGCGCATTGAATGTGTAGGGTTACTAGGCACTCTAATAAGGATCAACAAGGCATCAACCATGCCGGATTAAAATTTTAGCCGTGCCGAATAACTCTAAACAAGATCTTTGCTAGAAAATTAGGGTTTCATATGCTAGTTAAACTCATTAACACTAAGTGAATACGAAATACAACCTTTGTAGATCGGTCCTTCACTTCTTAAGCTCCTTATAGTTGTCCCTTCGCTGCGATCATCGAACACCCGGACTCTAGGACGGCTCCATGAGAAGAGGCAACGGTATTGCTTGAAGTCTTCGAGGCCGAAGATGATCTACGTCGAGTGAATACGAACTCAAGCTTCTACTTCACTAACTAGAGAATTAATGAAGCAAACACCCTAAACTAAAGTGCTAGTCCAGTAGAGGATGGTGAGATAGGAAATGGGTACACTTTAGAATTTCTTTTCTCACTTTGATTCTCTCTCTATTTCAAACCCTAGAAAGAAATTTTGAGGAAGAAGAAGATGAGCTCAAAATGAATATGAAAAATAATCAAGAGAGAGAATGAGCTAACCATGGTGAGTGAGTATCATATACTAACTCATGTAGAGACATTATCATGGGTAATCATAGTGGTTAGGTTAACTAATATCTTAAGTAAAACAAAACTAGTGGACTAAGTCAAATGCAAAGATATGCTTCATGCATTTGTGCTCATTATCCATTTGTTTTAGAATTACTTTAAATATAAAAACCTAACAAATATAATTAGTATGGTATAAGTCTTCTACACCCATGTAATGTGTATCAACAACCATGATACAATTTGTACACAAATAAATATATATCACATATATATTAACTTGTGCACAAGTGAGAAAAATAAATGCTTAAGTAAACCAATGTTAGTTAATGTAAATTAGTATATCACATATACAATTATACACTAAATTATTAAATCAATACTTGACTTAATAATCCGGTCATATCACATATAACCGACTAACATCCAATGTATCGACTTATCGAATCAACCCTTGATTCGATAACTAGGTTATATCGCATACAACCGATCGATACAAACATCACGAGAATAGAATACGGTATCACATACACGCATTATTCTCGGTCCCGTACATATCACAAATGCGCTCCTATTTCGTTTTTCCTGAGCCGGTACAACCTCTATGTAGGACTCTAAAGACTCGTCAATACGCCGGCAATAGGTGATGATCATATCAAGCACCCACAAGCCGTCAGCGGTACTAGCTGGACGTAACGGCTACCCAGGTATTGAGCGATCAGAAGATCAGCAAGCAAGCCCGCTCCAACTCCTGTAAAAACCTGACAGTGACACTACCGTACAGTCCGGTCTCCTCGTCTGATATGTCGCATATCAAGTCTAGGGGTGGTAAACGTCAGACCCCAATAACCGATAAGTCATGCCGATATGAGACTCATAACGGGTCGAGAAACTACTGGTAACACTTACCAGTATATCCCTAAACCAGCCCTGGCCAGGGACTTCCCTGTTACGGCCAATCGAGCATAGTGCAACATCAACCCCCAATACCGGGAGAGACGAAACCCCTTCTATCGCTCATTGCCTCCATGTGACTCGGGACTGTACCCAAAAACCACCGTTTTGCACGCCCTCTTGGACGTGGTAAGGTGGAAATCAAAGCACAGTGGAAATCACACAAAACTCTATGACGATCTCGGGTCTACAGACTAACCTGTACCGGTGTCACCAGAGAACTGCCATCTGACGTAAGGTATAATACCATCTGGGAGTTCTCGGCGAGTCCGTCCAGTGTACCCAGTCTCTACTGAGCACCCGTATATCATCTCTGATGTCAAACACCAATGGATATGGGATGATCCATCGCCCATCTATATGGGTCAAGAAGGTATACGCTAGTCTACTCTGGTATATCGATACCCCGTCTCGATACACCCACGACTAGGGACCTTGAAGGATGTACTTATAGACTACCATGTCCCCACTAGTATGATCCGCATCATAGTCCAGGTAGTCAAGAACACATCCTAAGGGCTTTACCAACATGTAACAGAGAGACAATCAGTGTACACGTTAAGGTAAAGGGTAACCAGATAGCATACTATCATGTCGAGCAAGAAAGTCCTCCCTATATATGTCCAAACATCCACTACAATATACATCTCATGTATAGTAATGGCCTCTAGGGCATACATATAACTAACAATCTCCTACTTGCACTAGGGCCATCTGATAACAGTGGTTGTAGTATCTCATACTCAACTATCCCATAATAGTCTCTCTCTGGGAAAAAGCCTTTGTGGGTGGATCCGCCGTGTTATCCTCTGAGTCTACTCTCCTGACCTTGATCCCCTAGAGATCAACCATCTCCATGATCAGGTGACACTGCTTTAGAATATGTCTGGATCACTGATGGGACGGGTGCTCCTAGGCATAAGCCACAACTCCATTGTCTCACAATGGTGGGAACGAAGTTCATCTCATGAACTAATATACACCCAGACTGCCTCTTTGGTAGCATCTTTGGTAGTGATGTATCAAGCCTTTATCGTCTAGTATGCCACGGTATCTAGCTTGGAACTCTTCCAACATACCGTCCCTTTACTGAGGGTAAAGATAATGCCTGCGACTGACATTCAGTCGTCCTTATCACCTGGAACCTTTCCAGTGATTCTCCCCAGGATCAATTGATACCATCTCACTATAACTAGTGAGTATCCTAATATCCAATTAGATCTATCTCATAGATCCAAAACCCAGGATTTAGTAGGTATCACTTAAATCCTATATGGAGAATCATTGTGATAAGCGGAGATTGACTGAGCGTAGCATAGGAAACTCCTTTCCTATCAAGGGTATGTTATCCACGCACTCTACGAGGATCTCCACCATACTCTCTACTACCTTTTTTGTATATACAAGGTTCATCTACCATTTTGATGAAGTCAAACTCTTTGACTACCACATCAAAACAGACGTTCCAACTCCGCGATGCCTGCTTTATCACATAAAACATCTTGCACATGTTTCCGCTACTCCCACTGTCTACGAAGCCCTCTGACTGTGTACTTATAGACGCTCTCTTCCAAATCATCATTTAGAAAAGCAGTCATGACACCCAACCGCCAGATATCGTAGTCATGGTATGTAGCCGTGGCAAGTAGGATCTGGATGGACTTAAGCATAGGTACTTAGAAAAGGTTTCAACATAATCCATACCTGGTCAATGATGCAAACCTTTAACAAGTCTAGCTTTGAAAGTCTCAGCTTTTCCTTGTACACCAAGTAATCTTCTCAAGATATACTTGCTCCTGATGGGGATTTAACCATTCAGATAAAGCAACCGAAGTCCATACTTTGTTGGTGTATAAGGATTCCATCTCAGATCACTAACCATCCAGTCATTCTTCTAGAGTCCCACTCCTGATGGCCTGCTCGAAACTAGTTGGGTCATCATCTCATGATGTAATCCTCGCTCCCACTGTCATAGAGAAACCGAAGTATCTCTCAGGTGGGTGAGGAACCCTACTAGATTGGCAGAGAGGCTGAGGTTCGTTGGTTACTATTGAATCCTCCGGTTCTACCAAATCGTCAGCTGTAGTTTGTATAGCTGGAACTCCTTCCAGTTCTACTTCATGTCCACTAATTTCTTCTCAAGAAATTCCCTTTCACAAAGGTGGCATGTTGAGAAACAAAACATCTTTTGTTCCTCAGTTAGGTAGAAGATATTCCCTTGCGATTGCTTGCGATATCCAACAAACTTCTACAGAATCGACTTTGCCTCGAGTTTGTCCGGATTTTGCTTTTAGACATAGGCCGGACAACCCCAAATCTTAACTGACTTAAGAGATGGGCTCTTCCCTTACCATATCTCATATGGAGTGGTAGGCACCTGATTTGATTGGAACGCCATTCAATAGGTATGCAGCTGCACAAGTGCATAACTCCCAAAAGGAAACAGGAAACTCAGTAGTACTCATCATAGAGCACACCTTATCATATAGGGTGTGATTGCTCTGCCCCGATACACCGACGTGCTGTGGTGTATACAGAGGAGTAATGCTGAGAGAGAATCTCATTCTCTTTTAGAATAATCCAGAAATTCCGTGCTCAAGTATTCTCCTCCTTGATCGCATTAAAGGACATAATACTTATACATGTTTTGGTTCTCTACTTCTAACTTATATTCTGTGAATATCTCAAAAGGTTCGGACTTGTGTTTCAACAGGAACATATGTCTGAATCTTGAGAGATTATCAGAGAATGTAATGAAGTACAAAGGACCGGTCTTGTTATGTATAGACAGGGGACCTTCATGCATCAGTATGTATCATCCCAAGAGTTCACTAACTCTTTTTCTGTTTCTAACAAACGGAGATATGGTCATCTTATCTCTGTGACATGACCGGCAAGTGTCACAAGATGTAAATTCAAACTAATTTAAATATGCATCTATATGTAACTTCAGCTAGTCGGGTCGCATTGATATGACCTAGTCTACAATACCTCAAGAAGGATTCGTTCATTTCTGAACTCTTCCTCTTGTGTGTGTTCTGTATACTAAGAACTGTAGTTTGATTTAGAACGCCAATGCTTTTAGATAACGTGCTTGAACCGATCAACTCTTGATATAGGAAATGTTCAAAACATTATACAAAATTATATCCTTCTTTACGAATAAAGAGACTGATATGATGTTGTATATCAGGTTCGGTATCTAATAACATTCGATCAGAATCAATGTATTCTGGTAATACAGGGTGATAGTGACCAACAGTCTTGGCTGCAACACTTGCACCGTTTTCTGTCTCATGAAACTTATCACCCGTTCTCAGTTCTCTACCTATCTGTATCCCATCTAACAGATTACATATGCGGGATCCTAATCCGGTATCTCATACCTAGGACGTAAAGGATATTGAGAAACGGTTCTCTGTAATGAACACACCCGAAGATGATGCATCAGTATGCACTTTCTTCATTTGGGCGGCACGGGAATTCTGGTAATCCCCTATTTCCTGCTCTGTCTTAAAACAATTATAAGTTGGAGCGGGACCAACGTTCCCCAGCGCAGTATAACAAGCGGGTTCGGTCAATACATCCATTTTATTATCTTGATTAAGGCGTGATATGGTCACTACCTGGAGAGAGAGAGAAGAAAACACTCAGCGTATGCTCTTGCAAGATCAGATTGGTTATTATTTTATCTAATCAGGATGGCTCCCACTGTTTTTATCAAATCTTCCTTCAAACCCTAAAAGGAAAGACTAGCCGGAATTAATTACACCCTACAACTTCGCCAATCTTTCAGCCAGGCCAGTGTCGGTACTTTGAGGGAGGTTCCCCGTGCTTTCGCACGGACCTAATTAAAGTAAACCTCATTTTCCCAGAAGCGTAACCCCGTTGACACCTTTCTAAACACCTACTTGATCGGCTAATTGTCCTGTGTAAAACTATCCCAGGAGTAACAATTACTCGCAGTGGGTATCGGGATCCAACTATCTCATAGAAGGTATGCAATCTCATTGCAAATTTCAACACTTGAAATTCCCGATAATATTTTGCTCCTAACCCCTATGACCTTGACAAAGGCCAACAAATCATAGGATGCTAGTCAAGTTCAACCCGTCATTTCTTGATTGAATCAAACCCACCCGCACGACTCTTGACAAAGGCCAACAAGGTCGTACGACTATCCCAAAACAATCTGCATCATATGCATAAGCAGATAAGCACCATTTAGCTACCGCACACTACGCCTTGACAAAGGCCAACAAACGCAGCACGAATACTAAATAGTTCTTATCTGAAATGACGGAGGGCTACGACAGGTTTTTCTGAAAACCTATTGCGTAATGAACTTGATATCGTCGTAGAATCGAGTGAATTTTGAAATGGAGTGATTTTGAGGCTTTCATTAGTTTTGCTAAAGCGGTCACTCCCGGTAAAGGGATCTCGGCTCTTTCCTCATCGAATAAGGTGCAGGATATATCATATATATCGCTATGTAAAGCAAAACTTCAAAAGCAATCAAAAACCAAACCGAGTTTTGTAGCATCTGCCAGTTTTGCTAATAAGGTCACTCCCGGTGAAGGGATCTCGGCACTTTCCTCATCGAATAAGGTGCAAGATATATCAGATATATCGTTATGCAAAGCAAAACTGTAGCTACCCTTTTTGAAAAATTTGATTCTACAACATCTTTTAGGTTTCTTTTCTTTCATTAATCACATTAATGAATTCCCATCATTTAATTCACCTAAACATCACAGATAAATACGACGTACACTTATGCCATCCGCATTCGCCTCGATGTCCCCTCATGCACCGTTAGGTTAGGTAACTAGCGGCAGAGCAGGACAGGGCTAGCGTGGGTGTAAAACATAAGTAACGTCTATATAATATATCATATACACTATATACTGTATTTATCACATCACATCGCATGATCAGATCACAGATATCGCAGCAGAAGAAACATATGAAACATTGGATATACTAGAACGACCGTGTTTTATTTTGAACCTCTATAAAACACGGATTCCACGGTCGCGATGAATAGCAAACCCATATCCCTAGACCCCTACGAGAGCGGCAAGCAACCCTTCCAATTCTAGAGTTAGGAGACCCGGACTCGACTCCTCGAGTTGGTCTCCCACTGGACTCTAGAACCCAGTTACTTATGCTCTCCTCCTTGGGTCTATCCTAGTGCGGAAAAGTAAATAATATACAAATGGTGACATCAACCTCATCCCGGAAGTGCCCCAATAAAAGAATATTACATACATTTAATTTTACATGAATGAAAATAAAAACCCTCATCTCACATAAAACCCCCGGCTATTCAGAACGCGACGTCCAATATAACATATCCAGCAACACATAACATCACATGTCATCAACGTAAATAAATATGCGCATCCCAATTGTCGTTGAGATATAGCAACGAAACCGGCGATATCACATATTACACTTATGGTCGTAGAAAAGAAAGTGTAAAATTACAACGGTTGGAATCCGCAACCTCCTTAGACATCGCATGCCTAACAGTTATAAACCCCGCATTTTAGTCTCCATATCGAAAAAGCTTTTCAATATCAAGTCAGGCAATTCAACAAGATTCCCGATAAGTAATCGAATGCTCGTCGCAAACTTTAGTAGACGGCCGCACCTACGGATGCCGTCGACGAAGTGCACTAAGGCGGAACACCGCTGCCGCGAGCACCCGAACGGATGCTTTTGGCGACGGGGTTCGCCTACAGTCACTTGGTCGGGGCTATGGGGCATGGATGTCTATTAAGTTTACCCGGCGAGTATCCGCGTACGCTACGTAATTGCGATGGACTTTTGATCGCATCAAAATTCCGTGGCAACCGATCATTTGAGACTAAACTGCTATGTTTATAACATCCAAATCAATTATCTCATAACTACTTGTGGATTCCAAATATTGTATCACATTCCAGATAAATAGACAATGTTAAACTTTCCGATCGAATGATCAAACACCCAAGTTTTCCCAAATAGTTCTCAACACTTGAGGGGAGTTTAAAAACATCCATCACATGCCACAGTACCAATGGTCCAGCCGTAGAAGGGTCAAGCCAACGCCTCACATGTGGCACGTCGTACTGCCCCAAACCCTAAGGTTAAAAAGGCAGTTCAAGACGGTCACATAATCGAGTTAAGGTTTGTTGTCTTCTAGAGGGTCCATCGCGTAACTTGCACGATCTAGACGTTCTTAAACAAACGGAAAAATCCAACACTTGGAAATTTTCTGGGTCGGGAAAAAGTGAGTTATTGATATCCGTTCGAACTTTTTAATACTTTCTAAATATCCGGAAAACACAACGAAATTAAATTTTCCGATCGAAACAACGATTACAAAATAAACCCCAGAACACTCAACACTTGAGTAAGAATAAAAAATACCCAGAAAGATATACTCACAGAAATAGGCATTACTGTAGAAAAACAAAAGCCCATTGCTACAGTACAGCCGCGGATCCGCGGCCCAAGAGAGGTATGGCCGCGGTTCCGCGGTGGGTTTTACTGTTCAGGGGTTCATTTTCTACAGTAATGTTTATATTTACCTGCTGATTTTTTTAGGTATTTTTAATTCAGAAAAATCACAGATTTGAAAAAATGTACAGAGAGGGGTATAATTTGATGTTTTTGGGTTCGATCGGGGTTTTAACTTCGTTAACACATCGCCTAATGTTCTAGTTAGGCTCTGATACCACTGTAGGGTTATTAGGCACTCTAATAAGGATCAACAAGGCATCAACCATGCCGGATTAAAATTTTAGCCGTGCCGAATAACTCTAAACAAGATCTTTGCTAGAAAATTAGGGTTTCATATGCTAGTTAAACTCATTAACACTAAGTGAATACGAAATACAACCTTTGTAGATTGGTCATTCACTTCTTAAGCTCCTTGTAGTAGTCCCTTCGCTGCGATCATCGAACACCCGGACTCTAGGACGGCTCCATGAGAAGAGGCAACGGTATTGCTTGAAGTCTTCGAGGCCGAAGATGATCTACGTCGAGAGAATATGAACTCAAGCTTCTACTTCACTAACTAGAGAATTAGTGAAGCAAACACCCGAAACTAAAGTGCTAGTCTAGTAGAGGATGATGAGATAGGAAATGGGTACAGTTTAGAATTTCTTTTCTCACTTTGATTCTCTCTCTAATTCAAACCCTAGAAAGAAATTTTGAGAAAGAAGAAGATGAGCTCAAAATGAATATGAAAAATAATCAAGAGAGAGAATGAGCTAACCATGGTGAGTGAGTATCATATACTAACTCATGTAGAGACATTACCATGGGTAATCATAATGGTTAGGTTAACTAATATCTTAAGTAAAACAAAACTAGTGGACTAAGTCAAATGCAAAGATAAGCTTCATGCATTTGTGCTCATTATCCATTTGTTTTAGAATTACTTTAAATATAAAAACCTAACAAATATAATTAGTATGGTATAAGTCTTCTACACCCATGTAACGTGTATCAACAACCATGATACAATTTGTACACAAATAAATATATATCACATATATATTAACTTATGCACAAGTGAGAAAAATAAATGCTTAAGTGAACTAATGTTAGTTAATGTAAATTAGTATATCACATATACAATTATACACTAAATTATTAAATCAATACTTGACTTAATAATCCGGTCATATCACATATAACCGACTAACATCCAATGTATCGACTTATCGAATCAACCCTTGATTCGATAACTAGGTTATATCGCATACAACCGATCGATACAAACATCGCGAGAATAGAATACGGTATCACATACACGCATTATTCTCGGTCCCGCACATATCACATATGCGCTCCTATTTCGTTTTGCCTGAGCCGGTACAACCTCTATGTAGGACTCTAAAGACTCGTCAATACACCGGCAGTAGGTGATGATCATATCAAGCACCCACAAGCCGTCGGCGGTACTAGCTGGACGTAACGGCTACCCGGGTATTGAGCGATCAGAAGATCAGCAAGCAACCCCGCTCCAACTCCTGTAAAAACCTGACAGTGACACTACCGTACAGTCCGGTCTCCTCGTCTGATATGTCGCATATCAAGTCTAAGGGTGGTAAACGTTAGACCCGAATAACCGATAAGTCATGCCGATATGAGGCTCATAACGGGTCGAGAAACTACTGGTAACACTTACCAGTATATCTCTAAACCAGCCCTGGCCAGGGACGTCCCTATTACGGCCAATCGAGCATAGCGCAACATCAACCCCCAATACCGGGAGAGACGAAACCCCTCCTATCGCTCATTGGCTCCATGTGACTTGGGACTGTACCCAAAAACCACCGTTTTGCACGCCCTCTT
This sequence comes from Agapanthus africanus, assembly GCA_030015575.1. Taxonomy (NCBI): domain Eukaryota; kingdom Viridiplantae; phylum Streptophyta; class Magnoliopsida; order Asparagales; family Amaryllidaceae; genus Agapanthus; species Agapanthus africanus. Next base: position 832,903,630 of record JASDDO010000024.1, on the reverse strand, counting down.
GGACGTGGTAAGGTGGAAATCAAAGCACAATAGGAATCACACAAGACTCTATGACGATCTCGGGTCTACAGACTAACCTGTACCGGTGTCACCAGAGAACTGCCATCTGACGTAAGGTATAATACCATCTGGGAGTTCTCGGCGAGTCCGTCCAGTGTACCCAGTCTCTACTGAGCACACGTATATCATCTCTGGTGTCAAACACCAATAGATATAGGATCATCCTGTAAGTCCATGCTACCTCTCCCGGTACTTTCGGGCAAGCGGAATTTGATAAAAAAACGATTTTCTTAGAGGTGGTAACATGGACTTAAAACCCGGATCTTTGTTAAACATCTAACTAACAACCTAACTACGAGTTTCTAACTGCTCGGTTAGGAGAATATACCTTTCTTTTTCTCGAACTCCTTCGTCTTCAAGCTTCGATGGTCGTCCGAATCGGCTTCTCCCCGTCGTCTCCTTGCGCCGAAGATAGATCCACCTGAAAGCTTCAACCTTTGGCTCCTTCTTCGAACTTTGAAGAAACTAGTTCACTCGGTTTGCTAAACCTTGTGAACTAGAGTGAGTAGAGAAGAGTTTGAATGGGATTTTATCTATGGTTCTTGGTTCTCAACTCATGAGACAAGTGAACCATAGAGTCAAGAGAGGGAGAGCAAGAGGAGGAGATGAGAGCTCAAGAACAAGAGAGAGAATGAGCATGAAAGAATGAGAGAGGACTTTTCTCATTTGGCTCTCATAATCCAAAACAATCATAACACCTCATATCAATCAAGTATTATGTGATGGTTTAAGCAACCATAGCCATATCATTTCATGCACTCATTTTGCACAAAAGAGCAAGCAAGCAAAAGTCTTTGCCATGAAATGATAGCTATAGTTATCATGATGGTCAACTAGTCAAGCCTAGTCAACCGGTCAACAAAGTCAACAAGTCAACAAAAGTCAACAAGTCAACAAAGTCAATCTCTCAACAACCATATCACCATAATACTTAATTAATATAATTGTTAATCACATATCATATTCTCATTAGGGTTGGGCAAAAAGTCAATAGTCAACTGTCAACGGTCAACAACCCTAATGAGAATCCTCTGCCTCTGTCTCTCCGTCAACTGTGCATACACACCCGCATCCGCGTTCCGAGGAACACGAATGCATACTGGATAAAACCAATCCCAAAAGGTACACTAGGATCTGGCTTAAACCAAAGCCCGCTAGTGTGAACTGTCCGGACACTGTACGTGCACAAGTGCACGGATGTGACCGAACCCTGTCGCAAAACCATGCGACCTGTCGCAAAACCATGCGACCTCTACTCTTTTGCCTAAAGGCGAATAGCTTTCTGTATGGGACTCTAAAGACTCGACACTACGCTGGCAGTGGGTTTAACCACAGACCGCAAGCGGCACTAGCTGTGCGTAACGGTCCCCAGGTAGATGCCGACAAGAAGACTGACGAGGCGAAACCCATCTGAACTCCTACTGAGCCTGAATGTGACATTCTCCGTACAGTCCGGTCTGTTCGTCTGATACATCGCATGGCGGGCTTAGGGGGCGGTAAACGTCAGTCCCCTAATAGCGGTACAAGTCGTGTCGGAGTGAAGCCCAAAATACCCTGAGATAACACTAGAAGCCTACCAGTATATCTCGTTTGCCCTGGCCAGGGACTACTCGTGTAATGGCTTTCCTAAACACAGCGCGATGTCAACCCCCAATACCGGAAGAGACGAATCCTGTCTAACCGTCACTGCCTCCAAGTACTTCAGGACTGCACCCAACTACCACCTGTTTGCACGACTCCTTTGAGCCGTGGTAGGGTAGTAATCAAAGTACAGTGGGAACACACTCGAGGCGAACTGACAGTGTCAAGTCAGCGGACTAAGCTGTACTCATGTCACCTGGGAACTGATAACTGACGATAGGCATAATACCAACTAATCAGTTCCCGACGAACCCTGTCCAGTGTACTCGTAACCCAACGAGCACCCGCATACTATCTCAAGTACGACGTACCGACGGCTGTGGGACAGACCGTCTCCCACACTGGGATGAGAAGCGCATGCGCTAGTCTACTCCGGAGTATCGATACCCTGTCTCGATAGTCCTGCGACTAGGGACCTGCATAAGGATGTGCTTATAGATTACCCAGCCCCACTAGTGTGACTGCCATCACAACGCTGGCAATCAAGCAAAGATCCTAAGGGCTCCACTAATGTGTATAGGCGATATACTAAAATAAACACATGTACACATTGAAGTAGAAACAAACCAAGTAGTATACTACTATTTTGAGCAAGATTGTATATACAAGGTGAATATCCCAAGCTTCCATTAAGTAATATACAAACTAGTATGATACAGTAATGGCCTCTAGGGCATATACATTAACAATCTCCCACTTGCACTAAGGCCATATACTGGCGTATCAAAGACCTATCATCTCGATCAGCCGCTCGAACTGAGTCTGGAGCAAGGCCTTGGTGAATGGATCTGCAGTGTTATCTTCTGAAGCGACTCTCCGAACCTCGATCTCCTGGCGATCCACGATCTCCCTGATCAGGTGATACCGCCTCAAGATGTGTCTGGATCTCTGATGGGACCTGGGTTCCTTCGCTAAAGCTATAGCCCCGTTGTTGTCGCAATACAGAGGTATTGGATCAACAATGGACGGAACCACCTGAAGCTCTTTCAAGAACTTCCTCATCCAGACAGCTTCTTTTGCGGCATCAGATGCAGCGATATATTCCGCTTCCATCGTCGGGTCTGCAACGGTTTCCTGTTTGGAACTCTTCCAACACACCGCCCCTCCATTGAGGGTAAAGACAAAACCCGACATGGACTTGGAATCATCCTTATCACTCTGGAAGCTGGAGTCAGCAAAGGCCTCGATCTGGAGGTCTTTTCCGCCATACACCAAGAACATCTCCTTAGTCCTTCTGAGGTACTTGCGAATGTTCTTTACTGCTATCCAATGTTTCTCCCCAGGGTTTGACTGATACCGGCTTACCACACTCGGTGCATAAGCTACATCCGGTCTGGTACACAATATCGCATACATTATAGAGCCTACCGCAGAACCGTAGGGTATAATAGACATGCGATCCCTCTCCAAATCAGTCTTGGGAGACATCTTTTTAGAGAGGGTGATCCCGTGACAAGCCGGTAGGTTACCACGCTTGGAATCTTCCATACTGAATCTTTTCAGTATGGTGTCGATGTACCTGGACTGTGAAAGTCCTAATATCCTCTTGGATCTATCACGATGGATCCGGATCCCCAGGATGTATGAGGCATCACCCAGGTCTTTCATGGAGAACCTGTGTGACAAGAACCCCTTGACAGATTGTAGCATAGGAATGTCATTTCCTATTAAGAAAATGTCATCCACGTATAAAACGAGGAATACTACAGTTCTCGCTACAAATCTACTGTAGATGCATGGTTCATCTGGATTTTTGATAAAGCCAAATTCCTTGACCGTCTCATCAAAACAGATGTTCCAACTCCGCGATGCCTGCTTTAGTTCATAGATGGACTTAAGCAACTTGCACACCTTTCCGCTGCTCCCACTCTGAATGAAACCCTCTGGCTGGTCCATATAGACACACTCCTCTAAATTTCCATTTAGAAAAGCTGTCTTTACGTCCATCTGCCAAATCTCATAATCGTGGAAGGCAGCAATGGCAAGAAGGATCCGAATGGATTTCAGCATAGCCACAGGAGAAAAGGTTTCGTCATAGTCCAAACCAGGTCTTTGACGAAAACCCTTTGCCACAAGTCTAGCTTTATAGGTCTCAACCTGTCCATCTACACCAATCTTCCTTCTGAAGATCCACTTGCATCCTACGGGTTTTACCCTGTCTGGAGCAATGTCTAACGTCCATACTTTGTTGGTGTACATGGACTCCATTTCGGTCCGCATTGCATCCAGCCATTTTACTGAGTCAACGCTCTAAACGGCCTGCTGGAAGCTAGTAGGCTCATCATAATCTATGATGCAATCCTCTCTATCCCCGTCTATGAGAAAACCGTAGTATCTCTCGGGCGGATGAGACTGCCTACTACTCCTGCGGAGCGGCATAGGAATGTCCTGTTCTTTTGAACCCTCTGGTTCCACTAAACTTTCAGTAATAGTCTGTGGTTCTGGAATTTCTTCCAGTTCTACTACGCTCCCACTAATTTCCTTCTCTAAGAACTGGAGTTCTAGAAAGTGGGCATGACGAGAAACAATTACTTTTTGTTCCTCTTCGCAGTAGAAGAAATATCCCTTGGAGTTCTTTGGATATCCCACAAACTTGCACTGTACTGAGCGTGCCTCGAGCTTGTCCGCATGCTTCTTTTTGACAAAAGCTGGACTTCCCCATGTCTTAATGTGATTAAGATGGGGCCTCTTCCCACACCACATCTCATATGGTGTGGTAGGCACAGTCTTAGTGGGAACTCGGTTCAAAAGGTACGCAGCTGACTCTAGCGCATACCCCCAGAATGATCGCGGTAACTCAGCGTTACTCATCATGGACCGTACCATATCCAATAGGGTGTGGTTCCGTCTCTCCGATACACCGTTATGTTGCGGAGTGTATGGAGGAGTAAGCTGAGAGAGAATTCCATTCTCTTTTAAATAGTCCAGGAACTCGGCACTTAAGTATTCACCACCTCGATCCGATCTTAGGATCTTGATACTTTTGCCGGTTTGTTTTTCTACTTCATTCTTATATTCCTGGAATTTTCCAAAGGCTTCGGACTTATGTTTCATTAAGAAGACATAACCGTACCTTGAAAAGTCATTCGTAAAAGTAATGAAGTAAGAAAAACCGCTTCGCGCATGTGTAGACATTGGACCGCACACGTCGCTGTGTACGAGTCCCAAGAGCTCGCTCGCTCTTACTCCGTGTCCAGTGAACGGAGACTTTGTCATCTTTCCTTTGAGACAGGATTGACAAGTGGCATACGATTGATATTCGAACGGATTCAAATATCCTTCTGTATGTAACTTTGTCAACCTTCTCTCATTGATGTGACCTAGTCTACAATGCCATAAGAAAGTCTGATTTATTTCCGGAGACTTTCTTTTGTGTGTATTCTGGACATTGAAAATCTGTGGTTGGTTTAATACGTATATACCATTGCTCAATGTACCTGACCCAATCAGAACTTGATTAAGGTGAATGCTTACAACATTGCTTACAAACGCAAATTCATAACCTTCTTTAGAACCAGAGATACAGAAATGATATTACAAGTTGCGTTGGTACAAAAAAGCAATTACGCAAAACTAAAACATGTCCATCTGATATTCCCAGGTGATAGTCCCCCACGGCTTTAGCATCCATGCTAGCTCCGTTCGCAACTCTGAGGGTCATGTCACCTGCTTTCAAAACACTACGGTTTCTCAACGCCTGCAAAGAATTACAGATATGAGATCCTGATCCGGTATCCAATACCCAGGAAGTAGAGTTTATTGAAAGAAAGTTTTCAATAACATACACACCTGAAGCTGAAGCTGCAACCTGCTTCAATTCCTGTGTTCTGGCCTTCCAGGCCCTGCAATCATTCTTCCAGTGTCCTTTCTTATGACAATAGAAGCATTCTTCCTTATCCACAAGCTTCCCCGCTTTCTTTGTTGCTTTAGCTTTTCCCTTCGTATCCACTTTACTAACACCGCCTCTTGGTTTGGCGGGGGCTTTCTTCTTCTTTCCCTTGGCTTTCGCCTTGGACCTAGAAGAAGATGATCCTCCTACAAATAAAGTGGATGTTTTCCTACCTTTCTGTAGGGTGCCCTCTGCGCTCCTCAGCATGTTGAGGAGCTCTGAAAGTTCAACTTCTTTTTCTTGTAAGTTGAAATTCAGTATAAACTGGGCGTAAGTGGAAGGAAGGGACTGGAGAACTAAGTCCGTATAGAGCTCACTCTCCAATGTGGTCCCTAGATCCGCGAGCTCCTCAATGTAGCCGATCATCTTAAGCACGTGTTCTGCTACTGATAATCCGACGGCCATTCTTGCCGAAAATAACTTTTTCAACGCTTCGTATCTTGCGATACGAGATTGCTCTCCATACAGTTCTTTTGTATGAAGAAATATGGATTCCAAGTCCATATTCTCGTGCCTCCTCTGATGTTCATTGTCCATAGAGGCAAGTACGAGGCACTTGGCCTTCGCGCAATCAATCTCCCAAGTCTTACGGATTTCCTTATCCGCACCGCTGGAAGTGGGACCAGGGACAGGGGGAGCTTTGGTGGTAAGAAGATATCCCAGCTTGTCGTAAGTGATTGCCATCTTGACATTCCTGAGCCAATCTTTGTAGTTTGGCCCTGTCAGTATGTTTTTATCTAGAAGTAACTTAAGTCCAGTCATGTCGATTGGTCGCTGCAATTAGGAGAGAGAGAAGAAACACTCAGCATGATGCTCTTGCAAGTTTAGAGTGGTTTTTAGTTTGTCTAAACAGGATGGCTCCCACTGCTTCTCGAATCCCTCCTCAAACCATAAAGGAAGAATTAGTCGGAATCAATCCCACCGCACAATACTTGCTTAACCGTTCAGCCAGGCCAGTGTCGGTACTTCTAGGGAGGTTTTCCAACGCTTTCGCGAAGTTCCTTAATTCAAGAACCTATTTTCCCTGGGGGCGTAGCCCCGCTAACACCTTTCTAGGCACCTACTAGGTTTATAGCATTGATCGTTTAGTGAGAAATTTCTCGAGGAGTAGCATATACTCACAGTAGGATCAGGATCCAAATATCATCGCGTGACGAAACTGAAGGAATCCTACCAAAATCATCACACTCCAAGTGGTATGCAAATCTAGCAAGTTTCAGTACTTTTGAAACTCCCGATGTGGATTTTTGCCCCATGCTCTTAGGACCTTGACTTTGGCCAAAATATCATAAGTCACATGTCAAGTTCTACCCGTCATTATGCAGGTTAATTTGGATCCATTCGCACACTTTGGCCAAAATGGCAGTACTACTGTCCCAAACCAACGCATCTATCTATGCTACACATGAACACCCAATAGCTACCAATCACTATGCCTTGACTTTGGCCAACATACATGGCTTGAATACTATTGACTATTCATGTGAAACGACGGAGGGCTATGAATGGTTTTGGTGAAACCGTGAACGTAGTGAACTTGATATAGTCGATGGAATGAGATAGCTTTTTAAAAGGAGTGGCTCAAGCTCCGCATTTAAAAGTTGGTTTTGAAAAGAACCGAGTGGTTTTTCGAAAGTGTTCCAACGACTTTTGCTTGGTTTATTATCATGCATTAGTTTTTTTAATGCGTGATATTCTTGCATTAGTTCTTTTAATGCGTCCCATCATTTAATCCTACCATTGCAGAAAACAACCAAAATATGACGTACGCTTATGCCACTCGCATTCGCCACGGGGCCCCGTCATTACCCGTTAGGTTACTTAACTAACGACAGAGCGGGAACTGGGCTAGCGCGGCTGTAAAATATAAGCAACGCCTAAAAATATCATATATAGATATATTGCAATGATAGCCATTTCAGATCACAGATGAATACATTGGATATACTAGGAATCCGCAATTCGTACGAGCCTGTAACGAAAAGAAGATTACACGGTCGCGGTGAATAACCAATACCCCACCCAAGACCCCTACAGGTGTAGCAAACTACCCGCCAAGTACCCGAAGTGGAGCAACCTCCCTCAACGCCGTGAGTAGGCTACTCGGCACTTCGAGATACCCGGTAGTTTGTGCACCCCCTCCATGGGTCTATCCTAGGAGCAAAAACAGTAAAAAGAAATTATACAATGACGGCTACAACCCCGACCCGGTTGTGCGGTCATACAAATAATATTACATCAATTTACAAATTTACATGAATTGAAAGAAAAGAAAAACTTTCGTCTCACAACCCCCGGCTATTCACCCGCGACAATCCAGCATATTCATATACACATTCCAGCAACAGTAAAGATCACAGATTTGTATAACCCCCACTAATCGACATAGAGTGATTAGTAGACGTTCAATACAAATATCACATTACAGAAAAACCCGTCAGCTAAAGTCTTTTAGAAGTTCGATCAAAAATACGGATTTTTAGGCCCCAAACACAAAATTTTCGTTCTGGAAAATCTGGGCTGAAAATACATATACTAAAATTCCTAAAATACCCCCATAAGCACACTGTAGCAAAGAACAACCAGAGAGGAGCCAAGACGGCCGCGGAACCACGGCAATAGCAAGCTATTGCCGCGTTTCCGCAGCGCAATGATGAGATCAGGGGACCGTCTTTCTACAGTGCACTCTAAAAACCCAGAGTCGATTTTTGATGCATGATTTATTATTTTTACAGAACATAAAAAATCGACAGCAAGTATGAAATCGGGGTTCATTTCGGGACTTTTTCTTTGATCGATCTTCTAACTACTTTGCTAACATATTAGATAGAGTTTAACTAGGCTCTGATACCACTGTAAGTCTATGCTACCTCTCCCGGTACTTTCGGGCAAGCGGAATTTGATAAAAAAAACGATTTTCTTAGAGGTGGTAACATGGACTTAAAACCCGGATCTTTGTTAAACATCTAACTAACAACCTAACTACGAGTTGCTAACTACTCGGTTAGGGGGTTATACCTTTCTTTTTCTCGAACTCCTTCGTCTTCAAGCTTCGATGGTCGTCCGAATCGGCTGCTCCCCGTCGTCTCCTTGCGCCGAAGATAGATCTTCCTGAAAGCTTCAACCTTTGGCTCCTTCTTCGAACTTTGAAGAAACTAGTTCACTCGGTTTGCTAAACCTTGTGAACTAGAGTGAGTAGAGAAGAGTTTGTATGGGATTTTATCTATGGTTCTTGGTTCTCAACTCATAAGACAAGTGAACCATAGAGTCAAGAGAGGGAGAGCAAGAGGAGGAGATGAGAGCTCAAGAACAAGAGAGAGAATGAGCATGAAAGAATGAGAGAGGACTTTTCTCATTTGGCTCTCATAATCCAAAACAATCATAACAGCTCATATCAATCAAGTATTATGTGATGGTTTAAGCAACCATAGCCATATCATTTCATGCACTCATTTTGCACAAAAGAGCAAGCAAGCAAAAGTCTTTGCCATGAAATGATAGCTATAGTTATCATGATGGTCAACTAGTCAAGCCTAGTCCACCGGTCAACAAAGTCAACAAGTCAACAAAAGTCAACAAAGTCAATCCCTCAACAACCATGTCACCATAATACTTAATTAATATAATTGTTAATCACATATCATATTCTCATTAGGGTTGAGCAAAAAGTCAATAGTCAACTGTCAACGGTCAACAACCCTAATGAGAATCCTCTGCCTCTGTCTCTCCGTCAACTGTGCATACACACCCGCATCCGCGTTCCGAGGAACACGAATGCATACTGGATAAAACCAATCCCAAAAGGTACACTAGGATCTGGCTTAAACCAAAGCCCGCTAGTGTGAACTGTCCGGACACTGTACGTGCACAAGTGCACGGATGTGACCGAACCCTATCGCAAAACCATGCGACCTGTCGCAAAACCATGCGACCTCTACTCTTTTGCCTAAAGGCGAATAGCTTTCTGTGTGGGACTCTAAAGACTCGACACTACGCTGGCAGTGGGTTTAACCACAGACCGCAAGCGGCACTAGCTGTGCGTAACGGTCCCCAGGTAGATGCCGACAAGAAGACTGACAGGCGAAACCCATCTGAACTCCTACTGAGCCTGAATGTGACATTCTCCGTACAGTCCGGTCTATTCGTCTGATACATCGCATGGCGGGCCTAGGGGGCGGTAAACGTCAGTCCCCTAATAGCGGTACAAGTCGTGTCGGAGTGAAACCCAAAACACCCTGAGATAACACTGGAAGCCTACCAGTATATCTCGTTTGCCTTGGCCAAGGACTACTCGTGTAATGGTTCTCCTAGACACAGCGCGATGTCAACCCCCAATACCGGGAGAGACGAATCCTGTCTAACCGTCACTGCCTCCAAGTGCTTCGGGACTGCACCCAACTACCACCTGTTTGCACGACTCCTTTGAGCCGTGGTAGGGTAGTAATCAAAGTACAGTGGGAACACACTTGAGGTGAACTGACAGTGTCAAGTCAGCGGACTAAGCTGTACTCATGTCACCTGGGAACTGATAACTGATGATAGGCATAATACCAACTAGTCAGTTCCCGACGAGTCCTGTCCAGTGTACTCGTAACCCAACGAGCACCCGCATACTATCTCAAGTACGACGTACCGACGGTTGTGGGACAGACCGTCTCCTACACTGGGATGAGAAGCGCATGCGCTAGTCTACTCCGGAGTATCGATGCCCTGTCTCGATAGTCCTGCGACCAGGGACCTGTATAAGGATGTGCTTATAGATTACCCAGCCCCACTAGTGTGACTGCCATCACAACGCTGGCAATCAAGCGAAGATCCTAAGGGCTCCACTAATGTGTATAGGCGATATACTAAAATAAACACATGTACACATTGAAGTAGAAACAAACCAAGTAGCATACTACTATTTTGAGCAAGATTGTATATACAAGGTGAATATCCCAAGCTTCCATTAAGTAATATACAAACTAGTATGATACAGTAATGGCCTCTAGGGCATATACACTAACACATCCATCGCCCATCTATATGGGTCGAGAAGGTATACGCTAGTCTACTCTGGTATATCGAGGCCCCGTCTCGATACACCCACGACTAGGGACCTTAAAGGATGTACTTATGGACTACCATGTCCCCACTAGTATGATCCGCATCATAGTCCAGGTAGTCAAGTACACATCCTAAGGGCTTTACCAACATGTAACAGAGAGACAATCAGTGTACACGTTAAGGTAAAGGGTAACCAGATAGCATACTATCATGTCGAGCAAGAAAGTCCTCCCTATATATGTCCAAGCATCCACTACAATATACATCTCATGTATAGTAATGGCCTCTAAGGCATACATATAACTAACAGAATGCAGGGGGAGGTGAAGCGCTAGGGGCGCGTCGCTTCGATTCTGCCGGAGGAGGCTCGATGGCTGCCGCGTGGCAGTGACTCCGTGGGTGAAAGCGGGCTACTGTTGAGCTGCACAGTGGGCTATATAAGGCCAAAGGAGTATTGATCCTTCCATCCTTCGTAAACAGGTCGTCGAGAATGCAGGATTTCCCGTTTACCATCCCCGACATCGTCCACTTCAAAGACGTATACCTGTACGACCCGTACTGCACCGAGGACACGGTGCAGCTGGTCTGCGGGAGCATTGAGGACCATTTCGGCCGGTTGCTCCCCCGACGGTCCCCCCTGCTGCAGCTGCTGATGTACTCCATCTGGAGGGCGTCGCCGGGGCTTTACAACCCCCTGTCTGAGCTACTCTATGATGAGGCCGTGGGCAAGCTGTGGTCTTTGAGGCGCTTCGGCCTGATCTCCGCGAACCGGATATCCCGCTCAGAGGCGCTCATCCGCGAATGCTACGAGCTGAGGCACGGGGTCGACGCACGCGGGGGGAACTGGGGACAGAGGTTGGACCTTGCGCGGCCTCGGTTGGCGGAGATCTTCACCGAGTACCACGAGCAGTGCTCGCTGCACCCCCTCCCCCCACTGTTGTAATTTTCTTTTATTTTTGCATGTACGGCCGAGGAGCCCATAATACCTTTTGAATAAACAGAGCTTTTCTTTCCTTTTCGCAATGCTCCATTGATCTTTATTAAATTAACAATAGGTCTCAGGATGAGTTTACATTGCTTTAAAAGAAAGGTACAGGCTAGTAGATGACTTTATTAGCTCAGGCCGAGCTCCCTGAAGGACTGTTGGCCCCCACGCGTGGCATAGGGTATGGGGCTCCCTGAGCTCCGGGTTGGTTCTCCGCTGATACAAGCATGATCTGACCGATGGTCAGGTCGGCGGGAGGGTGATGTTGCTCCTGCTCGCGGTTGGCCTGCCGTTTGTCCCTCAAGTAGGCGGCGAGATGCCCAGACCGGATGAGCTCTTCGATGTAGTCCCTCAGTTGCTTGCAGTCCTCCGTGGCGTGGCCCAGTACCTGGTGGAAAGCGCAGTAGGGGCCCCGGGTTCACTTCGCGGCCTGACGCGGGATCGGAGGGAACTTGAAGAACCCCTCGTTCTAGGCCTCCTCCAGCAACACTGCGAGGGAGACGTTGAGGGGGGTATACCCCTGGAACTTTGGGTGGTAGGGCTGCTGACGCTCCGGCCTCTCCTCCCGAGCTCTCTTTGTTGGAGATAGTGCCCTCAGAGTCAATTATTGGATCACAGGCACGTGATTGCAATGATTGAGGGAGGACCTATCCCGGTAGAACAGTCTTACTCGAGATGATAGTATGCTATCAGGTTTACCTTTATCATCGTGTACTGCTTTAGGTGACATGACATGTCACTATTGCACGTTGATAGAGCCCCTAGGATTCTTGCTTGACCACCAGCAGTATGAGGGCGATCATATAAGTGGGAGCTGGGGGTCTACAAACGTATCCTTAAAAGGTCCCTAGTCGTGGGAGTTTCGAGACCGGGCATCGATACTCCATTAGTAGACTAGTGTATACAGTCGAGACCCCGACGAGGGGCGGTGGCCGGTCTCACAAGCCACTGGTGTCAGTTGGATCACCTAAGATGTATACAGGTGCTCATTGGGTTATGAGTACACTGGACAGGACTCGCCGGGAACATGCTAGTTGGTCTTATACCTGACGTCAGATAGCAGTTCCCAGGTGACATGTGTACAGGTTAGTTCATCGACCTGGGGATCGTCATTTGTCTCGTGTGAGTTCCCACTGTGCTTTGATTACTACCCTACCACGGCTCAAAGGAGTCGTGCAAACAGGTTTTAGTTGGGTACAGTCCCGAGCCACATGGAGGCAGTGAGCGGATCTTCGGGGGTTTCGTCTCTCCCGGTATTGGGGGTGAGGTCGCGCTGTGTCTAGGAGAGCCATTACACGAAGTCCTTGGCCAAGGCAGGAGATTTACTGGTAGGTATTCCAGTAGTATCTCAGGGTGTTCTGGGCTACACTCCGACACGACTTGTACCGCTTTTGGGGGTCTGACTTTTACCAACCCCCTAGGCCCGCCATGCGATGCTCATAGACGAACGGACCGGACTGTACGGATATTGTCACTGACAGGCTCAGTAGGGTGTCAGGATGAGTTCGCTCATCGACGTCCCTTTTAGTCAATAGCTGGTGGCCCGTTACGTATTGGCTTATACCTCTGACGTGCTAGTGGTTAAATCCACAGCCATAGTATTGACGAGTCTTTAGAGTCTACCACACTTTCAGTTACTCAGTTTTCGGGCGAAACGCTGTAGAGGCCGTATGGAGATATGGCAGGGTCCGATCAGATACGTGCGGTATTGCACGGATCAGGATCGGACGGTTTGTACTAGTAGCCGTATAGGTATATGGCAGGGTTCGATCAGATACGTGCGGTATTGCACGGATCAGGATCGAACGGATTTTACTAGCCGGCTTTGGTTTAAGCCGGTCCTAGTTTAGTACAGTGTAGATTTTGTCTTTTTGCATTTGTATCCGGACGGAATACAGATGCGGGTGTGTATGCACAGTATCGGGGTTTTCCTGTAATTTATTACGGGACCAGTTTTCTGGAGTTGCCAGTTTGCATTCCGTTCCGGCCGGTTTTCCTTTGTTCTTTCCCGGCCGGACTTTTTCGATGGAGGGGGTTATTTGCAATTGTGCAAATAATCTTTGTGGAGGGGGTTTCTTGCAAAACCATTGATTATGGTGGCTTTCTTTTCTTTGCACCATGACTTGCTTTGACTTATGACATGAATGGGTATGGTTTGATAAAGGTATAAGCATGGTTCATGTTTGTATATGGTCACCTTTGCTTCACTCCTACACTCACCTCCCTTCTTACTTCATATTGTTATTCCCTCCACCATTTTCCACCAAGTAATGGCCGGCCACAATTTGAAGAGGAGAGAAAATGATAGGCTTCATTTTGGTGTGGAGAAAATTAATCATTCATATCATTTTCATTGCCACAAAAATCCCCAAGTTCATATCATCTTGATTCCTCCATCAAGGCAACCAACCCCAAAGTGAGACAAAGCGTATTCTACACTACTTCCTACAGCAAATCTTGGACGCGTCGATTCGCCAGCTTCGCGCCCGAGTTGCCTCGGTATTGAGGTGGGAGCCCGTAAAAGCTACAGGCGATGTGGTGCCCTTTCCGACGAGGAGGAGACGGACGGAGATCCCGCGAGGAGATCGGAGTGGAGATGAAGACCGGAGGACTTGGATCGTCGGTATACATCTCTAACCCGTATTCTAGTTAGCTTAGACTTGTTAATGGTTACGATCCGGAGTTTAGTGCGCGGTGGTGCCGGTTTGCAAAGTCCGCAAAATTTAAGTTTATCACCGCTTCCACATTCCGGCGTCGGATTAACGGCCGGGGCGCCGCCGTGCACTTACAGTGGTATCAGAGCCTCGCCATTAACTTAGTCTAGCTTTGTGTAATGTGTTTGCATTTCCGATCGACCAAAATTTCCAAAAACCGTATTTTTTGTTCACATCAGTTTCTGTTGAAATATTTTGGTCTCGAAAAATTTTTCAGGTTGTAAAATATTGATGTACTGGAAAATATAAGAGCTCTGTAAAAATTCGATGAAGTGACTCCACAGTTGGAGCGCGGAACCGCCGCGAAAACCCCATTTGTGCGGCCCTTCCGCCGCGCACTATTCACATCACTTCACCAATTTTTTACAGAGGCCTTCTGGGCTTAAAATATGGGCTTTGGAATATTAAAGTTGGGCCAATTGTTTCTGTGAGTGCTACAGTTTTCTTTGGGGCCCACTTGTTAATTGTTTGATCAATCGGAAATTTTTTAAACACATTTTTCACAGTATTTACATTATATCTGCGACCGTGAATGTCACTCGATCGGTAAATCCGGTCTAACTGCTATAGCCCGGTTAGACGGATTTGCGAACGTGACTTTCACGTTGATGTTCTATGTATTTGCTGTGATGTTGCGGATCGGTCGTGGGGATAGCCTGGATGCAATGCTAGTACAGTGTTGTTGTATTATGTACATTTGATATTGCGGGGCGAGCGTCCGACATGTGGACTGCCGTCACTGCCTGATTGTATTATTCTTTTGGGGCACGACCTGGTTGCGGTCGATGTACCCGGTGTATGTATATTTTACTTTCTGTACTAGGGTTACCCCGCGGAGGGGTGCACGGATAGCCGGGTTCTGGAGGGCAACGGGCCCGCATCTCAGGGCATTGAGACGGAGGGGCTTCAGTCTGGAATTGGCGGGCTATTCGCCGCACTCGTAGGGGGTACAGGTTGACCCAGGAGGGGTGCCCAAGTTACCGGATTCCGTGAAGTGCTGGGTGGTCCATTCACGGTGCTGAAGGGGGCTGCCTCGCTTCAGGTTTTGGCGGGTGACTTGCCGCGCCCGTAGGGGTCTAGGATTCTCATTGCACAGGCTATCCACACGACCAGGGGAACGTCGGGTTTCAGTAGTGGCTCTGTGAAACCCGGGGATCCCAGATATCTGTATTGTTTCTGTTATGCTGTTCATTCTCTGCGATGTTGCATTTCTTTCACGCCTTGAGCGAAATATAATATATTGGTATATATATTAGTAGATGTTGTATATGTTTTACATCCGCGCTAGTCCAGTCCCCGCTCTGTCGTTAGTTAGCTAACCTAACGGGTAATGAAGGGACCCAGTGGCGAATGCGGATGGCATATACGTACATCAGTATATTTTCGTTCTTTGTGGTGTGATCAATTGATGGGACTGCATTGATTCGGATCAATGCAAAGTTAAAAACAAACCTAATCTGATGTTGTTGGAACACTTTTCAAAAAGCTGTTATTGCAAGGACGTTCACTTTTGTTTTGCATCGCGGTATTCATTTAGAATATCCTGCTCCTCAGTCGACGAGGCAAGGGCCGAGATCCCTTCACCGGGAGTGACCCCTTGGACAATAAGTTTGCGTCAGGGCATTAACTTCACTATAGCCGATTACTTTTGCTTTGCACCGTGGTATTCAGTTGGAATATCCTGCACCTCATTCTACGGGGAAAGAGCCGAGATCCCTTCACCGGGAGTGACCTCTTTAGCAACGGTTTTCGTCACTATATTTTCAAAAAGCTATCCGTTCCTTCGACGATATCAAGTTCATTACGTTAAAGGTTTTCGCCAGAAACCATTCGTAGCCCTCCGTCATTTCAGTTAAATATTCGGTAGTATTCAAGCTATGTATTTTGACCTTACGCCAAGGCATAGTGATTGGTAGCTGCCGGGTATTTATCTGTTGCATAGATAGATGCGTTGGTTTGGGACAGTCGTACTACTATTTTGGCCTACGTCAAGGGTATGTACGGGTGGGTTCAGATTAACCTGGATAATGACGGGCAGAACTTGACATGTGACTTATGATATTTTGACCTCACGCCAAGGTCATAAGAGCATGGGGCAGAAATTACATCGGGAGTTTCAAAAGTACTGAAACTTGCCAGATATGCGCATACCTTCTGGAGTGTGATACCGTGAGCGGATTCCGTCACGTTATCATGCGATGAGAGTTGGATCCCGATTCCCACTGATGAGTTAGTTTACTCCTCGGGTGACCCCGACTAATTCTTCTTTCAGGTTTGGAGGAGAATTTGAGATACAGTGGGAGGTTTCCAGATTAGATAAATTGGTAACCATTCTGATCTAGGTTAGAGTGCACGCTGAGTGTTTCTTTTCTCTCTCTCTTTGGCAGCGACCATTGACCCGACCCTAAGATTTTGACTCAGTGACCAAGTTGACCGAAGCTTCTTAACACAGGCTTTTGGATTGTCAGAATTGCAGACCTCATTGCCACTCCTACTTTTACCCTTTTCTCCAGGACACCCCGTATTACTGCGAACGTCCACTTCCATTGGACAAAACCATCGTATGGTTAGATACGAACTCGAAGGAATTCGAGGATGGTTTCTGGTTCTGGAGAAAACGGATAGGATTATTCAGTTGTCTTTTCCTTTTACCCTCTCTCAGGTTACGAGTACTCCTTGGTTTAGGGGTAGTACACCTATTACGCAAATTGGATTGTCTTCTTCCAAACCTTAGGCTGGTGCCGACCGGTAGGGAATGAAGAAAACCAATTAGCATAACGATGGTGTGCAGAAGGTATTAAGTTCAGACAAAGCAAGGGATTAGTAAGAGGGCAAAGTAAATTGCAACAGATATTCACGACCAAACCAAATATTTCGTTACCACTCCCACATCACCTTTGTATTTCTCCAGGACACTCCGTATCACTACGAAGATCCACAGTTTATTTGGATACTCCATCGTATGGTTATATACGAACTCGAATGGAACTTGTTCCAGTTCGGGGATGGATTCTGGTCCAGGAGAAATAGGAATAAAGTACATTCAGGTGTCTTTTATCTTCACCTTCTCTCGCGTTGCGAGTGCTCCTAGGATTAGGACAGTACACCCTTTATGCTTATTGGATAGTCTTCTTCCAAACCATAGGCTGGTGCCGAACGGTAGGGAAGGAAGAAAACCAATTGGCCTAAAGGGGTGTGCGGAAGGTAATGACTAAAGACATATGAAGGGATTTGGAGAGGTGGCAAAGAACTATACGGTTACAGTCGTGAATCTGGAAGAGGCATTACTAGGAATACCAGAATACCCCATCGGAACATTTCAATGTTTCAGTTTCACTGTGTAATGTTAAAGGAAAACTGATTTCCCGATTAGATACTTACTCCAGGGTATGTATTTACCAGGTACGATTCTCACATCTGTATGGTTTTACAGATGATGGGTGGGAGTAAGTTATTGGGAATTGGGTGATCATCCTCATTATATCGGGATTCGTTGTAATCGGTGATATTTGAGGAAATCACCTGGGCTGTTTGCCGGTCGGCAAATATTTGGTTTTGAATATCCACTGTTATGCACTAATTTCAAATTGATATATCTGTACGTCTATTTTTATAGAGTGAGATATACCTTTCTGAAATTATGTCTACCACATTTACCTACATCAGTGGATGGTTAGGTAAGGAGCATTAAACAGCGGTGTAATTCTTCTTAACCATAAGTACAGTTTTCAACCTACGGCACATAGTGAATGAGTTATCAGACTCAAGGGACTTATACAGAGTATTGTATGTTGTCCAGGGTCCATCAGGACAGAGGGGTTGGTCCTCGTACTACATTCAGTTTACTTATGACTTCTCTAGTTTTTAGACAGGTGTTTCGTGGAAACACAGGGTCCGAATTTGGAGAAGTTATTGGTATTTGAATAGAGTGGAGAACCAGGTGTCGCAAGTATCGGGATTCTTCAAAGAGATCGAAGATGTAGATACTTGTGTATGGTATTCAGTTGATAGTAATGATAAAGAGATCTTGCTTCTCTTTCAGGTTACTCATAATTGGAAGTATTCCTAAGTTGAGTAACGCTGGTCGGCCTCCTTCCATTTAGTTGACATGCGCTGGGGACAGCTGCATGATTTGAATCTGGTTCAATTAAATCAGTGCCTCTGGTTCTATATTGGATATAGTACAGTTCATATCTTAACATTGTTAAGGTACGGGGAGTTGTCCGGCTTATGATTAAAACCAGACTCTGGATAACTCAAGGCACGTTTCTGTAATGGCTGTTTGTGGGTTGACCCAGGCTATGACGAGGGTTGACTTTCTACCATCTGGAAGATCAATAGTGATATTGTTCTTAACTCGCCACATTTTAAAAGAAATGGTTATTTTTCAGAAAACAGTAGTGGGAGTATGGTAGAACTGGAAGCGATTCCAGAACCGCAAACGATTACTGGAGATTTGATAAGGAACCTAAAGATTCAATCTGATTTGACATTCCATTGGCCACTCCGCAGAAAAGGTGGGTAACTTCAGGCACCCGAGAGGTACTCCGGTAGCCTCAAGGACGGTGACAGGGAAGTTCTTGTTTACCCACACTTGCCATTGTTGTTGTTCCAGGCTGCGAGACCCGGCAGGAGGATGAGTATAGCGTCGTTCTAAACTAGCTTTAGAAGTGCACGTCTATATGACTCTGCCAGAGGGTTGTCGTAGTCAGTGGGAGCAGCGGAAGCATTGGTGGACATCAGGCTTATGTCTGTTTATAGACTAAAGCAGATATAGCGGAGATAGATCATCTAATTCTGATGTGACAGTCATGGGTTTGACGTCATCAGAATAGGGGATGGATCTGTTGAGAAGATAGTAGGGTGTGATATCCGGGTTTTGGATGACATACACAAAGTAGGAAAAGAAACTCCTATACTACAATCGGTTATTCTTTGGTCGTCACACAGTGGTTTCTCCACAAGGAACTTGGACACAATATCAGACATACTGGTTACTAGATCTATGGTTTTGGATCTAGATTTGGGTGGTTTCCCAATCAGGGTACCTTGACAGCATTCTAAGAGTATTTAGAATGGACGACTCCTGGCACGGTAGTGTACCTGCAGGTAATGGAGTCACCCTCTCTAAAGGTGTCTTATAGACTAAAGTAGAGAGGGATGTGCATGATTGGCAGATCACTTGCTTAGGCAATTGAGTCAATCATGAGATGTCAAGTACCACACCAGATGTTGTTCTTGCACTAGATGCAATAAGTTGATATTGATCCAATCCTGGAGGAACAGTCGGAAGCAGTTTTAGAACATAAGTGGCTGTTCTAGGGATATGATAACGAAAGCCCTATTCGGGAAACAGTTATCATTCCAGGCTTCCAAGGTGACCTGGACGACAAGGAGGTTGTCAGAGTTACAGATTTCCTTCTGACGAGGGGCAGTATTTTGGACAGGTGATCCAAGGCAATACTGAGGGAGGCATGGTGCAGGATACTGATTAAGTTCAGTTGACGATACAGTCTAAGAAGTTTGGATTTGGAGTTCATTTATGAGCTGAGTCCCATCAGACATCCAGACACTCTAAGACAGGTATTGCTCATTTCGGGAGATGGCATTCTCCGCGAACTTGAGATATAGAGAGATATAGAAAGAAACTTCAGAGCGGATCCACTCACTAAGGCTATTCCTCGGACGCAATAGTTTCGCAAACAGGTTTTGTGCGACTGACTAGTAGAGGAGTTGGGTGTTCGGTATCACACGGGCTGTGAGTATGCGACATCGCAATAATTAGCCTTGAGTGCAAGTGGGAGATTGTTGGAGATAGTGCCCTCAGAGTCAATTATTGGATCACAGGCACGTGATTGCAATGATTGAGGGAGGACCTATCCCGGTAGAACAGTCTTACTCGAGATGATAGTATGCTATCAGGTTTACCTTTATCATCGTGTACTGCTTTAGGTGACATGACATGTCACTATTGCACGTTGATAGAGCCCCTAGGATTCTTGCTTGACCACCAGCAGTATGAGGGCGATCATATAAGTGGGAGCTGGGGGTCTACAAACGTATCCTTAAAAGGTCCCTAGTCGTGGGAGTTTCGAGACCGGGCATCGATACCCCATTAGTAGACTAGTGTATACAGTCGAGACCCCGACGAGGGGCGGTGGCCGGTCTCACAAGCCACTGGTGTCAGTTGGATCACCTAAGATGTATACAGGTGCTCATTGGGTTATGAGTACACTGGACAGGACTCGCCGGGAACATGCTAGTTGGTCTTATACCTGACGTCAGATAGCAGTTCCCAGGTGACATGTGTACAGGTTAGTTCATCGACCTGGGGATCGTCATTTGTCTCGTGTGAGTTCCCACTGTGCTTTGATTACTACCCTACCACGGCTCAAAGGAGTCGTGCAAACAGGTTTTAGTTGGGTACAGTCCCGAGCCACATGGAGGCAGTGAGCGGATCTTCGGGGGTTTCGTCTCTCCCGGTATTGGGGGTGAGGTCGCGCTGTGTCTAGGAGAGCCATTACACGAAGTCCTTGGCCAAGGCAGGAGATTTACTGGTAGGTATTCCAGTAGTATCTCAGGGTGTTCTGGGCTACACTTCGACACGACTTGTACCGCTTTTGGGGGTCTGACTTTTACCAACCCCCTAGGCCCGCCATGCGATGCTCATAGACGAACGGACCGGACTGTACGGATATTGTCACTGACAGGCTCAGTAGGGTGTCAGGATGAGTTCGCTCATCGACGTCCCTTTTAGTCAATAGCTGGTGGCCCGTTACGTATTGGCTTATACCTCTGACGTGCTAGTGGTTAAATTCACAGCCATAGTATTGACGAGTCTTTAGAGTCTACCACACTTTCAGTTACTCAGTTTTCGGGCGAAACGCTGTAGAGGCCGTATGGAGATATGGCAGGGTCCGATCAGATACGTGCGGTATTGCACGGATCAGGATCGGACGGTTTGTACTAGTAGCCGTATAGGTATATGGCAGGGTTCGATCAGATACGTGCGGTATTGCACGGATCAGGATCGAACGGATTTTACTAGCCGGCTTTGGTTTAAGCCGGTCCTAGTTTAGTACAGTGTAGATTTTGTCTTTTTGCATTTGTATCCGGACGGATTACAGATGTGGGTGTGTATGCACAGTATCGGGGTTTTCCTGTAATTTATTACGGGACCAGTTTTCTGGAGTTGCCAGTTTGCATTCCGTTCCGGCCGGTTTTCCTTTGTTCTTTCCCGGCCGGACTTTTTCGATGGAGGGGGTTATTTGCAATTGTGCAAATAATCTTTGTGGAGGGGGTTTCTTGCAAAACCATTGATTATGATGGCTTTCTTTTCTTTGCACCATGACTTGCTTTGACTTATGACATGAATGGGTATGGTTTGATAAAGGTATAAGCATGGTTCATGTTTGTATATGGTCACCTTTGCTTCACTCCTACACTCACCTCCCTTCTTACTTCATATTGTTATTCCCTCCACCATTTTCCACCAAGTAATGGCCGGCCACAATTTGAAGAGGAGAGAAAATGATAGGCTTCATTTTGGTGTGGAGAAAATTAATCATTCATATCATTTTCATTGCCACAAAAATCCCCAAGTTCATATCATCTTGATTCCTCCATCAAGGCAACCAACCCCAAAGTGAGACAAAGCGTATTCTACACTACTTCCTACAGCAAATCTTGGACGCGTCGATTCGCCAGCTTCGCGCCCGAGTTGCCTCGGTATTGAGGTGGGAGCCCGTAAAAGCTACAGGCGATGTGGTGCCCTTTCCGACGAGGAGGAGACGGACGGAGATCCCGCGAGGAGATCGGAGTGGAGATGAAGACCGGAGGACTTGGATCGTCGGTATACATCTCTAACCCGTATTCTAGTTAGCTTAGACTTGTTAATGGTTACGATCCGGAGTTTAGTGCGCGGTGGTGCCGGTTTGCAAAGTCCGCAAAATTTAAGTTTATCACCGCTTCCACATTCCGGCGTCGGATTGACGGCCGGGGCGCCGCCGTGCACTTACACTCTTCTTCTGGTCGGGCCGTTCAGCCCGCGGAGGTTAGCATTCACCTCGGATTCCAGCTGAACCTCGCGCTCGGTCCACGCCTTGACCTCGGCCATGGTCTTAGGTTGCGTCAACGCGAAGGAGCGTAACCATTCCTTGTGCCTCAGACCAGATCTAAGTGCCGTGATGACGGTTTCGTCCCAGTGCTCGGGCACCTCGAGAAGGGCGTTGTAGAAACGGGTAATGTAGGCCTTGAACGTTTCCTTGTCCCCACTCTTAACTGTGAAAAGGTAGTCGACCGTGCGCTTCTGTCGATGGTTCCCCACGAAATTCCCGAGGAACTGAGTAGCTAGCTCGTCGAAGGTCGAAATCGAGCGGGGCTCGAGCCCCCGGAACCAGTCCCGACCTGCACGGATAAGGGTGGCCGGAAAGGCCCTGCACTCAGCAGCGTCGGAGTGATCCTGGAAGCTCATCCCCGCGGTGAAAGCGTCCAAATGGTCCTTCGGGTCGGTTTTCCCGTCGAACAGAGAGACTTTTGGGGGCTTGTTGCGCGAGGAGACATGGACGGCGAGCAATTCCTCGGTGAATGGCTTCGTGAGCGAGTCGGAGGCGTACTTAGCTCCGTCGCTCGAAAGGTGAGCCTTCCGGCGCATGCTCTCGATTTTCTTCTCGAGGGCATCTAGCCGACCGCAGTATCCCGAGGAATCGGCGCCATGGGATCCCTGGCCTCCGCTGCGGGTGACCTGCGTCTGGGAGCGGCCCTGGTTCCTCTCTATGTGGCGCCTCAGGTCCCGGGGCGAGGTAGCTCTCGAGTCGCCGAGGCGGGCCCCTTCTGTGCGGCCCCTTCGATGGCGGCGGGGTTGACCATGCCCGTGGATAGGCGAGGTGACTGACATCTCTTTGGGGGGATAAGGGTCGCAAGGAGGCTTAAGGCGAGGCGTTCAGGCGGCGGACCTTGGCGTGGAGCCCTGGGGCGCCCGGCGGGCCTCAGGGAGTATCGGCTCGAAAGATCGGTGGACAGGGAACGCAGCCTGCTGGTGGTCAGCCGCCCAGATAAGGGCAGAGCCTTCTGAAGGCGGTGGAGCGGCGACCTGGGGCCCAGGCTCGGCCGTTTGGACGCGGTCGAGGGCCTCCACGAGGGATTGCAGCCGGTCTATCCGTCCTGCGAGGGCGTTGATGACGGTCATAGGATGTGGCTCATCCCCGCCTTCGGTGAGTGGAAGGCGGCGGCTGGTACCGGGATCTTCAGAGTGGTTGCTTTCCATTTGGGCGGAGATCGGAAGGCCAACTTTTATTTTCGTAGAGTTTCTTTCCCACAGACGGCGCCAACTGATGGAGCTCCTTTTCAGGCCTCCGTCAGATATTGTCTTCCGTTGATCTCGCGGTGGACTTAGTTGATTATCCTCCGTTGCGTGTGGGTCTCAATAGGTTTTTGGAGAAAGAGGTGAAGTGAGGGAGTTGATGCCGAGTACCTGCAAAGAAGTCCCGGGGTGATTTGGTACCACCAAGGACCTTCCGACGCTCAAGTTAGTGATGAGATCCGAGCAGAATAACGGCTTAAAAGAGTAAAAAAATGGCTTACTTTACCCCTCTGTGATGAGGGTTTATATAGCGGTGGTGGCACGCAGCAGCAGGTGCGAGGATCTCGCCGGCAGTTACGCCCCCGACGTCACGCACGCGTAGAAAGCGGATCGTCCATTCACGGGGATTGATGGCGTGGAACGCGGGATGTTGCTGACGTAGAATCTGCGTATGGCGGGATTTGCGGAGCGGCGGTTACGCCTGTGAGCGGTAACTTTGGTCGGTGGGCCGAGGAAGACGGCCACGGCCTGGAGTTCGGGACGAGCGAGGAGGCCGAGGAGTCAAGGTCTTGTGGCAGCTCGGCGCGAGCTACGGGGCCGAGGAAGCCAATTTGCAGGGGGCCCTGAAGAAGGCCAGCTTGTGTTTGCAGGTCGGATATAGGGTGTCATGGTCGGCCCCTGCGGGCCCTTTCTTCTGAGTTCTGGGACATGTCACCTGCCACGCATCCTGATCATGGAGATCGCCAATATTGAGCATCATCAAGAACGGTTCTTATGTAATTCTTTATTGATAGTGGAAACTTTGTCGTCAGTTTGCAGGATTATGTGCAAGTTGCGTCGAATCTGGGTAAATCTTGTGTTTGTGCTGTTTTGTGTGCTTTTTTGATAACTTGTATTGTTTTGGTGGTTGTTCGGTTGGTCTTTTTCAAGTAGATTTGAATCACGCGATCCCGATAGTTTGTCCGCTGCGACTCTTAGTGTGGTTTTTGATTCCTTCGATGATCATGGTATAGAATTACAACAAGTAATATGTGGCTTGAATGAGAAAAAAGAAGAAGCTATAAGCAAGGTCTCCAACCATGACCATCTTATATTTTTCACCATGGTACTTGGCCACTTGCCTACCGAATAAAATGGCATTTTTGTGTTGTTGTGACTTGTAGATCACCAAACTATATTATTTGAGATTGATTCCCTAAGATGGTGACTCATTAAAAGCCGAGTATAGGACATTTGAGCACACAAATATTCGATAGCTAAAAGGGACACATTATTATTATTATTATTATTATTATTATTATTATTATTTTGCAACATGTTGGAATAATCCTTTCATTTGTTATCCAATGTTGTTGGGTAGCCTTAAAAATGTTTTACATGCAACTCTCATGGACAAGCGTACGTTGTGAATTTTTGTTGGAAGCAACCAAATATTCTCTTTTTGACCGCACGAACATGAAAAGATTGGGCTTCAATTATTTTATGGATGTGGGCTATGATTTGGGCCCCATTTACTTACTACTGTTACACATATCATATAAATTTAGAGTTTTCATGAAGTACGTTTGTGGAGTTAGTTGCTCCAAATCTACTATTTCGATTGTTTAGAAATAAAATTCAATTCAATTCTTTAGTGAATTTTGATTCATAAAATTGCTTTAAAAAATGGTGAATTCACTCTAAAATAGATCTGATTTAAAATAGAACTAATCATGACGACATGGCCCCATCCTAATTTTTACATCCAGGCGTATTTAGCGTGCACGAGTTAGACAAAAACACGAAATTACTATGATTATGGTTTTTTGTCGTGATATTTCTTAAGCATATGGCTTTGTTTGTAAAATCATTAAGCTCGGTGGTAGAAAGAGAAAGACAAGTCATTGCGAAGTTTTAAATCCAGACAACAATATATGTGTGTCGGTTAGAGATTTCCACACAGTTAAAGATCCTTATTAATTTCAAGTATCTACTCAATCGAAGATTCTTCGGACTTGATTTCTCAGGACTTGAATGGAATACTATATTAAAGGTTCTACGCGTTGAATATACAATGCATATCTACAATGATATATTATAAGTGCCACTATTGATATAACCATCTTGCAATTGAGTAAAAAATCTAGGCTTCAAACCTTACTTTGCATCATACTTTGCATCAGGCAACGATCTAATGTCGAAAAGAGGAAAATACATAAAACATGATAAGTTGGTAAATTGAAACCGATATCACCAACAGGTAAAACAACTAAGTTTTACTGTTTCATGCACGAACACAAGTGCCACCGACACTTAATTTAGGTAAAATGGACAACCTGCATGTGATGATGAGACAAAGACAAATTAATAAAAGCTATATAAGATACATATTATTATTATATTATTATTATTATTCGTGATATTAGATATATGCTCTCAACAAGGACCACGGCCAAAAATATACGGTTCAGTACTCTCTCACCATTTGCATCGAAGGATCCTATGCTTTTTTTAATTCATGAGTTCATTATAATCACCCACGAGTTTGTGCTTTCTTTTCATATTTAAAAAAGAATAACAATAAAGGAAAAGATATCAATTTTTGTGGAACAAATCTTGCAGAAAAGATTTGATGTCATCAATGGACATTTGCAAGCCATAGAGAAATTCATGGTGGTGACCTACATAAGATTTGGATTGATGTTGAGAGATATTATTTGTCAATTTTGTGTTTCCCTATATACATTATGGACTTTCATATATTAGTGTTACGTGTCTAAGAGGGCCCTATATGGTTGCATGGGACCCATTTTCTAAAGTTTGTTGGAAAAACTTATTTTTACATGTCATGATAGAAACATATTGTCCACCATATGCACATATGTGGTATATACAGATAGTTATTATAGAGATTCGTGTTTCAAGTTTACTTGCATAAGTATACTCGCAATAAGCTAATACTTGAAAACATGATTCTGTCTCCGAATATCGAATGAGTTTTCTATAGAAACTTTAATATCAATGAAAGCCGTAGTTTTTCTATCTGGATGTAAAGCATGTCAAAAGATCAGAGGAAGGAAAGTTGAGGTCCCGATGAAAGTTGCATTTGAAAACTCTTTATAGGGGACGAAATTATTGAAACTTTATTTATATAAAATAAAATAAAAGTTTTAAAATCTATTTGCAGGGACAAAAATATCTTCTACTACTTCCTATACATTTTGCAGAGGGCATTTTTCTTCAAAATTTTAAGCATCCAAAATCCTAATTTCCTAATATATCAAAATCACTTTATTCCATGAAGATGCCACAACGTGTGACAAATTGCAACCTCTATTATCAAAGAGCATGGTTGATTAATTAAAAAGGCAAAATCTAAAAGCCAAAGTTTGTGCACCCCTGCCAAATTTCCAACTTAATCAAAGCAAAGTAGTATTGGATTCCAGAAGCAAACACACTCAATTCCCATTTTGAGTAGGGGGGATTATTGATTTTCTTATGCATGTCCCGTATGTAGAATTTGAATTTGGATATTTGATTTAATCGTATTTGTTTCAACCACATTATCAGAATTGCGATTAAGTACCAGGAGTCTTAAAATACAACTTCAAACACAATCGTCTCTAAAATAGGCTCGACTATCATGAAAGACGATTAAAAGCGGTTATGTTTTATTGTCAATATGGCAGCTAGCAATACCATTCAAATGAAAGATATATTTTAAGGAATTATATTCAACCATAATTTATGTAAACATCAAACAATGACAAATTCCTAAGTTGTGTAAAGTTCATGATTAAGATTGGAAAATATATCCTAGGTATGACTTTCTTGTGGGGCTTAATTAATAGGTAGGAAGCATATCTCATCAAAAAAATCCATACAAAACCGTGAGCAACATCGTCACAAATTTAATTACAAGACTCCAAATTGAATATTTGGAGAAGTGTCAGCTAGGAGCCAGCTAGATTTTAGCTGGACCTTGGGATCAATATTAAGAGATGCATTGGAAAATTTATAGGATAAAAGTCGTCTAGACAAGACTATGGTCCAATTTACAACTGTTTCTATATTTTGGTAAGTTCATGAATCATGTGCTATAGTCCAAAAGTATAATTAATTTTGGGAGAATTTGAGAAAATTTGTTACTATAAGGGACGTGACTCGTAAAATTTTGGTAAAATTTCCGTAAAACTTCACAGGTTACTTCAAATTATTGGGATATTTCTTTTCCTCTCGATGACATAAAAGGATATTGCAGGCTATTTGACTTGTCTGGTTATAGATACTGAGCTATATAGTTAACAATGAGACATCATGTATTCCGCCTTTCTTAATGACAAAGGCGAGATTTAATCCAGTTTTGTTGTATAAGGATACGAAATCTCAAATATCACATGAGGAAATGTTCTCCCATGCAACCAAAAATTCCATTTTGTATATGCTTAATGATGATCAACATCATTCATTCATGTCATTCATGTCGATCTATATGCTTTAAAGTCCATATATACCAACATATCTTATTCGTTACATATGATTTTTAAATTTCATCGGAATGTTGCAAAATCAGTGATTTTTAACAATAAGACATGTTACACTCCTAGATGAATGTGCAAATTAATTAAAGTGTTTGAAAATTGTTAGAGTTTGATATAAGAAAGAGTTTAGTCCCACATCCGGAAAATTGAAAGGATAGCATGTCTCAGGCTTATTCTATCTCTCAGACTTATTATAGATCAGATCAGAGGAGTCGGACGTTAGAAGAGCGCTATGCGGCCTTCAAGAAGATGTGTGATCAGTTACGGGCTATTTTTCATTTAGAAACTGGCTTGGAGAAAATGATGACACACCAAGATAAGCTTGATGTACTGACCTTCTTAAGGAGTTTGAATTCTTCGTATGATGCGGCATGACCACTGGTGATTGGTAGTGAGTCGTCAAAGAATTATCAAGAGGCATTCAATCTGATCCGAGAGATGTTTCTAACTCACTCGAGCACGAAACCAGTCGCGAAAAAGGCTGCATTGGCTGATATGGCACAGAGAGACGGATTCAGTCGAGGCATGGGTCATCTTGGTTGAGGAGGAGGTCGTGGCAGTTATTCTGGAAGAGGAGTTAGTGGGGATAGTAGCAAAGACAGTTACTCAAGAAGAAGATCTGGTGGTTATCGAGAGGGGGTTCAATGTAATTATTGTCATGAATTGGACATATGAAGTATGATTGCCCGAAAAAAAGAAATAGTTTTACAGCTCATGTCGCTTACGGTACTGACTCTACCATTAATTCCATGGATGCGGAAGCATTGGAAAGTTTCAGATTGTTTCAGCAGTTTCAGTTTTCTGAGTCGCAGTTATCCTCTAGTGCTGCACTTGCTAAGATAGGTATGTTTCCCCAATATTTAACCTAATAAAAGAGCAAAGTTCTGTTTGAATTAAAAGAGGCAGCGCCTCACGTGCTCTCCGCGAGGGCGCCAACGCCAAGATTAAATCCTATGGTGGCACCGCACGTGCTCCTCACGCGGGCGCAAATGTGCAAAATACCAAAGAATCTATTAAATAAGAGTTAAACTCTTAAATGGCGCCGCACGTTCTTCTCACGCGGGCGCCAATGTGCAAAGTACCAAAGAATCTATTAAATAAGAGTTAAACTCTTAAATGGTGCCGCACGTACTCCTCACGTGGGCGCCAATGTGGAAATCACCAAAGAATCTATTAAATAAAAGTTAAACTCTTAAATGGCGCCGCACGTGCTCCTTACGCGGGCGCCAATGTGCAAAGCACAGGAATACCCATCTTTAGAATTAAAGTCTTAAATGGCGTCCACGTTCTTCTCACGCGGGCGCCAATGTGCAAAGTACCAAAGAATCTATTAAATAAGAGTTAAACTCTTAAATGGTGCCGCACGTGCTCCTCACGCGGGCGCCAATATGGAAATCACCAAAGAATCTATTAAATAAAAGTTAAACTCTTAAATGGCGCCGCACGTGCTCCTTACGCGGGCGCCAATGTGCAAAGCACAGGAATACCCATCTTTAGAATTAAAGTCTTAAATGGCGCCCACGTGTACAATATGTGAGCGCCGGCGTGCAAGTAGAATTAAATTCTACTCTCTGTTAAACAGAGCCGTCGGATCAAAGATCCAACGGGGATGATAAATCATTAAAATATGGAATTAAATTCTGTTGGGAGAAAATATTACCCAAATCTTTCTAAAATAAGGAAGATACTCTCGATTGGATCAAAAGTCCAATGGTAGAATAAAATTCTAAACAAGAAAGATTGCTTTCTGTAAAATAGAGAACCCTTGGATTAAAAATCGAAAGGTGATCAAAAAATCACCATCTTACAGAATAAACTCTGTATAAAGAAAATATTTCCCCAATCTCGTTAAAAACCAAAAATCATATTCTGTAAAAACAGAAGTTCTTGGATCAAAGATCCAATGGTGGGTAAAATTCCTCAGATTGATTTGATACAATTTAAATCAATTCGAATCTCTCGATGAGAGATTTTCTCAAAACTAATCAATAATTTGCCTTACCTATATAAAAGACTTGAGACTTCAAGTCTCAGGGACAGATAGAAGGGGAGAGATAGAAGGACGCACAGAGAGGGAGACAGAGAGACAAAAAAAAGAAGGAGCGATATACATAGACCGTAGAAAGCTTAAAAAAACAACAGAGAATTCAATTCTCGAGAAAGAAGAAGACTTTCCACCTTCAAAAAATCCTAGGTAAAAAAATGAAGAGATTAAAATATCTCCTTTACCTAACATATCTAAGGGTTTAACCCTTCTCAAAGAACTTAGTTTTTTCTCTGGATCTGAGATCCACAAGACAAGTCTCCCACAAGTTGAGAATTTAATTCTCATCGGAAAGATTTTGTTCTTAAGAATCAAAGATTCAGAGAAGAACAAGATTGAACATGAAGAATATGGAGTACATAATACTTCAGGAACTTAGTTCCTTCAAATCGAGAACTTAGTTCTTTAAAAACTCAACCTAAAATCCTTAAATATAATGATTTTAGCGAGCGTCAATGGTCAAAGCACCATTGATAGAGGTTTAACCTCTCTGAAAATATTAACAGGGATTTAATCTCTAAAATTGATCAAAGAAAAAATACCAGCGCCTCACGTACATCCCACATGGGCACCCCTTTTAACAGCGCCCAGCGCCTCACGTAAAAGAAACGCGGACGCCTAAAATAGAAGGCCAACACCGCACGTGCTCATCACGTGGGCGCTGAACAAAAGTGCATAGCACTCCGCAAATAGCCAAAAGGGCTAAGTGCTTAGCGCTCATTGGGCGGCGCCCATGACTGAATGCTTCATATGTCCTATATGTGAGTTTCAGATGTCAAATAAGTGCTTAGCACTTCGGCATGAAAGGAAAAGGACTGAACAAACAGAGCCTAAATAAATGCCTAGCACTTTTAAAATAAAATAAAAGACTAAGCAGACCAAGCCCCCAAATTGTATCAGTCTCTGAAGTCTTTCCTGCAGCCGAACCCAAATGCTCTGTTATTGGATCTGAAATAAAAATGATCCTCAAAATCTTGCTAAGTTGATCTTAGTCTCAAATTGGACTAACGTATCCTTAGTCAAAAACAAATTGAGCCCCAAATGCTCATATATATTTTAGTCGATCTTAATCTCAAACTAGATTAACGGTCCTTAAATAAAACCAAGCCCAAATCTAAAAATATACGGATTAGACTAATCCGCTCCCTACGTGCGACGACATAAACTAGTCTCCGTATACAATCCACGGGCAACTAAAACAAACAAAAACACACACGACAAGAAGTGAACTTCCGAAACAAGAGAAAGTGGTTATCTTAATATGGTAACGTAATTAACAGCAGGGGCTTATGCCTGCAAGGAAGAGCGTCCCCACAATCAAAAACCACTCATAAAAGGAGGGAGAATCTGATAAAGTCTACTAAAATGGTCGCGTCTGTCCAAACCTCCGATATATGGTGCCATAAATTAACTTGGTATCTTCGGAGAGGTGGACGGATAAATCCAAATAATATCTGCCCCCAGATTCAGGCAAGACGACCCATCCCGGTTTGTCTCCGTTTCCGACGGTGAACAGATTCTGGCACGCCCGATGGGACCTTTTCCTCTCTCCACTCCACACTTCGTGTGTCGTGTTTCGTGAACAAAATCACGGTTCGCTATGGTTGCCCTTAGATTTGAGATACTAAGATTTGGTGTCTTGCTCCTATGCAGAAGAGAAAATCGATGGCTTCCAACTGCACAACTTGTAACTGCAACTCCCGCTCCACCCCAACCGGAGGAGTGACTTACGGGCCTAATGCGGCCTATATCTTTTCAATGTCGGTGAGGCAAGTTACACAAACCACTACCGGACTGTTCTTAAGGACCATGTTCCGACCAGTGGGTGTCGGTGCCTCAGCGCCGCAGGAAGAAGCTCCCAAGAGGTCGGTCTTCGATCGACTGGTGACTACAATGGTCCCTCTCAACGGGCCGTTCAAATCTCGCGTTTCAGTCTTCAACAGGCTGAGCCAAAACTCAAACGGGCTCGTAAGAGGCTCGTGATATCTAAAGGGGATGCCCCAATACGGATAGCTCTCCCAACTCCTCCTGCAGGTGAAGTCCTCAAAGGTGCTTCCCCTACCAGAAAGTAGGTCTTTAAAAGATTGGTCGTTCCTCCTCAAGCTCTGCTAAGGACGCCAGTCTTCAACAGGCTTACACCAACAACAGCCTCTCAGCAAAGCCGGGGGCATGAAGAAGCCGTTTCCGAAACTGAGGTGGCCCTGTTTGCAAGACACGCTCAACGTCACCACTGGCGTCGAGTGAGAAAAGCTGGGGGAAGCTCCCCCTCTCGACTTACCTCACAAGCTTTAATGGTGGAAGTTGACGCTGCCATTCCAACCGGGAACTATTTTGATCTGCTCAGGAAGGTACGCAAGAACTCTCCAACGACGGTGCTAAAGAAATTGCCCCCGCCTGCAGAAAGCCACAGTGCAGGCAAAGACGGAGTAGCCCCATCAGCGGCTCTCCTCCAAAATTCAAAAGGTCTGGTGGAAAGTCCAGGACTCTGTGATCAGCAAAGATTACTCTCGTCGACCGAAGAAATTGAAGGCTCGGCAAGAGTAAGACCATCCCTCCACCATACAGCGTGGGACTTTTTCCACACGGGTGCCTGTTACGACGATTCCTTAAACTTTGACCTCCCACAAAAGGATGAGGCCAGAGAAATTCCCACCGCCTGCGGCAAATTCCAAAGGCGATGGACCTAAAAACCCCAAGTCTGGGTGCATGATCGTGCATACGGTTTACATAGCATCCGAGAAAGAAGAAAGCAGTGCTTCTGTAGGCCATCGTCCGCAAACTCGATCGCTGACAAAAGCTCAAGAGCAACAACAAAAGCTCCAGGAGATGTTGATCAAAATGATAGCACTTACCGGACAGAAAGAAAGTCCGGAACTAGCAGCCGAACAACGCCAAGAGAAGGAGATCGATACAGAGTTCCTGCGAAGGGTGCTTGAAAGAAAAGACAAAGAAACCGCCGAACATGCCGCTAACATAAAGCAAATGGCTCTCTTGTTTCAAGTCATGGTCGGAATGATGATCCAGCCAGAACCCCTGCCGAGGATCCGCCGATAATCATCGAGAATGACAGAAGGGAAACATCAAACTCTCTTACAGTTTTATCAACAGCTAAGGAGAAAACGATCTCCAAAGCTTCTCTTGATGATTACATCGCTCAACAAATACAAGCTCATCAAGAAAATGAAGCGGCCGGCCAAACTGTCAGAACTGGGCGACCGTATCCAGACTGGTATGACCAAATCAAATACCCGCCGGGATAGATGATCCCCAAGTTTCATGTGTACAAGGGGACAGGCAACCCACATCAGCACGTCGTACAGTTCAGAGCTCTGTGCAAAAACACTGGAGGCGACGACAAACTGCTTCTTCGCCAGTTCGTTGGTAGCCTGTCGGAGATGGCCTTTGAATGGTACTCGAAGCTCCCAAATGACTCTGGAAAGACATTCACAGAGATGGAGCTGCTGTTCATACAGCGGTTCGCCAGCGCAAGCGAGCGCACACCGATCACGGCTTTAATCAATGCCAGGGTAAGGCCGGGAGAAACCTGGGTCTAATATGCGATCCGGTAGCGGAACCTGTGGTCAAAGTGCGAACAACGCATCGAAGAATCCCCTACCGTAGGCATGTTCATCGGGACCCTAGATCCATAAACGACTGTGTCTAAGTTCATGGCATTCCTCAAGCCGACGACCTTCCAGGCTCTGATTGATAAATTGTCCCAAATGGACCAGATGGGTCACGGACCTTCCTCCTCAAGTAATGACCTTCGAAATGCCAAGGGTAAAGGGAAAGTAGCCTTCGTCGCCAATACTCAATAACAACCGAGCGACCCAAAACCGGCGGTTCACCAAAATAATGCACGTCCACGCCTATCCCTAGAAGAAAGGCTAGGACGCGCTTACTCATTGCCCCGTGATAAGATGAGGAGACTATTTGAGTTGGCAATGCGTAACAAACTCATCATATTGCTAGACCCACGGCGCCCACCGCAACCCAGCGACGTCAACAACCCCAACTACTGCTCCTATCACAGAATGGTGAGCCACCCAATTGAGGATTGTTACGTCTTCAAGAACTGGGTCGAGGACCAGTATCAACAGGGGAAGTTTACGCTGTCTGAGAACTGGAGGGTGAACCCACCACAGAAGCACACTCCCAAAAAAGTGGATGCGCCGGGGGCATCATGCTCGCTCGTGGAAGAAACTCCATGGGAAGTCGTTCTTTCAGCAAAAACCAAAATAATGCTGAAGGATCTACAGGCATGTCCAGAAGTTAGGTGGAAAAGCCCACTTAAACCTGAAATTATCGAAAGGATGCTGAAACCGCGTCCCATACCGAAAGTTGTTGACAAAGGGCAAAATCCCCAAGTCAAACCTTCAAAATCATCGAAGAAAAAGAAGAAGACCAAGAAGCCTGTGCAGCCTACCGAGTATGACGACAAGCGCACAAACCTACAAATGTACATCGACGCATTGGAGGAGTACAACCAGAAGGCGCAGACATCATTCACCCTTGAAGAGTTCCTCAAGCATATTCTGGAAAACGAAGATAGTGACAACGATGAGGAAAATTACTTATCAGAAGAAACCGAAGACCATGTAGGAAGTTGCCACATGGTCTCCCATTCGTCGTTAAATGGCGAAAAATCTCCTTCAGCGCCAGAAAACAGCATAGAGGAACCGGGGGCAGGATCGGCGCTAAAATCCCCGGAACTGCCAGAAGACCCGATCGATAGGCTGTTAAACGAAACCTTTCAAAAAAGAAAAGATGACCGAGAACGTGAAACAACCATATACAAAAAGGCTAAGCGTCAGCATCATGATGAAGAAGCTGCAGTAAGGATTAGTCTTAAAGTATTCCAACCAAACCGAAGCACACCTGCTACAAATAAGAGCAGGATCAAGGCAGAGAAGCGGTTCGCCAAAGCCCTGTCAATGGGAATGAAGCTGCCACCTCTCATAGGAAACACTCCCAGGGTCATATGCCTTGACGGAGAGGATTCACATCTAAATTACTGCCTATATCATCGGAGGGTTACCCGCCCCACCGAGGAATGTAGTACCTTTAAGAAGTGGTGGTAAGGATATGTTGCCCATCAAAAATACTTCAAGAGGATGAAGCGTGAAGCTCGTCGACAGCAAAAGAGTGTGACAAACGCGCATGAAGAAACAACTGGCAACTGTCATATGGTTGATACCAAATCAGAAAGGGAAAAACCATAAGTTCCTACCTTCGGGAGCGATTCTGAGGATGAAATACCCCTCAGCCCTCTCTTCAAAGACTCCACCTCTGAAAAAGAAGAGGAGGAGAAGAACTGCAAGAATATTCAGCTGTGGAGCCGCACGCTGTCTGAAAAGAACCTTGAACCTACAAATAAGGGTTCGAGCAAAAAAGAAAAAGGGAAAGGAAAAATCCCTGAGAAAATTGCCCTTGACGGTGGAGTTGTCAAAGAGCTCGCACCCAGAGACCCGTTTAGGAGAAACAAGGTGGATTACAGCGTCCTGGAAAATCTAAGAAAAATGCCCTCACAACTAAGCATATTGGATGCTCTCCTCCTGTCCAAAGAGGCACGAGATTATCTGATCAAGGCATTACAAGATCTCGATCAGTTCCAAACATTCCTCGCAGAAGTGAAGATGAAGGACGAGCTGGCAGAGGTTCACACAGTTAACATTACATTCAGCGATGAAGATCTCCTCCCCGGGACGTACGAGCATAATTTCCAATTATACATTACCGGGTACTGCCATGATATCAAGATAGGAAAAATCCTTATCGACAACGGATCCTATGTCAACCTTCTCAATATGAAAGTGCTGAAGGAGATTTGCATGAACGTCCAGCACTTGGCTCGAAACAAAATTACCAGCTCCGAGTTTGACTCACAGTCGTCACGGACGCTCGGATCCGTAATATTGACGCTACGCTATTGGATGCTCGTCACTGACGTCAAATTTCATGTCATTGACGCCTAGACTTGCTATAATGCTCTGCTCGGCTGGCCTTGGTTACACGAATACAACGTCATCCCATCTACACAACATCAGTGTATGAAGTATTTCAAAGACGGTTTGGAATACACCGTTACAGGGGAGCTAAACCCGTTCTCAGTAAACGAAGTCCGGAAATATGAAGACGCAAAGTACTTCCTACCAGACTTCGAAGATACGGAAAGGTGTCATAAACCGAAGGATAAACAGAAGTCTGTCGCCACCATCCCAATCTTTGGGAGTGATACCGAGGAAGATGAAGAAATAGTCTACTTGGGGCAACCCCAAGACAACAAGCCCGGACCATCTACTCCCATTTTGGTTTTCGGCAGCGACTCTGAGGATGAGGACAATGCAGTGTTCTCCATTCGTCCGTCAGTACAAACCCTCGATGAAGAAGATCAGAGTCTGCAAATCACAATGGCACCACCTCGGCATTACAAGGAACTTGATGCGCTCGATACATACAGCGTACAGGAACTACAGACTTTCTACGTGCCTCCCAGGCGAAGAGATGAAAAAGGTGATCCTCTTTTATCAATCTACGGAGACCAGAGTAGAGAACGAAGTCTGGCACGGTGTCGATTTTGCACTCGACAGGCTTCAACCAATCCGTCCGCCAAGATTCTACGCGGATGATTGAAAAGGCTATTAGGATGCCAAGGAGTACCCCTCAAACAAACAGTTCGATAAGCCCAATTCTACAAAAAGATTTGGGATATCCCTGGGACCCAGCGAAAGATGCCCAACAGGAAGATGGAGACAACCGGGCTCGGATACGTTCGGTCTAGGAAATGGGAGCAGTTCTACAGCTGCCGCGTCATAAACAGCTCCAGAGAAGAGGAAAATGCTGCTGTGATGTTGAAACGGAGCGAAATCCCGCTCTAAGAACGTTAAGTCTATCTCTCGAAGAACAAATATACAAGCTAATAGAGGAGGCTTGTCAAAAGAGTCGAGACAACCACATCTGCAAAATGGCTATCTATGAAAAAGCCTGGAAGCAGCGCCTTAATCAGCAACCTGCGGAGAATGAAGACTACTATGCCATTTATCCCCAGCTCGCTATATGTCCTTGCAAAAAGGAAAAATCCCGAAATAAAGGCAAAAATAGGATAAAGAGCGTAAACAATGTTCGCAAACAACAAGGCAGATCTACGAAGCCGCGCTATCAAGAAAAACTTGATTGTAGCCCGTCCTTCAAAAAGAAGATGGGTCGGGAATACTCTTTCTCTCAAGACAAGACAAGAAAAATATTCAACCTTGTCATGAAGTACCAAATGATGATGCCCGAAGTCTCACCACCCCGAACAAATAAACGAGATCCATCACCCGGATTATTGCTCTTACCATCGAGCCATAGGTCATCCCCTTGAAAACAGCTTCACCTTCAAAGACTGTGTCGAAGACCAATATCAACAAGGCAGGTTCGCTTTATCCGACAGCTGGAGGGTAACCCCACTGCAAAAGCATGAGCCAAAGAGGACCTATACCGTGAGGATAGGACCAGCTCAACATCAAGGATGGAAGCGAACCCGTACCTGCCATGTGATAACACTCTCAAAGGAGGGAGGGCACGAGACTATAAATGACCCCTTCAAGTGCTTCGCAAATGAAGATGAGGACGAGGTGATATCAGAGTTTCTACCAGCACAAAAAGAGTTGGAAGACGGGATACACACTACGGTGGACAACCTAAGGAAAATTGACTTAGGGACAAAAAACGATCTGAGGACAACGTTCGTCAGTGAGCTGCTATCTAAAAAACAGGTAGCCACGTTAAAAGATGTGCTCATGCAGTATAAAGACTGTTTCGCATGGAACTACTCCTAGATGCCGAGTCTAGATCCAAAGGTAGCAGTACATAAATTGGCCATATCGCCGGACATAAATCCAGTCAAACTGGCGCTAAGAAGAATGCGGCTCGAACTTGAGATGAGTATAAATGCCGAGGTCAAGAAACTAATCGACTTCGGCTTCATCCAAGAAGTTCAATATCCCGACTGGATCGCTAATATCGTTCCGGTGATGAAGAAAAATGGGACGGTGCGTATCTACGTGGACTTTCAGGAGCTCAACAAAGCTTTCCCGAAGGATGACTTCCCGGTACCTGTTACGGAGTTGATGATCGATAACACATCTACCCATGAGGTCTTCTCCTTCATGGATGTGTCACGACCCGAAGGTACGGAACGTGACTGGCACTTAATTACAAAACGTCTAAGGGCGTAACGTAATTTAAGTAAACCAAAGCCCAGAAATCTAAATCATTTAAAGAAATAAAGTGAAGGAAAACTTATTTAAAGAAGCGATTTTAACCAAATAAGTCGCATTAAACATTTAAAAGCAACATCATATTTTCTCGAAAATTCCGGCTGAGTCTCCTTTGTAAATACTGGCCCCCAAACGGCTACAACACATGAAAATACATATAAATGATGAATAAGGCATCCCCAAGCGGAAGCTAGCTCTTCGCCAATAGCGGAATCACAACCACATGCAATATGTATATTAAAAGTGCACAATAAGTATCTGAAAGCAAGAAATAAGAAAATACCACGTCGGCTCAAGTGACTATTGACATCAATTACCACAAATACAAATCTCACGAGTCTCACCATCTAGTCCAATATACAAGGGTAGATGGAGTATACTAGATACAAAATAATATACATGATGGAATAACATATTCTCGCAACCCACCTACGAGCAATGCCGCAAGTCCAAGCAAAAGGAACAAAATGAGGAAGTGCGCCCGCCGCTACTGTGCTGACGGGTCGAACCTGCAAGATACTGTGGCACAACGGGAGTGAGTTGCCAACTTGTGAGTAGTAAATAATATCTAATAAGGCTATCGTAAGTATGCATGCCAATGCGTCACAACCCACGTATCGCAAAATAATACTATGTACTAGCATGAATGCAACATGAATGCATAATTAAACACGAAACCTGCACAAATTTGGTATGAGAAAATGTTTATTCTTATCTTAGAAAACCTCTGTGCAATAAACTGAAGTATCATCAATGAAATCAACAGAAAATCCGTGTCAAGTATCGACACAAAATATATATCCCAATATCTCAATGTCTCAATGTTTCAATATCTCAATGTCTCAATATCTCAATATCTCGGGTTTCGTCAGTCCAGATCGGCCCATATCATCAAATCTTACGACTACGTCGGTATCCTCCGGATATCCGCTGCGTCAAAAATAACCGGTCAGTAGTGCTTCCTTGCCGGGCTCAACGCCATCATCTATGACCCTCTTGCCTGGGGATACCGTACCGGGTCCACCATGCACCCGCAGACGGTCCCTCCCCCTACCTCGAATCCGGTGTATGATACCGCTCAAGAACCGAGAAAACCCATGGTGGACACCACACACATCATATCACAAGAAAACTGCAACTTACATTTTTAAAATGGTAATACGTTCTTAAATTCCTTGCGGTTTCTCCAAAATCCATAAATCTCATAAATACTGAAATTCTCGAGAAGAATCACAATATGTAAACATGTCGGTGATAATGGATGTCTATGATACGATAGTATATACCATGCGAAGTACGGCCAGAAATTATGCATAAATCATGATGCAATGAGGTATGTATATATGACTAACAATCATACGTTACAATCCTGATGAAATGACTATCCAGGTACTGGTTTACAGATCATATATGATGCAATTCACAGATACCGATTCTAAGCAAGTTATATAGTGTTCGTGACATAGCAATTACTAAAGGCGTGTGTGTTCACATGAATAGTGCGCGTGGCATGAACCAAAGGTAATGGTGCAAGTGTCCTATGAGATAATATCATATATATTCATGATGATGCAATACAACGAGATGAATAACTAGGAAATTACGCATATAATTACAAGCACTACTAGTAATCCTAACTATCGGGCGCCTTGTGCCATCCAAACGATTCCTCCATAGATGTGTACATCTACTCACCGGGACGCCTCGGCTAATCTGATCCGATCTTAGCCTGCCATTTCCGCGCCACATCCGACGCCTCGGCATCCAATCCTAGAAAGTACACAAGGAAATAGAGAATAAATATATAAATAGTCGCAGACACAAACAATACAAGTCAAATACGCACACTAACTGGACGCGCACGCACTTGGTGCACAAAAACGCGCTCGGGACAACGCCATAAACCACAACTAGGGTTGCTATACATGACAAACTCCAAACCTAAAACCCAATCATACCAATCGTGCATTCACAACACACTAAATATTATAAGAAATAGGTAGTAAACCATCAAAACCTTAAACTTAATTCAAATCGATTTATTCCACAAACCTAGCAAGCAACCATTAACCGTTTTAGTACATAGATGGTTTAACAAAACTAGTGCCCACAATGTTCACACAATAGCTTAATTAAGCCACACAAACCTTTACTAAAATTTTAATCTCACCCATTTTAGATTAATGAAAAAGTTAGTTTGCAAAAGTGCTTAATTAGGAAAATTTAAAAGTAACAATTAGTAAATTAACAATTAGATTAAATTTTGCATGCCTTAAAATATTAAACTACACCTTGTAACCATAATCATGTGGTAAAAATCCTAACTTGGATCCAAACCCTTTTCTTTACAAACTAATTCTTACAATTAGAACCACATTTAAACTTAATTAAATTAGATTAAAATAATTATCCAACAAATCAACCATAGGGTTAAGATTTATACCTCAAAGATTTAAGAATCCAACTTGCAAACTTAGCCTCCCAATTTGCTTCCTTGCTCCAAGATCCATGCTAGATTGGCTAAGTAATAATGGGTAAGGATTTAATTAGGAATTAGTGAGGTTTTATATTGATTTTTGAGGCAAAAATGGAGAATGTTTTGAAGAGAAAAGAGGTGATGAAATGGGGGGAGTTGCTGGATGAGGCTCGGCTGCACTTGGGGAGAGGGGAGAGAGAGGATGTGGGTGTGGGTGTGCAAGTCAAGAAACCCATACCCAATATAATATGCACCTTACCTCCATTATTCTATTCTTTTCTCAACATTATCTTTTATTTTTCATTTCCCTTTTACCTTTGTACAAAATTCTAGAGCCATGTTACAAATAAATATTTAGCGTGTCATGGTGCACTAAACTTGTATTAACCCATTCTCATTTGTAATTATCACTAAATAAATGTATAAGTGAAAACTTGAAATAATATTTAAAATAATTAATTAGGAAAAATATTTAAGTAAACTAGAAATTTACAAGTGACCAATTAAATACCAAATACTAGCAATTACATAGCTAGAACAGATATATTTAAGTCTATGTTGAAAAAATAATTATAATTAAATTTTACAGAAAACACAAGTTATATTACCGTTTATCGGACAATTAACTAAAACGATTTTTAAAACGTTACAGGATGGATCTTCAGGATACAACCAAATAAAAATACATCCTGAAGACCAAAAACATACCGCCTTCCGAACTCCGCTGGGCATATTCTGCTATAAGGTGATACCTTTCGGTTTAAAGAACGCTGGCGCTGGTTACCAGAGGGCCACGACGAAGATCTTCGATGACCTCATCCATGAGATTGTCGAATACTATATCGACGACCTTGTGGTGAAGAGCAAGTCTTACGAGGAAGATTGGGAACATCTAAACATAGTGTTCCAACATCTTCGGAAGTATAATCTGAAGATGAATTCTCTAAAATGCGCGTTTGGAGTCTTCTCAGGTAAATTCCCAGGATTCATCATACAACACTGGGGTATCGAAATCGATCCCTCAAAGATCAAAACGATTACGGAAATGCCCACGCCAAGGACCCTCAAACAGTTGCAATTTCTTCAAGGAAAGCTCGCATATATCCAGCGGTTCATAGCCAATCTCCCCGGAAAATGCCGTCCCTACAGTCATTTGATGAAGAAGGGGACCCTGTTCGTCTGGGATCAAAAGTGCCAAAATGCACTAGACGAAATCAAGCAACACCTGCATAATCCGCTGGTATTGACCGCTCCGGTTAAGGGAAAACCCCTTATCCTGTATACTACAGCCCTTGAAGGTTCACTAGGCGCGCTATGGGTTCAAGAGAACGATCAGGGAAAGGAAAGAACTTTGTACTATTTGAGTCGAGTTCTCCTGGGGGCAGAAAACAACTACTCCCCCACCGAAAAGTATTACCTGCACTGATCTTTGCGATAACAAAGCTCAGACATTACGCTTTAGCACATGAGGTCCATCTCATATCAAAGGTGGATCCTCTCAAATATATGATGTCAAAGGCCATACTGATAGGAAGGCTTGCCAAATAAGCCCTCCTCTTGATGGAGTTCTCGATAACGTATTGCCCCCTTAAAGCAGTAAAAAGCTAGGCCATTGCTGACTTTCTCGCAGAGCATCCGATACCATCCGACTCCCCCTTAAATTGCGAGTTGCCAGATATACATGTGTTCGACGCAATTGAAAGAGAGAAAGAAGAAAATGATTCCCAATGGGAACTCTATTTCGATGGACTATCTTCCATAAAGCAGCGAAAGCAGAATACCCCCATAATCAAAGCCGGGGTGGCCTTATCTTCATGACCCCGCAAGGAGGGATATTGCGTTACACCCTTTCCTTAACGGAGCCGAGGACTGATAACGAAGCTGGATATGAATCTTTGATAGCTGGTCTCGAGATCACTGTCGACATGGGAGTCAAAGACCTCCTCATATATGGAAACTCCCAGCTGATTGTTAGCCAAGTAAATGGCGACTATCAGACGTGCAAGCCAGTGATGATAAAGTACGGCGAAAGAGTGCAGCAACTGCTGACACAAATCCCCTCCTACATCCTGGAGAGTATACAGCATGCGGAAAACAGCAAGCTGGATGCATTCCCCAAATTGGCTAAGGAATTAGCCGACGAAAACCTCGATGACGTAAAGATCATCGTGCAAAGTCGCAGGATCCTCGCGCCAACAGAAATATCTTCGGGAGACTTAACAGAGCCATCCGAAGGAAAAGAAACGACCAAACAAGTGACCCTTCAAATAAGGGACGAAGAAAAGGTCAACGACTGGAGGGAGATCTTCATAGACTACTTCAAATCCCAACGAACGCCCAAAAATGCATTGTCTAGACATCAACTCATAAAACGAGCTCTGTCCTTCGCATTCGTCAATGATACTCTATATAAGAGATCATCCGACCGTCTATGGCTAAGATGCATGGGGCCAGAGGAAGCAAAGAAAGTCGTCTAAGAAACTTACGACGGACTCTGCGGTTCTCACCAAACTGGGCCAAAAATGAAGTTAAATATCAAAAGAATGGGTTATTATTGGCCCGTGATGATTCAGGACTGCCTCGAATATGCGAAGCAGTGTCACTCGTGACAAATTCATGGGGACATCATCCACCAACATCCAAATCCTCTGCACCCAACAGTAGCTAGCTGGCCGTTCGAAATGTGGGGAGCCGATATAATCGGCCCCATTGAACCAGTATCGTCCAAAGGACATCGGTTCATACTGGCAACGATCGATTACTTTTCTAAGTGGACAGAAGCAGTACCACTAAGGGAGGTGAAGATGGAGAATATCCTCCATTTCTTCAGAACCCATGTCATCTATCGGTTCGGCACTCCACAACGAATTATCTTGGATAATGGGCTGGCCTACAGGAGCCATAAAATCACCCGTTTCGCACAACAGCATAAAATAAATTGGAGATACTCTTCATTCTATAATCCTCATGCCAACGGTCTAGTTGAAGCTTTCACCAAGACCTGGACGAAGATTATAAAGAAAACGGTGTCTAGAAACAAAAGAGACTGGCACGAAAGGCTGCATGAAGCTCTATGGGCGTACCGAACAACGTTCAAAACGGCTACGAATACAACACCATACG
Source organism: Agapanthus africanus (assembly GCA_030015575.1). NCBI lineage: Eukaryota > Viridiplantae > Streptophyta > Magnoliopsida > Asparagales > Amaryllidaceae > Agapanthus > Agapanthus africanus. The sequence continues at coordinate 832,859,567 of JASDDO010000024.1, read as the reverse complement.
CGTTGGTATTTGGCACGGAAGCAGTGCTTCCCCTGGAAATAGAACTCTCTTCTCTACGAGTAGCGGTTCGATATGAGTTGACAGATGGAAAAATGCTCATCTTTGGCTTGAGGAGCTCGATACCCTTGATGAAACTCGCCTTAAAGCACGGAAAAACCTGGAGGCTTATAAGGTAAGGATGACACGGTCATTCGAAAGACTGACTAGGCCGAGAACATTCCGCCAAGGCGAACTCGTGCTAGTCGTCAAAAGATCAATGATCCCTAATCGTGCAAAACGGGGGAAGTTCGAGCCAAACTATGAAGACTCATATATCATAAACGAAGTCTATCAAGATGGAGCCTACCTGCTCATGGATATGCATGGCGAAAGACCCTTCCGGCTAATAAATGGCCGATTCGTCAAAAAATACTACGCCTAATGAGTCACGACTTAGATCAATGATAGATGCCGACGCTTATGTCCGCTCGTTATCTTCCTGAGTAAAAAACTCTGAGAGTACTAAGCGAAGAAACCCTGTCGCCTCAAACATGGCGATGATGGACCGAGATGTCCTTAAACTAGAAATTTGCCTCAAATATGGCAGTACGGACCGAGAAGTCCCTAAATTAACAACAGACCGATATGTCCTTAAACTAAAACTTCGCCTCAAAATGGTGACAACGGACCGAGAAGTCTCTAAACTAACAACGGACAGAGATGTCCTTAAACTAAAATCTTGCCTCAAAAATGGTGACAACGGACAGAGAAGTCCCTAAACTAACAACAGACCGAAATGTCCTTAAACTAAAACCTCGCCTCGAAAATGGCGACAATGGACCGAAATGTCCCTAAACTAAAAAAGGACTGAGATATCCCTAAACTAGAACTTCGCCTCAAATATGGCGACATCGGACCGAAATGTTCCTAAACTAAGATTTCACCTCAAACAAGGCGATATAGAACCAAAGCGTCCTTAAACATGCACATCGGCCCAAAATACAACAATACACTCCCTTGAGATCTAGATTACAATCAAAGTCTCAATGGCGAGGGTTGCAACTCAAGTCCCACTGGCAACACAGTTACTCCAGCGATGAAGCCATTCCCAAGTCCCACTGGCAAACAAATGGGTCACCTGCGGTGAGACTACTTTCGGGAGTTTTATCGTTCGCAAAAAAAGGTATATCCACAAGCGAAATGGGCACGGATGAAAACCCGAAAGGGCACCGTGAGTAAAAACAGTAGGACTACTGGCGAGCTTGTGAAAACCCAGAAGGGCGCAATCTCGTTAAAAAAATGTATGTCCATAAACAAAATGGGCACGGATGAAAAGCCGAAAGGGCACTGTGAGTAAAAACAGCAGGACTACCGGTGAGCTTGTGAAAACCTGGAAGGACGCAATCTCGTAAAAAAACATATATATATATAAGAAAAAAATATACACTTACGGAATCCTCACGACTCGTAAAGAGAATTCCTTTTATGAGACCCTCACGGCTCGTAGGATTCAAAAAAAGCCTTAAGCAAAACGGATCTAAACATGTTCTTAAGCCGTCATATTCCCCAGAAGTTGCCCAACAGGCGGTCCAATAATAACCCTGGTATACAATCCACGGGCACGAATAAATATTCCCCATCAAGTTCCTCCAATGGAGAGAAATGTCCCCATGTGGTAAACGACACTTGTAACTTCTCTCGACTTATAAGGAGAAAATACTCTTATAAGATCTTTACGACTTATAAGAGAATACAAACTTAGGAATCCCCACAATTTCTAAGGAGAAAATATACCTATGAGATTCTCATGACCCGTAAGGAGAAATAACCTTATGAGACCCTTACGGCTCATAAAGTCAAAAAGTCTTAGCCGACAGAATCCTAACCCCGTTTACTAAGCCATCTTTGTTCAAATCGACAAAAGCAAATGATGATTCTCTCCTGGAAACATTCCAGTTGTAGCGATGCTGATGCCTAAACAGGTGTCAAACTCCAAGTCCTTTCAAAGCAAATGATGATTCGCTCCTGGCAATATTCCAGTCGTAGCGATACTAATGCAAAGGTTGGTATCAGTTTTCAAACTCGCAATAAAAACAACAGCGAGTAGCAAAAAAATGCATATGAAATAGCCGAAATGATGGGGCAACTCGCAATAAAAATCAGCGAGCAAAAAATATGCATATAAAAGCAGCTTAAATATTTGGGCAACTTGCAATAAAAAGCAACGAGTAAAAAATATTAAAGAATAGCCGAAATGATTGGGCACCGCTGATAAAAAGTCGAAATGATTGGGCAATCGCGACTTTCGCAATATGAAAAGCTGAAAAAATAGAGCATCGCGGCAACAAAAATATATATATAATTTCCTCTGCCCTGCAAGTAAGTCTATATTGGCTCTTATATACGATCCATGGGCACATACGAAAGAAAGGGAACAATATTTTCTCACCAGGCTCTGTCAAAGGAAGAGCCAGATCTTGATGGTTCGGATACAGCCTAGAGATCAACCTGACGTTCTTTTTCGATGCAGACGCAACGTCAACAAACAAAAGTAGAGTGATGGCAAAAAAATCCTAGCTCCAGCTCGACGTGCTCCCCATTTCAGCAGGATGCGGATGCAACAATCAAATAAATATGAAGTGACGGCAAAATCTTAATTTCAGATCTTAATGGCAACATCTAAAGCTTAGAGATCACCCCGACGTTCTCCTCATACCGGCAAGGTGCAAACACGATGTCAACAAAGACCCAAGGGTCAAATAGAATTGGAGTCACGGCAAAATCCTAGCTCAAAGTCTTGACGGTTCATATACAACATAGAGACTATCCCGGCGTTCCTTCTCACTCTAGCAGGATGTAGACGCAACATCAACAAAAGACCCAAGGGTCGAAACAAAAATGGAGCAATGGAATATTCCGGGCTTCGGACTTCCACTGCGATACATACAGCATAAGGGTCATACAGATGTCTATCCTATTTCAGCAAAGAAACGACACAGCATCGTTAGAACAAAAATGAAGTGACGGCATATTCCCAGCTTCGGGTCTTAACGACAACTCATATAAAGCCTAAAAGACTATCGGAGATCATCCCACACCAGTGCGAAGTGGTTATGACTCATCGGAGCTCCAAACTGAGCCTAACCTCAAGTAAAAAACGTCATCGAAAATTCCAAACCTTTGCTCTTCCGAAGGTAATATAGCCTAAAGAGATTACTTGAAGACGTCTTATCCAGACCCCGAAGGGATCAGAGACATGACAGTCGCGGGGCTACTCGAATAACAGCTTAAGGACTGCATATCGAGGAATACATTAGCTAACGCGACAGTACCACGGACTAAAGCTCTAGTACCTCAAACCTAACGGACCTGCATCGTAAAGAATGAGGGTTATCTACATACAATGTTAGGACAAGTTTGCCTGTAAACCAAAAGGAGGCAAACCAAATAAACTCCGAAATGAGTATATAAACTAGAAACTCCGAAATGAGTGAATAAACTACAGGCTCCGAAACGAGTGAATAAACTACAGGCTCCGAAACGAGTGCATAAACTAGAGACTCCGAAACAAGTGAATAAACTAGAGACTTCGAGACGAATGAACAAACTACAAACTCCGAAACAAGTAAGTAAACTAATGGGCGCTAAAATTAAACATCAGACACAGAGGAGCGCATGCAAAAAGGGGAGAATTCTTTATTCGTAAATCAAAATGGTGTAAATTTATGTAAAGAAAAGTAGGAAATACAATTCTCGCCGTTAAGAAGGTAGGAATTTCAATAAACTAGCAACCCGCTCACTCTCTTCCTACAGTGCCTCCCCGCACACCACTATGGAAGCCAATATCACTTCAACTTGAGCCCGTTGTTGCAAGCACGATGAAAGCTTTTCAGCGATTTCATGTTTAGCCACTTCGCAATCTCTCATGCCTCGCTCGGTAAACTTGAGGTTCTGCCTCAGCGCCATTCCTTTAGACAAGCATTGCTGAAGACTTTCAAACATAACCTGCAGCTACGTGGCATTCGCTTCGACTTGGGCGCGTAATTGGCTGGATTCGCCAGAAGCTGTCTCATGCTCCTTTCGCTTCAGAGCCAACTTTTGCTCAAAATATTTAATGGAAGCGGCACTTAGTTCGATCCATGCGATCCGTTGAGCTTTCGAAGTTAACGCTTCAGGAGCAAGATGTTTGCACTCAATCTCATGGAGACAAGCTTCAATCCGCCTACAATAGTCAACCCAAATGCCGACGAAGTCTTTATTGTGGAAATTCACAAGCGTCGCAAGCATAGGGTTGACCTCGTCAGCAAAATCCGCAGCAGAGGTGGGGGCTTCAACTTTAAGATCTTCGATGAACTCACTTAGCATCTGCCTGCTATTCGCCGCACCCGTGGAAGATTGGTGCTTAGCAAAGGGCCATGTAGGCATGAAAACGCGAGACTCAAAAGGAACCAAAGCCGGTACAACTGCTGCAAAATAAAGCACACATAAAGAAGGGTTAGATTTCAGCATAAAGAAAACCAATAAAGAAGAATAATGACGAACGAAATCTACCATACCAATGGTCGAAAGTGGCAAGTCAGGAAGCACAGGAGGCTCGACTAGTCCTTTGTTCTCCTTTTCGAGCCATAATACTACGGTCAATACGAGGAAAGCTCAGCAATAGAAAGTTTACTCGCGGAAAAATGAAATAGAAGGTGAGGAATACACTAACCAACGCTTGAAGGATGAGCAAATTTCGATTGGAAGGCGAAGTGCGAGCTTAATATCTAGTATAAGTAATCAAAAAGCACTCCTGCAGGATTGCAATAATATATGGTAAATTGATCCAAGAAAGAGAATGTCTGCACTGAAACAAAGAAACGAGAGATCTTTACCTTCTGTCATTAAACCCGGGAGAACTCGGGGGGATACAAAAGAGAGGGGTAGAACCGTGACAATTATGGAAATGGCTGGTAGTAATTCTTCAGTCAGGACAGCATCGGGGTTTACCACGCCTGTACTCAGAATAAAGGAGATATCATTAGAGATGCCTAGCAAGATTAAAAACTCAAAAGTAACAACTCGAGGAATACCTGACGGGGAAGGAACCAAGACAGTGTCCGAAGCGTCACCAGCTGTGACGGCTTCCTCAATATCCACCGGGAAGGTGGATTCAGCATCCACACTCTCATCACCTGAATCGATAAGGTCCATCGTAATGCTTTCATCACCCGCCGATATCAAGGATCTACAGGGAGAAGAAGCGGCAATCGGAACAGTCCCAGATTCCAAAGGAAGGTTTGCCACTTTAGGCTCTTTAACCGCCGGTACTTCACCGGCCACGTCACTATCTAAACCTGTCCCTGTTAAAAAAATGTGTGTTATGATTTAAGAAAAAGGCTGTTACTAGGTTTTAATATGGAACCGTGTGTTGTTATACCTTGAAGTAACCGTTGGGCCTCTTCCCGAGCCGCACGCACAACCTGTCTATGAGCGGTGGACAGGGCAGAAGGAACATCCGCCATAGGAACGTCAGAAGGTCGAGCATCACTCGAACCCGTGCCCGCGGCCAAAATATCCTGACGCTCCCTTGCTGCGTGCTTTTTACGCTTCTTCTCAGCCTGGGCTATATGAACCGATCTTCTCAAAGCCTCTTACATGGGGACATCATCGTCCAAATCAGGCTCGGCCTCCGGATCTGCTGCGACATCCATCATCGGCTGCTTTAGAGACGCCTCTCGTGATGCCTCTGGGTGGACTCAACCGTAGCCGGTGGCTTTAAAGGCTCCTCCGCACTGTCGCCTGAGGACGGCATGGTATTTGGAACAGTAGGAGTAGCAGTGGTTCCTATAATAAAAGAGGGAGAGAGTCAGGTACGGATGAAATAAATTATATATGTAAATGTGTCACGAATCATACCGAGGCCCATGGAAGCGCGGAGCTCTCCTCCTCTTCAAATGTCTTGAGAGACGCCGAAAGAGCCTCTTCAATGGAGATTCCGGTTAAAAGAAGAGCGTCAATGAAGTGTAATAAAAAATGTGTATGCAGAAAAATTGAATGAAATATACCGGACGCCGCGAGAGAAGCTAATGTTGCTTGCTCACGAGACAGTCTTTCAGAAGCTCCAATGGCAGCCTGAAGATCAGTAGCAGCGGGAGCTTCGAACAAATCATCGTTGGTGCCATACTCAAACAAACCTTTGCTATAAGAAGCATGAGGTTCCTGATCGAATATGACGTCAGCTGAGAATAAGGATTTCTTCTTCTTCTGTGAACTAGCACCAACAGCCGATGATAAGAGTTTTCGCTTAACAGGCTTTTTCGGATGGTGGGTCCCGATCTCCGAACAAATGCCCGATTCCGGAAGCACCATGGTTACTGCAGTCGCGGGAACATCTGGTCGAAGCTTATCTAGAAAAGCTCGCGGGATTACAACCGTGGCGATCTCTCTCAAAGAATGGAGCACAACCGCCCATCGCATCAATAGGATTGCTGGATTACTGGCTGGGACAGCATCCTTGTGATCAAGCACCAGCCGTCTCTCCTCTCTGATGACAGCGCTTGTCGCATGTTGGTACCAAGCAACATAAGCATTCGAGGCCTTTGGAATATAACTCGCCTCGCTGACGAGGAAGTGGGACACCGTATTCAGACGCATGAAATGACGCGTCGCGTTGCGAACACCCTCCTCGGTAGTAATTGGATCAACAATGAACGCCTCGAGGGGAACGCCTTGGTTGTAACCCGATTGCTGGGGAAAATGGTGCGGGTTATATCTCATAAACATGGCCGATGCGTTCTGTCTAAATACCACAAAACCTGGCCTAACAGAGAACAAATGGACGATCTCCCGGGCCCTCAACACAGAAGCTCCGTCCTTGAAAACATCGTGCAAAGGTTGGATCACTTTGGAAGATTCTTTACCGATGGTCAGGACTTTATCGACAAAGGTTATGTTGTCCCCAACCATGCGCGGGCGCAGAAGCACTCACCGAGCCTCCTGCTGTGTTGGGTCTGGAGCAGAAGCATCAACCAGGTACATGACCCGAGGAAAATTGTATCCTTCGTAAAATCTGGGTCATTTATGCACACTAAAAGCACCCAGCATGTGCATCTCAATCCACGAGGTAAAGTAGTGCAATGGGAGACTTACGGGCTTCACGCCCGGCTGAGTGGTGTTAGCTACTAGACTCAGGCCATGATATAAATGAGCCAGTCCATCAACTCCAATAGCCATGCGCGTTCCCGTAGCGATGCGATGAGCTGGATAAAAGACAGATGGTCTCATATAGTGGGGGTGCATCGGAAGTGCAAACCAACTCATCTACAAGCCAATAAACCCTACGAAGAACGTCTCCTCGTCAATGTCCGGAGCGGTAACTGATCGCACGCTTTTGGCGTGTCGGATGTTCAAAGTTCTAAAGTTATTACCGCGATCAGGACGGTGTCGCTTTGCAGCTAGCCGGTTGAGCACGGGTCGATCCACAGGGAGATGGTTGTATGTCCGTTCGAGTTTTAGACGAGTCAATAAAGAATTTGTATGTGTTTGTTCAAACTAAGCTATGTGTTTTATATGCAAGTATGAAGTTGTTAAGAAAAAGATACGAAATTGTAAGCTAAAGAAATCCGTACTCAAAACCTTTGAGCCGAGTCTTGACCAATTGAAGCTAGAGCAATCGGCAACAACGTGGATTAAGGGATTTAAGCACGGTATTCGTGGAATCCGGCTTATTTACCCTTGTCCTTCCGTTCTTGTCTCTTGCTTTCGAAACCGGCCAAACCGAACGCAACCGGTCGGGGTTAGGAATCACCGTTACCTTTGTAGGGTAGGGTGCCTAACGGAGCGCTTGCGTAACGTTTGGGCGGAGTTCAATGGAAAATAACGGGAAAAGGAAATGAGCAAAGAAACATTAACTTACAATACCGTATTTATTTCTTAACAACGATAATTACAATCATTCACAAAAAGAACCAAAAAGAGAGAACAAAAAGAACAAAGAAAAGAAAAGATTACAAGTAAGTAAGGACATGGAATATAAAGTGCAAATAAGTAAAGCAAGATAATAAAAAGCAAGCAATAAATAAGCAATAAAAAGAACTAGAAACTAGAACTCAAGACAAGTATGGGATCAATAGCCAACCCTTAAACTTGCAAGCTCAATCAAGAGGTTGTAAGATCAAGAGAAGGATAGAGAACGCATGTGAAATGAAGCGCTAATTCCATAAGAAAAATACGACCCTTGAGATCAATAACTAACCCTTAACCTTTCAAGCTCAATGAAGAGGTTGAAAGATCAAGAGGAAGCAAAAATCTCAAGGGGAAGTTAAGCAAAAGAGAATGATATAAAAACCCTCATCTTCATTAACATCCACTCAATGCTCTCACTACATTTCCATGGAGGAAGAATGAAGAAGAAGAAGAAGAACTACACTAAAAAGGAACAAAGAATGAACACCAAATTGGACCCTTGGCTTAGCTCAGTTCTGGAGTATTTATAGGCTGCTTACAGAAACCCTAGGGCAAGAATATGGCATAAAATGAAGTACCCAAACTGCCCCTGAAACACGACCCCCTGCCGACACTATACGGCCGCGGTTCCGCGGCCTAAGCATGCTTAGGCCGCGGTTCCGCGGCCATAGTAGGGAATTGGGCAGTGGGTTTTTGTGGGGATTCCTGGTTTTCTGTTGTCTGCTGTGTGGTATATGACTTTTCTCATAAACTCTTAACAATTATTCCAGAATTTTAGTAGAACAAAAAGGTGATGTGATGTGGATCTTTTGCCATGATTTCCTCGAGCTCCGCATAGATTTCTTGGATCTTGTGTTGCCATTGAGCCTTGTGCATGACATGACAATCTATTTGCCATTTTGTCCCTTAACTGGTATGTGGCAACACACGGATAGAGAGCGAAGACCGTGTTTTATCTGTTGTTGGCAGTAATCCGGAATTTGTCGTACTTTTCCATGGATTTCACTGTTTAGAGTTGAGAACCAGTATTCTGCAAATATGTAGCAAACACTGATTAAAAGCACCTGCCTATAAATAAACGAGCGTAAGAATGGGCGGTATAAAATGCAATATTCTGGTATGAACAGTAATCTCTGCAAAGGGGACGACTGGAGTATCCGGAATAAAGAATTTCTTTAAATCTGCCTCCGCAGACAGCAGTTTGTCCAAACCAAATCCGAACGGGTCGTCGAGTTCGGCAAACTTCGTAGCTTATTTAAACAAAACCTCCGGACGAAGGAAGCAGGCGATGAAATCTGTAAAACTAACTCCGTGCCCACTAGACTCCAGGAATAGGCCCTCATACATGTTCAACACCTTGATCAAGCTTGGAAACTGGTGTTGAACGGCATTCTCCGAGTTAAGAGCCACACGGATTTGGCAGCAAAGATGTACTCGTCAGGGGGAATTATCTCCTCATAATGTTCCCGTCTAACGGGTAATCCAGATATCTCCGCGAATTCCACCAACGAGATTGAGACCTCCCGATCCGATAAGAGAAATGTGTGAGTCAGGATGTTCCATTGTTTCAGAAAAGATTTGACCCACCACACATTGGGAGTGTGGTAGTGAAATAGGGATGCATAGATTACAGGATATAGCCCGGTCTTTAGTAGCAATGACTTCTTGACCGATAGGATATATACGGCCCACTGCAGATAGCCAGCTGAATGATGGGGAGTCATTCCTATCATGTACACTTTCTCCCAAGGACGCGATTCTCCTTGGCATATGCGACGCTCTAAAATGTCTAAGGCCATCGGCAGCTGCACTGGTATTGATACCATAGAAGGTTGGAGACGACCTTCCGAGGTCCAGTTGACCTCTTCCACTACGTAAGCGGCCTGCGGAGGGTCAGCGCAATGGATCGATGGGATCGGTTCTGACGGCGCTGCGCAAGTAAAGCTGCACTGACCCCGGATAATGTGATTGTACCACGACCCCCACAGATGAAGAGACTTTTCCATGGATCATAATCCCGAATGAGTGCAAAGAATTCCCGATATGTAGGCGCATCAGCGAAAACACTCTCCAAGCGAACGTAGGGGAAGAAGGAATCAGAAGCCATAGCACCTGAAAAGTAAAACCTGCAGAGGGTTAGTTATTAATGCAATGAAATCAACTACAATTAAAAGCCTTAGGGTTTTCAGTTCATCCAAATTTGTACTACATTCTGGGATATTAAAGTCACTACAGTCCAAGGAAAAGGGGACAATGGGCCCCACAAAATCAAGGTAATGCCCCATCAATGATGAGAAAGGCACTCATTGTAAGAATCCTAAAGGATTCTCATTTAATGAGAAATCTCATTGAACTATGGAGTTAAACTCTCTTGAAAAATGTGTTCTACAACAGATTTCAAATCTGCATAAAAGAACTCTAAAAAGAAAATAAGAAAAAGAATAAAAATTCCCAAAAGAACTTCTTAAAAAAGAAATTTTCTCAAAGTTAAGCTTTGTAGAAAAATCCGAAATTAAATTCCTCTGATAATGGGATAAAATCCCAGAAATCCGCTCAGGAAATGGAATTAAATTCCAAACAACCTTCAAAGATCAAAGTCAGTAATAAGGTAAAACCCTAAGATCTCCGAGACCCATGGTCTACCTAATCAAAGTTTTTAGATCTCTAAGAGGTCGTTCCAAGAGAAGAACAAAGCTCTAATGGATTAAAAACCGAAAACAAGAAAAGATTCTTTGAAGAGTTTCTTTAAGAGTTAATCATGGTCATGATTCTTACCAAATTTTTGACAGAGTTTAACTCTAAGAGAAGTTTCTTTGGACAGAGAGCTAAGTTCTGAAAAGAGAATTAAATTCTTAAGAAAGAAGAAGGATTATGAAATGACAGTCATCTCAAGGGCCAAAGGCCCTATTTATAAGACATGAAAGAACGGTTCAACTCCTCAGGAGATCGAACGGTAGAAAAGGTGACACAGTTGCACCCACGCGTAAGCAACGGTGAGGGGCATTTGTTCCCCAATATTTAACCAGATAAAAGAGCAAAGCTCTGTTTGAATTAAATGAGGCAGCGCCTCACGTGCTCTCCACGAGGGCGCCAACGCCAGGATTAAATCATATGGTGGCGCCGCACGTGCTCCTCACGCGGGCGCCAATGTGCAAAGTACCAAAGAATCTATTAAATAAGAGTTAAACTCTTAAATGGCACCGCACGTGCTCCTTACACGGGCGCCAATGTGCAAAGTACCAAAAAATCTATTAAATAAGAGTTAAACTCTTAAATGGCGCCGCACGTGCTCCTCACGCAGGCGCCAATGTGCAAAGCAACAAAGAATCTATTAAATAAGAGTTAAACTCTTAATTGGCACCACACGTGCTCCTCACGTGGACGCCAATGTGCAAAGCACAGGAATAACCATCTTTAGAATTAAAGTCTTAAATGGCGCCCATGTGTACAATACGTGAGCGCCGGCGCCCAAGTAAAATTAAATTCTACTCTCTGTTAAACAGAGCCGTCAGATCAAAGATCCAACGGGGATGATAAATCATCAAAATACAGAATTAAATTATGTTGGGAGAAAACATTGCCCAAATCTTTCTAAAATAAGGAAGATACTCTCGATTGGATCAAAGGTCCAATGGTTCTAAAATAAGGAAGATACTCTCGATTGGATCAAAGGTCCAATGGTAGAATAAAATTCTATTTTTGGAATATATATTCCCTCAATTTTTCTAAATAAGAAAGATTGCTCTCTGTAAAATAGATAACCCTTGGATTAAAAATCCAATGGTGATTAAAAAATCACCATCTTACAGAATAAACACCGTATAGGGAAAATATTTCTCCAATTTCGTTAAAAACCAAAAATCATATTCTGTAAAAACAGAAGTACTTGGATCAAAAATCCAATGGTGGGTAAAATTTCCCAGATTGATTTTGAGACCAATTAAATCAATTGGAATCACTTAATGAGAGATTTTCTCAAAACTAATCAACAATTTGCCTTACCTATATAAAGGACCTGAGACTTCAAGTTTCAGGGACAGATAGAAGAGGAGAGATATAAGGACGCACAAAGAGGGAGACAGGGAGGAAAAAAGAAGGAGAGACATACAGAGACCACAGAAAGATTCAAAAGCAACAGAGAATTCAATTCTCGAGAAAGAAGACTTTCCTCCTCCTAAAAACCCTACGTAAAAAAAAGAAAAGATCAAAACATCTCCTTTACCTAACATATCTAAGGGTTTAACCTTTCTCAAAGAACTTAGTTCTTTCTCTGGATCTGAGATCCACAAGATAAGTCTCCTACAAGTTAAGAATTTAATTCTCATCGGGAAGATTTTGTTCTTGAGAATCAAAGATTCAGAGAAGAAGAAGGTTGAACATGAAGAACATGGGGTCCATAATACTCCAGGAACTTAGTTCCTTCAAATTGAGTACTTTGTTCTTTAAAAACTCAACATAAAATGCTCAAATATAGTGATTTTAGCGAGCGTTAATAGTCAAAGCACCATTGATAAAGGTTTAAGCTCTCTGAAAATATTAACAGAGATTTAATCTCTAAAATTGATAAAAGGAAAAAGACTAGCACCTCACGTGCTTCCCATGTGGGCGCCCCTTTTAACAGCGCCTCACGTGAAAGACACACGGGCGCCTAAAACAGAAGGCCAGTGCCGCACGTGCTCGTCATGTGGGCGCTGAACAAAGGTGCATAGCACTCTGCAAACAGCCAAAAGGGCTAAGTGCTCAGCGCTCATTGGGCGGCGCCCATGACTGAATGCTTCACATGTCATATATATGAGCGTCAGAGGTCAAATAAATGCTTAGCAATTCGGCATGAAAGGAAAGGGGCTGAACAAATAGAGCCCAAATAAGTGCCTAGCACTTTTAAAATAAAATAAAAGACTAAAAAGACCAAGCCCCCAAATTTTCTAGGTCTATGAAGTCTTTCCTGCAGCCGAGCCCAAATGCTCTATTATTGGATATGAAATAAAAATGATCCTCAAAATCTTTGCTAAGTTGATTTTAGACTCAAATTGGACTAACGTATCCTTAGTCAAAAACAAATTGAGCCCCTCATATATATTTAGGTTGATCTTAATCTCAAACGAGATTAACGGTCCTTAAATAAAACCAAGCCCAAAACTAAAAATATACGGATTTAGACTAATCCACGCCTTACGGGCGACTACATAAACTAGTCTCCGTATACAATCCACGGGCAACCAAAACAAACAAAATCACACACGATACGAAGTGAACTTCCGGAGCAGGAGAAAGTGGTTATCGTAATGCGGTTGAAAGTGTTTGTTACCACCACCTGGGTTTTACTAGCATCAAGCATGCCATTTTAAAAAAATTTGGGGTGATAATTAACACTAACCAAGATCTTAAACTAGAGGATTAGGGTTTAAACATGATATAAAGAAAATTATACTAAGAGAAAGGAGGCTACAACCTTTGTAGACTGTGTCCTTCTCTTCAAAAGCTCCGGATTGTAGTCCATGCGACTCCACTAGGCTCCACTTGAAGCTTGAACGAACTTGCTTCAATGACCTTCGTGCTGAAGATGATCCACCCGAAGTCCGCCAATCCAAGCTACCTCTTCACTAAACTCTTTAGTGAAGGAAACACACTACACCAAAATGCTAATCTATTGTAGGATGGTGAAGTAGGGGTGTTGCTTACTCACTAGGGTTCTCACAAGCTCAAGATTTCACAACTCATGTGAGGGATTGAGCTTAGAGGAGGAGGTGAAGAAAATGGAGAGAGCTAGAGAGCAAAGAGCTCAAGTGAAGAAAATAACTCAAGTGAAAAATGAATTAAGAATGGCTCTTCAAAGCTCACACATTATTGAAGCATACAATTTTCAACAATTAAAAATTGTAGCCATGCTTCAATAGTGCAAGCAAATGAATATAAAAAAGAATAAGCCATGCTTTGCTCCATACCATAAATATCTCCCCATTTTTCCACCTCAATTTCGATTTTCATAAAAATAGAAAATCCATGACATGCTTCATAATATATATATATATATATATATATATTATGCATATTAATTTGTGAGCTTATAATATTAGTTAATATATAATTATATCAAATATAAATATATATATCATATTATTAAATCAACACTTGATTTAATAATCCGGTTATATCACATATAACCAACTAATATCATTTATCTGCATATCACATTATCAAATCAACACTTGATTCAATAATCCGGTTATATCACATATAACCTAACTGATAACAAATAACCGCCAGATTAGAATACGGTATCACATACTCGTATTAAATCAGGCCCCCGCACATATCAGTATATGTGCCCTACTTCGTTTCGCTTGAACTAGGAAACTTCTGTGTGGGACTCTAAAGACTCGTCAATACGCCAGCAATAGGTAACGATCACATCGGTTACCCATAAGCCGTCGGCGGTACTAGCTGGACATAACGGTTAGCCAGGTATTGAGCGATTAGACGATCAACAAACAAGTTTGTTCAAACTCCCATAAAGCCTATAAGTAACACTTACCATACAGTCCGGTCTATTCGTCTGATATGTCGTATATCGAGTCTGGGGGTGGAATTTTCAGACCAAAATAACTTGATAGGTCATACCGATGTATGTCTTATAACTGTATGGGAAACTACTAATAACACTTACTGTAGGGTGTTTTTCGCCACCCCATTGAGATAGGAATACGCACGCGCTTGTCAGGCGTACTACAGATTCCCCCTGCCTATGGTAGGAGGGGGTTTATTGATTGTGGGGATCCGAATCTCCGGCAGTCGCGGACCAAGCTGCCGTTAATTACCCCTCGCCTTTGGGACGAGAGAACCTCCGATTAACGGGTTAAACTGGTCATGCGAACTCAATGTGCAGTGTTGTGTTTTGGAGGGATTTTGAATATATCGGGGGGCCTGCAAAGTTTTTACGGGGGTCCCGCTACCCGGATAGCAGGCTGGGGGTCAAGGGGGCTAGCAGCCTCCTTGCGGGGTGCGAGGCAGCGCCCCAGCCCAAATTTTTTTTAGAGGGACGGTGTTGTGGAGTGTGTGAGTATATATATATATATACATATATATATATATATATATATATATATACATGTATACACATATATATAAAAAGGGGAAAAGCGCCAAAAAGGACGCGTGGGGCCAGCGCCTCACGTGCCTAGCACGCGAGCATTGGGCGCTGTGCGCTCAAGCGCTAGCACACCACGTATCCGACACGTGGGCACTGGGCGCTTGAGCGCTGTGCGCTTAGGCGCTGTGCGCTCAAGCGCTGGCGCACCACGTGTCCGACACGTGGGCGCTGGGCGCTCGAGCGCGAGCGCACCACGTGCCCGGAACGTGGGCGTTGGGCGCTTGGGGCGCTAGGCGCTCGGGCGCTTGAGCGCCGGCGAGGAAAAGGGGCTTTTAGCCCCAGAAATGGGATTTAAACTCCCGAAAAATAAATTAGAGGGGAGTTAAACTCCTAAGATGTTTTTGGAGATGCTGAAACGGGCTTCTCCCTTGAGCTCTGGATCTTCCCAAAGTGGGATTTTTAGGAGATGGGTCTCCTTCTTCCTCCTCTTTTGGCTGGATCTTGAAGTTCAAGAGATGTGAGATTTTAAAAATCTCTTCTTTTTGAGATCTAATGCGAGATCTAAGCTCCCCTTTGTGGGATTTGTGGTGAAAAACTATTTAGTTTTATAAAAGGAAGAGTAAAACTCATGATTTAATTCAAGAGAAAGAAGAAGGTTTTAGAACCTTGAAGAAGGAGAAGATCACAGATCTTGATTCTTTTTAGAGAGAAAAAAGTTGTTGGGATATTTTTATTATCATGGCCTTTATAGGCTATACACTTCACATATAACCTCTTGGACTTTACAAAAATGGCATTTTAGCCATCCCATGGCTCATGTGCCATTTCTTTTTGCACATAAGCCATGAGCTTTACAAAAATTTGGCTCTATGCCCATTCATGCATAAAAAATTACATAAAAATTATTTATTACATGATTTCATTTTGGGCATGGAGGAGGGCCGGCCGCTTCATGTTCTGACTTGACCTGGGCATGGGCCCACTTGATCCGGGCTTGGGCCCACTTGGCATGGGGTTGACCTTGACTTTGACTTGGTCAACCGGGTTGCAATTTTCGACAACAACAAAGTGCCCCCATCAATAAATGCACATCACATATGTGGGTCGTGTGCATGAAATTGATGGATCTTCTTTCGCGTGGAGGCGACTTGCTTTGGTTCCCACTTTTTGGGATGCACTGCCCTTTTTACGATATGAATGGTCGACGCTTGACGCATCTCCGAGATAGAGTGTCTGTGATAGACGTTTCTCTGGCCCGGAGTGATTTGGTAGACGTGCCCCCGGCACGGAGTGTCGCTGGTCGACGTTTCCCAGAGGCGGAGTGTCTGTTGGTTGACGTGTCCCCGGCACGGAGTGTCTGCTTGATGTTTCGCCGAGGCGGAGTGTCGGCTAGTTGACGTGTCTTCGGCACGGAGTGTCTGCTTGGACGTTTCCCCAAGACGGAGTGACTGTTTGCGACGTTTTCTCGGTACGGAGTGTCGCTGGTCGACGTTTCCCCGAGGCGGAGTGTCTTCTTGACGTTTCCCCGTTACGGAGTGTCGTTGTTGGACGTTTCCCCGATGCGGAGTGTCTGTGTTGGACGTTTCCCCGATGCAGAGTTGTCGCTGGTTGATGTGTCCCCGAGACGGAGTGTCTTCTTGACGTTTCCCCGTTACGGGGTGTCGTTGTTGGACGTTTCCCCGATGCGGAGTGTCTGTGTTGGAAGTTTCCCCGATGCAGAGTGTCGGTGGTCGACGTGTCCCTGGCACGGAGTGTCTGTGTTGGACGTTTCCCCGAGACGGAGTGTCGCTGTTAGACGTTTTCCCGGTACGGAGTTTCTGTGTTGGACGTTTCCCCGAGACGGAGTGTCTGTCTGTGACGTTTCCCTGATACGAAGTGTCTATGTTGGACGTTTCCCCGAGACGGAGTGTCGGTTGGTTAACGTATCCCCAGTACGGAGTTTTTGCTTGACGTTTCCCCGTTACGGAGTGTCGTTGTTTGACGCAAAGTTCGATGTTGGAATTGGTTGGTTTGATTTGATTAATTTGAATTGACATCAGCATCGCTACACTGGAATATGGTACTGGGAGTGAATCATCATCTGTCATGAGAGGATTTGGGAATTGGTTTTCTGTCGGCATCTGCATTGCTGCACTGGAATAATGCCAGGAGCAACTCATCATTTGTCCCGGGAGGATTTGGGAATTGGTTTTTTGTTTGGCATCTGCATTGCTGCACTGGAATAATGCCAGGAGCAACCCATCATTTGCCCCGGAAGGATTTAGGAATTGGTTTTTGTTTGGCATCTGCATTGCTGCACTGGAATAATGCCAGGAGCAACTCATCATTTGCCCCGGAAGGATTTAGGAATTGGTGGTTTAGGATGTAGGGTTACTAGGTACTCTAATAAGGTTCTACAATGCATCAACCATGCCCGTTTAAAATTTTAGCCGTGCCGAATAACCCTATACAAGATCGTTGCTAGAGAATTAGGGTTTCACATGCTAGTAAAGGACAATTACGACTAAGTGAATACGAAATACAACCTTTGTAGATCGGTCCTTCACTTCATTAGCTCCTTGTTGAAGTCCCTTCGCTGCGATCGTGGTTCTCCCAGGCTCTTGTATGGCTTCACGAGGCGAAAGAAGCGTCCTTGCTTGAAGTCTTCGAGACCGAAGAAGATCTACGTTGAGGGAATATCAACTCAAGCTTCTACTTCACTAACTAGAGAATTAGTGAAGCAAACACCCTAAACTAAAGTGCTGGTCTAGTAGAGGATGGAGAAATAGGAAGTGGGTTCTCATTAGAATTTATTTTCTCACAATATTTCCCACTTTGGATCAAACCCTAGCAAGCTTTTCTTTTGAACAAAGAAGAAGATGATGAACAAAAGAAAGAGATGAGGATAATGATCAAGTGAGTGAGTTAACCATGGTGAGTGAGTATCATATACAAACTCATGTAGAGACTTAACCCATGGCTAATCCTTATGGTTGGGTTAACAAATATCCATAGTAAAAACAAACTTAAGTGGACTTGTCAATGCATCCACAAGCTTCCACAAGCTTCATGCATTTTCTAATCCTCCACTAATTTTGTAATTACTTTAAATATTAAGACCCAAACTAATAAATAGCATGGTGTAAGTCTCATACACCCATGAATGATGTATCATCAACTATGATACAAAAAGAAAACACATTTTAATATATATCATATATATATAGAAGTAGTGTACATGTGAGAAAAAAACCCCTAAATGAACAAGTGTTAGTTAATGTAAATTAGTATATCTAATATACAATTATACACTAAATTATTAAATCAACACTTGACTTAATAATCCGGTCATATCACATATAACTGACAAACATTCAATGTATCGATTTATCGAATCAACACTTGATTCGATAACCCGGCTATATCACATATAACCGATCGATACAAGAAGTCCCGAGAATAGAATATGGTATCACATACACGCATTATTCTCGGTCCCGCACATATCACATATGTGCTCCTATTTCGTTTTGCCTGAGCCAGTAAAACCACTATGTAGGACTCTAAAGACTCGTCAATACGCCGGCAGTAGGTGATGATCACATCACGCACCCACAAGCCGTCAGCGGTACTAGCTGGACGTAACGGCTACCCGGGTATTGAGCGATCAGAAGATCAGCAAGCAAGCCCGCTCCAACTCCTGTAAAAGCCTGCCGGTAACAATTCCCGTACAGTCCGGTCTCCTCGTCTGATATGTCGCATATCAAGTCTAGGGGTGGTAAACGTCAGACCCCAATAACCAATAAGTCGTGCCGATGTGAGGCTCATAACGGGTCGAGAAACTACTGGTAACACTTACAAGTAAATCTCTAACTCTGCCCTGGCCAGGGACTTTCCTGTTATGGCCAATCGAGCACAGCGCAACATCAACCCCCAATACCGGGAGAAACGAAACCCCTCCTATCGCTCATTGCCTCCATGTGACTCGGGACTGTACCCAAAAACCACCGTTTTGCACGCCCTTAAGGTGGAAATCAAAGCACAGTGGGAATCACACAAGACTCTATGACGATCTCGGGTCTACAGACTAACCTGCACAAGTGTCACCAGAGAACTGCCATCTGACGTGAGGTATAATACCATCTGGGAGTTCTCGGCGAGTCCGTCCAGTGTACCCAGTCTCCACTGAGCACCCGTATACCATCTCTGATGTCAAACACCAATGGATATGGGATCATCCATCGCCCATCTCATGGGTCGAGAAGCGTATACGCTAGTCTACTATGGTATATCGATGCCCTGTCTCGATACACCCATGACTAAGAACATTAAAGGATGTACTTATGGACTACCATGGCCCCACTAGTATGATCTGCATCATAGTCCAGGTAGTCAAGTACACATCCTAAGGTCTTTACCAACATGTAACCATAAGACAGTATCAAGAGACAAGTATGCATGTTAAGATAAAGAGCAACCAGATAGCATACTATCATATCGAGTAAGAAAGTCCTCTCTATATATGTCCAACCATCCAATATAATATACATCATCTGTACAATACTGGCCTCTAGGGCATACATACAACTAACAATCTCCTACTTGCACTAGGGCCAGCTGCTGTAGTATCGCATACCTAGCATCCCGAAGAGTCTCTCAAACTGTATCTGGGGAATGGCCTTCGTGAGTGGATCCGCAGTGTTGTTCTTCGTGTCAACCCTCCTGACATCGATCTCCCGGCGATCAACTATCTTCTGGATCAGGTGATACCGCCTCAGAATATGCCTAGATCACTGATGGGACCTGGGTTCCTTGGCCAAAGCCACCGCTCCATTGTTATCGCAATACAAAGGTACTGGATGCTCATTGGATGGAACCACTCCAAGTTCAGTAATGAACTTCTTGATCCAGGCAGCATCGTTGGCAGCGATGTATTCAGCCTCCATCGTCGAGTCTGCCACGGTTTCCTGCTTGGAACTCTTCTAGCTAACCGCCCCTCCGTAAAGGGTAAAGACAAATCCCGAGTGCGACTTAGAGTCGTCCTTATCACTCTGCAAGCTCGAATCGGTAAAGGACTCCACTTGGAGTTCTCCATTACCATAAACTAAGAGCATCTCCTTAGTCCTTCGTAAGTACTTGAGAATGCTCTTCACAGCTGTCCAGTGACTCTCTCCAGGATCAGCTTGATACCTACTCACTACACTTAGTGAGTATGCTACATCGGGTCTGGTACATAGCATCGCGTACATGATAGAGCCTACTGCCGAAGTATAGGGTATCCCTTGCATGCGAGCTCTCTCCAAATCAGTCTTGGGAGACATCTCTTGGGAGAGAGTGAGCCCAGAGATCGTGGGTAAGTTCCCCCGCTTGGATTCTTCCATACGAAACCTCTTTAGTATGGTGTCAATGTACCTGGATTGGGACAATCTCAATATCCTTTTAGATCTATCTCTATAGATCATAATTCCCAGTATGCAAGAGGCAGCACCTAGATCTTTCATTGAGAATCTTTGTGATAAGAAGAGCTTGACCGATTGCAGCATAAGAATGTCATTTCCTATCAAGAGTATGTCGTCCACGTACAATACGAGGAAGAAAACTTTACTCTCTGCCACCTTCTTGTAAATACAAGGTTCATCTACGTTTTTGACGAAATCAAACTCTTTGATAACGACGTCAAAGCAGATGTTCCAGCTCCGCGATGCTTACTTTAATCCATAAATGGATTTAAGCAGCTTGCACACCTTCCCGCTGCTCACACTATCTACGAAGCCCTCTGGCTGAGTCATGTACACGCACTCTTCTAAATCACCGTTTAGAAAGGCGGTCTTCCATTTGCCAGATTTCGTAGTCATGATATGCAGCGATGGCAAGCATGATCCGGATGGATTTAAGCATAGCCACTGGAGAAAAGGTTTCGTCATAGTCCACACCTGGTCTTTGACGAAAACCCTTTGTAACAAGTGTAGCTTTGAAAGTCTCCACTTTCCCATCTACACCAAGTTTTTTCTTGAAGATCCACTTGTTCCCAATGGGTTTTACCCTTTCAGGAGTAACTTCCAAAGTCCATACTTTGTTGGTGTACATGGATTCCATCTCGAACCGCATTGCATCCAGCCATTTCACTGAGTCCCCACTCGTGATGGCCTGCTCGAAGCTAGTTGGGTCATCATCAACCATGATGCAATCCTCGCTCCCACCATCCATGAGAAAACCGTCGTATCTCTCAGGTGGGTGAGGAACCCTACTAGATCGGCGGAGAGGCTGAGGTTCGTTTGGAACTACCGAATCCTTCGGTTCAACCAAATCTTCTGTCGTAGTCTGTATTGTTGGAACCTCTTCCAGTTCTACCTCCTTGCCACTAATATCTTTTTCAAGAAATTCATTTTCTAAAAAGGTGGCATGTCGAGAAACAAACACCTTTTGTTCCTCAGTGTGGTAGAAGATATACCCGCGCGAATGTTTGGGATATCCAATAAACTTACACAGAATGGACCTTGCCGCGAGTTTGTCCGGATTTTGCGTTTTTACATAGGCCGGACAACCTCATATCTTAACATAATTAAGACATGGTCTCTTTCCTTTCCATATCTCATATGGAGTGGTTGGCACAGATTTGGTGGAAACCATATTCAATAGGTCTGCAGCTGTTTCCAGTGCATACCCCCAGAAGGAAATAGGTAACTCAGCTGTGCTCATCATAGAGCGCACCATATCTAATAGGGTGCGGTTCCTCCGTTCCGATACACCGTTATGCTGTGGTGTATATGGAGGAGTCAGCTGAGAGAGAATCCCATTCTCTTTTGGGAAGTCCAGGAATTCATTGCTCAAGTATTCACCTCCTCGATCAGATCGAAAGATTTTAATACTTTTTCCGGTTTGGTTCTCGACTTCTTGTTTATATTCTCTAAATTTCTCAAAAGATTCTGATTTGTGTTTCATCAGGAACACATATCCGAACCTTGAGAGATCGTCAGTGAATGTAATGAAGTACGAAGAACCATTCCTGGCGTGTGTAGACATGGGGCCGCATACATCACTATGTACCAGTCCCAAGAGTTCCATAACTCTTTCTCCGTGTCCCGAAAACGGAGTTTTGGTCATCTTTCCTTTAAGACATGACTGGCAAGTGTCATAAGATGAAAATTCAAACGGATTCAAATATCCATCCTTATGCAACTTAGCTAGTCGTGTCTCATTGATGTGACCCAGTCTACAATACCACAAGAAGGATTCGTTCAGTTCTGAAATCTTCCTCTTGTGTGTGTTTGTTATGCATAGAACTGTTGATTGATTTAGAACATAAATGCCATTGCACAACGTGCCTGATCCAACCAACTTTTGGTTAAGAAAAATATTCATAACATTATCCTGTAATACAAAATTATATTCCTCTTGTTGCAGCTAAAACCGTCAGGGAGTATCACCTTGTATTGCCAACTGGTAATACATTGATTCTGAACGAATGCTATTACATGCCGAACCTGATATGCAACATTATATCGGTTTTGCACCATTTCCAACCCTTATATCTTTATCACCTTCTCCAAGTTCTCTACCTTTCCTAAGCCCATGTAACTGATTACATATATGGGATCCTGACCCGGTATCTAATACCCAGGACGTAGAGCAAATGGAGAAACAGTTCTCTGTAACGAACACACCCGAAGAAAATGCATCAACATG
This sequence comes from Agapanthus africanus, assembly GCA_030015575.1. Taxonomy (NCBI): domain Eukaryota; kingdom Viridiplantae; phylum Streptophyta; class Magnoliopsida; order Asparagales; family Amaryllidaceae; genus Agapanthus; species Agapanthus africanus. The sequence continues at coordinate 832,836,886 of JASDDO010000024.1, read as the reverse complement.
TACTTTCTTCAATCGGGTGGCATGGGAATCCTGGTATTCCTCTATATCCTGTTCAGTCCTATAACTCTTATAAGAAAGAACGGAACCAACGTTCCCCAGCACAGTATAACATGCGGGTTCAGTCAATACATCCATATTATTATCTTTATTAAGGCATGATATGGTCGCTACCTGGAGAGAGAGAGAAGAAAACACTTTAGCGTATGCTCTTGCAAGATCGGATTGGTTATTATTTTATCTAATCAGGATGGCTCCCACTGTTTTTATCAAATCTTCTTTCAAACCCTAAAAGGAAAGACTAGCCGGGATTAATTACACCCTACAATTTCGCCAATCTTTCAGCCAGGCCAGTGTCAGTACTTTGAGGGAGGTTCCCCGTGCTTTCGCACGGACCTAATTAAAATAAACCTCATTTTTCCAGAGGCGTAACCCCGTTGACACCTTTCTAGACACCTACTTGATCGGCTAATTGTCCTGTCTAAAACTCTCCCAGGAGTAACTATTACTCGCAGTGGGTATCGGGATCCAACTATCTCATAGAAGGTATGCAATCTCATTGCAAATTTCAACACTTGAAATTCCCGATAATATTTTGCCCCTAGCGTCCCATGACCTTGACGCAGGCCAACAAACCATAGTGCGCTAGTCAAGTTCAACCCGTCATTTCTTGATTGAATTAAACCCACCCGTACGACCCTTGACGCAGGCCAACAAGTCGCACGACTACCCTAATCCAATCTGCATCATATGCATAAGCAGATAAATATTAGTTAGCTACCGCACACTACGCCTTGACGCAGGCCAACAAACGTAGCACGAATACTAAGTAGGACTTATCTGAAATGACGGAGGGCTACGATAGGTTTTTCTGAAAACCTATTGCGTAATGAACTTGATATCGTTGTAGAATCGAGTGAATTTTGAAATGGAGTGATTTTGAGGCTTTCATTAGTTTTGCTAAAGAGGTCACTCCCAGTGAAGGGATCTCGGCTCTTTCCTCATCGAATAAGGTGCAGGACATATCATATATATCACTATGCAAAGCAAAACTCCAAAAGCAATCAAAAACCAAACCGAGTTTTGTAGCATCTGCCAGTTTTGCTAAAGAGGTCACTCCCGGTGAAGAGATCTCGGCTCTTTCCTCATCGAATAAGGTGAAGGACATATCATATATATCGCTATGCAAAGCAAAAACTGTAGCTACCCTTTTTGAAAATTTGATTCTACAACATCTTTTAGGTTTCTTTTCTTTCATTAATCACATTAATGAAGTCCCATCATTTAAATCACCTAAACATCACAGATAAATACGACGTACACTTATGCCATCCGCATTCGCCTCGATGTCCCCTCGTGCACCGTTAGGTTAGGTAACTAACGGCAGAACGGGGCAGGGCTAGCGCGGGTGTAAAACAGAAGTAACATCTATATAATATATCATATATACTATATATAATATCTATCACAACATATCAAATGATCACATCACAGATATCGCAGCAGAAGAAACATATGAAACATTGGATATACTAGGACGTCCGTGTTTTATTTTGAGCCTCTATAAAATACGGATTCCACGGTCGCGATGAATAGCCAAACCCACACCCCTAGACCCCTACGAGAGCGGCAAGCAACCTTACCAATTCTAGAGTTAGGAGACCCGGACTCGACTCCTCTAGTTGGTCTCCCACTGGACTCTAGAACCCGGTTACTTGTGCTCTCCTCCTTGGGTCTATCCTAGTGCGGAAAAGTAAATAATATACAAATGGTGACATCAACCTCATCTCGGAAGTGCCCCAATAAAAGAATATTACATACATTTAATTTTACATGAATGAAAATAAAAACCCTCATCTCACATAAAACCACCGGCTATTCAAAACGCGACGATCCAATATAACATATCCAGCAACACATAACATCACATGTCATCAACGTAAGTAAGTATGCATACACCGATCGTCGTTGATGTATAGCAACGAAAACCGGCAATACCACTACATACTAAACTTACGGTCACAGAAAAGAAAGTGTAAAACTACAACATTTGGAATCCACAATCACTTTAGACATCGTAAATCCGAAATATCACATACTTCGCATTTCATACCCAACTATATGAATTCCACATATTGTATCACATTCCAGATAATGTCACGACCCGAAAGTACGGAACGTGACTGGCACTTAGATTACGAGACGTCTAAAGGCGTACCGTAACCTAAGTCAGCCAAAGCCCAGAAATCTAACCCAAAATCAAAGAGAGTGAAGGAAAACCTTAAATGAAAACGGTTTTGAAATCAATTAAGTTGCATAGAATCCTTTTTTAAAACATCAAAAATTTCCGAAAATTTCGGCAGAGTCTCCCCTGTATTTTCTATCCCCCAAAATGGGTACAACAAGATAATAAACCTGTAATCATAAAAATGGCATCCCCAAGCGGGAGCTAGCTCTTCGTCTAAGGCGGATCACAACCACATGCAATATAATAGTAATATCAAGAAAAAGAGCATAAAAGAGATGCAAATACCAGAAAACACACGTCGGCTCAAGTGAGCTCGACCCAAAAGAAACCACAAATATACAAATCTCTCAGTCTCATCACTAGGTCGCATATACAATACAAGTGGTAGATGGAGAATACTAGATACAATGATAAAGCAAAAAGAAATAAAGTATACTCGCAACCCACCTACGGGCGATGTCGCGAGTCTGAGCAAAAGGAACTGATGACAAAATAGCCCGCCGCTACAAGACTGACGGGTCCGACCTGCAAGACATTGTGGCACAACGGGGGTGAGCTGCCAGCTCGTGAGTAAATATAACATCTAATAAGGCAATCGTAAGAATGCACGCAATGCACCACAACATGCATGTCCATATGTGCTATGATATCTCTAGTATGCATGCACAGGTATGCAATGTCATTATTAAGTCTTTAAGTGTTTTAACTGCTAAGGTTATTGAGTTCTTAACTTTAGAAAATGAATGTCTGCATAATAGCTAAATATCATCAAGAAATCCTCTGAAAACCCGTGTCAAGCATCGACACCAAATAGGAATCATATCTGTCTCAATATCGGGCTCCGTCAGTCCGGATCGGCCCATATCATAAATCTCACGACAACGGTCGGTATCCTCCGGATATCCGCCGCGCCAGACATCACCGGTAGGTAGTCTTCCCCTGCCAGGCTCATCGTCTACAACTCGATCTTCTTGCCCCGGGGTACCATACCGGGCCCACCATGTACCCGAGACGGTTCATCCACTCCTCGAATCGGGTCTCGAAATCCCATAGAAAACATGAAAACTCATGGTGGACGACACATACATCACGAGAAAACCGCAACTTTGTTTTAAAAATGATAAATATAAGCTTTTGTTAAATTCTTGCGGTTTTCCCCAAAAATCCAGAAATCGCAGCAAAACTGAAATCCTCAAAAAAAAATCATAATGTCCACATGTTATATATGTGACAAATGTCTATGATATCAATGTGTATGATGTAAATTTTGGCTAGAGTTCTATGTAAATATGATGATGATGCGAGATATGTGCATGCGATGCAGTTTCATATATCAAGTATGAATGCAGGTGATGATATTAAGATAAACAGGTTCAATCGTGCACGTGGCATGGCAATTACCAAAGGCGTGTGTGTCACATGAATAGTGCGTGTGCAACAGATGCCAATGGTAATGGTGTTCGTGTCCTACGAAGTGATATCGCATATATGAAGGTGAATGTCCATGCAATCTAGCATACAGTTAGCTGTGAGGGTATGCAATGTACATAAAGGGGTAAGCTGTCTACCAATATAAATCTTTGCATAAAGTAGGGTAATCCTAACTAGGGGGCGCATCGCGCCATCCAGACGATTCCCCCATAGATGAATATATCTACTCACCAGAAATCCCCGCTAATCTGATCCGGCCACCGCTTTGCCTTTTCGCGCCGTATCCGAAGTTTCCCCGACCGATCCTATATTTGCACAACACCAAGTATAAGATTACATAACCCTAAACGATGCAAGTCACATTATACAAATATCGACGCTCACAAATTAATCATAGCATGCACTCGGTGCGCGGAAAAACGCACGAAAATCGCAATCCTTTAACAAAAATCATCATTTCGGGGAAATCGACAAACTACCACCCGACTAGACGAAACCCCGCGTTCGTGCATTCTAATAATCCTATACGAAGCTAATAATATTGCTAACCTAACGCAAATTGAACGCATTCTATTTTTTACAAAAATCTAGTAAGCGATTTCAACGCCGATTCAATGCAAACATCGATATTTTGTCGATTTAGCGAGCATATAAATACACCATTAACCACTACAACCAATTAGAACCCCAAAGCCCTAATTTAACTCTAACCCCATGCTTCAAACCCTAATCCACAATCAAATCCCTTACTTGAATTTTCAAAACTAACCATTTCAATGAAATTAATCATTTTAAAAAATACTAAACTAGCTTTATTAACTACAAATTAACCACTAGTTTAGGATTATACCTCCCAAGTGAACCCCAACTTGCACTTGCCCTTGAAAGAAACCTCTTTTCACCTTATTTTGAAACAATTTAGGGTGGGAAAGAGGTGGCTTAGGGTTTTGATTTGAATTAGAGAAGAAAAATGTGCATTTTTGTGGATTTTGTGCACTTTTTCAAGGATTTTTGAAGAAAGAAAAGGGAAAAAAAATGAGGGCTGAAGGAGGGGAGGCTCGGCCTGAGCTTGAGGAGGGGGTTTGTGGATTTTTTGAGAAGTTTCTAGGTCAAACAAATATCATATGATATCATTTCATGCTTTCATTTCAACTTTTTTCCAAAAAAACCCCCTTTTTAAGCCATTTTTTTCATAATTTTCCCACCAAAAATCTAAAAGTTTGCAAGACATGATATAATTTTATTAACACCATATTTTAGCTTATAAAGACTCCTAATTAAGAAATTTACCTAATTAAATTTGTATTTATCCCTAATTAAATTTATTTAAAAAGGCTTAAAATAATAAAAAATTAATTAATTACGAATTTTTTTTTATTTAACTAGATAATTATAAGTGACATTTTTGTGACAAAATTATAGTAATATCTTATATAAATTTTGTATAATTATGTCTACAATGAAAAATATCAATTTTGACTTTTTACGGAAAAAGCCGAAAAATTTGCCGATTACCGAAAAACTGCCTAAACGATTTTCGAAGGGTTACAATCTTCCCCCCTTAAAGAAATTCGGTCCCCGAATTTAGAATTTAACTACGCGTACCTTCAAAAAGATGGGGATATCTCTTCCTCATCTCGACCTCGGTCTCCCAGGTGACCTCCTCGCTGTTCGGGCCACGCCAAAGAACCTTGACAGACGGTATGACCTTCGACCTCAATTTCTTCACCTGCCGATCCAAGATGACAACCGGCTGCTCGGTGAAAGAAAGATCACGCTCTAACTGGATCGTCTGGTGCTGAATCGCCTGGGAAGGATCATGAAGGTACTTGCGGAGCATCGAGACATGGAATACGGGGTGAACATCGGGGAAGCTGGGCGGAAGAGCTAACCGATAAGCGACTGGACCAACACGCTCTAGGATCTCGAAAGGACCAACATATCTAGGACTCAGTTTCCCTTTCCGCCCAAATCTCATCACACCCTTCATCGAAGAGACCTTCAGAAACACATGATCGCCAACAGCGAACTCGAGTCGGCGACGGCGCCTGTCAGCATATGATTTCTGCCTGTTCTGTGCCGCTCTCATCCTGTCCCGAATCAGCTGTATCTTCTCGGTCGTCTCCTGTACGATCTGAGGCCCCAAAATACAGCTCTCCCTGAGCTCTGTCCAACATACAGGCGATCGACATCTCCTTCCATATAAAGCCTCAAAAGGTGCCATCTGAATCGTCTCCTGGAAGCTATTATTGTAGGAAAACTCGATCAAAGGCAAATGACGATCCCAGCTACCACCGAAATCTAAAACATAAGCTCTGAGCATGTCCTCAAGAGTCTGAATAGTACGCTCCGACTGACCGTCAGTCTGAGGATGAAAGGCTGTGCTAAAACTCAATCGGGTGCCCAAAGCTTCCTGTAGTTTCTGCCACAATCGGCTGGTAAACTGGGTGCCACGGTCAGACACGATGCAAGTCGGAACACCATGCAGTCGCACTATCTCATCAATATAAACCTGGGCGTACTGAGAAAATCCAAAAGTGGTCTTCACTGGCAGGAAGTGAGCCGCTTTCGTCAGTCGATCCACAATCACCCATATAGAGTCATACCCTCGACTGGACCTGGGTAGACCCACAACGAAGTCCATGGAGACCTGCTCCCACTTCCACTCAGGGATGGGCAAAGGCTGTAACTCGTCGGCTGGCCTCTGGTGCTCAGCCTTGACTTGCTGACAAGTCAGGCATCTCGACACAAAGTCTGTAATATCCTTCTTCATCCCGTCCCACCAGTAAACCTCTCTCAAATCACGATACATCTTGGTGGAACCTGGATGCACACTGTATACAGATCTATGTGCCTCCTCGAGAATATCAAGCCTCAGTCCCTCTGAATCTGGCATACACAGTCGAGTCCTAAATCGAAGTATCCCCTGATCATCAATCACAAACTCAGAAACTCTGCCCTGTCGAATCTGCTCAATGATCTCTAATGTACGGGCATCGCCGGACTGTGCCTCGTGGATACGGTCAAGTAACTGTGGGCGTGCTCTGAAATGGGCCAGCTGTCCCCCTGTAGGAGTAAACTCGAACTGCACTCTGCTATCACATAAAACCTGCCAATCCGCCATCGACTGCATCTGTACTGCGCTCAAACAAGATAAACTACCTCCGGGCCTCCTACTCAAAGCATCTGCCACCACATTCGCCTTGCCCGGATGGTATAGAATCTCGCAGTCATAATCCTTCACCAACTCCATCCAACGGCGCTGTCTCAGGTTCAGGTCTCGCTGCTGGAAGATATACTTCAAACTCTTGTGGTCAGTGAATATCTGGCACGACTCACCGTATAGGTAATGTCTCCAGATCTTAAGTGCAAATACCACTGCAGCCATCTCTAAATCATGGGTGGGGTAGTTCTGCTCGTGTTTCCTCAGCTGCCGAGAAGCATACGCGATAACTCTATCGTGCTGCATCAATACACAGCCCAGCCCCACTCTAGAAGCATCACAATATACCACGAACCCGCCTGATCCTGAAGGCAATGCTAACACTGGAGCAGTAGTCAGACGAGTCTTCAACTGCTGAAAGCTATCCTCACATGCCTGTGTCCAATCAAAAGGAACCCCCTTCCGGGTCAACCTGGTCTACGGTGCAGCAATGCGGGAGAAATCCTGGACAAAACGTCGATAATAGCCGGCCAGACCTAGAAAACTGCGAACCTCTGTGACTGATACCGGTCTAGGCCAACGCTGAACTGCCTCGATCTTCTTCGGGTCCACGCAAATACCATCTCTCGTCACCACATGACCCAAGAAGTCGACACTGTCTAGCCAGAATGCGCACTTGGAGAATTTGGCGAACAGCTGATGCTCCCTCAAAGTCTGCAATGTGATACGTAACTGCTGCTCATGCTCCTCCCGGCTCCGAGAATAAACCAAGATGTCGTCAATGAACACAATGATGAACTGATCGAGATACGGCCTGAATACGCGGTTCATCAAATCCATAAAAGCTGCCGGGGCATTGGTGAGCCCGAACGACATCACCAAGAACTCGTATTGACCATAACGAGTACGGAAGGCGGTCTTCGGAATATCCTCCTTCCGAACTCGCAACTGGTGATAACCTGACCGTAAATCAACCTTCGAGAAGAACCCTGCACCCTGGAGCTGATCAAATAAGTCATCAATGCGGGGTAGGGGATATCTGTTCCGCACAGTAACCCGGTTCAGCTGACGATAATCAATGCATAAACGCATACTTCCGTCCTTCTTCTTAACAAACAGGACGGGAGCACCCCAAGGTGACACACTCGGTCGGATAAGCCCTTTGTCCAGCAAGACCTGTAACTGATCCTTTAGCTCTCTCAGCTCCGCCGGGGCCATCCGATAAGGAGGTATAGAAATAGGCCCCGTGCCAGGGATCAAGTCAATACAGAACTCAATCTCGCGCTCTGGTGGCAGACCAGGCAGCTCGTCAGGGAATACATCAGGGAACTCTCTCACAACAGGGACCTGGTCCAACGGAACCTCTGTGGAGCTAGTATCACAAACATAGGCTAAGAATCCCTGACACCCTTTTCTTAAGAGCTGACCAGCGCGAAGAGAAGAAATCAAGCTGGGAAGGGTAGCGCTACGATCTCCCTGAATAATAAGAACCGGCTCACCAGGAAAACTGAATCTGACTGCTTTTTCACGGCAGTCCACGGATGCATAACAGGTGGCTAGCCAGTCCATACCAAGAAGAACGTCAAAGTCAAGCATATCGAGGAGAATCAAATCAACTGAAGAATCTCTCTCCCCGATACGAACGAAACATGATCGGTACACAAAACGGGCAACAAAAGACTCACCTACCGGGGTAATAACGAAAAGCTGCTGATCTAACGGAGAAGACTCTCGGCCCAACCTCGGTGCAAAATACGTGGAAACATAGGAATGTGTGGAGCCTGGATCAAATAATACCCGTGCATCAAAAGAACATACTGGCAGAGTACCTGTCACGACGGCATTGGATGCCTGTGCATCCTGAGGAGTCAACGCGAACACTCGGGCCTGTCCACCACTAATAGCCGGCTGTGCTCTGCCTCTACCTCGGCCTCTGCCTCTGCCTCTGTCGCCTCGTCCTCTCGGAACTGGACCGCCACGCCCACGGCCTCTAGAAGCATCTGACTGACGTGGAGCATCGTCAGGAGTAGGAAGTAAAGCTCTCTGAGAAGGTGGTGAGGGTGGTAAAGTCACATGCGGAACTGTCGCCACGCCCGGACGTCCCATGGTACAGTCTCTGACACGGTGGTACTGACTCCCACACCGAAAACATCCTGGAGACGACTGCTGGGTCTGTGGATATGAACCAAATAACTGACCTCGTCTCAATCCCCTGCCTCCGCCGTCTCCCGGAAATAATCTATCACGATGTCTGCCCATCTGCCGCTGAGCTGGCGTATCAGTACGGATCCTCTTCGGCCCAGAAACGACCGGAGTCTCAGAAATACGCTCCTCCAAAAGTAAGGCTGCATCCATCGCGGCAGCGTATGTATCAAAGTGCTGGGTGCCGATGGCAAGGAATAGCTGTGTATCAAGCCCTCGTACAAACCTCTTTATTCTCTTCTCTTCTGTGTCGACTAGGTACGGAGCATATCGAGACAACTGGGTAAACTGTATATCATACTCCGACACTGTCATCCCAGGAGTCTTGCGCAAAGACTCAAAACTACGGGCTCGAGCATCCCAGACACTCTCCGGAAGAAAACGGGCAAGAAATGCAGATGTAAACTCATCCCAGGTCATAGAAGGCAGACCTGCAGCTCGGCCTCTCTCTACTGAATCGTACCATGTCTGGGCAAGACCCTCCAAACGAAAACTCGCAAACTCCACCAATCTATCCTCAGAACACCTCAACGAACGGCCAATCCGTGCCATCCTATCGAGAAATTCCTGTGGGTCCTCTGTCGCATCTGTACCGGTAAAAGCTGGAGGTCTCAATCTCATGAACTCCTGTAGTGAAACAGGGATAGTCTCCGTAGTAGCAGCAGGAGTGACCATCTGTGCAGCAGGTACGATCGTGGTCTGTGCGGTGGAAGGAACGTCCTCGGATCTCTGTGCCCGGCTGGACTCGACTAAAGATCCCATCATCTGCCGCAACTCTTGCATGCCGGCCTCTAATCTGGCAATACGGTCAGGATAAGGCGGATCAGTAGGACCCTGAGGGGTAGGTGTATCATCCCGCTCGATCCTCGCCTCAGACAGGCCCGCTCAAATCTCATCCCTAGCGGCAGCCCGCTGAGCTCTCGTAGTCTTTGGCGACATCGAAGCTGGAATAAGAAACAGGACTGATAAGGACATTGCAATTGAATCAAGGAATGCAAGGAATCAAGAAAGGAAATACAAGCAATTATGTCCTAAGGTCACTTAGGCGGAGTACCGTATCGTAAGTATGCCGCGGATCATACCCACGCTACGCCACTCTGCTTAAGTCACCTACTCCATCTACCAAGGTCGTCCTACACTCAGAAAGGTAAAACCTACGCTCTGATACCAACTTTGTCACGACCCGAAAGTACGGAACGTGACTGGCACTTAGATTACGAGACGTCTAAAGGCGTACCGTAACCTAAGTCAGCCAAAGCCCAGAAATCTAACCCAAAATCAAAGAGAGTGAAGGAAAACCTTAAATGAAAACGGTTTTGAAATCAATTAAGTTGCATAGAATCCTTTTTTAAAACATCAAAAATTTCCGAAAATTTCGGCAGAGTCTCCCCTGTATTTTCTATCCCCCAAAATGGGTACAACAAGATAATAAACCTGTAATCATAAAAATGGCATCCCCAAGCGGGAGCTAGCTCTTCGTCCAAGGCGGATCACAACCACATGCAATATAATAGTAATATCAAGAAAAAGAGCATAAAAGAGATGCAAATACCAGAAAACACACGTCGGCTCAAGTGAGCTCGACCCAAAAGAAACCACAAATATACAAATCTCTCAGTCTCATCACTAGGTCGCATATACAATACAAGTGGTAGATGGAGAATACTAGATACAATGATAAAGCAAAAAGAAATAAAGTATACTCGCAACCCACCTACGGGCGATGTCGCGAGTCTGAGCAAAAGGAACTGATGACAAAATAGCCCGCCGCTACAAGACTGACGGGTCCGACCTGCAAGACATTGTGGCACAACGGGGGTGAGCTGCCAGCTCGTGAGTAAATATAACATCTAATAAGGCAATCGTAAGAATGCACGCAATGCACCACAACATGCATGTCCATATGTGCTATGATATCTCTAGTATGCATGCACAGGTATGCAATGTCATTATTAAGTCTTTAAGTGTTTTAACTGCTAAGGTTATTGAGTTCTTAACTTTAGAAAATGAATGTCTGCATAATAGCTAAATATCATCAAGAAATCCTCTGAAAACCCGTGTCAAGCATCGACACCAAATAGGAATCATATCTGTCTCAATATCGGGCTCCGTCAGTCCGGATCGGCCCATATCATAAATCTCACGACAACGGTCGGTATCCTCCGGATATCCGCCGCGCCAGACATCACCGGTAGGTAGTCTTCCCCTGCCAGGCTCATCGTCTACAACTCGATCTTCTTGTCCCGGGGTACCATACCGGGCCCACCATGTACCCGAGACGGTTCATCCACTCCTCGAATCGGGTCTCGAAATCCCATAGAAAACATGAAAACTCATGGTGGACGACACATACATCACGAGAAAACCGCAACTTTGTTTTAAAAATGATAAATATAAGCTTTTGTTAAATTCTTGCGGTTTTCCCCAAAAATCCAGAAATCGCAGCAAAACTGAAATCCTCAAAAAAAATCATAATGTCCACATGTTATATATGTGACAAATGTCTATGATATCAATGTGTATGATGTAAATTTTGGCTAGAGTTCTATGTAAATATGATGATGATGCGAGATATGTGCATGCGATGCAGTTTCATATATCAAGTATGAATGCAGGTGATGATATTAAGATAAACAGGTTCAATCGTGCACGTGGCATGGCAATTACCAAAGGCGTGTGTGTCACATGAATAGTGCGTGTGCAACAGATGCCAATGGTAATGGTGTTCGTGTCCTACGAAGTGATATCGCATATATGAAGGTGAATGTCCATGCAATCTAGCATACGGTTAGCTGTGAGGGTATGCAATGTACATAAAGGGGTAAGCTGTCTAACAATATAAATCTTTGCATAAAGTAGGGTAATCCTAACTAGGGGGGGCGCATCGCGCCATCCAGACGATTCCCCCATAGATGAATATATCTACTCACCAGAAATCCCCGCTAATCTGATCCGGCCACCGCTTTGCCTTTTCGCGCCGTATCCGAAGTTTCCCCGACCGATCCTATATTTGCACAACACCAAGTATAAGATTACATAACCCTAAACGATGCAAGTCACATTATACAAATATCGACGCTCACAAATTAATCATAGCATGCACTCGGTGCGCGGAAAAACGCACGAAAATCGCAATCCTTTAACAAAAATCATCATTTCGGGGAAATCGACAAACTACCACCCGACTAGACGAAACCCCGCGTTCGTGCATTCTAATAATCCTATACGAAGCTAATAATATTGCTAACCTAACGCAAATTGAACGCATTCTATTTTCTACAAAAATCTATTAAGCGATTTCAACGCCGATTCAATGCAAACATCGATATTTTGTCGATTTAGCGAGCATATAAATACACCATTAACCACTACAACCAATTAGAACCCCAAAGCCCTAATTTAACTCTAACCCCATGCTTCAAACCCTAATCCACAATCAAATCCCTTACTTGAATTTTCAAAACTAACAATTTCAATGAAATTAATCATTTTAAAAAATACTAAACTAGCTTTATTAACTACAAATTAACCACTAGTTTAGGATTATACCTCCCAAGTGAACCCCAACTTGCACTTGCCCTTGAAAGAAACCTCTTTTCACCTTGTTTTGAAACAATTTAGGGTGGGAAAGAGGTGGCTTTAGGGTTTTGATTTGAATTAGAGAAGAAAAATGTGCATTTTTGTGGATTTTGTGCACTTTTTCAAGGATTTTTGAAGAAAGAAAAGGGAAAAAAAATGAGGGCTGAAGGAGGGGAGGCTCGGCCTGAGCTTGAGGAGGGGGTTTGTGGATTTTTTGAGAAGTTTCTAGGTCAAACAAATATCATATGATATCATTTCATGCTTTCATTTCAACTTTTTTCCAAAAAAACCCCTTTTTAAGCCATTTTTTTCATAATTTTTCCACCAAAAATCTAAAAGTTTGCAAGACATGATATAATTTTATTAACACCATATTTTAGCTTATAAAGACTCCTAATTAAGAAATTTACCTAATTAAATTTGTATTTATCCCTAATTAAATTTATTTAAAAAGGCTTAAAATAATAAAAAATTAATTAATTACGAATTTTTTTTTATTTAACTAGATAATTATAAGTGACATTTTAGTGACAAAATTATAGTAATATCTTATCTAAATTTTGTATAATTAGGTCTACAATGAAAAATATCAATTTTGACTTTTTACGGAAAAAGCCGAAAAATTTGCCGATTACCGAAAAACTGCCTAAACGATTTTCGAAGGGTTACAGATAAATAGGCAGTATTAAACTTTCCGATCGAATAATCAATACCCAAGATTTCCTTAATAGCTCAACACTTGAGCGGAGTTCAAAAATTCCAGAATACGTCACAGTAGCAACGGTCCAGCCGTAGAAGGGTCAAGCCAACGCCTCACATGTGGCACGCCGTACTGCCCCAAACCCTAAGGTTCAAAAGACAGTTCAAGACGGTCACATAATCGAGTTAAGGTTTGTTGTCTTCTAGAGGGTCCATCGCGTCACATGCACGTTTTTCCGAAAGATTTAAACCCGAGAAAAATTCAACACTTGAATGTTTTTCGTGCCGGGAAAAATTGAGTTAATGATATCCATTCGAATATTTTAATACTTTCTAAATTATCCGGAATAACAAAACAAAATTAAATTCTCCGATCGAATCGACGATTACAAAATAAACCCCAAAATACTCAACACTTGAGTCAGAAAAAAAATACCCAGAAAGATGCAGGAATGGTAATGGATATTACTGCATAAAGAACCGTCCCCAATACTCCTTTTCTGCCGCGGAAACACAGCGAAAGGTGTCTTAGTGCCGCGGTTCCGCGGCCACGTGGAGGATTTGAGGGCTCGTTTTTCATGGTAACCCTTAGAATTCCCTGCTGATTTTTTTAGGGATTTTTAATTCAGAAAAAACCCAGTTTTTAAAAAAATGTACAGAGAGGGGGTTATCTTGACGTTTCCGGGTTCGATCGGGGTTTCAACTTCGTTAACACATCGCCTAATGCTCTAGCTAGGCTCTGATACTACTGTAGGGTTACTAGGCACTCTAATAAGGTTCTACAATGCATCAACCATGCCCATTTAAAATTTTAGCCGTGCCGAATAACCCTAAACAAGATCGTTGGTAGAGAATTAGGGTTTCACATGCTAGTAAAGAACAATTACGACTAAGTGAATACGAAATACAACCTTTGTAGATCGGTCCTTCACTTCATTAGCTCCTTGTTGAAGTCCCTTCGCTGCGATCGTGGTTCTCCCGGGCTCTTGCATGGCTTCACGAGGCGAAAGAAGCGTCCTTTCTTGAAGTCTTCGAGGCCGAAGAAGATCTACGTCGAGGGAATATCAACTCAAGCTTCCACTTCACTAACTGGAGAATTAGTGAAGCAAACACCCTAAACTAAAGTGCTAGTCTAGTAGAGGATGGAGAAATAGGAAGTGGGTTCTCATTAGAATTTATTTTCTCACAATGTTTCTCACTTTGGATCAAACCCTAGCAAGCTTTTCTTTTGAACAAAGAAGAAGAAGATGAACAAAAGAAAGAGATGAGGATAATGATCAAGTGAGTGAGCTAACCATGGTGAGTGAGTATCATATACTAACGCATGTAGAGACTTAACCCTTGGCTAATCCTTATGGTTGGGTTAACAAATATCCATAGTAAAAACAAACTTAAGTGGACTTGGTCAATGCATCCACAAGCTTCCACAAGCTTCATGCATTTTTCTAATCCTCCACTAATTTTGTAATTACTTTAAATATTAAAACCCAAACTAATAAATAGCATGGTGTAAGTCTCATACACCTATGAATGATGTATCATCAACCATGATACAAAAAGAAAACACATTTTAATATATATCATATATATATAGAAGTTGTGTACATGTGAGGAAAAAAACCCTAAATGAACAAGTGTTAGTTAATGTAAATTAGTATATCTAATATAAAATTATACACTAAATTATTAAATCAACACTTGACTTAATAATCCGGTCATATCACATATAACCGACTAACATTCAATGTATCGATTTATCGAATCAACACTTGATTCGATAACCTGGCTATATTACATATAACCGACCGATACAAGTCGCGATAATAGAATACGGTATCGCATACACGCATTATTCTCGGTCCCGCACATATCACATATGCGCTCCTATTTCGTTTTGCCCTAGCCAGTAAAACCTCTATGTAGGACTCTAAAGACTCGTCAATACGCCGGCAGTAGGTGATGATCACATCACGCACCCACAAGCCGTCAGCGGTACTAGCTGGACGTAACGGCTACCCGGGTATTGAGCGATCAGAAGATCAGCAAGCAAGCCCGCTCCAACTCCTGTAAAAGCCTGCCGGTAACACTTCCCGTACAGTCTGGTCTCCTCGTCTGATATGTCGCATATCAAGTCTAGGGGTGGTAAACGTCAGACCCCAATAACCGATAAGTCGTGCCGATGTGAGGCTCATAGCGGGTCGAGAAACTACCGGTAACACTTACCAACAAATCTCTAACTCAGCCCTGGCCAGGGACTTCCCTGTTACGGCCAATCGAGCACAGCGCAACATCAACCCCCAATACCGGGAGAAACGAAACCCCTCCTATCGCTTATTGCCTCCATGTGACTCGGGACTGTACCCAAAAACCACCGTTTTGCACGCCCTTAAGGTGGAAATCAAAGCACAGTGGGAATCACACAAGACTCTATGACGATCTTGTGTCTACAGACTAACCTGCACAAGTGTCACCAGAGAACTGCCATCTGACGTGAGGTATAATACCATCTGGGAGTTCTCGGCGAGTCCGTCCAGTGTACCCAGTCTCCACTGAGCACCCGTATACCATCTCTGATGTCAAACACCAATGGATATGGGATCATCCATCGCCCATCTCATGGGTCGAGAAGCGTATACGCTAGTCTACTATGGTATATCGATGGCCTGTCTCGATACACTCACGACTAGGAACATTAAAGGATGTACTTATGGACTACCATGGCCCCACTAGTATGATCTGCATCATAGTTCAGGTAGTCAAGTACGCATCCTAAGGGCTTTACCAACATGTAACCATAAGACAGTACCAAGAGACAAGTATACATGTTAAGATAAAGAGCAACCAGATAGCATACTATCATATCGAGCAAGAAAGTCCTCTCTATATATGTCCAAGCATCCAATATAATATACATCATCTGTACAATACTGGCCTCTAGGGCATACATACAACTAACATAGGAGACAGGTAAGGCTTTTCAATTTTATGGGCCGTAAGGGTCCCATAAAAGCATTTTCTCACTACGAGTCGAAAGGATCTCGTAGGTGTTTTTTTTCTCCTTAGGAGTCATGGGGACTCCTAAGTGTGTTGCTCCTTTGTGAGTCGTAAGGATCTCATGCGGGAATTTTCTCCCCATAAAGTCGAAAGGACTTTGCAAGTGCATTTCATCTCTTTTTCAGGAGTTTGCACCCTTTCGGGTTTTCACAAACTCGCCGGCAGTCCTGCTGTTTTTACTCACGGAGCCCTTTCGGGTTTTCATCCGTGCCCGTTTTGCTTGTGGACATGCCTTCTTCTTCTTTTTTCTGGAGTTTAAAAGTAATCTCACTGGCAGGACTTGGGAGAGATTTGGATTGTTTTACGCCCGTAGATTGTATACGGTTTTGCAGGATGTATGATCCAAACCGTAGGGCCAGAAAAATTTCGGGACATTGTCGGCGTCTGCATCGCTGCACTGGAATATGGTACCAGGAGCGACTCATCATTCGCCGTTGGGGTATGTGAGTTGGAATTTGGTTGGCGTCTGCATCGTTGCACTGGAATATGGTACCAGGAGCGACTCATCATTCGCCACTTGGGGATTGGGGAGAGATGGCTTAGGAGACAGGTTTAGATCCCTATCACGTAAGGCTTTTCAATTTTATGGGCCGTAAGGGTCCCATAACAGTATTTTCTCCCTACGAGTCGTAAGGATCCCGTAGGTGCATTTTCTACTTAGGAGTCGTGAGGACCCCCAAGTGTGTTTTTCCTTTGTGAGTCGTAAGGATCCTATGAAGGTTTGTTCTCCTCATGTATCGTGAGGGCACATGAGTCGGTCTTCCCAATGGAGCATAATTCCGAGGGCAGAGACCAGCCGCGTAACTGGTGATTGCAGTGGGGCATGGGTATGATGAGAATTATTTGAGCAGTGGATTGTATACGGTAGTCAATTTGGGGACTAACCGTAGGGATGGGAGAATTTTTTTTTTGGGAAATTGGATTTTGGTTGGCGTCTGCATGACTGCACTGGAATATGGTACAGGAGCGTCTCATCATTCGCCGTTTTTTTTGGCATTTTTTTGTTTTACCGCGATTGCTCTATCATTTCAGCTTTTCTTATCGCGAAGGTCGCGATTGCCGTATCATTTCGGCTGTTTATTTTTATCTTTATTTTTACTCGCTGATTTTTATTACGAGTTTCCTTATCATTTCGGTTTTTATTATTTTTGTTTTATTTACACATTTTTACATTCCTAGTTTAACGACTTAGAGGTCGATTGTTCCCAGTTTAACAACGTGGTGGTCGATTGTTCCTAGTTGAACGACGTGGCGGTCAGTGATTTGCTTATCCCAGCTCCTCAAATTTTGATCTTGGCGGGGCTACGTTGATCACCGTAGCTCTGTGGCATGTTGGTACATCTGACGACTGTGAGGCTTTCCCAAGTTTGTATTGGTTCTCCACCCAATCTTTAAAAACATAGCAGTCTTCAATGGTATGACTCACCATTCTGTGATATGGGCAGTATATGGGATTGCCGGTCATGTTCATCTCATGTGGTCTCTTTGGAATAAGCAGTTGAAGACCGTTGTTCAAGGCGTCCATGAATATTTCGCGGACTTTATCCCTCCTGAAGGAGTATACTTTCTTCTTTCTCTCCATTGGAATAGGTGCCCTTACTGATGCTAGACCCTGAGGACGATAAGTCTTTGGTTCGCCTACTGTCCGCTTACCACGTTCAGTGTATATATCGGAGGGAGAAGCTGATCGCGTCCGTTTTTCACAAAGGTGTTCCGCTCTCGGGCTGGAGGGAGCATCGGTCGGCTGCTTCCGGATATCAATCCCCAGCTCACGAACCAAATTTTGATTTTGCTGTAATTGCAATCGGGCGACTTGGGTCGTGAGATCTGCCATGACATTTGCCAGCTCGTCGACTTTAGAATGGACCTTGGCCATCTTCTCATCCCTGTCCTGAAGTTGCTTTTGAAGCCATTGGAATAATGCTTGTTCTACAGTTCCGGGTATGACAACGGGGTCATCCCTACCACCTGAACTTGATTCAGCATGAACCACGGGTTCCTTTGGCTCAATAGCCTGAGCGAGCTCTTCATCATTTGGATCGGGCCGATGTTGGATGGCAACAACCGCGTCATTGTCATGGTTATAAGGCGTAGGAGGACTTGCTCCTCTGAACTCCATCATATAGACCGTATGGGTTGTGTACCCGTCTATTGCTTCTTTATTGGCGATGTAGCTCGCTTGGCTCTTAGCTTGTTGCCTTGGTCCACTCTTTTTAGAGAAAGGCAGATGTCTGAGAGAATCAGGTCCCTGAAAGACTTCGGTCTCCGTTTGTATGAAATTGGAGGTCGCAGCTTGATTGTTTGTTAACACGCCAGGGGACAATGATATTTCTCCCACCTTGTATTATTTCTCGACCCAATCCTTGAAGATGCAACAGTCTTCAATAGTGTATCCCAGCACTCGGTGGTATGGGCAAAAGTTGGGATGATCAGTCCTGTTCGCTTCACTTAGCCTTTTTGGTTCTGGTAACTGCTGGCCATTCTTCAGAGCATCTTTAAAAATTTTGTGGACCTTGTCCCTTTGGAATGAGTAGACCTTATTTCTTCTTTCCTCCAAAGTTGGCTCTCGAGATTTGTTAGTTTTTCCTTCGCCCGCTCTCTGCTTATTTAGAGAATCGGTGCTGTTAGAACTTCCGCCTTTTCGGTTGTCATCCCTCCAAGGTTTCGGTCTGTTTGTGAACTGAAGATCCTGAGTGGACTCGGGCTTTGAGCGTTCCAACGTTTGGACCTTTTTGGTCAGCTCTTGGAATGTTTTAAGGCCTGCGGTGCACAGGAAAGGTTTCATCCAGTCATTCAGATTTTCTATAAGAAGACTGACGGATTGGTCTTGCTCCAACGACGGTTCACATTTGACAGAGTGATTGCACCATCGGACTATAAAATCCATGTTGCTTTCGTTGTTCTTTGGCTCTGTCCTTACGAGGTCGTCAATGGTGATTTAATCGCTGACACTCATGAACCTTTGCTTGAACATGGATTCTATTTGAGCGAACGTCGTGATCGAGTCATCTGGTATGCTTGCATATCAATCGAAAGCAACATCCGTCAAGCTATTAACAAATTGAAGGAGAGGGAGCGCATCATTGCCCCCGGTATTTGCGCATGATGCTTTAAATTGGGCAATGTGCCGGTTCGCATTTCCTGTCCCATCGAACCTTTCAAATTTGGGGACGACATAGCCAGTGGGAAACTCCACAAGATCGTACCGAGCAGGATATGGTCTCCCGCTACTGCTGGCATCTTTTTGCTCTCCGGCTTCGGCTACCAATGTTTTGACATTGTTGGCAACCAAATCCATGATTTGATCCTGAGTTAGCGGGTTGCTGTCATCGGCCGCCAAGACATTTCCCGAGATAGGATGCGGCCGACTTTCATGCAGCTCGCCCACCTTTGGATTCGAGGGAATAGGCGTCGGCTGCCTCGGGACACCGTTTTCCAGTTCATGAGCAGGGCCCTGCGCTTGATTGGACGGCTGAGAGGCAAGTTGGACCGTGAGCCGTAAGACGACGTTTGTCAAGTCATCAATTTTTGAGTAGAGCTTGGCCATCTCCTTGTCTTTGTTTCAGAGCTGCTTTCGGAGCTCCTGGAGAAATTGCTGCTCTGCGGTCTTAGGATGGAAAGTTGGCTCATCTTCGCTTTCCGAGCCCGACTCCTCATGAACTGAAGGCTCTCCCTGCTTATAAGCTTCACTGGAAGGGTCTTCATTACCTTCCAGATGAGGCTGGTCTTGGAATGTGGCAGCCATGTTCATACCAGATTGAATTTGAGTTGTAGTGGCCCCTTCCTTGCTCTTGCTGCGCGTGCCTACCATGTAGACAGTGTGGACCACATATCTAGCTGTCTCTTTATCATTGGCGGGGAGCTTAGAGAAGGCACCCGATCGAGCAGTTGTCGAGGATACCGTTGGAGCTTGCTCGAAATGTCCCGTTGCTTTGTTGACGTTAATGGCCTTGCCCCCTGCTGGAGCGACGGAGAGACGTTCGGAAAAGGATTTGCTTTTGGGTTGGGGCGCCCTCGAAACCACCACATTTGGCCTCTTGCCTTTTGAGACCGGTTTGTCGGTTACCGGAGCTTGAGGTGCAGGAATGGCGTTAGCTGACACGAACAGAATAGAGCCAAACTGTAGCAGCGGCTCCTCCCACTGTCGCCCGAGACTGGCCGGAAGGACCGTCCTGGAGTCTATCTTCATCGTGTAGGAGACAGGAGCCGTGCTGAGAGCTGAGTTCATCTTTGGAGACATTGTTGAAAAATGATCGCTTGAAAACCTGCATGAAAGAGCATTATTTTAGTATAAATATAGGTATGTATATTAATTGAGTTCGCATGAACACTTAAGTCGAAATATGGGAGGAGAGATAGGTCCCACCGGGCGTGCCAGAATCTGTAGGGTGTTTTTCGCCACCCCATTGAAATGGGAATACGCATGCGCTTATCAGGCGTACTATAGATTCCCCCTGCCTAGGGTAGGCGGGGGTTTATTGATTGTGGGGATCCGAATCTCCGGCAGCCGCGGACTAAGCTGCCGTTAATTACCCCTCGCCTTTGGGGTGAGGGAACCTCCGATTAACCGGTTAAACTGGTCATGCGAACTCAATGTGCAGTGTTGTGTTTTGGAGGGCTTTTGGATATATCGGGGGCCCCGCAGAGTTTTTACGAGGGTCCCGCTACCCAGATAGAGGGCTGGGGGTCAAGGGGGTTAGCAGCCCCCATGCGGGGTGCGGGGCAGCGCCCCGGCCCAAATTTTTTTAGAGGGATGGTGTTGTGGAGCGTGTGAGTATCTATATATATATATACATGTATACACATATATATAAAGGGGAAAAACGCCCAAAGGACGCGTAGGGCCAGCGCCTCACGTGCCTAGCACGCGAGCGCTGGGCGCTTGAGCGCTGGGCGCTTAGGCGCTGTGCGCTGAAGCGCTAGTGCACCACGTGTCAGACACGTGGGCGCTGTGCGCTTAGGCGTTGTGCTCTTAAGCGCTGTGCGCTCAGGCGCTGGACGCTCAAGCGCTAGCGCACCACGTGTCCGACACGTGGGTGCTGGACGCTCGAGCGCTAGCGCACCACGTGCCCGACACGTGGGCGCTGGACGCTCGAGCGTTAGCGCACCACGTGCCTGGCACATGGGCGCTGGGCGCTTGAGCGCAAGGCGCTCGAGCGCTAGCGCACCACATGCCCGGCATGTGGGCGCTGGGCGCTTGAGCGCTTGGGATGCTCGGGCGCTTGAGCGCCGGTGAGGAAAAGGGGCTTTTAGCCCCAGAAATGGGATTTAAACTCCCGAAAGAGAAATTAGAGGGGAATTAAACTCCTAAGATGTTTTTAGAGATGCTGAAACGGGCTTCTCCTTTGAGCTCTGGATCTTCCCAAAGTGGGATTTTTAGGAGATGGGTCTCCTTCTTCCTCATCTTTTGGCTGAATCTTGAAGATCAAGAGATGTGAGATTTTAAAAATCTCTTCTTTTTGAGATCTGATGGGAGATCTAAGCTTCCCTTTGTGGGTTTTGTGGTGAAAAACTATTTAGTTTTATAAAAGGAAGAGTAAAACTCTTGATTTAATTCAAGAGAAAGAAGAAGGTTTTAGAACCTTGAGGAATGAGAAGATTACCGATCTTGATTCTTTTTGGAGAGAGAAGATATTTTCATTATCTTGGCCTTTGTAGGCTATACACTTTACATATAGCCCCTTGGGCTTTACAAAAATGGCATTTTGGCCATCCCATGGCTCATGTGCCATTTCTTTTTGCACATAAGCCATGTGCCTTAAAAAAATTTGGCTCTATGTCCATTCATGCATAAAAAATTACATAAAAATTATTTATTACATGATTTCATTTTGGGCATGGAGGAGGGCCGGCCGCTTCATGTTCGGACTCGACCTGGGCATGGGCCCACTTGGCTTGGGGTTGACCTTGACTTTGACTTGGTCAATCGGGGTGCAATTTTCGACCCCAACACTTACCAGTAAATCTCATCAACAGCCCTGACCAGGGACTTCCTGTTATAGCCAATTGAGTATAGCGTAACATCAACTCCCTATACCGGGAGAGGCGAAACCTCTCCTATCGCTCATTGCCTCCATGTGACTCGGGACTGTACCCAAAATCCATCTGTTTGCACGACTCTTTTGAGCCGTGGTAGAAAGGAAATCAAAGTACAGTGGGAACCACACAAGACTCTATGACAATCTCGGATCTACAAACTAACATGTACCAGTTTCACTAGAGAACTGCTATCAGCCGAAAGGTATAGCACCATCTAGGAGTTCTCGGCGAGTCTTGTTCGGTGTACCCATTCTCTAATGAGCACCTGTGTACAATCTTTGATGTCAAACACCAATGGCTATGGGATCAACCATCGCCCCCATACAGGGTCAAGATACGTACACACTAGTCTACTCTTGAATACCGATGCCTTGTCTCGATATACCCTCGACTAGGAACAATTAAAGGATGTGCTTGTGGACTACCCAGGTCCTAGTAGTATGATCCGCATCATAGTCCTGGTAGTCAAGCCAACATCCTAAGGGAATTATCAACATGTATCTGAGAGACAGTATAATAATACTAAGTGTATATGTTAAGATAAAGAGTAACCAGATAGCATACTATCATGTCGAGCAAGAAAGTCCTCTATATATAAGTCCAAGCATCCACTATAATATACATCAATGTACAATAATGGCCTCTTGGGCATACATTTTCCTAACAATCTCCCACTTGCACTAAGGCTGGTTGTTGTAGTATCTCATACCCAACATCCTAAATAGTCTCTCGAATTGCATTTGGGGAA
This sequence comes from Agapanthus africanus, assembly GCA_030015575.1. Lineage (NCBI taxonomy): Eukaryota > Viridiplantae > Streptophyta > Magnoliopsida > Asparagales > Amaryllidaceae > Agapanthus > Agapanthus africanus. The sequence continues at coordinate 832,813,726 of JASDDO010000024.1, read as the reverse complement.
GGGCCTTCATGAGTGGATCAGCTACATTGTCCTTCGTGTCAACTCTCCTGACCTCGATCTCTCGGCGATCAACTATCTCCCAGATCAGGTGATACCGCCTAAGAATATGTGTGGATCTCTGATGGGACCGGGGTTCCTTGGCCAAAGCCACAGCTCCATTGTTATCACAATACACAGGTATTAGATGCTCAATAGATCGAACCACACCAAGTTCATCTATGAACTTCTTCATCCAGACAGACTCTTTGGCAGCATCGTTGGCAGCGATGTATTCAGCCTCCGTCATCGAGTCTGCTACAGTATCTTGCTTGGAACTCTTCCAACATACCGCCCCTCCATTGAGGGTGAAGATAAAACCCGAGACCAACTTACTGTCGTCCTTACCACTCTGGAATCTCGAATCGGTAAAGAACTCCACCTGGAGTTCACCGTTATCATAAACCAAGAACATTTCTTTAGTCCTTCTCAAGTACTTAAGAATGTTCTGCACAGTTGTCCAGTGTTTCTCCCCAAGATCTGATTGATACCTACTCCCTATTCCTGGTGAGTACCTGGTGAGTAAGCTACATCCGGTCTCATACATAACATCGCATACATGATTGACCCGACTGCCGAAGTATAGGGTATCTCTTTCATGCGAGCCCTCTCCAAATCAATCTTGGGAGACATCTCTTTGGAGAGAGTGATTCCTGAGCAAGCGGTTAAATTATCATGCTTGGAATCTTCCATACTAAATCTCTTTAGTATAGTGTCTGTGTACCAAGATTGGGATAATCCCAACATCCATTTAAATCTATCTCTATAGATCTTAATCTCCAGTATGTAGGAGGCATTACCAAGATCTTTCATGGAGAACTTGTGTGATAAGAAGAGATTGACCGAGTGTAGCATAGGAACATCGTTTCCTATCAAGAATATGTCATCCACGTACAATACGAGGAAGACAATCTTACTCTCTACAACTTTCTTATATATACAAGGTACATCTACGTTTTTTATGAAGTCAAACTCTTTGACAGCTTCATAGAAACAGATGTTCCAGCTCCGCGATGCCTGCTTTAATCCGTAGATTGATTTAAGCAACTTCCGCATGCTTCCGCTGCTCCCACTATCAATGAAGCCATCTGGCTGTGTCATGTACACGCTCTCTTCTAAATCACCATTTAGAAAAGCGGTCTTGACGTCCATCGGCCAGATTTCGTAGTCATGGTATGAAGCAATGGCAAGTAGGATCCTGATGGACTTAAACATAGCGGCAGGAGAGAAGGTTTCATCATAGTCGACACCAGGTCGTTAACGAAATCCTTTTGCTACAAGTCTAGCCTTGAAAGTCTCAACTTTTCCATCTATACCAAATTTCTTCTTAAAGATCCACTTGCTCCCGATGGGTTTTACCACTTCAGGAGCAATTTCCAAAGTCCATACTTTGTTGGTGTACATGGATTCCATTTCGGATCGCATAGCATCCAGCCATTTCACAGAGTCTCCACTTGTGATGGCCTGCTCGAAACTAGTTGGGTCATCATCTTCCATGATGCAATCCTCGCTCCCACCGTCTATGAGAAAACCGTAGTATCTCTCAGGTGGATAAGGAACCCTACTAGATCTACGGAGTGGCTGGGGTTCGTTGGGGACTATCGAATCCTCCGGTTCTACCAAATTGTCAGTTACAGTTTGTGTAGCTGGAATTTCTTCCAGTTCTACCTCATTACCACTTATTTCTTTTACAAGAAATTCCTTTTCTAAAAAGGTGGCATGTTGAGCAGCAGACACTTTTTGTTCCTCACAATGGTAGAAGAGATATCCATGCGAATTCTTTGGATATCCTACAAAATTACATAGAACTGACCTTGCCTCGAGCTTGTCCGGATTTTGCTTTTTGACATAGGCCGGACAACCCTATATCTTAACTCATTTAAGATACATTCTCTTTCCACCCCATATCTCATATTGTGTTTTGGCACAGATTTTGATAGAACTTGATTCAATAGGTATGTGGCTGTCTCAAGGGCATAACCCCAAAAAGAAATAGGTAACACAGCAGTACTCATCATAGAGCGCACCATATCTAATAGGGTACGATTCTTCCGCTCCGATACTCCGTTGTGTTGTGGTGTATACGGAGGAGCAAGCTGAGAGAGAATCCTATTCTCTTTTAAATAGTCATGGAATTCCGTGCTCAAGTATTCTTCTCCCCGATCAGATCAAAGGATTTTAATACTTTTACCCGTTTGGTTCTCCACTTCGCACTTATATTCCTTGAATTTCTCAAAAGATTCAGAATTGTATTTCATCAGGAACACATGTTCGTATCTTGAGAGATCATCGGTGAATGTAATAAAGTACGAGAAACCATTCCTGGCATGTGTAGACATACGACCGCATACATCACTATGTATCAGTCCCAAGAGTTCAGTAGCTCTTTCTTCGTGTCCAGTAAATGGAGTCTTGGTCATCTTGCTTTAGAGATATGACTGGCCAGTTTCATAAGATGTAAATTCGAACTGATTCAAAAATCCTTCTTTATGCAACTTAGCTAGTTGTGTCACATTGATATGACTTAGTCTACAATGCCACAAGAAGGATTCATTCATTTCTGAACTTTTCTTCTTGTGTGTATTCTGTATATTTAGAATTGTAGTTTGATTCAGAACGTATATACCGTTACACAACGTGCCAAACCCAATCAACACTTGATTTAGGAAAATGTTCATAACATTATCCTCCAGTACAAAATTATATTCTTCTTTATGTAATAAAGAGACTGATATAATATTGCACATCATCTTCGGTACGTAATAACAGTCATTCAGAATCATTGTATTACCACTTGGTAATACAAGGTGATATTCACCAACTGTTTTAGCTGCAACAATTGCACCATTCCCTACTGTTAGAGACTTATCATCCTTTCCCAGTTCTCTACCTCTCTTTAGCCCATGTAACAAATTATATACGTGGGATCCTGATCCGGTATCCAATACCCAGGACGTAGAGCATTCTGAGAAACAGTTCTCGGTAATGAACACACCCGAAAAAGATGCATCATCATGCTCTTTCTTTGCTCGGGTGGCATGGGAATTCTGATATTCTACTATTCCTTGCTCGGACTTATAACAATCATAAGATAGAGTGGAACCAACGTTCCCCAGCTCAGTATAATAAGCGGGTTCGGTCAATACATCCATATTATTATCTTGATTAAGACGTATCATTGGTCGCTACCTGGAGAGAGAGAGAGAAGGAAACACTTTAGCGTGCGCTCTTGCAAGATTACATTGGCTATTATCTTATCTAATCAGGATGACTCCCACTGTTTTTATCAAATCTTCCTTCAAACCCTAAAAGGTAAGATTTGCCGGGATTAATTACACCCTACAAGTTCGCCAATCGTTCGTCCAGGCAGATATTGGTACTCCGAGAGATTCTCCCCATGCTTTCGCATGGAACTAATTAAATAACCTCGTTTTCGCAGGGGCATAACCCCGTTAACACATTTCTTAGACATCTACTTGATCGGCTAATTGTAAAGTACAAAACTCTCCTAAGAGTAACTCTTACTCGTAGTGGGTATCAGGATCGAACTATCATATAGAAGTTATGCAATCTTATTGCAAATTCCAACACTTGAATTCCTAATATTGTTTTTACCCCATGCGATTTATGACCTTGAAAAGGTCAACAAACCATAAACCGCAAGTTAAGTTCAACCCTTTCATTTATTGATTGAATTAAACCCACTCGCACGACCCTTGACAAGATCAACAAGGCCACATGACTACCTTAATCCAATCGCATCACATGCGGCAGATAAGCACTAATCAGCTACCGCACACTACGCCTTGACAAGGTCAACAAACGCAACACGAATACTAAATAGCACTTATTTGAAATAACGGAGGGCTGCGTTGGTTTTTAAGAAAACCTTTAGCGTAATGAACTTGATATCGTTGCAGAATCTAGTGATTTTGAAAAGGAGTGGTTTAAGTTCCGCTTTTAAAATCGAGTAGTTTTCAAAAACAAACCGAATAGCTTTTACTAGATTTTGCTAAAGAGGTCACTCCTGGTGAAGGAATCTTGGCTCTTTCCTCATCGAATGAGGTGCTGGATATCCATCAAGGAATACCACTATGCAAAGCATGAACTACAGAAGCTATTATGATAAACCGAATCGGTTGTAGCATTTGCTAGTTTTGCTAAAGAGGTCACTCCCGGTGAAGGGATCTCGGGTCTTTTCTCATCGAATGAGGTGCTGGATATTCATCAAGGAATACCACTGTGCAAAGCCAGAACTACAGCTACCTTTTTAAAAAACTTTTGATTCTACAATATCTTTAGCTTTCTTTTCTTTTCATTAATCTCATTAATGAAGTCCCATCATTTATGTTTGCCTAAACATCACAGAAAAAGAAACGAAAATAAAACATACGCTTATGCCATCCGCATTCGTCTCACGCAGTTATATGATCACATCACAGAACCAAGCAGCAGAAGTAAACATATAAAATATTGGATATATTAGAAGGTCCGTATTTTAAATTAAGCCAATAATAAAAAAAACACGGATTCCACGGTCGTGATGAACATCCAAACCCACATCCCTAGACCCTTACGAGAGCGACAAGCAACCCTGCCACTTCTAGAGTTAGGAGACCCGGTCTCTAACTCCTCGAGATGGTCTTCCACTGGACTCCAGAACCCAGTTACTTGTGATCCCCGCCTTGGGTCTATCCTAATGCGGAAAAGTACATAATATATATCAATGGTGACATCATCCTCAACCCGGAAGTGTCCAAATAAAAGAATATTACATACAACTTTTACATGAATGAAAATTGAAAAACTCTCATCTCACATAAAACCCCCGACTATTCAATCACGGGAATCCAATATAATATATCACAGCAACACATAACATCACATGTCATCAACGTAAGTAAATATGCGTATCCCAAATTCCTTTAACATATAGCAAAGAGATTGGGGATACACCACTTATTACACTTACGGTCGCAGAAAAGAAATGAAAAACTACAATAATTAGAATCCGCATTTTGTTAAACATCATAAACCCGGAATATCTCATATTCCGAATTTTATGCCTAACCCTATAAACCTTGCATTTTAGTCTCATATCAAAAACACTTTTCAATAACTTAGTCGAGTAATTCAACAAGATTCCCGACTACCCGATCGAATACTCGTCGGGAACTTTAGTAGATGGCCGCACCCCTGGTGCCGTCAATCAAGTGCACTTAGGCGGAACACCGTAGCCGTGAGCACCCGAGTGGATGCTTTTGGCAACGGGGTTCTCCTAAAGTCACTTGGTCGGGGCTATGGGGCGTGGCTATCTAGTAAAGTTATCTGGCGAGTATTCGCGTACGATACGCGATTGCGACAGAGTTTCGATCCGAATCAAAACTTCATGGCAATCGATCAATAGAGACTAACATGCTAAATTTACAAACACTAACTAGTTTTCACAAAACTAATTAAATATGGATTCCAAATATTGCATCACATATCAAATTTAAAGCCGAAACGACGTTAAAACACGACTACGAAACACTCCAAATAGCCCTAATATAAAAGTTAACATCACATGCAAATTGGGCCAATCAAACATAACCTGAAACCCCAAAACCAAGCCTACAGAACACTAAAAATATTCCAGACCCAAACAATGAACAGTAGACTGGCCAGGCCGGTTTTTTTGATGATTTTCACCGAGTCATTTTGGGAGTTTTGGTCTCAAATTTCTCTGGTGTTCTAGTTACATCACATGTAACATTCTGTACTTGTTTAAAAAAATTTCAGAGACCATTTAAAATTAGATAGAAACTTGGATTTTTCGGGTTACAATTTCGGAGTTGTTTCGGTTTCGTGATTTATATACATCGTCTAATCTTCTAGCTTTGGCTCTGATACCATGAAAGTGTTTGTTACCACCACCTGGGTTTTACTAACATCAAGCATGTCATTTTAAAAAAATTGGGATGATAATTAATACTAAACAAGATCTTAAACTAGAGGATTAGAGTTTAAACATGATATAAAGAAAACTATACTAAGAGAAAGGAGGCTACAACCTTTGTAAACTGTGTCCTTCTTTTCAAAAGCTCTAGGTTATGGTCTATGCGACTCTACTAGACTCCACTTGAAGGTTGAAAGAACTTGGTTCAATAACCTTCGTGCTGAAAATGATCCACCCGAAGTCCACTAATCCAAGATACCTCTTCACTAAACTCTTTAGTGAAGGAAACACACTACACCAAAGTGCTAATCTAGTGTAGGATGGTGAAGTAGGGGTGTTGTTTGCTCATTAGGGTTCTCACAAGCTCAATGTTTCACAACTCATGTAAGGGATTGAGCTTGGAGAAGGAGGTGAAGAAAATGAAGAGAGTAAGAGAGCGAAGAGCTCAAGTGAGGAAAATAACTCAAGTGAAGAATGAAGTATAGAATGGCTCTTCAAAACTCACACATTATTGAAGCATACAATTTTCAACAATTAAAAATTGTAGCCATACTTCAATAGTGCAAGCAAATGAATATAAAAAAGAATAAGCCATGCTTTGCTCCATACCACAAATATCTCCCCATTTTTCCACCTCAATTTCTATTTTCATAAAAATAGAAAATCTATGCCATGCTACATAATATATATATATATATATATATATATATATATATATATTTATGAAGAATAATTAGTGAGCTAATAATATTAGTTAATATATAATTATATCAAATATAAATATATATATATCATATTATTAAATCAACACTTGATTTAATAATCCGGTTATATCACATATAACCGACTAATATCATTTATCTTTATATCACATTATCAAATCAACACTTGATTCAATAATCCGGTTATATCACATATAACATAAGTGATAACAAATAACCGCTAGATTAGAATACGGTATCACATACTCGTATTTAATCAGGTCCCCGCACATATCAGCGTATGTACCTTACTTCGTTTCGCTTGAACTAGGAAACTTCTGTGTGGGACTCTAAAGACTCGTCAATACGCCAGCGGTAGGTAATGATCACATCAGTTACCCACAAGCCGTCAGCGGTACTAGCTGGACGTAACGACTACCCAGGTATTGAGCGATTAGAAGATCAACAAGTAAGCTTGTCCAAACTCCCATGAAGCCTATAAATAACACTTACCGTACAGTTCGGTCTCTTCGTCTGATATATCGCATATCGAGTCTGGGGGTGGAATCGTCAGACCCCCAATAACATAATAAGTCATGCCGATGTGTGGCCTATAACGGTACGAGAAACTACTGATAACACTTACCATTAAATCTCATCAATAGCCATGGCCAGGGACTTTCTTTTATCCTAATCACTATATATTTCATGATCTGGGAATGAGGAAGATGATTGGCACTGGACATGTGTCTGATGGTCTGTATTGAATAAGTAGTTTTTCAGAGCCTGTTGCATGCTTGAGTGATTCTACAGCCTTAGATTTGCACTTTCGGTTAGGACATCCATCATTACAGAACCTAAAAAGGTTACATCCAGAAATTTATGCCTCTACAGAGTTAGTGTGTGAGTCTTGACAATTGGGTAAATATCATCGTATGTAACGACCCTAAAGTTTTCATATACTTGTATTATTCCAATATTAATAAAAGAGTGTATTTCTGTTCCGTTAACGGGTCATAAGTTATTCTTATTAAATAAAATCAATAAACTCCTTATAGCCCATTAGTTAAGACTCTCCATTGCTGTCCCAGATCCTGCGTGTTCGAATCCTAATAGCACCAATATTTTTTAATATTTTCTTTGTGGCGTTTTGGAAGCCTAAGAGTTTGCACGGGCTTTAAACAGGGTTATGAAATTTTATATAATAAAATATATATTAAATGGAGTTTGTTGCATTGACCAAAGACCATAGCATGAACCCCAAGGCCAGAAGCCAACATGGGGCCGACCGAGGGTGGGTTTAGGCAGCCTGAAAGAGCCCAATCATCTCCATCTCAAGCACATGCGATCTTTGGCCTCCCCTCTATACCTTCTAATGTACTAAACCCCCTGAATTTAAACAGAGAGCAGCAGTCTCTTCCCCTACCCTCATTAACCTTTTTTCAATTCACTTTAAATTCTTTTTAATTCACCATATCTCTCCTTCTCTCCCTATAAATACCCATACATCCTATCTTCCTCCTCATTTCTGAAAATTACTTTAAATCCATCTCAAAACTCTATCTCTCAAAGTTATTCTCAAGACCAAATTCCAAGCCAACTCAAGTATCTCAAGTTCATGCCTCTATGCATCGTCGATCTCAAGCACGTTCCTCCGTGCATCGTTGATCTCTATTCTTCCAACCGAAGCTCTTGTCTTCCTCCTATACGTTTAGCGCAACCCGTAAGTCCCTCTTGATCTTCCTCTCTTTTGTTTATCCTCACTCACAACATCAAATACTTTTTAATAAACTATGTTAATCTTGACTTGTCATTCGTAAATATTGATACTAATGTTAATAGAAACAACTACAACCCTACCACTATAACAAGCTATATGCCTCACTAAATCCATGTAATTTCTCTTTTCATTTAAATGAAATTTGTTACTAGGTTAAAACAATATTAGAAAATATCGTTAAAATACCATGCATATTATTCTTGTTCTTGAGATATGTTAATCTAGATCATGTACGGGGTAATCACCTACCCCACACGCACACATGAAAATCATAGCATGTTTATATGTCGTCACGTTTTTTAAAGAACCTATTTTCGTGAAAATACCCTCATGTTAAAATATGGAATTAAACATACCTTCTTCTCTTTACAATTGCATCTCTACAACTCTCGTTAGGAGAACTCTGTTGTGGATAGTACGGATTATCGCACATCTTGAGTCTAGTGGAGTAAGATCCATAGCTCCTCACGGAGCATGGTCTTGAAAGAAAAGAAAAAATACAGTTTCAAACAAAATAAAACAATTTCAATTGCTTTTAAAATACTAATTAATAATCATATATATATAACTTTAAAGAAAACGACTTTGCAAAAAATTAAATTCAATAAAATATTCTAAATTAAAAAATTAAGTTTTTATTAAAATACCTCCAGTTTTCCAAAAGTTAGTTATTTTCATTAAAATACTATAAACTTTTAAAAATGAGGTTTTGTCACTAAAATACCAAAATATCTAAAATATATTTTAATCAAAACCCACGACAATCTAAATAATATATTTTTACCAAAAACAGTCTCGGGGTTTACTTTTAACGTAAAAGTATTTTCCATAAAAGCCCTTCGAGCTTTCAAATGGTTTAATTTCAATAAATACCTTAGAATTTCCTAATGATATATTTTCACATAAATACATAAAATCCATAAAACAACTATTTTTTAAGGTATTTAGATAACGGATGGGTTTAACTGACCTATTCTCTCTTGAGCCTCGGGGAGGCGGAGACAATCAGTGTTATCACTTGCTTATTCTTCGATATAAAATGCATATAATCACAGAAATCATATTACTTTAATACTGAATCAAATATTACCCAACACAAAAATACACCTTGACTTGTATACTTGCATTTGACATGACTACTTGATCTTGACATGAAATCAATTATATCTACATGATTTACTCGATCAAACATATTACATGCTTCACTAGACTTGACCTGAATTATGAATATGTAATGACTTAACATTAACACTTGACATGAATACACGAACTCAACTTGAACCATGAACGTGTACTCTTCTTATGTATTCATTGATTCGGGCAAGACTTGTGACTATAATTGAAAATTAAATTAAATGGGGTGTTGGGTTAGTTTAAGTGTGAATCCAACGAAATGTCAGGAGTCCCTCTAATTCATGAATCTATGTATACTAATACATGCAATCTATCACGGGGGCCCGTGTTTCCCAACCCCTAGACGATAGCCTGTTGGGTTTGGAATATTTCAACACTAGCTTGAAGTCCTGTTACTAACACTCTTGATTTGGGCACGTGGTTCCCTACCACTGGAAGATAGCCTGTTGGGTTCGAGAACACTCTTGAGATTTGGTTGACATTCACACTTGAACTCACATTAGTTTTCTTACCCTTTTAGCGATCTCTTTAGGACACGTTGCTATTCATTACATGTTCATCACGTTTACTTGTTACATGCTCACTATACTTACATTACACAGCCATGCTTATATACATATTGACATACTCATGATACCTTACTATGTGCATATAGTTGCTAGGTTTAATTAACACCTTTACATAACCGCATTAGAATTTATATTCTATTTACATGTTGTCATTTACCATATTCATATTTCTATCATTTTTAGGGACTTATCGAGCGCAAGTTCGTCGACGGGAATTCCGCCCATCTCTTTGTTTCCTTGAATGTTTGTTAGGTGATCTAGGTGTTGAGCTCTGCTAGCGCCCTGGCCATCTAACGTGGCCGATGCGGAAAAAATGGTGTTTTTGAAAAAAAAAAAAACTTGGCGCTAAAAAACCCGTCCTAGAATCGAACCATAAACCTAAAACTAGCAACAAAGGATATCTTGACTACAAGGTTAGAAGTTGTATACCGAATGAACCGTGTACTTCGGTCTTCTACCATCTTCCTTAGCTTCTATAGATCTCCTTGATCGAGCTTGACCGTCGGTCTTCCTCCGTCGAAGATGATCCACCCGAGAGATGTAACTCATGGTTCTAGCTCCACACTAAGAATCCAGTGAAGCAACTGGAGACTCTAAGTTGCTAATCTAGAGTACGTAGGGATGTATTGAGTGGCTCTAAGTGTTTATCTATCTCTCTTCTACCCTTATTTCTCAATACATGAGATACTAGGGTAGAAGATGAAGATGAAAGAGGCGGAGCTCAAGAAAGGTAGTGAAGAGAGCAAGCAAAATGGTGAGAGTGTTTTTCAAATGACCATCCATCATGAGAGACAAAATATGAAGTAAGGTTTTGTAAAACCATTTTTCAAATATAATATAGCAACCATACTTGAATAGTTAGCACAAATGAATTAACAATTCATTTGTCAACACTATGGTTCTCACCATTCTCTCTTCATCACCTTTACACCTCATTTCTATTTAAATTAATAAATGGATAAACCAAAATAAGGTGTCTACCTTCTAGAATGTTTTTCGTATAAATACGGATTACACTCTACTGTATATACATACCCGTATTCCTACCAAAATACGAATACTCAAAGAGATAGAATAACACAAAGAATATAATACTAGAATATACATATCGAAATACATATACATAAATTATTAAATCAATACCTGATTTAATAATCCGGCTCAAACCCAAGCCAGCTAGTATTATCAACCGTCCGATCGAAAGTCCGGGTAACTAATACAATCATTCAATCGGAACCCTGCACGTATCAAAATACGGCTAGTATATTATTTCGCCTGAACCAGGGAAACCCTCTGTGTGGGAATCTAATGACTCGTCAATACGCTGGCAATGGGTTTAACCATAAGCACGTCAGCGGCACTAGCTGTACGTAACGACTACCCAGGTATTGAGCGAAAAGAAGGCCGACGAGCAAACTCATCAGAACCCCTACTGAGCCTGTCTGTGACAATCTCCATACAGTCCGGTCTGTTCATCTAAGAGTATCACATATCGGGTCTAGGAGTGGATAAAGTCAGACCCTTAATAACAGGATATTTCGTGTCGGTATAAATCCCATCACCCACTAAGAAACTACTGATCCAAATCAGCAATTCTCGTCTACCTTAGCCAAGAATTTCTGGTGATGGCCACCCGTACACAACGTGACATCAACCCCTAATATCGGGAGAGACGAATTAAAGAGTGTCTTAGCACCTCTACTAAATTTTCACATGCATCAAGTATGCAATTTTAAAAAATCTAGACGTCTAAGCTACACTAACCTAGAATTGAACTAGAAAATTAGGGTTAGATAGCATGTAAACAAACTTTACACTAAGTGAATAGTGAATACAACCTTTGTAGACCGGTCCTTCACTTCTAAAGCTCCAAGTAGTAGTCCCTTAGCTCCAAGTAGTGGTCCCTAGAACTCTTCTTAGGCTCCACTTGGTGAAACGCACGAGCTTGCACCGTCGTCTTCGAGGCCGAAGATGATCCACCTTGAAGTTACTCTAACTCGAGCTACATTTTCACTAATCAAGAAATTAGTGAAGCAAACAATCTAATCTTATGGGCTAGATGAGAGTAGGTTGATGAAGTAGGAATTTTGCTCACTTTAGAAACCACTTTCTCTTTTTCTTTCTCACCTCATGAAAATATTGAGAGCAAAAATGAGATGAAGAAGATGAACTTGGGTGTTAAAAAATATCTCAAGTGATAATGTAGAGAGTTAACTATGGGCTAAAGATCATTGTCGAGTAATAAAATATCTAGAGTAAAAATAAAATTAGTGGAATGAGTCATGGCTTTTACATCCTTTCACAAGTATCTAAGCTATGCTCATTTCCACCTCATTTTGTATTTACTCTTAATAATTATTACCCAATAATCTTTAGTCTTGGTGTGAGTCTCATGCACCCATGTTCTATGTATCATCCACCATGACACAATATTTAAATACATTTATTAATATATATCACATATATATTAAATGTATTTCAAAGAGAAGAAAATCTTTAAGTGAGCACAATATTAGTTAATATATAAATATATCAAATATAAATATATATCAAATTATTAAATCAACACTTGATTCAATAATCCGGTCATATCATATATAACCGACTAATATCACTTATATGTATATCACATTATTGAATCAACACTTGATTCAATAACCCGGTCATATCACATACAACCGACAACATTCAATATACTATATCAAATCAACACTTGACTCAATAATTCGGTCATATCATATATAACCGGCCAATATCAAATATATATACACATAACATATCATTGAATCAACACTTGATTCAACAATCCGGTTATATCACATATAACCTAACCGATATCACATATCGCGAGATTAGAATACAGTATCACATACTCGTATTTAATCAAGCTCCCGCACATATCACCATATTTTCCCTACTTCGTTTCGCTTGAGCTGGGAAACCTCTATGTGGGACTCTGAAGACTCGTCAATACGCCAGCAGTAGGTAATGATTACATCAGTCACCCACAAGCCGTCAGCGGTACTAGCTGGACGTAACGGCTACCTAGGTATTGAGCAAACAGAAGATCAACAACCAAGCTTGTCCGAACTCCCGCAAAGTCTATAAGCAACACTTACCGTACAGTCCGGTCTCTTCGTCTGATATGTCGCATATCAAGTCTAGGGGTGGAATCGTCAGACCCCAGTAACTTGATAAGTCATGCCGATGTGTGGCCTATAACCGTTTGAGAAACTACTGATAACACTTACCAGTAAATCTCAGAAGCCTTGGTCAGGTACTTGCTGTTATAGCCAATCGAGCATAGTGCAACATCAACTCCCTATGCCGGGAGAGACGAAACCCCTTATATCTCTCATTGCCTCCAATATGACTCGGGACTGTACCCAAAATCCACCTGTTTGCATGACTCCTTTGAATCGTGGTAGGGAGGAAATCAAAGCAAAGTGGGAACCACACAAGACTCTATGACTATCTCGGGTCTACAGACTAACCTATATAAGTGTCACCAGAGAACTGCTATCTGATGATAGGTATAGTACCAACTAGAAATTCTCGGCGAGTCCTGTTCGGTGTACCCATTCTATAATAAGTATCTATGTACAATCTTTGATGTCAAATGCCAATGGATGTGGGATCAACCATCGCCCCATACAGGGTCAAGAAACGTACACACTAGTCTACTCTGGAATATCGATGCCATGTCTCGATACTCCCTCGATTATGAATGGTTAAAGGATGTGCTTACGGACTACAAAAGCCCCACTAGTATGATCTGCATCATAGTCCTGGTAGTCAAGCTAACATCCTAAAGGCTTTATCAACATGTATCAGAGAGACAATATAACAATACAAGTGTATGTTAAGATAAAGAGCAACCAGATAGCATATTATCATGTCGAGCAAGAAAGTCCTCTATATATATGTCTAAGCATCCACTAGATCAAACAATAATGGCCTCTAGGGTATACATATTCCTAACAATCTCCCACTTGCAATAAGGCCAATTCTTGTAGTATCTCATACCCAACATCCTAAAAATTCTCTCAAATTGCATCTGGAGGAGGGCCTTCGTGAGTGGATCCGTTGTGTTATCTTTCGTGTCAACTCTCCTGACCTCGATCTCTCGACGATCAACTATCTTCCGGGTCAGGTGATACCGCCTAAGAATATGTCTGGATCGCTAATGGGACCAGGGTTCCTTAGCCAAAGCTACAGCTCCATTGTTATCATAATACAAGGGTATTGGATGCTCAATAGATGGAACCACACCAAATTCAGCAATGAACTTTTTCATCCAGATAGCCTCTTTGGCAGCATTGTTGGCAGCGATGTATTCAGCCTCCATCGTTGAGTCTGCTACGGTATCTTGCTTGGAACTCTTCCAATATATCGCCCCTCCATTGTGGGTGAAGACAAAAGCCGAGACCGACTTACTGTCGCCCTTATCACTCTGGAAGCTTGAATCGGTAAAGGACTCCACCTGGAGTTCTCCGTTACCATACACCAAGAACATTTCTTTAGTCCTTCTCAAGTACTTAAGAATGTTCTTCACTGCTTTCCAGTGCTTCTCCCCAGGATCCGATTGATACCTACTTACCACACTAAGTACATAAGCTACATCTGGTCTGGTACATAACATCGCATACATGATTGACCCAACTGCAGAAGCATATGGTATCCCTTGCATACGAGCCCTCTCCAAATCAGTCTTGGGAGACATCTCTTTGGAGAGAGTGATTCCTGAGCAAGCGGGTAAATTACCACGCTTAGAATCTTCCATACTAAACCTCTTTAGTATGGTGTCAATGTACCTGGATTGGGACAATCCCAACATCCGCTTAGATCTATTTCTATAGATCTTGATCCCAAGATGTAGGAGGAATCACCTAGATCTTTCATGGAGTACTTTAGTGATAAGAAGAGCTTGACCGAGTGTAGTATTGAAACATCATTTCCTATCAAGAGTATGTCATCCGCGTACAATACGAGGAAGACAACCTTACTCTTTACTACCTTCTTGTATATACAAGGTTCATTTACGTTTTTGATGATGTCAAACTCTTTGACCGCTAAATCAAAATAGATGTTCCAGCTCCGCGATACCTGTTTTAATCCGTAAATTGATTTAAGCAGCTTGCACACCTTTCCGTTGCTCTTACTGTCTACGAAGACCTCTGGCTGTGTCATATACACGCTCTCTTCTAAATCACCATTTAGAAAAGTGTTCTTGACGTCCATCTGCCAGATTTCGTGGTCATGGTATGCAGTAATGGCAAGTAGGATCCTGATAGACTTAAGAATAGCCACTAGAGAAAAGGTTTCATCATAGTCGACACCTGATCGTTGACGAAAATCTTTTGCTACAAGTCTAGCTTTGAAGGTCTCAACATTTCCATCTACACCAAGCTTCTTCTTAAAGATCCACTTGCTCCTGATGGGTTTTACCCCTTCAGGAGCAACTTCTAAAGTCCATACTTTGTTAGTGTACATGGATTCCATCTCTGATCGTATAGCATTCAGCCATTTCGCAGAGTCTTCACTTGTGATGGCCTGCTCGAAACTAGTCGGGTCATCATCATCCATGATGCAATCCTCGCTCCCACCGTCAATGAGAAAACCGTAGTACCTCTCAGGTGGATGAGAAACCCTACTAGATCTGCGGAGTGGCTGAGGTTCATCGGAGACTATCGAATCCTCCGATTCTACCAAATCATCAGTTATAGTTTGTGTAGCTGGAACTTCTTCCAGTTCTACCTCATTACCGTTAATTTCTTTCATAAGAAATTCCTTTTCTAAAAAGGTAGCATGTCGAGAAATAAATACCTTTTGTTCCTCGGTGTGGTAGAAGATATACCCTGGCGAATTTTTGGGATATCGCACAAACTTGCACAGAATTGATCTTGCCTTTAGTTTTTCCGGATTTTGCATTTTAACGTAAGCCGGACAACCCCATATCTTAGTAAATTTAAGACATGCTCTCTTCCCTTTCCATATCTCATATGGAGTGGTAGGCACGAATTTGGTCAGAGCCATATTCAATAGGTATGCAGCTGTCTCAAGTGCATAACCTCAAAAGGAAATAGGTAACTCGGCAATACTCATCATAGAGCGCACCATATCTAATAGGGTGCGATTCCTCCGCTCCGATACTCCATTTTGCTGTGGTATATACGGAGGAGTAAGCTGAGAGAGAATCCCATTCTCTTTTAAATAGTCACGGAATTCTGTGCCTAAGTATTCTCCTCTCTGACCAGATCGAAGGATTTTAATACTTTTACTCGTTTGGTTCTCGACTTCGTACTTATATTCCTTGAATTTCTTAAAAGCTTCAGATTTGTGTTTCAACAAGAACACATATCCGAATCTTGAGAGATCATCGGTGAATGTAATAAAGTACGAGGAACCATTCCTGGTACGTGTAGACATAGGACCACATACATTGTATCAGTCCCAAAAGTTCAATAGCTCTTTCTTTGTGTCCAGTAAACGGAGTTTTGGTCATCTTGCCTTTGAGACATGACTGGCAAGTTTATAAGATGTAAATTCGAACGGATTCAAATATCCATCTTTGTGCAACTTCACTAGTCTTGTCGCATTGATATAACCAAGTCTACAATGCTACAAGAAGAATTCGTTCATATCTGAACTTTTCCTCTTGTGTGTGTTCTGTATATTTAGAACTGTAGTTTGATTTAGAACGTATATACCGTTATACAACATACCAAACCAAATCAACACTTGATTTAAGAAAATGTTCATAACATTTTTCTCTAGTATAAAGTTATATCCTTCTTTATCTAATAAAAAATTGATATTATATTGCACATCATTTTTAGATACGAAATAACAGTTGTTCATAATCAATGTATTACCATTTGGTAATATAAGGTGATATTCGCCAACTGCTTTGGCTGCAACAATTGCACAATTCCCTACTACTAGAGATTTATCACTCTTTCCCAATTCTCTACTTCTTCTGAACCCATGTAACATATTACATACGTGGGATCCTGATCCGGTATCCAATACCCAGGACGTAGAGTATCTGAGAAACAATTCTCGATAACGAACACGCCCGAAGAAGATGCATCATCATGCCCTTTCTTCGTTCGGGTGGCGTGGGAATCTTGATATTCCCCTATTCCTTACTCAGACTTATGATAATCATAAGATAGAGCGGAACCAACATTCCCCAGCTCAGAATAATAGACAGGTTCGGTCAATACATTCATATTATTATCTTGATTAAGGCATGTCATGGTCGCTACCTAGAGAGAGAGAAGAAAATACTTTAGCGTGCGCTCTTGTAAGATTAAATTGGATATTATCTTATCTAATCAGGATGGCTCCCACTATTTTTATCAAATCTTCCTTCAAACCCTAAAAGGTAAAACTAGATGGGATTAAACACCCTACAAGTTCGCTAATCGGTCAGCCAGGCAGGTATTGGTACTCCGAGGGAGTCTCCCCATACTTTCGCATGGAAATAATTAAATAACCTTGTTTCCGTAGGGGCATGACCCCGTTAACACCTTTCTTAGACACCTATTGGATTAGCTAATTGTAACGTGCAAAACTCTTTCAGGAGTAACTCTTACTTGCAATGGGTATCGGGATCCAACTATCTCATAGAAGGTATGCAATCTCATTACAAATTTCAACACTTGAAATTCCCAATATATGTTTTTACCCCTAACATCCTATGATCTTGACAAAGGCCAACAAACCATAGTCCTCTAGTCAAGTTCAACCCGTACATTTCATGATTGAATTAAACCCACCCGCACGACCCTTAACATAGGCCAAACAAAATCGTACGACTACCCTAATCCAATCGCATCATATGCGGCAGATAGACACTAATCAGCTACCGTACATTAAGCCTTGACGAAGGCCAACAAACGCAGCACGAATACTAAAATATTCCTTATCTGAAATGACGGAGGGTTACGACAGGTTTTTAAGAAAACCTTTAGCGTAATGAACTTGATATCGTTGTAAAATCGAGTGATTTGAAAAGGAGTGGTTTAAGCTCCGCTTTTAAAATCGAGTAGTTTTCAAAATAAATCGAGTGGGTTGTAGTATTTGCTAGCTCTTGCTAAAGAGGTCACTCCCGGTGAAGAGATCTAGGCTTTTTCCTCATCGAATGAGGTACTGGATTTTCATCAAGAAATACCACCATGCAAAGAAAGAACTAGAGATACCTTTTTTAAAATTTTGATTCTACAACATCTTTTAGGTTTCTTTCTTTTTCATTAATCTCATTAATGACGTCCCATCATTTATGTTTCCTAAACATCACAGAAAAGAAACGAAAATAGAACGTACGCTTATGCCATCCACATTCGCCACGGGGCCCAGTCATGCACCGTTAGGTTACTTAACTAACGGCAGAGCGGGGGGAGGACAACCATGGGTGCAAAATATAAGCAACGTTTATTATATATATCATATATATATAGCATTCGTCTCAGTCAGTTATATGATCACATCACAGAACTCACGCAGCAGAAGTCAACATATGAAATATTGGATATACTAGGAGGTCGGTGTTTTGAATTCAGCCAGTAATAAAAAACACGAATTCCGCGGTCGTGATGAATAGCCAAACCCACATCTCTAGACCCTTACGAGAGCGGCTGACCCTGCCAATTCTAGAGTTAGGAGACCGCATCTCGACTCTTCGAGATGGTCTCCCACTGGATTCTAGAACCCGGTTACTTGTGCTCCCCATCTTGGGTCTATCCTAATGCGGAAAAGTAAATAATATACATCAACGGTGACATCATCCTCAACCCGGAAGTGTCCCAATAAAAGAATATTACATACAACTTTTTACATGAATGAAAATAGAAAATCTCTCATCTCACATAAAAAAAACCTGGCTATTCCATCACGACAATCCAATATAACATATCACAGCAACACATAACATCACATGTTATCAACGTAAGTAAATATGCGTATCCCGAATGTCGTTGACGTATAGCAACGAGATCGGGGATACACCACATATTACACTTACGGTCGCAGAGAAGAAATGAAAACTATAATAATTAGAATCCGCATATCCTAAGACATCATAAACCCGGAATATCTCATATTTCGGATTTCATGCCTAACACTTTAAATCTTGCATTTACTTCTCGAATTGAAAACACTTTTCATTATTGGTCGGGTAATTCAACAAGATTCCCGATAAGATGATCGAATGCTCATCGGGAACTTTAGTAGATTGTCGTACCCCCGATGCCGTTAACGAAGTGCACTTAGGCGGAACACCGCGACTGTGAGCACCCTAGTTGATGCTTTTGGCTACGGTGTTCTTCTATAGTCACTTGGTCGACGCAATAGGGCATGGCTATCTAGTAGTGTTTCCCGGCGACTATCCTCGTACAATACGCGATTGAGATGGAGTTTTGATCCAAATCGAAACTCCGTGGCAATCGACTAAAGGAGACTAAAACGCGAGATTTACAAAACACAAACTAGTTTTCACAAAACTAATTAATGTGGATTCCAAATATTGTATCACATATCATAATAAACCCGAAACAATGTTAAAATTACGACTACGAAACACTCCGAATAGCCCCAATGGAAAAGTTAACATCACATGTGATTGGTTTAGGAAAAGTGTTTGTAGTAAATAAAATTAACCGCAATCAATAACGGTGTCGCATGTAGCTAGCCGAGATGAGTACAGGTCGTCCTCAGGGAAACGTCGAACTTTTAATCTTACTTTAGACGAGTTGATTGAAAGAAGGGGTGATTGGTTGTAGATCTACGATATACGGATGTAGAATCTATAAAGAAGAGGCTTGTAAGGTTCATAGAATTTAGTAGTAATGGATGATTAATTAAAGATGACTCCTATTTTTTAATAGATTTAGAACTAGATCGATAGTGATGAATGTGGATTAGGGTTCTTTCGGAAGAAACTAGGGTTTTCCCACTCTTAACCTTTATCCTTGCATTGATCTCTATTCATGTCTAGCCTTTACCAAAACAATTGTTAATCTAATCTCAAATCGCGGTCGAGACTATCAATAAATTGGTAGCGCGCTCGATAAAAATGTTAACATTTATTTTGCTAAAATTTATAAACTTTATAACATGTAAAAGGAGTTATAATATTTTATCATCCATTGATCTACCCTAATTCTACGAACCCTAGCAAGTGCAGAATTACTCACGCATGTTCTGAGAAGAAGAAGAAAGGATAGAGAAGGAAATCATAATGCAGAATTTAAATGCAGAATATAAATGCGAAATAATTAAGCAAATGATCTACCTTTATTAATCAACATTACAAGTACAAATCCTTCGAATTTAGATTACAAGAAGAAATTGCTCTCGATCTCTGCCTCGTAGGAAGTAGATATTCCGTCGATATTCGCGTCGCTCTATCACGTCGAATCGCGGACCTGTCGTGGATCTCTTATTCTTTAACGGTGATTTACTTTGTGTTAAAGGTTATCGACCTCTAAATTTAGCCCTCGGTCCTTTTTATAGCCCTCAAAAAAGAAACCCTAGATGCCCCGTGTGGAAGATTTGCTGTTGTGATCAGCCCACCAAAGCATAGATCCTACGTCCATGATAAGGTCGCGGATCCATGGCATATAGATGCTTTTGGCCGCCAAACTACAGCGGTATAGGAGAATCGCAACTTGAAAATTCTTGTGGGCTCTTCTGTTGACACTTGGAGATTTTTGTGATGTTTGGATTCTACAAATATTTCCCGAGTCTCTATCGTTATTGATTTTACGATTTTATCGACAGATCTTACTCCTGACATCTCGAATATCTCTATCTCCGGACCTGAGCTAAATCTGCACAATATCTCCATGAATAATATTAGTAATATTTGTTAAATTAGAGATAATATCTTAATCTTTTTATATGGTAATAAATCTTTAAGAAATTTGATTAAGATTATTTGATATGATATGCATAATAAAAATATTATATAAATATTATATGCATATATTTTCTTTCATAATGTTAATTATAATATATAAACATATGATAAAGAGTAAATTTGCAGATAAACCCACATATGTTCTATATTTATAATAAACACATTTAAATATTTAAGAAAAGTAAAGAAAATGTTATATCAAATGTGCAATATTTTCGACTGAACAATATGCAAACTGAGCTAAACAAACATAACTTGAAACCCTAAACCCTAGCTACCAGAACACCAAAAAAATACGAGACCAAAATTGAGAAGTAGGGCCGGAGAGGCCGGGCATATGGAGGATTTCACCGGCCAAAATGTTGAATCATGGTCTCGTTTTTCTTCAGTGTTCTAGTTACATCATATGAAACATTCTACACTTGTTTAAAAAAAATTCATAGGATTTTAAATTTTTTACAGAAACTAGGATTTTAGGTTTCGGTTTTCAGAGTTGTTTCGGTTTCTTAATTCTACTAATATCGTATAATGCTCTAGTTTTGGCTCTGATACCATGAAAGAATGTCTTAGCACCTCTACTAGGTTTCCACATGCATCAAGTATGCAATTTTAAAAAATTTAGAGGTCTAAGCTATACTAACCTAGAATCGAACTAGAGAATTAGGGATAGATAGCATGTAAACAAATTTTACACTATGTGAATAGAGAATACAACCTTTGTAGACCGGTCCTTCACTTCTAAAGCTCCAAGTAGTCATCCTTAGCTCCAAGTAGTGGTTCCTAGAACTCTTCTTAAGCACCACTTGGTGAAAGGAACAAGCTTGCTCCGTCGTCTTCGAGGCCGAAGATGATCCACCTTGAAGTTACTCTAACTCAAACTACCTCTTCACTAATCAAGAAATTAGTAAAGCAAACCACCTAATCTTATGGGCTAGATGAGAGTAGGTTGATGAAGTAGAAATTTTGCTCACTTTAGAAACAACTTTCTCTTTTTCTTTCTCACCTCATGAAAAGCTAGAGAGCAAAAATGAGATGAAGAAGATGAACTTGGGTGTTAGAAAATATCTCAAGTGATAATGTAGAGAGCTAACCGTGGGCTAAAGATCATGGTTAAGTTATAAAATATCTAGAGTAAAAACAAAATTAGTGGAATGGGTCACGGCTTCTACATACTTCCACAAGTATCTAAGCCATGCTCATTTCCACCTCATTTTGTATTTACTCTTAATAATTAATTACCTAATAATCTTTAGTCTTAGTGTGAGTCTCATACACCCATGTTCTATGTATCATCCACCATGACACAATATTTAAATACATTTATTAATATATATCACATATATATTAAATGTATTTCAAAGAGAAGAAAATCTTTAAGTGAGCACAATATTAGTTAATATATAAATATATCAAATATAAATATATATAACAAATTATTAAATCAACACTTGATTCAATAATCCGGTCATATCATATATAACCGACTAATATCACTTATATGTATATCATATTATCGAATCAATACTTGATTCAATAACCCGGTCATATCACATACAACCGACAACATTCAATATACTATATCAAATCAACACTTGATTCAATAATCCGGTCATATCATATATAACCGGCCAATATCAAATATATATACATATAACATATCATTGAATCAACACTTGATTCAACAATCCGGTTATATCACATATAACTTAACCGATATCACATATCGCGAGATTAGAATACGGTATCACAAACTTGTATTTAATCAAGCTCCCGCACATATCGCCATATGTGTCTTACTTCGTTTCTCTTAAGTTAGGAAACCTCTGTGCGGGGCTCTAAAGACTCGTCAATACGCCAACAGTAAGTAATGATCACATCAGTCACCCACAAGCCGTCGGCGGTACTAGCTGGACGTAACGGCTACCTAGGTATTGAGCGAATAGAAGATCAACAAGAAAGCTTGTCCAAACTCCTGCAAAGCGTATAAGCAACACTTACCGTACAGTCCGGTCTCTTCTTCTGATATGTTGCATATCAAGTCTAGGGGTGGAATCGTCAGACCCCGGTAACTTGATAAGTCATGCCGATGTGTGGCCTATAACCGTTCAAGAAACTACTGATAACACTTACCAGTAAATCTCATCAGCCCTGGACAGGGACTTGCTGTTATAGCCAATCAAGCATAGCGCAACATCAACTCCCTATACTGGGAGAGACGAAACCCTTCCTATCTCTCATTGCCTCCATATGACTCGGGACTGTACCCAAAATCCACCTGTTTGCATGACTCTATTGAGCCGTGGTAGGGAGGAAATCAAAGCACAATGGGAACCACACAAGACTCTATGACGATCTCGGGTCTACAGACTAACCTGTACAAGTGTCACCAGAGAACTGCTATCTGACGATAGGTATAGTACCAACTAGGAGTTCTCGGCGAGTCCTGTTCGGTGTACCCATTCTCTAATGAGAACCTGTGTACAATCTTTGGTGTCAAATACCAATGGATGTAGGATCAACCATCGCCCCATACAGGGTCAAGAAACGTACACACTAGTCTACTCTGGAATATCGATGCCCTATCTCGATACTCACTCGACTAGGAATGGTTAAAGGATGTGCTGACGGACTACACAAGCCCCACTAGTATGATCTGCATCGTAGTCCGAGTAGTCAAGCTAACATCCTAAGGGCTTTATCAACATGTATCAGAGAGACGGTATAACAATACTAGTGTACATGTTAAGATAAAGAGCAATCAGATAGCATACTATCATGTCGAGCAAGAAAGTCCTCTATATATATGTCCAAGTATCCACTATATCATACAATAATGGCCTCTAGGGCATACATATTCCTAACAATGAATCTCCGACAATTCGCTCACTGCCTCCATATGGCTCGGGACTGTACCCAGCTAAAACATATTTGCACGACTCCTTTGAGCCATGGTAGGGTAGTAATCAAAGTATGGTGGGAACTCACACGAGACAAATAACGATCTCAGGTCGACAGACTAACCTGTACTCATATCACCTGAGAACTGCTATCTGACAATAGGTATAATATCATCTAGCATGTTCCCGGTGAGTCCGTCCAATGTAACTCATAACCCAATGAGCACCTATATACTATCTTAGGTGACTAAATGACACCAATGGCTTGTGAAACCGGCCACCACCCCTCGTCGGGGTCTCGAAAAGTATACACTAGTCTACTCCGGAGTATCGATGCCCAGTCTCGATACTCCCTCGACTAGGTACATTTAAGGATGTGCTTATAGACCACCCAGCACCCATGTATATGATCGCCATCAAAATACTGGTAGTCAAGCAAGAATCCTCTAGGCTCTATCAACATGTAATAGTGATCTGTAATACCACATAATGCATGTACATGATGATAAAGACAAACCATATAGCATACTATCATTTTGAGTAAGAATGTTCTACCCATATAGGTCCTCCCTCAATCATCAAAATTGCGTACCTGCGATTACAATAATTGACTTGAGGGAACTATAGCCAACAATCTCCCATTTTCACTTAAGGCTAATTATTGCGGTGTCGCATACTCAATGCCCGTGTGATACCGAACACCCAACTTCTCTACTAATCAGTTTCGCAAAGCCCGTTTGTGAAATTATTGCGTTCAAGAAATAGCCTCAGTAAGTGGATCCGCTCCATTGTTTCTATCTTTATCTCTCTATATCTCAACTTCACGGAGAAAGACTATCTCCCGAAATGAGCGATACCTGTCTTAGAATTTGCCTGGATATCTGATGGGACCCAGTTCATAAATGAACTCCAAATCCAACAAATTTCTTAGACCGTATCTTCCACTGAATTTAATCAGTATCCTGCGCCATACCTTCCTGAGTATGCGCTTGGACCACCTATCCAACATGATGCCCCTCAAAAGAGAAAAAACTATAACTCTGACAATCACTCTGCCATCCAGGTCACCTTGGAAGCCTGAAATGATAACCGCCTCCTGAAGGAGGCTGTCGTTACCATATACCAAGAACATCCACTTATGTTTATAACTGCTTCCCAATGTTTCTCCAAGATTGGATTAATATATACTTATTGCAGCTAGTGCTAAAGCAATATCTGGTATGGTACTTGACATTTCATGATTAACTCAATTGCCTGAGCAAGTGATATGCAAATCATGCAAATCCCTCTCCTCATCGGTCTAGAAGACATCTCATTAGAGAGGGTGACTCTATCACCTGCGGGTACACCACCACGCCAGGAGTCGTCCATTCTAAAATAATTTAGAATAGTGTCAAAGTACCCAAATTGGGAGATCTAGATCTAAAACCATAGATCTAGTGACCAGAATCCC
Organism: Agapanthus africanus; assembly: GCA_030015575.1. NCBI lineage: Eukaryota > Viridiplantae > Streptophyta > Magnoliopsida > Asparagales > Amaryllidaceae > Agapanthus > Agapanthus africanus. The sequence continues at coordinate 832,788,294 of JASDDO010000024.1, read as the reverse complement.
TGATATTTTATCCAGATCTTAGTGAAGAAACACCTTGTGACAAGCACAGTATAACCGATCGTGGTATAGGAACATCACTTCCTATCAAGAGCATGCTACCCAAATACCAGGATATCATTCCCTACTACCTTCTTGCCAAGTCCTAACTGTTATTCTGATGAAGTCAAACTCTATGACTGTCACATCAAAAATAAATGATCTATCTCCGCTATACTTACTTAAATCTATAAATAGATATAAGCTACTTGCCCACCATGCTTCCGCTGCTCCTACTGACTACAACGACCCTCTGGCAGAGTCATATACAAGTGCACTTCTAAACATAATTTAGAACGACGTTATACTCATCCATTACCAGATCTCATAGTCTAGGACAACAATAGTGGCAAGCTTGGGTCATCAAAACCTCTCTGTCACCATCTTTGAGGAGACCGAAGTACCTCTCTGGTGGCTGAGGTTACCCACTAAATCTGCGGAGTGGCTAATAGATTGTCGAATCCAATTGATTCTTTAGGTTCTACTAAATTTTCAGTAATCATTTATGGTTCTAGAATCACTTCGAATTCTACCATACTCCTACCAATGTTTTCTAAAAAGAATTCATTTTACTAAAGAGGTGTCGAGTCTAGAACAATATAACTATAGATCCTCCAAATGGTAGAATGTTAACCCTTGTCAAAGCCCGGGATAACCCACAAACTGTCATTATTGAAACATGCCTAGAGTTTATCCGGATTCTGGTTTTAAACAAAAGCCGGACAACTCCATATAGCTTAACATCGTTAATATATGAATCCATTCTATATCTAATATAGAAACAAAGGAACTAATTTAATTGGAACCAGATTCAAAAATCAAGCAGCTATTTCCAGTGCATATCGACTAAATGGAAGGAGGCCAAGCGACATTACTCATCAAGGAGCGTACTTACGAATGAGTAACCTGAGAGAGAAACAAGTTCTCAAATATATTACTTACGACGGAATACCTAGCACAAGTATCTACAACTTCGATTACCTCGAAGAATTTGATACTTGCAACATATGGTTCTCTACTTTATTCTTATACCTATAACTTCTCAAAATCTAGACCTTATATTTCAACGAAATACTTGTCTAAAACTAAAGAAGTCATAAGTAAACAGAATATAGTACGAGTACCAACCCCTTTGTCCTAATGGACATCGGAAAACATACAATACTTTGTATAAGTCTTCTGAGTTTAATAACTCAAACCTTGTGCGTCGTAGGTTGAAAACTGTGCTATGGTTAAGAAGAATTACACCGCTATTGAATGCACCTTATCTAACCATCAACTGATATAGGTAAATGTCATAGACATAATTTCAAAATTTTATATCTCACTTTATATAATAAACGTATAGATATATCAGTTTGAAATTGGTGCATAACAACGGATATTCAAAACCAAATATTTGCCGTTAGGAAAAACCCAGGTGATTTCTTCAAATATCACCAATTATAAAGAATTCTGATGTATATAAAGGATATAATCATCCAATTCCCAATATCTTACTCTCACTCAGCATCTGTAACGCCATACAGATGAGAGAATCAAGTTTGGTAAATACATACCCTGAAGTCAGAATCTAATTGGGAAAACAGTTTTCAATTAAAACCGCACAGTAAAACTGAAACATGAAAATGTTTCGAAAAGGGTGGCCGGGTTTTCCTAGTAATGCATCTTCCACTATCCAGATTCATGACAGTAACCGTATATTTCCTTACCCTCACTCCAATCCCTTTATATGTCTTTACTTCTTACCTTCTGTACACCATACTTAGGCTAATTGGTTTTCTTCCTTCCCTACTTTTCGGCACCTGCCTAAAGTTTGGAAGAAGACTATCCAATAAGCGTAATAGGTGTACTCTCCTAATATCAGGAGCTCTTGCAACCTGAGAGAAGGTAAAGAGAAAAGACAACTGAATAATCCTATTGAATTTTCCAGAACTGGAATCCATCCTCGAACAGAAACAAGTTTCTTTGAGTTCATATGTAACTATACGATGGAATATCCAAGCAATATGGATCTTCGTAGTGATACGGCATGTTTTGGAGAAATGCAAAGGGGAAGTAGGAGTGGCAGAGATATACGCGGCTTCGTCGTGAATAATAGTAGTCGCAATTTCCTTTGCCCTCACTCTAATCTCTTTATATGTCTTTATTTCTTACCTTCTGTATACCACACTTAGGCTAATTGGTTTTCTTCCTTCCCTACCTTTTGGCACATGCCTAAGGTTTGGAAGAAGACTATCCAATAGGTGTAATAGATGTACTCTCCTAATACCAGGAGCCCTTGCAACCTGAGAGAAGGTAAAGAGAAAAGACAACTGAATAACCTATTCAATTTTCCACAACCGGAATCCATCCTCGAATAGAAACAAGTTTCTTCGAGTTCGTATGTAACTATACGATGGAATATCCAAGCAATATGGATCTTCGTAGTGATACGGAGTGTTCTGGAAAAATGCAAAGGGAAAGTAGGAGATGCATGGATATATGCGACTTAATGACAATCCAAAAGCCAAAATATTTAAGAAGGTTTGGTTAACTTGGTTCATGAGTTTTAGTTTAAGGTCAGGTCATGATTGCTGCCAGAGAGAGAGAGAGAGAAAAGAAACACTCAGCGTGCACTCTAATATAGATTGGATTGGTTAATCATTTTATCTAATCAGGATGACTCCTACTGTTTACTCGAATTCTCCTTCAAACCCTAAAAGGAGAATTAGTCGGGATCATCTGAAAATCACCTAAGGAGTAACACCTACTCATCAGTAGGAATTGGGATCCAACTATCATCGCATGATAACTTGATGGAAGCCACTCAAGTCACCACACTCCAGAAGGTATGCGCATGCCTGGCAAGTTTTCTTTATGTTTGAAACTCCCGATGTGGTTTTTACCCTTAGGGCCCCAATGACCTTGACAATGTCAAATATCAAAGGGTCCTAGTCAAGTTCAACCCGTCATTATCTTGATTGCGCTAAACCCACACATACGTGTCCTTGACAATACCAACATGACCGTACGACTGTCCTAACCAATCACATCTAATGCTACAAACAAGTAATACTCAGCTACCGCACACTATACCTTGACAATGCCAACATACGCAGCACGAATACTGAGCACTACTCGTATGAAATGATGGAGGGCTACGGCTGGTTTTTAGTGAAAACCCTGTTCACTGCCGAAAGACCGGGAAGACAAATGTTTTTCCTGAATTTGGGGGCAGATGCTATTTGGATTTATCTGTCCACCTCTCCGAAAATGCCAAGTTAATTTATGGAACCATATATCGGAGGTTTAGACGGATGCGGCCGTTGTAGCAGATTTCATCAGATTCCCCCTCGTTTGAGGGGGTTTTGATTGTGGGGACGCTCTTCCCTGCAGGCGCAAGCCCCTGCAGTTAATTACGCTACCGCATCACGGTAACAACTTTCTCCTTCTCCAGATGGTCATTTCGTGTCATGTGTTTTTGTTTTATTTTTGGTTGCCTGTGGATTGTATACGGAGACCAATTTATGTTTTCACCCATAGGGCGTGGATTAGTCCAAATCCGTATTTTCTTAGATTTGGGTTTCGGTTGGGTTTAAGGATCGTTAATCTCATTTGAGACTAAGATCAACTTAAACGTTTGTTAAGGATACATTGGTCAAGATTTAGACTAAGATCAACTTAACCATTTGTTAAGAATACGTTAGTCTAATTTTAGACTAAGATCTACTTAACAGGATCATTTAGATCCAACAAAAGAGCATTTGGGCTCTATCGTTTTAGTTTAGGGACATTGCGGTCCAGTTTAAAGACATTATAGTCTGTAAAGTTTAAGGACATCATAGTCCATGAGTTTAAGGACCCCACAGTCCGTAGTAGTTTAGAGACATCATAGTCTGCAAAGTTTAAGGACATCATAGTCCATGAGTTTAAGGACCCCACAGTCCGTGAAATTTCTGGTTGTCGGGACCCGTACCTCTCTGAAGACGTTGAAGGATTACAACGATAAATATCAAAGGAATGAATAGATGTACCCTTGAACCAATGTTGGTTGGGAGATCTGTAGTCCAATTTGGGACTAGGATCAAAGATTTATGAGCATATGGGCTCAACTAATCTGAATTAGAGATCCGTGGCCAACTTGGGCTCGGTCCATTCAGTTAAAATGTTGGACATTTAATTAGGCTCAATTCTTTTTCATTTAACAATGCTGAGCATTGGTCCTGACAACTTTTTGTCTTTTATTGAATGCTGGGCACTCATTATAGCTCTGGGGATTTTATTTAAAGAACACTTTATGTTCCCTCAGCGCACACATAAGGAGCACGTAGTGTGCTTAGCGCTGAGCGCCAGTCAATGAGCGCAGGGCGCCAGTCAATGAGCGCAGGGCACTTCTGGTGAAGTAGCGCACACGTGAGGAGCACGTGGCGCGCTTGGCACTGCGCGCCAGACAATGAGCGCAGAGCGCTTCTGGTGAATTAGCGCACACGTGAGGAGCACGTGGCGCGCTTGGCATTGCGCGTCAGACAATGAGCGTAGAGCGCTTCTTTACATTCGGAGCACTAAGGCTCTGCAGTGTTGTGCGCTAAATTTGGAGCGCTGAAGCGCTTCTTTTAATTGTAACGCTAGGGCTCTGTAGTGTTGTGCGCTAGATTTGGAGCGCTGAAGCGCTTCTTTTAATTGGAGCGCTAGGGCTGTTTTAAATTTGGAGCGCTAAGGCTCTACAGCGCTGTGCGCTAGATTTGGAGTACTGAAGCGCTTCTTTTAAATGGAGCTTTAGGGCTCTTTTTAAGCAACTCTGCTCCGTGAGAATTAAATCCTCTCTTTATAAGAGACTTTGTCTCATGGATCTAAGAACAAAGTTCTTATTTTATAAGAGATGTTTCAATCTCTTATGTTTTTAGTGAAAGGTTTTGCCTTTATGAATCTGTGATCCTAAGTGAATTGAATTATTCTCCCCACCCCCCTTTTATAATGAGATGTTATGATCTCTTTGTGAAAGACATTTTTCTTAAAGATCTATGATCTAGTATAAGAACTAAGTTCTTTTTCTGATGAGATACTTTGATCTCTTTATTTTACCTTGAAGAAATTCTTCTTCTGCCAAGGGCTTGCTCTTCTCTCTGAGCTTTCTCAAAGTTTATGGGGGGTTCCTCTCTATGAGACTTGAAGTCTTGGGGCCTTTTTATAGGGTAGGCTGATTTGTTGAATCGGTTGAAGAGGTCTTTTCTCTAATTGATTTGGGGATTTCCCCACCGTTGGATTTTTGATCTTAGGGCTTCTGTTTTACAGAAGGCAATCTTCTTGTTTTTTAACAAGATTGGGAAACCTTTTCCTATACAGAATTTATTCTGTATTTTGGTAATTTTTAATCACCATTGGATCATTGATCCAACGGTGCTCTGATTTTCAGAGCACAATCTTTCTTGTTCGGAAAGATTCCGAGGAACATTTCCTTAACAGAATTTAGTCTGGTCAATTGATGATTTATCATCTTCATTGGATTTTTGATCCAACGGTGGAAAACATTTAGTTCCAGCGCTAGCGCTTTCGAGCTTTGCACGTGAACGCTGCAACAGAGTCTTTGACTCTCAGCGCTGGCGCACTCGTGCTTTGCACGTGAGCGCTGCAACAGAGTTTTTGACTCTTAGCGCTGGCACTGCGAGCGCGAGCGCTCTCGTGCTTGCACGTGAGCACTGCAACAGAGTCTTTGACTCTCAGTGCTGGCGCTATTATGAAGCGCTGCTTCATTTCAAATTTCAAAATTTGAACAGAGTTTTGCTCTGATTGGCGGAAACAAATGCCCCCGCCACCGTTGCGCTCACGTGGCTCACACGTGAGTGCAGCGGTGGCAGCATCTGCACCATTAGATCAACTTGGAAGTTGAAACGGCTCTCAGTGCTTATAAATAGGACCCTTGGCCCTTGAGATGACTTCTGTTCATCTTCTTGCTTTGTTTTTTTTTTTTTTTTGAGAATTAATTCTCCTTCAGAGCCAAGCTCTTTCCCTTAAGAAATTTCTTAAGAGTCAAAACGCTGCCCAACTTAGGTAAGAATTGAACTTTTTAACAGAGCTTTGCTCTCCTTAGATCATAGATCTAAAAAAATATCTTTAGGGTATTACCCATTAACAGAGCCATGCTCATCTTTAGATCATAGATGTAAAAACTTTAGGGTTTTTATCCAGAGCCATGCTCATCTTTTAGGTTAGAGATCTTTAAGATATATAATCTTTTATTTTAGGGTGATTTTAATCTATGAACTGGAACATTGTTCATGAAGAACTCTTAGAGATCACAGATCTTGAAGATCTCAGAATTTTTAATTCATTAAAAGCTTTACTTTAAGTTTTCTGATGGGTTATTCCATCATTTTTACAGAGCATGGCTCTTCAGAATTTTTCTTGAGGAATTTTTATTCCTTTCATCATCAGAGCTGACAGATGTCACTCTATCGTAGAGCGCTGCTCTCAATGGGAGATTTACTCATTGGCCCGAGGGGCCCTCATTAAATGTGAATCCTTTGAGGAATTTCTCATTTAATGTCAGTCTCATCAAATGATGAGATTTGTTTTATTAATGATGAATTGTCATCTAGATTGTGTGGGTCTCTCCCGGTCCCTTTCCACTGCATTGCAGTGCGGTACAAATTTAAAGTACCTAGTGATAGAACTTAAACTGTAGCATTGATGGCTGAAAATTTTCTTCTTTTCCACGCAGGTACTACGTCTTTCGACACTTCTTTCCCGTTCGTCCGTTCATAAGGCGGATTCCCTAAAGCGCCTGTTGATAGGGAAGTGTTTGCACTGATCAAAGATCATGACCCAGAGCGGAAGAACCTTCATCTATGGGGAACGTGGTGCAATCAAATTATCGAGGGTCGGCGTAGCTTTTCTTGCGCAGCACCTTCAGAGCCTATTTCGGCGATCCACTACGCCGACCCACCCCCGGTAAACTATATCGTGGAGGAGGTCAACTGGACTTCAGAGGGTCTCCTTCAGCCTTCTCTGGCTGCAATACCCGTACAGCCTCCAGTGGCTTTGGATACCTTGGGGCGACGTATCTGCCAAGGCGAGTCGCCCCCTTAGGGACAGCCGTATATGATAGGCCTAACTCCTCGTCATCCGGCTGGGTATTTGCAATAGGCTCGCTATATTTTGTCAGCCAAGAAGTCGCAGCTGCTGAAGCTCGGATTGTATCCCGCCATTTACGCTTCTCTTTTTCAATATTCTACTCCTCCCGCCTGGTGGGTCAAGGCTTTTCTGGAGCAATGGAATATTCCGACCCACACCTTTCTTTTGTTGGATCGAGAAGTCTTAATCTCTTTAGAGGATTTTGCAGAGGTTTCTGGCTTACCGGTTAGGGGAGAACACTATGAGGAGCTGCTTCCTCCGGACGAGTACATCTTTGCTTCCAAGTCAGTGATGACAGGCCTTACCCCTGAGAACTCCATTCAACATCAATTCCCCAGTTTGATTAAGGTGTTGAATATCTACGACAGCCTTTTTCTCGAATCCGGAGGCCGTGGGGTTAATTTCACAGATTTCATCGCCCGTTTTCTCCGCTCAGAAGTCCTGCCGAAGGAAAACATGAAATTTGCCAAACTTGATGATCCTTTTGGTTTTGGTTTGGACAACCAGCTGGCAGTAGAGGCAGATCAGAGGAGTTACTTTCTCCCCAACACCCCGATCGTCTCTTTCACAGAGCTTGCAGCTCCTGGGATCGACGAAGAAGCGTTCTTTTTAGGGTTTCTAGGGCTATGGCTAAGCCGGTTTGTGCTTCCGATGCACCCTCGCCATATGAGGCCGTCCGTTTTTTATCCAGCTCACCGAATGGTTATTGGGATGTAAGTGGCCGTCGGGGTCGCTGGGTTAGCCCATTTGTATCACGGCCTCAGCTTGGCGGCAGACACTACTGAACTAGGGGTGCAGCACGTAAACTTTTTGATGCATTATTTTATGTCATGGATCGAGCTACATGTGCTTGGAATTTTCGGTGCCTACAAAAGGCCTTGCTTCTACGACAAGTATAACTTTCCTCGGATCATGCGGTTAGTTGACACGTCCATTGTAAATCCGACGCAGCGGGAAGCTAGGGGTTTGCTCCTTCGTCCGCGCACGGTTGGAGATGAGATAACCTTTACCGATAAGGTTCTAACCATCGGTAAAGAATCTGCAAAAACGGTGCAGCCATTACGGGACATTTTTAAAGACGGGGCCTCTACCTTGAAAGCTCGGGAAATTCTTCATTTATACTCCATCAGGCCGGGCTTTCTCGTGTTTAGGCATAATGAATCGATGTTGTTCATGAGGTACAACCTGCATCACTTCGTTCAGCAATTAAGTTATAATCAGGGCGTTCCACTCGAGGCCTTCTTGGCAGAACCGGTTGCTATCTAAGAGGGTATCCGGAGTGCGTTGCATTATTTTATGCGGTTGAACACCGGCTCCAATTTCTTTATTAGTGAGCCGAGCTGCATTCCAAAAGCCCTGAATGTATATGTGGCATGGTATCAGTATTCGATGGGCACCGTTATTAGAGAAGAAAAGCGATTGCTGCTTGACCGCAAGGGCATTTCCCCAGCAGGTAATCCGGCTGTTCCGTTGAAGAGACGGACCATCGTCCGTCCTCCCTTGAGGGAAGCTGCTGCGGTTGTTGTACCATGTGTTGTGCCTGAGCTGCCCCTACCCCTCGTGCCTGTAGAAGCGGTTGCTGTGGCGTCTCCCGAGTCTGGCGTGGGTACTGGGATCGGGACTCGTCGCCCTAAATTTCCCGCCAAGCGCAAGCTCGTGTTATCTGCTGCCGGAGTTAAGTCGCAGAAGAAAAAGAAATCGATACTTTCTGCAGACGTTGTATTTGGCAAGGAGCCTCATGCTCCTTACAGCGAGGGCCTAAGTGAGTACGGGACTAATGAGGGCTTATTTATGGCGCCAGATGACACCGATCTGGAGGCTGCCCTCGTAGCTTCCAAGCAATTAGCTCGCAACAAAGCAGGAATGATCACCCTCGCACAGTCATGTAGACCTCAGTCGTATTTTTCCTTGGTTGTTTTAATTATCACCCTTTGACTGACGTTTTCTTCTTCAACAGGTATCTCCATCGAAGAAGCTCTAGCAGCTTCCCTCAAGACTTTCGAAGAGGAGGAAAGGCTTCGCGCTTCCTTGGGCCTCGGTATATTTCGGCTCACTGTGCCTTCATTCCCCTTTTTTATGGGTAAACTAACTCTCTTTTTTCATCTTTTTGCAGGGACTATCTCGACTCAGGTTATCCCAAGTGCAGTGCCAATCGCGAGTGGTGACACAGCGGAATCGTTAGCGCCGGCCACTGCAGCCATGGCTATCCCTAAGTCTCCACCAGGGGTCTCGCAGAAGCAGCCGATGATGGACGTCGTAACGGCGCCGGAGGCAAAACTTGGTTCGGATGATGGTCTTCCTTTATCGGAAGTCCTGAGGAGGTCAGCTCTCGCGGCTCAGGCTGAAAAGAAGGGCAAGAAGCGTGCAGCGAAAGAACGCAATGCTGCCCTAGATGTAGGTGCAGGCTCGAGCACTGCTTCCCATGTCCCTATTTCACCAGAGGGTGCTCCGGCCGCCCTGTCTACCGCTCATAGACAGGCGGTACGTGCGGCTCGGGAGACAATTGAAAAGCCATCTCAAGATAACATAACACCGGGTCCTTTTATTAGAGCTTGATCTTCGGATTCTCATATATCATACCCTGCAGGGACAAGTCCTAGTGAGGAGGTGGTAGGTGAGATGATGGCAATCACCGAGCCCGAAGAGGCCACTCTGTCTCAGGAGTCCGGGACTGCCCCAACTGACACTCTTTCCCCTTGCGGTTCCCTGCCATCTCCTGGCATCGCGAGTGTCACAACGGCTCTCGTAGAATCGGGGGATGGAGCTATGGGCGGCGAAACCCTTCCAATGGAGGAGAGCGAAGCAGTCGCTGCGCCTAGTGATGCTCTTGTCACGGTTTCGATTGGCGACTCATCAGGTAGATTTTGGGTCGCTGTTTTCCTTTTTGTTCCGCAATCCCTTTTAATTCCTTCTGACGGCATTTCTATTGTTTCTAATGCAGGTGTGGTGAACATTGAGGTCGTGCCACCAGAAAAAGCGTCATCGGTTGCTGCTCTGACGGTCGCCGACCCTTCACCTTTTCTCGTGTCCTCTCAAATGCTGGAAGGTATGGGTTTGCGATTTGTCTAATTTAAATTGTGGATGTAATCTTCCTTGTATTGACCATGCATCGTCGCAACCTTGTAGGAGTTCTCTTCGATCATCTGTATCAAGTGTTGAACCCGCACTTCTCCTTCCAGTCGGAAGTTAGTCTGCCTGCTAGTGCCGGTGAGTATTTTTTCTAACCGACGTCTTTTCTTTTCTTTAATGGGTGACCCTGCCGTTGTTAACTTTAACTTGATTACAGCACTACAAATTGAAAGAAGGGATAGGAGAATTGCTGCGCCACCAGTACTCCCAGCTCTGCCATCTGTCGTAGCCGGCATAGTAGCCTTCATCGCTCTTGCATCTTCTTTATCTCTTAAGCCAATATCTGACTATGATTTGTTTTGCAACAATCGTACCGACTCCATCTCCCTTCGAGTCTCGCATCTTAACACCGGCAGGGCCTTTTTCCAGATGTCCATCTTCCAAGGGTGCTGTGACCAGCCTGCGCATATTAAGTGAGTACATTGAGGAGCTTAACGCGGAGGTCCCTGCATTTGCTGCAGATTTTGCTGCCGAAGTTAATCCCATCCTGGCGACGCTCGTGAACTTCCATAGCGAAGGCGTCGTTGAGTCTTGAGTTAATCACTGCAGGAAGATTGAGGCATGCCTGCATGAGCTTGAGCTTAGGCGTCCTGCTCCGGAGGTTTTGGCTTTGAACTCCCAGCGAGCTGCATGGGTTGAGCAGAGTGTTCCATTCCTTCGCCATTTCGAATGAGAGGCGACCCTTAAACGAAAGGAACGTGATGCGAGTTCCACTAAACCTGTCCAACTGCGTGCTGAGGTCGCAGCGAATGCTGCCCAGCTGAACTCCATCTTTGAAAACCTTCAACGATGTTTCTCTGACGGGCTGATGCTGAGGAAGAAGCTTGATCTTAGTGAGCAGGTTGCGCAGAGTCAGAAATCAGCTCAGCAGGAAATTGATGAGAAACTTTCATCCTATCTACAGCAACGGGCCTAAGTTGAAGCAGAGCTGCCCGCGGTTGCTGATCGCGAAAAGGAGCTGAGAGCAGTGCGCAAGCAGCTGGCTGATTTACTGAAAACGCCTCCTTCTCAGTAGCTGTCTTTGTATTGATTGTACATTTGTAACTCATGAATAACATGTATTCATTCATTTTTTTATTCCATTCATTTTCATATGATGTAGCTTGTATCCAATTGAATTCATGAATAAAAGACACATTTCTTTTCTATCTTGTGTTATCGCCTTCTTTTCTTTGCTTTGTTGTCATGTGATTTTAGCAAATTTGGCCTATAGATAGTAGGTAGCTGTCCATCTTGGAATCTTTGCAGGGTAGTGATGGCTTAGGAAACAGGTTCGGATCTGCCGCCTAAGACTTTTCAACTTTATGAGCCCTGAGGTTCTCATAAAGGTTTTTCTCCCTACGAGTCGAGAGGATCTCGTAGGTGTATTTTCTCCTTAGGAATCGTGAGGACTCCTAAGTGTGTTTTCTCTTGAGAGTCGTAAGGATCTCACAAGAGCATTTTCTTCCTTACAAATCGAGAGGACTCGTAAGTGATTGATGAGCTGACCTGCTCCCGAGTCAAAGTGTTCCTTCGATGGGGGAGGTCGAGGGTTGACTTTGGCCATTTTCCACGGGGTCAGGATTGAATTTAGCCGTGTTCTACGGGGTCAGGGGTTGACTTTAGCCATACGGGGTCAGGATTGGGTTTAGCCATACGGGGTCAGGAGTTGACTTTAGCCATACAGGGTCAGGAGTTGACTTTAGCCATACGGGGTCAGGATTGACTTTGGCCATACGGGGTCAGGATTGACTCTGGCCGTACGGGGTCAGGATTGACTTTAGCCGTACGGGGTCAGGAATTGACTCTCGGTTGTCTGTGCACCGTCGAGTCATGGAACTGGGAACTTTGCCTCGGCTCCGAGATAGTCTCTAGGCTTTCTGTGAATCTTCGAGATTTGGAACTAGGGACTCTGCCATGGCTCCGAGGTTGATTGTCGCATCTGAATCCTGCTGGAATAAAAAGGAACGCTATTGTGGGTCTCCAGGCTGTAGATGTGGCCGTCGAGACTTGGAACTAGGGACTCTGCCGTGGCTCCGAGATTGATTGTCGCGTTCAAATCCTGCTGGAATGAGGAGGAACGCTGTTGTAGGTCTCTAGGCTGTAGATGTGGCCGTCGAGACTTGGAACTAGGGACTCTGCCATGGCTCTGAGATTGATTGTCGCGTCCGAATCCTGCTGGAATGAGAAGGAACGCTGTTGTGGGTCTCCAAGCTGTAGATGTGGCCGTCAAGACTTGGCTCTCTTTCTGATGGAGCCTGGTGGGATGATATGGTTCCCTTTTTGTTTGTGCCCCTGGATTGTATACAGGAATCACTGTGATCTCACATGTAGGTCAAAAGTTTCATTTTATATGTATTATTTTTTTGTTTCTTTCCACGATGCTCTATCATTTCAGCTTTTTGTATCGCGAAAGTTGCGGTTGCCCAATCATTTCGGCTATTTTTCGTGGTGCCCAATCATTTCGGCTTTTTTTCTTTTTACTTGCTGCTTTTTATTGCGAGTTGCCCAATCATTTCGGCTATTTTTGTATCCATATATTTTTACTTGCTGATTTTGTTGCAAGTTGTCCCATTATTTTGGCTATTTCATATGCACTTTTGGCTCGCTGATTTTTATCGCGAGTGTGGAACTTGGAATCTGGTGTCAATCTTAGCATCAGCATCGCTGCGACTGGAATATTGTCAGGAGCAAATCATCATTTGCCGTGAAAGGACTAGGGATTTGATACCGATTTAGGTATCAGCATCGCTACAAATTGCCAGGAGCGAATCATCATCTGCCTTCGTCGGTTTGAACAAAGGTGGCTTAGCAAATAGGGTTAAGATCCTGTCGACTAAGGCTTTTGACTTCATGAGCCGTAAAGGTCTCATAAAGGTGTTTCTCCCTACGAGTCGTGGGGATCTCGTAAGTGCGTTTTCTCCTTAGGAATCGTGAGGATTCCTAAGTGTATGTTCTCTTATAAGTCATAAGGATCTTGCAAGAGTGTTTTCTCCTTGTAAATCGAGAGGACTTACAAGGATCGTTCAACGTCTGAGCATATCCCTAGTCTCTGGTGGGACTTTGTTAGGGAAATGTTTATTCGTGCCCGTGGATTGTATACAAGGGTCAATATTGAAACGCTTGTAGGGCATAATCAGGATGTATGACGGCTTAAGAACAGGTTCAGATCCCTGTAGCTTAAGGCTTTTGAATCCTATGAGCCGTGAGGGTCTCAAAGGGGAATTCTCCTTAGTCATGAGGATCTCGTAAGTGTGTTTTCTCCTTAGGAATCGTGGGGATTCCTAAGTGTCAGCTCCCTTGTGAGTCGTAAGGATCTCACGCAGGTATTTTCTCCTTACAAGGTCGAGAGGACCTTGCAAGTGTCTTTTAACGAGATTGCTCCCATTCAGTTTTTCACAAACTCGCCGGTAGCCCTGCTGTTTTTACTCACGGAGCCCTTTCCGGTTTTCATCCGTGCCCATCTCGCTTATGGATGTACCGTTTTTTTTTTTTTGCGTCAGCCTTGGGATGCTGCTGTCCGTAGTAGTTTATAGACGTCTTGGTCAGGCGTAGTATTTCTTCAAGAAACGGCAGTTTATTGGCCTAAAGGGTCTTTCTCCATGCATATCCATGAGCAAGTAAGCCCCACCCTGGTAGACTTTGTCTATGATATACGGGCCTTCATAGTTCGGCTCGAATTTCCCCCATTTGACATGATTGGGGATCATAGGTCTCTTGACTACTAGCACGAGTTCGCCTTGGCAGAATGTTCTCGGCCTAGTCAATCTCTCGTATGAGCGCGTCATCTTTGCTTTGTAAGCTTCCAAGTTTTGCTGCGCCATGAGCCAGTTTCGTTAAGGGTATCGAGCTCCTCAAGCCGAAGATGAGCATTGTCTTCGTCTGTTAGTTCGTAATGAACCGCCACTCGTAAGGTGGGTAGCTCTATCTCCAAGGAGAGTACTGCTTCAGTGCCGAATACCAATGCATACGGCGTTGTGTTTGTGGCCGTTTTGAACGTGGTTCGATATGCCCAGAGAGCAGTCTCTCGTACCAGTCCTTCCTATTTTGAGACACCGTCTTCTTTATGATCTTTGTCAAGGTCTTGTTGAAAGCCTCGGTTAGACCATTAGCTCGAGAATTATAGACCGAAAAGTATCTCCAGTCTATATTATGCTGCTGTGCGAAGCGGCTGATTTTGTGACTTCTATAGGCCGGCCCGTTATCGGAGATAATCCGTCGCGGAATGCCGAACCGATAGATGACGTTTGTCTTGAAGAAATGGAGGATATTCTCCGTTTTCACTTCTCTTAGTGGTACTGCTTCTGCCCACTTGGAGAAGTAATCGGTTGTCGCCAATATGAACCGATGTCCTCTGGATGATGCTGGTTCAATGGGCCCGATTATATCAGTTCCCTACATTTCGAACGGCCAGCTAGCCACCATTGGATGTAACGGATTTGGATGCTGGTGGATAAAGTCCCCATGAATCTGGCATGAGTGGCACTGCTTCGCGTATTCGAGGCAGTCTTGGATCATTGTGGGCCAATAGTAGCCCATCCTTTTGATCTTTAGTTTCATCTTCGGCCCAGCTTGGTGAGAACCGTAGAGTCCGTCATGAGTTTCTTGGACGACTCTCCTTACTTCTTTAGGTCCCAGGCATCTTATCTATAGAGAATCAAATGATCTCTTATATAGAGTGTCATTGACAAAGGCGAAGGATGGAGCTCGTTTCATGAGCTGATGTCTTGAGGACGCATATTCAGATGTTCGACGGGATTTGAAGTAGTCTATAAAGACTTCTCTCCAATCCTTGAACTTTTCCTGGTCCTCTATATGTAGGGCCGCTTGCTTGGTCGCTTCCTTTTCTTCAAACGACTCCGGAGATATTTCTGCCAGTGCAAGAACCCGACGACTTTGCACAACGATCTTCACGTCATCGAGGTTCTCGTCGGCCAATTCTTTAGCGAGCTTGGCTAATGCATCCTCCTTGCTATTTTCCGTACGCGATATGCTTTCCAGGGCGTATGCAGGGATTCGAGTCAGCAATTGTTGCACTCTCTCACCGTACCTTACCAACTCTGGTTTGCACGTTTGATAGTCGCCATTTACTTGACTAACGACCAGCTGGGAGTCTTCGTATATGAGGAGGTTTCCCATTCCCATGTCGACAGCGATCTTGAGACCTGCTATCAAAGCTTCATACTCGGCTTCATTGTTTGTCTTCAGCTCTGTTAGGGAGAAGGAAAAGCGTATTTTCCTTCTTTACGGAGTCACGAAGATAAGGCTAACCCCAGATTTGATTATAGGGGAGTTGTGCTATCTCTTCTTCATGGAAGATGCCTTATCAAAGTAGAGTTCCCACCTGGTGCTACTCTCTCCTTTCTCCCTGTTGATTGTGTCAAACGCGTGCTCTTCTGGTAATTCGGAATTTAGGGGTCAATCGGTAGGTATAGGATGCTCGGCGAGAAAGTCGGCGATGGCCTGGCCTTTCACTGCCTTGAGAGGTCGATAAGTTATCGAGAATTCAATCAAGAGAGGACCCATTTAGCGAGTCGTCCTGTTAGTATGGCTATTGACATCAAATATTTGAGAGGATCCACTTTTGATATTAGGTGGACCTCATGCGCCAAAGCATAGTGCCTGAGCTTCGTTATCGCGAAGATTAACGCCATGCAGTGTTTTTCGATGGGGGAGTAGTTGTTTTCTGCCCCCAGGAGAACTCGAATCAAATAATTAAGGGCTCTCTCCTTTCCTTGGTCATTCTCCTGTGCCCATAGCGCTCCTAAAGAACCTTCAAGGGTTGTTGTGTACAGGATGAGGGGCTTTCCTTTGACTGGAGCGGTCAGTACCGGCGGATTCTGCAGGTATTGCTTGATTTCACCCAGTGCGCTTTGGCATTTGCGATCCCAGACGAACGGGGTTCCCTTCTTCATCAAGTGACTGTAGGGACGGCATTTGCCGGAAAGATTGGCTATGAACCGCCGAATATACGCGAGCTTCCCTTAGAGAGACCGCAGTTGCTTGAGAGTTTTTGGCGGGGGCATTTCCATGATTGCTTTGATCTTCGACGGGTCTATTTCGATGCCTCGGTGTCGTACGATGAATCCTAGGAATTTGCCCGAGCAAACTCTGAACGCGCATTTCAGAGGGCTCATTTTCAAGTTGTATTTCCGAAGACGTTGGAACATTATTTTTAGATGCTCCCAATGCTCCTCGTGCGATTTGATTTTCACCACAAGGTCGTCGATATAGCATTCGACGACTTCATGTATGAGATCATCGAAAATCTTCATCATGGCCCTCTGATAGGTAGCGTCGGCGTTCTTCAGACCGAAAGGCATCACTTTGTAGCAGAATATGCCTAGCGGGGTCCGGAAAGCGGTATGCTTCTGGTCTTCGGGATGCATATTTATTTAATTGTACCATGATGAGCCGTCCATGAAGGAGAAAACTTCGTGAGTGGATGTGTTGTCTATCATTAGCTCGGTAATCGATACGGGGAAGTCATCCTTCGGACAAGCTTTGTTGAGGTCCCGAAAATCTACGCAGATGCGCACCGTCCCATTTTTCTTCATCACTGGGACGATGTTGGCAATCCAGTCAGGGTACTGAACCTCTTGGATGAAGCCGGAGTTGATTAGCATCTTGACCTCGGCGTTGATGCTCACTTCAAGTTCGAGCCGCATTCTTCTCGGCGCTTGTTTGACTGGCTTGATGTCCGGAGATATTGCCAATTTGTGCACAGCTACTTCTGGATCTAGTCCCGGCATTTCGGAATAGTTCCATGCGAAGCAGTCTTTATACTGCATGAGCACGTCTTTGAGTGTAGCCACCTGTTCTTTAGACAGCAGCTCGCGACGAACGTAGGCCGTGGATCGTCTGTCGTCCCCAAGTCGATTTTTCTGAGGTTATCTGCAATAATATGTATTCCATCTTCCAGCTCCTTCGGCGCCGGTGGAAAATCTGAGATCACTTCGTCATCATCATTTTCAAAGCACCAGGAGAGGTCATTCATATCCTCGGGCACTCCTTCTTCCGACATCATTATCACGTGATAGGTACGAGATCGCTTCCAAGACCGATGTTGATCCGGCTCTACTCTCGCTGCACATGTGGCTTTCGGTTCATGCTTCTGTGGCGGGGTTACCCTCCAACTGCTGGATAAAGCGAACTTGCCTTGCTGATATTGGTCCTCGACCCAGTTTTTGAAGGTGAAGCAGTCTTCGAGAGAATGTCCTATCACTCGGTGATAAGAGCAATAATCTGGGTGATGAACCTCACTTGCTTGTTCAGGGTGCTTGGACTCCTGGAGGGTAATCATCTGATATTTAATGACAAGACTGAATATCTTTCTTGTCTTGTCTTGGGGAAAAGAATATGCTCGACCCATTTTCTTTATAAGAGATGAATCCCGGCTGCTCAATTTTCGATTACGAGGCTTCTTGGACCCGCTTTGTTGCTGTCGAACATTTTTTCGTTCTTCAGTTTATTTTTGCTTCTGTGTCGATTCTTCCGTATGATGGGCTGGCGATGAAGGGCATCGTCATTTTTTGTAGCCTGCTGAAGGAGGCGCTGCGTTCTGGCTTTTTCATAGATGGCCATTTCGCGGCTATGGTCATCCCGGACCTTTTGACCTGCTTCCCTTATTAGCTTATCCATCTTTTCTTCGAACGATGGACTTGGCACTTTCATGGAGAGACCTCATTTTGGTTCAGGGTTAGCGTCTTCTAACAGAGCATCTCCTTCTTCATCAAAGTCATGTATAACGTAGCAGCTATGGAATCGCTCCCATTTCTTGGATTGAACATATCCAAGACCGATCATTTCCATTCTCCCGATGGGCGAGTTCCGGGGACGTTCCAGATCCTGTTGTAGAATTGAGCTTGTCGAGCAGTCTGTTTGAAGGGTACGCCTTGGCACCTCAACAGCCTTTTTAATCCTTCTGTGTAGTATCTGGGCAGACAGATGGGCTGGAGCCTGTCAAGTGTAGAATCGGCGCCATGGTAGATTTCTTTCTCCACTTTGGTTTCCGCGGATCGATAAAAGAGAATTGCCTTTTCATCTTTTCGCCTGGGAGGGACGTAGAACGTCTGCAGTTCTTGTATACTGTAGGTATCAAGTGCGTCGAGCTCTTTGTAATGCTCTTGCGGAACCATAGAGATTTGTAAACTCCATTCATCTCCAATGAAGGCTTGCACTGATGGACGAGCCGAGAATACTGCGTTGACCCCGTCTTCAGAGTCACTGCCAAAGACCAGAATAGGGGTAGACAGTCCCAGTTTGTTGTATCAAGGAGGTCCCGAATAGACTATCTCTTCTTCCTCCTCGGTTTCGCTCTCGAAGACCGGAATGGTGGTGATAGCTTTTTGCTTATCCTCAGGTTTATGGTATCTTTTCGTGTCTTCAAAGTCTTGTAAGAAGTACTTTGCATCTTCGTACTTTCAGACTTCGTTTACAGAGAATGGGTTCAGCTCCCCTGTCACAGTGTATTCAAGCCCATCTTTGAAGTACTTCATACACTGATGCTGTGTAGAAGGGATAATGTTGTACTCGTGTAACCAAGGTCGGCCGAGCAAAGCATTGTAGCAATTCTTGGCGTCAATGACGTGGAACTTGATATCAGTGATGAGCAGCCCAAAGCGTAATGTCAGTATCACAGACCTGAGCGTCCGTGATGACTGGGAGTCGAACCCAGAGATAGTGATTTTATCCCGAGCGAGGTGTTGAACGCTCATGCAGATTTCTTTCAGCACTCTCACGTTGAGAAGGTTGACAGAGGACCCGTTATCAACTAAGATCTTTCCTATCTTGATGTCATGGCAATATCCAGTGACATATAGGAGACGGTTGTGCTCGCATGTTCCGAGGAGAAGGTCCTAGTCGCTGAAGGTGATGTTGGCAGTGTGCACTTCTTCCAGCTCGTCCTTCATCTTTTCTTCGGCAAGGAAAGCTTGGAATTGCTCGGGCTCTTGTAGTGCCTTGATCAAAGAATCTCTTGCCTCTTTAGATAACAGGAAGGCATCGAGAATGCTTAGCTGCGAGGGTATCTTCCTCAGGTATGCCAGAACGCTGTAATCCACCTTGTTTTTCTTTGGTGGGTCCTTGGCTGTCATCTCCTTGACGACTTGATCATCGAGGGCAATATCTTCAGGGACTTTTTCCTTCCCTTTATCCTTTTTGTTCGATCCCTTGTTTGCGGGTCCGAGATTCTTTTCAGATAGCGTGCGATTGCGCAGCTGAATGTTCTCGTAGGTCTTCATCTCTTCTGTTTCAGAGATGGATTCCTTGAAGAGAGGGCCGAGGGCTATTTCTTCATAAGATTCACTCCCGAAGGTGAGAACTTGCGATCCCCCAGAATTAACCATGTGACATTCACTGGCAGTTCTTTTATGCTCATCTGTCGTGCTTCTTTGTTCCCGACGAATTTTGCGCTTCATCCGCCTGAAATGCTGCCGGTGAGCAACGTATCCCTGCCACCAATTTTTAAAGGCGTTGCATTCTTCAGTAGGGTGTGTGGTCCTCCGATGGTACAAGCAGTTGTTTGGATGTGCATCCTCTTCGTTAAGGTGTATCCTATCAGGAGTGTTTCCTTCGGAGGGTGGCAGCTTCATTCCCATCGATATGGATTTGGCGAACCTTTTCCTTGTCTTGAACCTGCTTTTGCTGGCGGCCGAAGTGCTCCTATCCGATTGGGGTATTTCAATCCTTTCGTTCAGACGCCGACATTTTGCTTTTTCGTATACGGCGATTTCACGCTCCTGGTCAGCTTTGCTTTTCAGAAGAGCTTCATTCAGGAATACGTCAATCATCTCGTCTGACGGTCCTAGGAGTTCCGGTTCGGGATCTGCCCCTAGTTTCTCTGTATCAGGAGCTTCTTCACCATCTACTAATGAGTGAGAGATTATGTGGCAGCTTGCCACATAATCTTCAGGTTTGTCTAACGAGTCTTCTCCCTCATTTTCATCGCCATCTCTATCTTCAAGGATGTGGTTGAGAAACTCTTAGAGTGTGACCGGGGTTCGCGCCTTCCGGTTATATTCCTCCAGCGTGTCAATATGTTTTTGTAGGTCCGTGCGCTTGTCATCAAGCTTCACGGGCTTTTTGGTCTTCTTCTTCTTCTTCGAAGACTTTGACGGCTGGGCCTGAGCGTTTTGATTATCGCTACCAACTCTTGGAGTCGGGAGCGGCTTCAGCATTCCCTCAATGATCTCGGGTTCCAGCGGACTTTTCCACCTGATTGCCGGGCATGTTTGGAGATCCTTCAGTATTCTTTTCGTCTTGGCTGAAAGAGCGATCTCCCATGGAGCTTCTTCTATAAAAGAGCATGATGCCCCCGGTGTATCCCCCCTTTTAAGAGCGTGCGGCTGAGGCGGGCTTACTTTCCAATTCTCGGACAGTGCGAATTTGCCATGTTGGTATTGGTCCTCAATCCAGCCTTTGAAGATGAAGCAATTTTCGATTGGATGGCCTACTACTTGGTGATAGGGGCAATAATTGGGATTATTAGCCTCACCGGGTTGCAATGGGCATTTTGGATCCGGCAAGGTGATGAGCCTGTTGCGTACCGCCAACTCGAACAGTCTTCTCGTCTTATCCCGAGGAAACGAATCAGGGAACTTCAGTTTCTCATTGAAGAATCGTCGTCTATCATCTTGGCGATCAGTTGGTTTTGGACCACTGGGCTGCTACTAATCATTGGCGACGAAGGTCACTTTCCCTTTCCCTTTTTCGTTTCGAGATTCCAACTTCGAAGAAGATGGTCTATGACCCATCTGATCCATTTAGGCCAGCTTGTCAACCAAGGCCTGGAAAGTAGTTGGCTTGAAGAACATCATGAACTGGGATATGGTCGCCTGTGGATCAAGAGTACCCATGAACATGCCTACCGCAGGAGCTTCTTCGATGCGCTGTTCGCATTTCGACTATAGATTCCGCCACCGTATCGCGTACTGCACCCATGTTTAGCCTGGCTTCACTCTGGTGTTAATTAATGCGGTGATCGGGGTGCGCTCGCTAGCGCTTGCGAATATCTGCGTAAACAGTAACTCCATTTCTGCAAATGTCTTAACGGAGTCGTTCGGGAGCTCGGAGTAACATTCAAACGCTGTCTCCAACAAGCTGCCAACAAACTGGCGAAGCAGCAGTTTGTCGTCACCCCCAGTATTACCGCACAAAGCTCTGAATTGAGCAACATGCTGGTGTGGATTCCCCGTCCCCTTATATACATGGAATTTAGGGATCGTATATCCCGGCGGGTACTTTATTTGGTCATACCAACCCTGGTAGGGTCGTCCAGTCTTAACAATTTGGTCGGCCACTTCGTTCGTCTGATGAGCTCGTATCTGCTGAGCGATATAGTCATCCAGGGCGGCTTTGGAGATGGTCTCCTCCTTGGCTGCTGAACAAGCTGGAAGAGGGTTTGATATCTCCCCTCTGTCATCTTCAAGGATAATCGGGGGGTCTTCAGCTGGAGGATCTGGTTGTAATATCATCCCAACCATGTCTTGGAATAAAAGTGTCATTCGTTTTATATTGGCCGCTTGTTCCGCTGCCTCTTTGTCCTTCTTTTCGAGGATTCTGCGGAGGAACTCAGCATCGGTTTCCTGTTCATGACGCTGCTCTGACGATATCTCCGGGCTTTCTTTTGGCCCAGTGAGTGCGGCCATTTGTGTTAACATTTCCTGGAGCTTCTGTTGTTTCTCCTGAGCCTTTGTTATGGATCTGGTGAGTGGTCGATGGCCCGTAGAGATACGACTATCCTCTTTTCTGGATGCCATATAAACAGTGTGCACCACCATGTGCCCAGACTTAGGGCGTTTAGACTCAGTGTTCTTAAGATTCGTCGTGGACATGGAGACTTTTTCCGGCCTCCTTCTTTTGTGAGCGGTCGAAGTTGAGGGAACCGTTGCAGCGGGCACCCAAATAGATAACATCTCCTGTGGTATGACAGGGTGGTCCTTCTCTTGCCGAACTTTCATTTTCTTTGGTTGGCGGGAGTAGCCTTGGTTAACCACAGAATCTTGGACTTTCGCCAGACCTTGTGACTTTTAGAGGACAGCCGCTGAGGGGGCTGCTCCAGCTTTGTCTTTGTAGCATACTCCACAGGTGGAGGAGATCTTTTCAGCACAGCAGTCAGAGAGTTTTTGTGCACCCTCCTAAGTGGTTCAAAGTTGTTCCCAGTTGGAACAACAGCATCAATTTCCACCATCGGAGCTAGCGGAGTAAGTCCAGATGGGGAATTTCCCCCAGCTTTCCTCACTCGGCGCCATTGGCGACGTCGAGCGTGTCGAGAATACGGTACTGGCTCAGCTATGGGGATGGATTCTTCATGCCCCTTTCTCTGATAAGGGGCTGTTGTCGTCATTAGCCTGTCGAAAACCGACGTCCGCTGAGAGGGGATGGCAACCTGTCGAAGGCAGACTTTCGGACAGGGGTAGCAGTTTTGATGACTTCACCTGAAACGGGAGCTGAAACGGTCAGTCTTACAAAGACCGACTCCGTCGCAGGGGAAGTCGCTCTGATGACTTCAGGAACAGGAATGACTATCCGCTTTGGGATGGCCGCTTCAGGTATCGCGGGCTTCTTCACGGGCCCACTTGAGTTTTGGTCCAGTCTGTTGAAAACTGAGGCACTGGACTTGGGCGACCCGTTGAGAGGGGCCACGGTAGTTGTAAGCCGATCAAAGACCAACTTCTTCGGAGCTTCTTGCGATGGCAATGGGGCGTTGAAGCTCATTGGTGGGAGCATGGTCCTAAAGAACAACCATGTGGTGGCTTGCGTCACTTGGTTCACCGGCATCGTAAAAAGGGAGGCCGCTTGAGGCCCGTAGGTCACTCCTCCGGCCAGGACGGAATGGGAGTTGTTGCAATTAGTGCAGTTTGAAGCCATTGATCTTCTGTTTTTCTGCACGGAGTAAGATACCAAATCTTAGTACTTCACATCCAAAGGCAACCATATCAAACCGCGACTTGTTCGAGAAACACGACACACGAAGTGTGGAGCGGAAAGAGGAAAAAGTCCCACCGGGCGTGCCAAAATCTGTTCTTCTGAAAGACCGGGAAGACAAACGTCTTGCCTGAATTTGGGGGCAGATGCTATTTGGATTTATCCGTCCACCTCTCCGAAGATGCCAAGTTGATTTATGACACCTTATATCGGAGGTTTAGACGGATGCGGCCGTTGTAGCAGACTTCGTCAGATTCCCCCTCGTTTGAGGGGTTTTTGATTGTGGGGATGCTCTTCCCTGCAGGCGCAAGCCCCTGCAGTTAATTACGCTACCGCATCGCGGTAACAATTTTCTCTTTCTCCAGATGGTCACTTCTTGTCGTGTGTTTTTTTTTTATTTTTGGTTGCCCGTGGATTGTATACGGAGACCAATTTATGTTGTCGCCCGTAGGGCGTGGATTAGTCCAAATCCATATTTTCTTAGATTTGGGTTTGGGTTGGGTTTAAGAATCGTTAATCTCATTTGAGACTAAGATCAACTTAAACGTTTGTTAAGGATATGTTAGTCTAATTTTAGACTAAGATCAACTTAACCTTTTGTTAAGGATACGTTAGTCTAATTTTAGACTAAGATCTACTTAACATGATCATTTAGATCCAACAAAAGAGCATTTGGGCTCTATTGTTTTAGTTTAGGGATATTGCGGTCCAGTTTAAAGACATCATAGTCTGTAAAGTTTAAGAACATCATAGTCCATGAGTTTAAGGACCCCACAGTCCATAGTAGTTTAGAGACGTCATAGTCTGCAAAGTTTAAGGACATCATAGTCCATGAGTTTAAGGACCCCATAGTCTGTGAAATGTCTGGTTGTCGGGACCCGTCATCTCTCTGAAGACATTGAAGGATTACAACAACAAATATCAAAGGAGTGAAGAAATGTACCCTTAAACCAATGTTGGTTGGGAGATCTGTAGTCCAATTTGGGACAAAGATCAAAGATTTATGAGCATATGGGCTCAACTAATCTGAATTACAGATCTGTGGCCAACTTGGGCTAGGTCCATTCAGTTAAAATGTTGGACATTTAATTAGGCTCAATCCTTTTTCATTTAACAATACTGAGTATTGTTCCTGACAACTTTTTGTCTTTTATTGAATGCTGAGCACTCATTATAGCTCTAGGGCTTTTATTTAAAGAACACTTTGTGTTCCCTCAGTGCACACGTGAGGAGCACGTGGTGCGCTTGGCGCTGAGCGCCAGTCAATGAGCGCATAGCGCTTCTGGTGAAGTAGTGCACACGTGAGGAGCACGTGGCGCGCTTGGCGCTGCGCGCCAGACAATGAGCGCAGAGTGCTTTTGGTGAAGTAGCGCACACGTGAGGAGCGCGTGGCGCGCTTGGCGCTGCGCGTCAGACAATGAGCGCAAAGCGCTTCTTTACATTTGGAGCGCTAAGGCTCTGCAGCGCTGTGCGCTAGATTTGGAGCGCTGAAGCGCTTCTTTTAATTAGAGCGATAGGGTTCTGCAGCACTGTGCGCTAGATTTGGAGCGCTGAAGCGCTGCTTTTAATTGGAGCGCTAGGGTTCTTTTAAATTTGGAGCGCTGAAGCGCTTCTTTTAAATGGAGCGCTAGGGCTCTTTTTAAGCAACTCTACTCCGTGAGAATTAAATTCTCTCTTTATAAGAGACTTTGTCTCATGGATCTAAGAACAAAGTTCTTTTTTTATAGGAGATGTTTCAATCTCTTATGTTTTTGGTGAATAGCTTTTCCTTTATGGATCTGTGATCCTAAAAGAATTGAATTATTCTCCCTCCCCCCCCCCCTTTATAATGAGATGTTATGATCACTTTGTGAAAGACATTTTTCTTAAAGATCTATGATCTAGCATAAGAACTAAGTTCTTTTTCTGATGAGATACTTTGATCTCTTTATTTTACCTTGAAGAAATTCTTCTTCTGCCAAGAGCTTGCTCTTCTCTCTGAACTTTCTCAAAGTTTGTGGGGGGTTCCTCTCTATGAGACTTGAAGTCTTGGGGCCTTTATATAGGGTAGGTTGATTTGTTGAATCAGTTGAAGAGATCTTTTCTCTAATTGATTTGGGGATTTCCCCACCGTTGGATCTTTGATCCTAGGGCTTCTATTTTACAGAAGGCAATCTTCTTGTTTTTTAACAAGATTGGGAAATCTTTTCCCATACAGAATTTATTCTGTATTTTAGTGATTTTTAATCACCATTGGATCATTGATCCAACGGTGCTCTAATTTTCAGAGCACAATCTTTCTTGTTTGGAAAGATTCTGAGGAACATTTGCTTAATTTTATTCTGGTCAATTGATGATTTATCATCTTCATTGGATCTTTCATCCAACGGTGGAGAACATTTAGTTCCAGCGCTAGCACTCTCGTGCTTTGCACGTGAGCGCTGCAGCAGAGTTTTTGACTCTAAGCGCTGGCGCTGCCAGCGCTGGCGCACTCGTGCTTTGCACGTGAGCGATGCAACAGATTCTTTGACTCTTAGCGCTGGCGCTGCTAGCACTAGCGCTCTCGTGCTTTGCACGTGAGCACTGAAACAGAGTCTTTGACACTCAGTGCTGGCGCTATTATGAAGCGCTACTTCATTTCAATATTCAAAATTTGAACAGAGCTTTGCTCTGATTGGGGGAAACAAACCCTTTAACGAAATGAACTTGATATCGTTGAAGGAACTCGAGTGGTTTTACAAATATATAGTGACGTAAACTTTTGCTAAAGAGGTCACTCCCTGTAAAGGGATCTCGGCTGTTTCCTCATCGAATGAGATGCAGGATATTCCTAACTGAATACCACGATGCAAAGCAAAAGAATTGACTATAATGAAATTATTACAAAGACGCAAACTTTTGCCCAAGAGGTCACTCCCCATAAAAGGATCTCGGCTCTTGCCTCGTCGAATGAGTTGCTGGATATTCATAACGGAATACCGCTGTGCAAAGTAAAAAGAAACATATGTAATAACAGTTTTCAAAAATTGGTTCCAAAAACATCAATTAGGTTTATTTTTCCTTTCATTAATCAAAATTAACGCAATCCCATCAATTAATCCATATCACACCAGAAAAGAACGAAAATACAATGTACGTATATGCCATCCACATTCACCACGGGGCCCCGTCATGCACCGTTAGGTTACTTAACTAACGGCAGAGCGGGGGCTAGACTAGCGCGGATGCAAAACATATACAATATCTACTAGTATATATAAATATATATATATATATAACATTCGTCCCAAGCATGATATAAGCAACATTACCGAAAAGCGATAAGCAACACAGAATAACGGATAATCTAGGAGCCCCGAGTTTCCTTTGAGCCGCAAATGAAACCTGACATTCCCTGGTCATGTGGATAGCCTGTGCAATGTATAACCAAGACCCCTATGAGTGCGACAAGTTCCCCGTCAATCCCAGAAGTGAGGCAACCTCAATCAACAAAGAGAATGGGCCACCCAGCACTTCACGGAATCCAGTAACTTGAGCACTCCACTGTGGGTCATCCTATACCCCCTACGAGTGCGGCGAATAGCCGCCAATTCTAGAGTAAGGCCCCCTCCGTCTCAACGCCATGATATGCGGGCCCGTTGCCCTCTAGAACCCGGTTACTCGAACACTCCACCGCGGGGTAATTCTAGTACAGAAAAGAAAAGTATATATACAATGGCGACATCGACCTCAACCCAGTCGTGCCCCAATAAAAGAATATACAATCTGGCAGAGACGACTGTCCACATATCGGACGCTTGCCCCGCAATAACAAATATACAAATGAATCTGAACTGTACTACTACCATTGCACCATTGGCTATCCAACACGACAATCCAACCACAATATCAGCACAACACAGAATATCAACGTGAATATCATGTTCGCAAACCCGTCTAGTTGAACATATAGCAACTAGTCGAGTTGTACCGCTCAATGATATTCATGGTCGCATATATTAACATATGCACTAATAAACACGTATTCAAAATTTCGATCAACTAAAACTTTTCCACATTGGCCCCAAATACAAACCAGTACTCAAACAAATCTGGGCCAAAAACATACATCCCAAAAATCACATTTCCACATAATAGAGTGCCAGAAAAAACTTGGCACACAATGGCCACAAATCGACCGCGGAACCGCCGCCAATAGGCATGTTATGCGGCGGTTCCGTGGCCATATGGTTGGCTCACATGCCCAAATTTCTTGATGTGCTCTAAAAATACATGTACGTATTTTTAAGACAATCTGAAATATTTTTGAACAAGTTTCAAAATCGACAACAAGCATATCAAAATGGAATTGTGATTCGGAAAATTTGGTCGAGCGATATTTTAACCTTGTGTAAACTAGCTGGTAAAGGTTTATGGGGTGGCTCTGATACCATGTTGGAGTCTGCTAGTGTCCTGGCCATCTACCGTGGCCGATGCGGAACAAAAATGGTGTTTCTGGAAAAAAAAACTTGGCGCTAAAAAACCCGTCCTCGAATCGAACTATAAACCTAAAACTAACAATAAAGGATATCTTGACTACAAGGTTAGAAGTTGTATACCGAATGAACCGTGTCCTTCGGTCTTCTACCATCTTCCTTAGCTCCTAGAGGTCTTCTCGATCGAGCTTAACCGCCGGTCTTCCTCCGTCGAAGATGATCCACCCAAGGGATGTAGCTCATGGCTCTAGCTCCACACTAAGAATCTAGTGAAGCAATTAGAGACTCTAGGTTACAATCTAAAGTGCCTAGGGATGTAGTGAGTGGCTCTAAATGTTTATCTATCTCTCTTCTACCCTTATTTCTCAACACATGAGATGGTAGGATAGAAGATGAAGATGAAGAAGGAGGAGCTCAAGAAAGTTAGTGAAGAGAGCAAGCAAAATGGTGAGAGTGTTTTACAAATGACCATCCATCACGAGAGAGAAAATATGAAGCAAGGTTTTGTAAAACCATTTTTCAAATATAATATAGCAACCATACTTGAATAGTTAGCACAAATGAATTAACAATTCATTTGTCAACACTATTCAAGCATGGTTCTCACCATTCTCTCTTCATCACCTTTACACCTCATTTCCATTTAAATTAATAAATGGATAAACCAAACTGATGTTTCTACCTTCTAGAATGTTTTCCGTATAAATACGGATTACACTCAACTGTTTATACATACCCGTATTCGTACCAAAATACGAATACCCAAAGAGATAGAATAACACAAAGAACATAATACTGGAATATACATATCGAAATACATATACGTAAATTATTAAATCAATATCCGATTTAATAATCCGGCTCAAACCCGAGCCGGCTAGTATTATTAGCCATCCGATCGAAAGTCCGGGTAACTGGTACAATCATTCGATCAGAACCCTACACATATCAAAATACGGCTACTACATCATTTCTCCTGAATCAGGAAAACCCTCTGTGTGGGACTCTAAAGACTCGTCGATACACTTGCAGTGGGTTTAACCATAAGCACGTCAGCGGCACTAGCTGTACGTAACAACTACCCAAGTATTGAGCGAAAGGAAGGCTGACGAGCAAACTCATCCGAACCCCTACTGAGCCTGTCTGTGACAATCTCCATACAGTTCGGTTTGTTTGTCTAAGAGTATCGCATATCGGGTCTAGGGGGTGGATAAAGTCAGACACCTAATAACACGATATTTCGTGTCGGTATGAAGTCCATCACCCACTGAGAAACTATTGATCAAATCAGTAATTCTTGTCTACCTTGACCAAGGATTTCTGGTGATGACCACGCATGCACAGCGCGACATCAACCCCCAATACCGAGAGACGAATCCTCGACAATCCGCTCACTGCCTCTATGTGGCTCAGGACTGTACCCAACTAAAACCTGTTTGCACGACTCTTTTGAGCCGTGGTAGGGTAGTAATCAAAGCACAGTGAGAACTCACACGTGACAAATGACGATCTCAGGTCGACAGACTAACCTATACTCATGTCACCTTAGAACTGCTATCTGACAATAGGTATAATACCATCTAGCATGTTCCCGGCGAGTCCGTCTAGTGTAACTCATAACCCAATAAGCACCTATATACTATCTTAGGTGACTAACTGACACCAATGTCTTGTGAGACCGGCCATCGTCCCTCGTCGGGGTCTCGAAAAGTATACACTGGTCTATTCCGGAGTATCGATGCCCGGTCTCGATACTCCCTCGACTAGGGAAATTTAAGGATGTGCTTATAGACCACCCAACTCCCACGTATATGATCGCCATCAAAATGTTGGTAGTCAAGCAAGAATCTTATGGGCTCTATCAATATATAATAGTGATCTGTAATACCACATAATGCATGTACATGATGATAAAGACAAAGCAGAAAGCATACTATCATTTTGAGAAAACCCGTTCTACCCAAATAGGTCCTCCCTCAATCATCACAGTCGCGTGCCTGCAATTACAATAATTGACTTGAGGGCACTATAGCCAACACTGGGGACTGAGGAGGTGGAACCGACTCCAGAAGACTACGAACAGTTCGCATAACAAGTCGACTCATAGATTTTCTTTCCAGTTTTCATTTTAGTAAACCGCATGTTCAGGCTTTTATATTTATGTTTCTCATTCAGACCTTTTGTAATCAGTTTGAAAATTATGAAATTTGAATGTAAATAAAATTGTTGTTGGAAATTTTAGTTTCATACTTATTCTTGTATCATTTTATATTGCATATTTACGCTTATCGTTTTTGTTTCGAGAAAAAACCTTCTTGGAATAAATACGTTGCAGGCCTCGTCACGTGCCTGCTCTCGTCTTTTGGGAAGCAGGGCATGACATCATGTATCTTAACCTCTTTGAGTCAATAAACAAGTCAGTACTCCGTTTAGTTTAGTTCATTCCGATGTATGAGGACCATGTCTGGTTGAGTCGTTATTTGGTGATCGGTATTTTGTTACATTTGTTGATGATTTTTTCCGTGTTACTTGATTATATCTAATAAAATCTCGGTCTGAATTTTTTTCCGTATTTCGCAAATTCTATGCTGAAATTAAAACACAATTTGATATTTCTGTGAAAATACTCCGTAGTGATAATGCGAAAGAATATCTTTCTTCTGAGTTTCAGAATTTTATGTCTGTATCTGGTGTTCTTCATGAGTCATCTTATTCTTATACCCCCAACAGAACGGTATTGCTGAGCGCAAAAATCATCATCTGCTAGAAGTCGCCCAAACACAACTCATTAATCAACAGGTTCCACATCGTTTCTGTGGGGATGTGGTTCTTATGGCCGCTTATCTTATTAATTGTATGCTCTCCTCTATGTTAGATGGTCAAACGCCTTTTTATAACCCATTCCCTAATGAACCTATGTTTTCTGTCCCTCCTCGAATTTTCGGTTGTGTATGTTTTGTCCATAAACATAGACTTGGTCAAACTAAGTTGGATCCTCGATCCCTTCAGTATGTCGTTTTAGGATACTCTCTCCCCCGAAAGGAGTATCGCTGTTATCATCCGACCCTTCGTCGTTGTTTTATCTCAGCTGATATCACCTTTCTTGAGTCGAAGTCTTTCTTTCCCATGAGTCAATCCCCAAATGACACCAATGATATGGTATTTCTTGAATACCCCAACATTCCACAGAATGAGACTATTCCCACTCAAGCTTGAAATCCATCTTTAGACACTACTACTGCTATAGCACTTGAGATGCCTCCACTGGACCAAGATATTCCTCTGATGCTAGCTCCTGTTATACTAACCCTTGAAATTACTCTTAATCCGATTTCTAAACTCACACCAGCTGTACCTTCTGACCTTGATGTTCCCATCATTATCCACAAAGCACGTCGTTCCACTACCAATCCACTTTATCGTTCTGTCTCATATGCTCATTTATCTTTGAAAGTCTACTGTAGCACCATCATGAGGTTTTAGTGGCATCAAGCATGCCGAATTTTAATTTTTCTAGTGCTAAGTTAGACTTAACCAAGATCGTGACTAGAATATTTAGGGTTACACATGTGATGATATGTAAACTAAGAGAAGTGAAAGAAGATATACCCTCGTAGATCGATTCCTTCACTTCATCGGCTCCGTGTAGTAGTCCACGCGACTCCACTAGGCTCCACTTGAGAGTTTGGACGAGCTATCTCCGATGACCTTCGTGCCGAAGATGATCCACGCGAAGCTCACTAGCTTAAGCTACCTATTCACTAATCTCCTATTAGTGAAGGAAACACGCCACACCAAAGTACTAGTTTAGTGTGGGATGGTGAAGTAGGGGATTTGAGGCTCACTAGTATGTGTTCAAGCTTCATGGTTCATATCACATGTGAGGGTTGAAGCTTGAAGCATGATGATGAAGAAAAAGAAGAGGTAGAGAGCTCAAGAGAGCAACCCCAAGGAAAAATACAAGTCAAGCATGAAGAATAGAATGGTTCATCCAAATGAACTCACTTATTGAAGCATCAATATTTTTCCAATAATAAAATGGAACCATACTTCAATAGTAAATCAAGAGTAATAAAATAATCCATGAACCATGCTATGCACCTTACCCTCCATATCTCTTCATTTTCCACCTCATCATTTCCCTTTCCAATAAATAGAAATTCATGTCATGCTTCATAATATATATATATATATATATATATATATATATATATATATATATATATATATATATTATGAAGAATAATTACCGAGCTAATGATATTAGTTAAGATATAATTATATCAAATATAATATATATCACATTATTAAATCAACACTTGATTTAATAATCCGGTTATACCATATATGACCGACTAATATTATTTATCTGTGTATCACATTATCAAATCAACACTTGATTCGATAATCTGATTATATCACATATAAGCTAACCGATAACAGATAACTGCCAGATTACAATACGGTATTACATACACGTATTTAATCAGGCCGACGCAAATATCACATATGCGCCCTACTTCGTTTTGCTTGAACCAGGAAACTTCAGTGTGGGACTGTAAAGACTCATCAAAATGCCAGCAGTAGGTGATGATCACATCAGTCACCTATGATCACATCAGTCACCTACAAGCCGTCAGTGGTACTAGTTGGACATAACGGCTACCCGGATATTGAGCGATATGAAGATCAACAAGCAAGCTTGTCCATACTCTCCATGAAGCCTATCAGCAACACTACCGTACAGTCCGGTCTCTTTGTCTGATATGCCACATATCATGTCTAGGGGTGGTAAACGTCAGACCCCAGTAACGTGATATGTCATGTCGATGTATGGCCTATAACGGTTCGAGAAACTACTGATAACTCTTATCAGTAAATCTCAGCAGCAGTCCTAGCCAGGGACTTCCAGTTATAGCCAATCGAGCATAGTGCAACATCAACCCCCAATACCGGGAGAGACGAAACCCCTCCTATTGCTCATTGCCTCCATGTGACTCAAGAATGTACCCAAAATCCATCTGTTTGCACAACTCCTCTCGAGCGTGGTAGGGAGGAAATCAAAGCACAGTGGGAGCCACACAAGACTCTATGACGATCTCGGGTCTACAGACTAACATGTACCGGTGTCACCAGAGGACTGCTATCTGACGATAGGTATACTACCAACTAGGAGTCATCGGCGAGTCCGTTCGGTGTACCCATTCTCTATTGAGCACATGTGTACAATCTTTGATGTCACACACCAATGGTTGTGGGATCAACCATCGCCTTCTAAGGGACAAAAAACTTACAAACTAGTCTACTCTGGAATATCGATGCCCTGTCTCGATATCCCCTCGACTAGGAACTGTTAAAGGATGTACTTTTAGACCACCTTGGCCCCACTAGTATGATCTTATCTTAATCATGGCAGTCAAGTACATATCCTAAAGGCTTTATCAACATGTAAGAGACAGACAGTATAATAATACCAATGTACATGTTAAGATAAAGGCAACCAGATAGCATACTATCATGTCGAGCAAGAAATTCCTCTATATATATGTCCAAGCATCCACTATATTACAATACTGGTCTCTAGGGCATATATATCACTAATAATCCCTCACTTGCACTAAGGCCGGTTGTTGTAGTATCTCATACCCAAAATCCCAGAAAGCCTCTCGATTAGCATCTGGGGGAGGGCCTCAGTGAGTGGATCCGCTGTGTTATCCTTTGTGTCAACTCTCCTGACCTCATCTCCCGGAGATCAACTATCTCCCTGATCAGGTGATACTGCGTAAGAATATGTATGGATCGCTGATGGGACCGGGGTTCCTAGGCCAAAGCCACAGCTCCATTGTTATCACAATACACAGATATTGGATGCAGTAGGAACCAAGTTCATCTTATGAACTTATTCATCTAAACAGCCTCTTTGGCAGCATCATTGGTAGCGATGTAATCAGCCTCTATCAACGAGTCTACTGCGGTATATAGCTTGGAACCCTTCCAACATACCGTCCCTCCACTGAGGGTAAAGACAAAACCCGAGACCGACTTTCAATCGTCCTTATCACTCTGGAAGCTCGAATCGGTAAAGGACTCCACCTGGAGTTCACCGTTACCATATACCAAGAACATCTCTTTAGTCATTCTCAAGTACTTAAGAATATTCTTCAAAGCTTTCCAGTGTTTCTCCTTAAGATCTGATTGATACATACTCACTACACCTAGTGAGCATGCTACATCTAGTGTGGTACACAACATCGCATACATGATTGATCTGACTGTCGAAGCATAGGGTATCCCTTGTATGCGAACCCTCTCTAAATCAGTCTTGGGAGACATCTCTTTGGAGAGAGTGATTCCTGAACGAGCGGGTACATTACCACACTTAGAATCTTCTATACTAAACCTCTTTAGTATGGTGTCTATGTACCTGGATTGGGACAATCCCAATATCCGTTTAGATCTATCTCTATAGATCTATATCCCCAGGATGTAGGAGGCATCAGTTAGATCTTTCATGGAGAACTTGTGTGATAAGAAGAGCTTGACCGAGTGTAGCATAGAAACATCGTTTCCTATCAAGAGTATGTCATCCGCGTACAATACGAGAAAGACAACCTTACTCTCTACAACCTTCTTATATATACATGGTTCATCTACATTTTTTTATGAAGTCAAACTCTTTGATAGCTTCACCAAAACAGATGTTCCACCTCCGCGATACCTGCTTTAATCCGTAAATTGATTTAAACAGCTTGCACATGCTTCCGCTGATCCCACTATCTACGAAGCCCTCTGGCTGTGTCATATACACGCTCTCTTCTAAATCACCATTTAGAAAAGCGATTTTGACGTGCAATCTGCCAGATTTCATAGTTATGGTATGCAGCAACGGCAAGTAGGATCCTGATGGACTAAAGCATAGCGACAGGAGAAAATGTTTCTTCATAGTCGACACCTGGTCGTTAACGAAAACCTTTTGCTACAAGTCTAGCTTTGAAAGTCTCAACTTTTCCATCTACACCAAATATCTTCTCAAGATCCACTTGTTCCCGATGGGTTTTACCCCTTTAGGAGCAACATCCAAAGTCCATACTTTGTTGGTGTATATGGATTCCATCTGAGATCGCATAGCATCCAGCCATTTCACATAGTCTCCACTCATGATGGCCTGCTTGAAACTAGTGGGGTCATCATCTTCCATGATGCAATCCTCGCTCCCACCGTCTATGAGAAAACCATAGTATCTCTCAGGTGGATGAGGAACCCTACTAGATCTGCGGAGTGGCTGCGGTTTGTTGGGGACTATTGAATCCTTCGATTCTACCAAATCGTCAGTCATAGTTTGTATTGTTGGAACTTCTTCCAGTTCTACCTCATTGCCACTAATTTCTTTCAAAAGAAATTCCTTTTCTAAAAAAAGGTGGCATTTCCAAGAAATAAACACCTTTTGTTCCTCAGTGTGGTAGAAGATATACCCTCGCGAATGTTTGGGATATCCTACAAACTTGCACAGAACTGACCTTACCTTTACCTTGTCCGGATTTTGCTTTTTAACATAGGCCGGACAACCCCAAATCTTAACTTTTTTAAGAGATGGTCTCTTCCCATTCCATATCTCATATGGAGTGGTAGGAAACGGATTTAGTCGAAACTCTATTCAATAGAAATGCAGCTATCTCAAGTGCATAACCCCAAAAGGAAATTAGTAACTCAGCAGTACTCGTCATAGAGTACACCATATCTAATAGGGTGCGATTCCTCTACCCTGATATACCGTTGTGCTGTGGTGTATACGGAGGAGTAAGCTGAGAGGGAATCTCATTCTCTTTTAAGTAGTCTCTGAATTCCGTGATCAAGTATTCTCCTCCCAGATCATATCGAAGGATTTGAATACTTTTACCCATCTGGTTCTCAACTTCGTACTTATATTTCTTGAATTTCTCAAAAAATTCAGATTTGCGTTTCAACAGGAACACATGTCCGTATCTTGAGAGATCATCGGTGAATGTAATAAAGTACAAGGAACCATTCCTGGCATGTGTAGACATAAGACCGCATACATCACTATGTAATTGTTTAAGAGTTCTGTAGCTCTTTCTCCGTGTCCAGTAAATGGAGATTTGGTCATCTTGCCTTTGAAACATGACTGGCAAGTTTCATAAGATGTAAATTCGAATGGATTCAAATTTTCATCCTTATGCAACTTTAGCCAGTCTTGTCGCATTGATATGACCTAGTCTACAATGCTACAAGAAGACTTCGTTCATTTCTGAACTGTTCCTCATGTGTTTGTTCTGTTTACTTAGAATTGTATTGTGATTTAGAACGTATATACCATTATACAACGTACCATACCCAATCAACACTTGATTTAGGAAAACGTTCACAATATTTTTGGTACGAAATAACAGTCACTCAGAATCATTGTATTACCAGTTGGTAACACTAGGTGATATTTGCCAACTACTTTGGCTGCAACAATTACACCATTCCCTACTACTAGAGACATATCACCATTTTCCCAGTTCTCTACCTCTCTATAGCCTATGTAACAAATTACATACGTGGGATCCTGATCCGGTATCAAATACCCAGGACGTAGAGTAAACTGAGAAACAGTTCTCGGTTATGAGCACATCCAAAGACAATGCATTAACATACTTATTCTTCATTTGGGTGGCGTGGGAATCAGGATATTCCCCTATTCCTTGCTCAGGCTTATGACAATCATAAGAAAAAGCGGAACCTGGCCCAGTATAATGAGTGGGTTCGGTTAATACATCCATATTATTGTCTTGATTAAGGCATGTCATTGGTCGCTACCAGGAGAGAGAGAAGGATAATCACTTTGCATGTGCTCTTTGCATATTGAGATTGGTTATTATTTTATCTAATCAGGATAGCTCCCACTGTTTTTATCAAATATTCCTTTAAACCATAAAAGGTAAGATTAGCCGGGATTAATTACATTCTACAAGTTCGCTAACCGATCAGCCAGGCCAGTGTCGATACTCCAAGAGAGGTTCCTCGTGCTTTTGCACGGATCTAATTAAAATAAACCTCGTTTCCCTAGAGGCATAACCTTGTTGACACATTTCTAAACATCTACTGGATTAGTTAATTGTAAAGTGCAAAACTCTCTCATGAGTAACTCTTACTCGCAGTGGGTATCGAGATCCAACTATCATATAGAATGTATGTAATCTCTTTGCAAATTTCAACACTTGAAATTCCCGATAATGTTTTTACCTCTACCTTCCTATGACCTTGACGGAGGCCAACAAATCATAGGCCGCTAATCAAGTTCAACCCGTTCATTTCTTGATTGAATTAAACCCACCCGCACGACCCTTGATGGAGGCCAACAAAGTCGCACAACTGCCCTAATCCAATTGCATCACATGTTGCAGATAAGCACTAATCAGCTACTGCACACTACGCCTTGACGGAAGCCAACAAACGCAGCACGAATACTAAATAATACTTATCTGAAATGACAGAGGGCTACGCAGGTTTTTAAGAAAACCATGAGCGTAATGAACTTGATATCGTTGTAGAATCTAGTGATTTGGAGTGTTTTAAGCTCCCTTTTTAAAAATCAAATAGTTTTGTAGCGTTTGCTAGTCTTTCTAAAGAGGTCACTCCCGGTGAAGCGATCTCGGCTCTTTACTCATCGAATGAGGTGCTGGATATTCTACAAGGAATACCACTATGCAAAACAAGAACTAGTGCAGCTTGCAAAACTAAACAAGTGAGTTGTAGTATTTGATAGTTTCGCTAAAGAGGTCACTCCCGGTGAAGGGATCTCGGCTCTTTCCTCATCGAATGAGATGCTGGATATTCATCAAGGAATACCACTATGCAAAGCAATAACTAGAGCTACCTATTGTTAAAAATCTGATTCTACAATATCTTTAGGTTTCTTTTCTTTTCATTAATCTCATTAATGAAGTCCCATCATTTAATGTTT
The DNA here is from genome assembly GCA_030015575.1 of Agapanthus africanus. Taxonomy (NCBI): domain Eukaryota; kingdom Viridiplantae; phylum Streptophyta; class Magnoliopsida; order Asparagales; family Amaryllidaceae; genus Agapanthus; species Agapanthus africanus. The sequence continues at coordinate 832,750,689 of JASDDO010000024.1, read as the reverse complement.
CCTAAATATCAAAGAAAAATGAAACGAAAATAGAACGTACGCTTATGCCATCCGCATTCACCACGGGGCCCCGTCATGCACCGTTAGGTTACTTAACTACCGACAGAGCGGGGGCTAGACTAGCGCGGGTGCAAAACATAAGTAATGTTTATTATATATCATATATATAATATAGCATTCGTCTCACGCAGTAATATGATCACATCACAGAACCAAGCAGCAGAAGCAACATATGAAATATTGGATATACTAGGATTTTCATGTTTTAAATTTAGCCAGTAATATAAAAAACGGATTCCACGGTCGTAATAAATAGCCAAACCCATATCCCAAGAGCCCTACGAGAGCGGCAAATAACCCTACCAATTCTAGAGTTAGAAGACCCGGTCTCAACTCCTTGAGATGGTCTTCCACTGGACACTAGAACCCAGTAACTTGTGCTCCCTTCCTTGGGTCTATCCTAATGCGGAAAAGTAAATAATATACATCAATGGTGACATCATCCTCAACCCGGAAGTGCCCCAATAAAAGAATATTACATACAAATTTTACATGAATGAAAATTGAAAAACTCTCATCTCACATAAAAACCCCGGCTATTCAATCACGATGCTCCAATAAAACATATCAGTGACACATAATATCACATATCATCAACGTAAGTAAATACACGTAACCCAAATTCCGTAGACATATAACAACGAGATTTGGGATACCCCACATATGACACTTACGGTCCCAGAAAAGAAATGTAAAACTGCAAGAATTATAATCCACATATCCTTAGACATCATAAACCCGGAATATCTCATATTCTGGATTTCATGCCTAACCTATAAACCTTGTATTTTAGTCTCTTATCAAAAACTCTTTTCAATAATTTAGTCAGGTAATTCAACAAGATTCCCGACTACCCGATCGAATACGCGTCAGAAACTATAGTAGGTGGCCGCACCCCCGATGCCGTCGACTAAATGCACTTAGACGGAACACCGTGGCCGCGAGCATCCAAGTGGATACTTTTGGAAACGGGGTTCTCCTAAAATCGCTTGGTCGCGGCTATGGGATGTGGCTATCTAGTAGAGTTATTCAACGAGTATTCGCGTACTATACGCGATTGCGACGGAGTTTCGATCCGAATCGAAAATTTGTGGCAATCGATCTAACGAGACTGAAACGCTAGATTTCTAATCACTAACTGGTTTTCTCAAAACTAATTAAATGTGGATTCCAACTACTGCATCCATATCAAACTTAAACCCTAAACGATGTAATAATTACTACGAAACACTCCGTATTAGCCCCTTAACAAAATTAACATCACATGCAATTTTGGACTAATCAAACATAACCTGAAACCCCAAAACCAAGAGATCAGAATACCATAAAAATTTCAAGGTCTTTTTCTACAGTAAAAAAGGTGAGGCCAGTTTTTTTGAGCAATCTCACCGGGTCAATTTTTTAGTTTTGCCCTCAAATTTCACTGGTGTTCTTGTTACATCACATGTAACATTCTGCGCTTGTTTAAAAAATTTAGAGACATTTAAAAAATCGACAGAAACTTAGTGTTCGGGTTTGCAGTTTCGGAGTTGTTTCGGATTCGTGATTCTAATTACATCGTCTAATCTTCTAGTTTTGGCTCTGATACCATGAAAGTGTACGCCAGCACCACCACTGAGTTTTTGTAGTATCAAGCATGCCAATTTTAAAAAGTTTGGGGTGCTAACTAATACTAACCTAGATCGTTAACTAGATGATTAGGAATTTAGATTGATATCAAAGTAAACTATAAGAAGTGAAAGAAGTTATACCCTCGTAGATCGAGTCCTTCACTTCATAGGCTCCGTGTAGTAGTCCACACGACTCCACTAGGCTCCGATTGAGAGTTTGGACGAGCTTCCTCCGATGACCTTCGTGCCGAAGATGATCCACGCGAAGCTCACTAGCTCAAGCTACTTCTTCACTAATCTCCTATTAGTGAAGGAAACACGACACACCAAAGTGCTAGTTTGGTGTGGGATGGTGAAGTAGGGGATTTGAGTCTCACTAGTATGTGTTCAAGCTTCATGGTTCACATCACATGTGAGGGTTGAAGCTTGAAGCATGATGATGAAGAAAAAGAAGAGGTAGAGAGCTCAAGACAGCAACCCTAAGGAAAAATACAAGTCAAGCATGAAGAATAGAATGGTTCATCCAAATGAACTCACTTATTGAAGCATCAATATTTTTCCAATAAAAAAATGGAACCATATTTCAATAGTAAGTCAAGAGTAATAAAATAATCCATGAACCATGCTATGCACCATACCCTCCATATCTCTTTATTTTCCACCTCATCATTTCCATTTCCAATAAATAGAAATTCATGTCATGCTTCATAATATATATATATATATATATATATATATATATATATATATATATATATATATATATATATATATATATATATATATATTATGAAGAACAATTACTGGGCTAATGATATTAGTTAAGATATAATTATATCAAATATAATATATATCAAATTATTAAATCAACACTTGATTTAATAATCCGGTTATATCACATATGACCGACTAATATCATTTATTTGTGTATCACATTATCAAATCAACACTTGATTCGATAATCTTGTTATATCACATATAACCTAAACAGATAACTGCCAGATTACAATACGGTATCACGTATACGTATTTAATCAGGACCATACATATATCATATATGTGCCCTACTTCATTTCGCTTGCACCAGGAAACTTCTGTATGGGACTCTAAAGATTCTTCAATACGCCAGCAATAGGTGATGATCACATCAGTCATCTACAAGCCATCAACGGTACTAGCTGGACGTAACGGCTACCTGGGTATTGAGCGATATGAAGATCAACAAGCAAGCTTATCCATATTCTCTATGAAGCCTATCAGCAACACTAGCGTACAGTCCGGTCTCTTCGTCTGATATGCCGCATATCATGTCTAGGGGTGGTAAACGTCAGACCCCAGTAACGTGATATGTCATGCCGATATATGGCCTATAACGGTTCGAGAAACTACAGATAACTCTTATCAGTAAATCTCAGCAGTAGCCCTGGCCAGAGACTTCCAGTTATAGCCAATCGAGCATAGTGCAACATCAACCCCCAATACCAGGAGAGACGAAATCCCTCCTATCGCTCATTGCCTCCATATGATTCGGGACTGTATCCAAAATCCACCTGTTTGCACAACTCCTCTTGAGCGTGGTAGGAAGGAAATCAAAGCATAGTGGGAGCCACACAAAACTCTATGACGATCTCGGGTCTACAAACTAACATGTACCAGTGTCACCAGAGGACTGCTATCTGACGATAGGTATACTACCAACTAGGAGTTCTCGGCGAGTCCGTTCGGTGTACCTATTCTCTAATGAGCACCTGTGTACAATCTTTGATGTCACACACCAATGGTTATGGGATCAACCATCGCCCTCTAAGGGACAAGAAACGTACACACTAGTCTACTCTAAAATATCAATGCCCTGTCTCGATATCCTCTCGACTAGAAACTGTTAAAGGATGTACTTTTGGACTACCCTGGCCCCACTAGTATGATATCATCATAATCCTGATAGTCAAGTACATATCCTAAGCGCTTTATCAACATGTAAGAGACAGACAGTATAATAATATCAGTCTACATGTTAAGATAAAAGCAACCATATAGTATACTATCATGTCGAGCAAGAAAGTCCTCCATATATATGTCAAAGCATCCACTATATCATACAATAATGGCCTCTAGGGTATACATATCACTAACAGTCTTCTCCACACAGTGCTTTCATTTTATCTATGGATAAATATACCATTCCCACGAATTTATCTGAGGCTCTTGCACATCCTGATTGGAAACATTCTATGATTGAGGAGATGACTGCTACTCAACGGAATGATACTTAGGATCTAGTTCCGCTTCCACCTGGAAAACGTGTTGTTGGTTGTCAATAGGTATTCTTTGTCAAACTCAACTGTGATGGTTCTCTTGCTCGGTTATTAGCCAAACGATATTCTCAGACTGATGGACAATATTTTACTGATATCTTCTCCCCTATCGCGAAGATGACTTCTGTACACCTATTGGTTTCTTTAGCTGCTATGCATTAGCTTGATATCAAGAATACCTTCTTGCATGGTATTCTTGAGGAGGAGGTTTACATGATGCAACCGCCTGGTTTTATTATTCAGGAGGAGTCATCGAAGGTCTGTCGATTGAAATGATCTTTGTATGGATTCAAACAATCTTCTAGGGGCTGGTTTGGACGATTTGCTGAAAGTATTAGAGGTTTTGAGATGAGAAGAAATAATGATGATAACACAATGTTCTATAGACATCATCACGGACGCCGAATCATTCTGGTAGTATACGTAGATGACATTGTTATCACAGGTGATGATGAAGAAGGAATTCATGATCTTAAGACGTATGTTCAGAAGTAGTTTCAAACTAAAAACCTTGACCGACTTAAGTACTTCTTAGGGATAGAGCTAGCTCGATCTAAAGAAGGAATCCATTTATCACAGAGGAAATATGCACTGAAAATACTTTCTAAGAATAGAATGTTGGACTGCAAACCTCGTCACCGATGGATCCAAATTCCAAGTAGTTACCATATCAGAGAACGTTACTAGATGATCCAGCTAAATACAAAAGGTTGGTTGGTCAGTTACATTCACCATGAAATTGAAGAATTTATATCTAGCTGGATAAAGGGTTTTTTCTCTCTCTCCCTAAAGTTACATGGACCGTGAAATTGAAGAATTTATTCATAAACCCTTAATTATTCTTTCTACATCTTCTAAGGTTCCAAAATGTTGTCCATGAGATCTACCATAATAACAAGTGCATCACATCTGCAGAAAACAAATGTTGTGTTTTTTCATTATGTACATTAATTTGTATAATTCATCATAATCACACGTCTCCAAATTGAACATAGGAAAAGAGCCAGCTATCAGCCAGCTAGATTATTAAGAAATGCATTGACAAATTTATGGGATAAAAGTGTTCGAGACAAGACTCGGGTCCAATTTCCAACTGTTTGAATGTTTTGGTAAGTACATGAATCATGTGCCATATAGACTATAGTCCAGAGGTATAATTAATTTTGTGAAGAACTTGAGAAAATTTGTTACTAAGGGATGTGACATGTAAAATATTTTGGTCAAGATTCAAAGCTTATTTACATTATCATCGGGATAATTCTTTTACCTCTTTGCTTAGGGCTTGACATATTTGATAATTGTAAATCTGCACAATTAGTTTTTTTGGTCTATGGCTTTTCTTGTGAACAATATGAATTTTTCTGTGCAGTTTCTTTCCATAGAAAGGAAAATAACAATCAGAATATCAGTCTAATTTGAAAAATGGCAGATTATATGACTTGTCTGGTTGCAGATATTAAGCTATATTATCAAAAGTAAGTGCAGAATGTATTCCATTTTTCTGAATGACAGACTAGAGATGATCCAGTTATATTATATAAGGATACGAAATCTCGAATAGCTGAAGGAAATTTTTTTTTCTATGCAACCAAAAACTCCAATGTTCATATTCCTAATGATGATCAACAACTTTCATGTTGATGCTCAAAAGTTTATATAAACCTATCAATAATTTAGATGATTTTTCTAATTTCAATGGATTTTTGCAAGATCAACGACTTTGTTGACAATATAACATGTTACGCCTCTAGATGTATGAGCCAAGCGTAGAAAAATTAAATGAATTTCTGTAGATCCAGGCTTTAGACCTGAAGATCAATATATACAATTTTGATCATCGTCTTGAAAATTGTGATGTTGGCCTTTCTAACCGTTGCGAAAAGATATTTCCTCTCGTGGTATCAAACTATGCTCTTGCGTCAAATTTATCTTTGTGGTGCATAGCTGATTTTTAAATGGAGTAATTTTTTACTTGAATATATTCTAACGAAAGTAAGTTAGCACACAGGAGGTATTAAATTATATACATAATTGTTTGAAACTTTATAATATTGATAATTAGGATTAAAATCTCCGTATTGCATAATCATAATTTGCAACTCTATACATAACCTTGATTTCCGGAATTAAAACTTTTCCTTGCAATGGCAAATCCATTGATTAACAGAAAAGAGCAGATGCTCTTCCCTTTTGTACATCACAATGGTCCTCCTAAACTGCATCCAATCACCGATGAAAAGACAAGACCGTCCGATGCCTTTTCCTCCGTAACTTCAATCAAATATTTACAAACATCGAGCATGCTTCTCTCATTAACAATCTATCGAAGACGAGCTATTAGCTACTGTGGTCGTACTACTAAATGTGGTAGCCGAAGAAGATCTTGGCGGTGTCATGAAGGGCTGCTGCTTCACTAAAACCGTAGGAATCTGGTTTGATTTCCTTCTTTCTTGTTCTTTGATCAAGTCTCCACAAACTTGTTCTAGCTTCTCTGCATTGCTCAATTGAGAAACCTTTTTCCCTTGAAATAAGATCGATTCGACGTTTCTGTGGGCTAACATGCCTCTTGCTCTGTTTATTGGGCTTTTCGAGCTTGCCGATTTCCTGTGATCTGTAAGTAAACCATTTGCCTGCAACAAAAACCAAGGAGATTAGAAAATTCTGAAATTGTGCTCGTATCAGAGTTAGTTTTGGCTACATTAACTAATGTCGCAATGGAAAATACAAGGAAAAATTTACATGTTACAAATGTTTTTGGACCCCATATTAATTTTGCTTGGTTCGCTTCATTTTCATCATTAATTTTCTAAACCGTTGTTAACTAAAATTTAAAGCTATGCTGACCTGGCACAATCATTTATGTGCCATAAAAGAAAGTTACTTGTGAATTACAAGCTAAAAAGCGAAAGGGATTATCATGTCACCGTAATGACTTAACTATTTAAATTGATATGACATAAATTCTTCCCCCTAAAAACAATACCTGTATTCGGAGGTAATTGCTTGTCCTATTATGACCAAATGCCATGGCAACAGCTTGGTCAACCTTGAAAAGTTAAAAAAAAAATTACTCAATTGAGAATTATATTCAATAGAAATGTAATTTCATAAAACCACCAAAAAGAATTTAAGGGGAAAACCTACCGTATCGCTAACACCATTTCCCGCGATCCTGAGCATCTCCTTTCTTGACGGCGTCGCCGATGAGTTAACGGCGTCCGCGTCCCCGCTGCTGCTGAGGGAGAGCACGAGCAGATCCTCGACGCCGTTGGCCAACGGGAACTCCATCTTGTTGTTAAGCACGTGCGTGATCGCGGCGGCCGTGGGGTTCCCCATCGCCACCCATCCCCCGACGGCGGCGATCGCCGTCCGGCCGTCGACGGACCTCACATTTATCGTACGATCCGCGCAGGTGGCGGCGCAGACGTCGGTCATCCTGAAGTCGTAGGCGTCGGTCTCGACGGCGTCGGATCTGGAGAACACCAGCGGCGATCCCGTGAGCAGGTCGTGGCAGGGGATCAGCAGCGGCTTCACGGCGTCCCTCAGCGTTGATTCCCCGAACACCCGCCGGAATATTCCGCTCCGCTGCCGGAATATCCGACCGAGGATCCCCTTCTTCCTTAGGGGGTTTCGGGAGAGGAAGGAGAGGGCGTCGTCGGCGGTGAGGAGAGGCCTGCCGTCGGGTCCGCGGGTGAAGATGAGGGCAGCGAGGACCCCGCCGGTGCCGGATCCGGCGGCGGCGTCGAAGAAGTCGGCGATGCGGGCGTTGGGGTCGCCGGAGCGGGCTCGGAGGGAGGATTCCAGGCGGGATAGGGCAGCGGCGGCGAGGAGGTCGCCGCCGTCGCCGGAAGAGGCGTCGATGGAGAGGATGCGGACCTTTCCGGCGGCGGATTTGATGGGGGTTTTGATTGGGGTTTGGGGCAAAGACGACGGCGTCTTGATGTGGTCGAAGCCGCCGCCGAAGAGAAACTTGTTCTCGAGGATGGAGAAGATCTCGTAGCTGAGCTTGTCCATCTCGATCGAATCCAGCATCGCCATTTGATCTTAGGATTTCGAGCTCGAATTATTTTAAACTTGTTTGAATGAAATTTGAAAGATGAGATTGATGGCAAAAAAGAGAGTTTTTGTTGAGGTTTATATAAGCGGAGGCGGCAGCGCACGTTAGCAGTGGCTCGTGACCTACCTTTTAAATAAAAAATAAAAAAAAAATATTCGGCGATTTTTAAGGAAAGAGAGCGGAAGCTGCATCGTGAAGTTGTTAACGGATGAGATTGTGCCGCTGATTTTGGAAAGCGATGGTAGCCGTTGATTTTGTGTGAGGAAGAGGACACGTGTAGGGAGCCAGCTAAGGGGATACGATGATCTTGGTCGCATTAGATCATCACGACTTGTTGTCGGAAGCAGAGGATGCATCCAGGTACTTTTTAAAGAAAATTTATAAGCTGTTATTTTAAATTTTGGTGCTTGTATCTGATTAAAAAAGCAAAAAAGGAAAAATAGTAATGTTGATCGACTATCTTGTCTTGATTAAAAAAAGTGAGAGTGGCTGACGCGGGCGGGATCCGCGCCAAGATAATACCTTCCGTTGATCTGACGATGGCGGCGATGGACGGCTGAGATTTGATCTGGAGGCTGGCTCCTGAAGCGTGTGGATCTCAATGGATTTGAGGTTGTTTGCGCCGAGCTACCTGCAAGGAAGTCCCGGGGTGGTTGTGATGAAGGTCCTTTTCGGATCTCCGTCAGATGTTGTCTTCCGTCGATCTCCCAGTGGATGGTGGAGGTGATCTCCTATTGCGTGTGGGTCTCAATGGGTTTTGAGGAGATTGATGATTTGAGTAGTTTAGCGCTGAGTACCTGCAAGGAAGTCCCGGGGTGGTTTGGTACAACCGAGGACCCTCCGACGATCAAGTTAGCACGAGATCCGAGCAGAGTAACGGCTAAGTGGAGTAAAAATGGCTTACTTGACCCCTCTATGATGGGGGTTCATATAATGGTGGTAGCACACAGCAGCAGGCGCGAAGATCTCGCCGGCAGTTACGCTCCCGACGACACGCCTGCGTGAAGAGCGGATCGCCCATTAATGGGGATCGTGATGGCGTTGAACGTGGGATGTTGCCGGCGGAGAATCTGCGCATGGCGAGATTCGCGGAGCGGCGGTTACGCCTGCAAGTGGCGGAGTTGGTCGGTCGGAGGGACCGAGGAAGATTGCCTCGGCTGGGGAGCTCGGAGGCGAGCAAGAAGGCCGAGGAGTCAGCGATCTGAAAGGCCGAGGAGGCCAGTTTCAAATGGGGCTCTGAGGAGAGCCAGCCAGAGCTTGCGGATCAGGTACATGGATGGCCTGGTCGGCCCCTGTGGGCCCCTTCTTCTGAATTCTGAGACACGTCATCTGCCACGTGTCGTGATCTTGGAGGTCGCGAATGCCTAGCATCATCATTAGCCCCCCACTCTTGTCCCGACCATCTTGATGGTCGGGTCAGGAGTGGACTGCCGGACCGTCCGGGGTGAGCCTCCTCCTAAGGTTTCGTCGGGACATGCCCCCGGACCATCAGCTGTCTTTCCTGTCAGCGAATCAGGGCGAGATGTCTGCATTTAAGGAAGGTGCGCCGGTTCGTGCACCCTGCCACTGAAGCGACTGTCCACGTGTCAAGCGTCGGTTGGCCGACGCGACGTATGCAGGCCTGCAGCGTCTGATGGGATGCGGCCCAGTGCAGGACCGACACGTGGAGCGATCGAAGCCGCTAGACACGAGGAGGCGTTTTGGTGGGAGATGATGGGCGCCGTTGGATGAGGTCTCTTGCAGCAATAAATAGGGGTGGGACCCGCTCCAGGGCCCCTACCCTTTCAAATTTCCTTCATTTTAAGCCTTGGCTGCTCGACGCTCTTTGCCTTCCGGATACATGGTTCGTTCCCACTCTTTGGGTCGCTTGTTCCAGAGGGAGGCCAGCGTGCGGCCGTGCCCCTGGCTGGCTCATGCCCTGCGCCGGACGTTCTGCCGGCGACAGAGCCGCCCGCTTTGTTGACGTCGTTTGGTGATGGTTCCGGCGGAGTTCAGAGACGTCCATGGTCATCCGAGCCCCAGACGGGAGACAGGGAGAGGGCGAGGATGGGGCCCCTCTTAAGAGAAAGAGGACAATTTCTTGTGTGTCGTCGTCTTGGGTTCCTGAGGGGATTTCCGTGCAGGAAGGCGATGCCGTCTTCAAGGTTCCGTCTGGGCTTTCCGTTGCTGCCGTTCTGCTCGCCGGGATGGAAGAGTCGGCCGGGGGAAAGTTTCTGCATGGTACCCTGAGGGCCCAACTGGAGGCCATGGCCCAAGGGGCGGTCCAGGTACGAACTCCTCTACGCGTAGTCTTTTGGCATTTCTTTCTTCGGCTCGAGCGCCTCCAAGTTTCTCATCCGCTTCCCGTCAGGTCCTTCAACACTACGCCCTTGCTACTCGTATGGAGGCCGAGGGGGCGTTCCACGCACCGAGGCCAGTAGAAGCGTTTCCCTCGGAGGTCGAGGTCCTGCGGCGTGACCTGCGTCTGGAGAGGGCAAGGGCCGACGTCCTGGCAGCCCATGGGGAGGCTGCGGAACTTGCCAATTCGGTGAATCGGGGTGTCCACGGTCGCCTGAGTACATCCCTCCGGGTCGCCGAGAGGAAGCTGGCCGAACGCTTCGCGGCCACGGAGGAGGAGAGGGACGCCAGCAGGAGGGATGCTGAGGCGGCGCTTCTGGAGGCCCAGACCGCCGAGGTTCGGGCTAGGAATGATGTGGCTGATTAAAAGGTGTCAGAGCAGTTTTACGCCGAGCTTTGGGAGTATTCTGCCGTTGCGTGAAATAAGGCTCTGGACGCCATGAAAAAGCAACTTCCCGAGTTCGCCGATGGCGAGCTCCGTGCTCGGGTCCCGCTTCCGGTGGCGAAGCCTTCGGCAGACAATGGCGAGGGGAGCGAGGCATGCCCCTGGTGGCAAAACCTCTGGTGGTGAAGCCTCCGGCAGGCCGTGATGCCAGCGATGAGGGGACCGAAGCGCGTGGGGGGACTTAGGCCTTTTTTGATATTTCATCAACCCTCTTTGTAAGCCCCCGAGCAGTTTGTAAGGCTGGGGATCCCAGAACACCCTTTGTAAAAGCTTTGCCTTTGGTAATAAATTTTTTTTCCATCGGTTTGCATTTTATCTTCTGTGTGTGAAGAAGACGAGTTGCTCGGTGACCCCATGGTGGGCGCCATCTTTTGACTTCCAGCAATGCGAGCAACGACCACTAGCCGGGGATGGTCGAGCGAGGGTCGGGCTCGATTGCCTCTGGGAGGACTTTAGGTCCTTAGTGTTGGAGGGGCTGTAAGAAGCCCACTAAGGATAACAGGGTATTGAGGTTGCGCGGTCGCCTCTTGGCGAGGGCTTAAATCTCTGGCGTCATGGGTAGGCAACTACCAGCCTGGGATGGCCGAGCGGGGCAGCCGCTCGGATGCCTCTTGCGAGGGCTCCGATCCCTGGCGACAGGGTAGGGAGCTACCAGCCGGAGATGACCAAGCAGGGTGTCCGCTCGGTTGCCTCTTGCGAGGGCTTTGATATCTGGCGTCGTGGGTAGGCAACTACCAGCCTGGGATGACCGAGCGGGGTAGCCGCTCGGGTGCCTCTTGCGAGGGCTTCGATCCCTAGCATCGAGGGTAGGGAGCTACCATCCGGAAATGACCGAGCAGGGTAGCTGCTCGGTTGCCTCTTGCGAGGGCTTTGATCCTTCAGGACGGGGACCGAGCAGGGTTACTGCCTAGTGTCTCTTGGTGAGGACTTTGATCCTTGTCGGTTGTGGTAGGAAGCTACCAGCCGGGGATAGCCGAGCAAGGACTCGACTGCCTCTGGGAGAACTTTGGTCCTTAGCGCGGGAGGGGCTGTAAGAAGCCTACCAAGGACCCTTGGCCGGGCAGGGTTACTGCCCGGTGCCTCTTGGCGAGGGCTTTTGTCTTGAATGATAGCCGAGCGAGGGATCCTCGGGCTCGACTGCCTCTGGGAGGGCTTTCTGATCCCTGGCGTTGCGGTAGGGAAGCTACCCGCCAGGGATAGCCGAGCGAGGGTCAGGCTTGACTGCCTCAGGGAGGACTTTCTGATCCCTGGCGTCGCGGTAGGGATGCTACCCGCCAGGGATAACCAAGCAGGATAGCTGCTGGGATGCCAATTAGTGAGGGCTTAGATCGTAAAGACAGAACTTCATTTGCAATGTTTCGACGTTTCTTTATTCGAGTGGAAAGGATTTTCGGAAAGCGTTTACATCGTCTTTGTGAAAGGAGGGGTACACACTTGTTGGCCTTGGCCTCATTGGTATAGCTTGAGCTTCTCGGCGTTGTAAGGCCGCGGGAACTTCGCCCGTTCGCATCTTACGGGCGATAGGCCCCGCCGGGCATCACCTCCGAGACGAGGAAGGGACCGTCCCACCTCGAGGAGAACTTGTGTAGCCTGTCTTGATCAGCGAACTCATTTCGCCGTAGGACCAGATCCCCGGTCTGGAAGGAGCGGTGCTTGATCCGAGCGTTGTAGTATCGGGCCGTTTGATGTTAATAAGCAGCAGCTCTGATCTGGGCCCGGTCTCTCTTCTCCAACAAGATGTCCAGGTTGGTCCGTAGCACTGAGGTATTCACATCGTCGTCGAAGTGCTTGACCCGATGACTGGGTAGCCCGATCTCCGCTGGGACCATTGCCTTGGTCCCGTAGCAGAGACTGAAGGGGGTTTCCCCGGTGAGGGTCTTCTTTGACGTGCGCAGGGCCCATAAGACCCGGGGCAATTCTTCGACCCAACTGCCATGTCGCCCTTCCAGGCGGGTTCGGAGACCCTGGAGAACGTCTCGATTAGCGACTTCGGCCTGCCCGTTGCATTGTGGATGCGCGACCGCGGCGAACTTCATGAGGATATGATATTCTTTGAAGAAGTCCTTCACTTTCTCGTTCTCGAAGTTCATCCCATGGTCGGTGATGATACATCTCGGGATGCCAAACCGGAGTATCAGATTGTTTTGCAGGAACTTGATGTAGTGGTGGCGTCTGGTTTCCTGATGGGGATGGCCTCGATCCACTTAGTGAAGTAGTCTACTGCGACGAGGACGTATTTGTACCCGCCTGTACCGGTTGGGAACTGGCCGATCATGTCCAATCCCCACTGGGCGAACGGCCATGGGGATGTTAAGGCGGTCAGCTTGGTAGCGGGGAGACGAGAGATGCTGTCGTGGAGCTGGCAACTCTTGCATCTTCAGACTAGCTTCCGGGCGTCCTTATGAATAGTGGGCCAGTAGTATCCCTGGAGCAACGCCTTTTAGATCAAGGTTCGGGCCCTTTGGTGCGCACCGCCAACTCCCTCATGGATTTCCTGGAGGACGTGGTCGGCTTCGTGGGGGTCAACGCATTGGAGCATGGGCTAAGTGAAGGACTTCTTGTAAAGGTTTCCATTGCTCCAGATGAAGTGGCGGGCTTTGCCCCGGAGGCGGCGAGCGCCCCCCTGGTCCTCCGGGAGCGTACTGTCCCTCAGGAATTCCACGAGGGGCTTCCTCCAATCTTGGTCGCCTTCTTGCGCCGCATACACGTGGAGCGTGGATGCTCCGTATTCCACACTGGGTTGAGGCAAAGTTTCGAAGAGGATGGACCGCTTATTGTCGGCTGAGTAAGATGAAGCCAGCTTGCTCAAGGCGTCAGATTGGGCATTCAGCTGCCTGGGTATTTGTTCTACTTGGACTTCGTCAAAGTTCATCCGGAGTTTCCTCATCTCGTCCAGGTATTTCACCATCAGAGGCTCCCGAGCTTCAAAGCGTCCAGTCACTTGTCCGACAACAAGGGCCGAGTCGCTGCGGATTCGAATTACCTTCAGCCCCAGCCCGGCGGCCATGCGTAGTCCGGCCAGGAGGGCCTCGTACTCTGCCGTGTTATTCGAGGCCTTGAAACCGAGCTTCAGAGAGTATTCCATTTCCGCTTCGTTTGGGCCCCGGATAATGAAGCCGGCACCACAGCCATCCTCGGTTGAAGATCCGTCGACGTAGATGACCCACTCAGGAACCGAGTCAGGCCTCTCCGCGATGGGACACTGAGTTGCGAGGGGCAGAGTGGAATCCGGTTTCTTGCTAGGGATGGTGCATTCAACGATGAAGTCGGCCAGGGCCTGCGCTTTGACGGCCTGCCTCGGGCGATATTTCACGTCAAACTGAGATAGCTCCCACCTCCACTTCTCTAGGCGGCCCGAGGATTCTGGTGACGTAAGGATAGCCCCCAACGGGCGCTCGGTGAGGACGACGATGGTGTGTGCTTGGAAGTAGTGCCGCAGCTTCCTCGAGGCCACCACGAGGGCTAAGACAATCTTCTCTATGGCTGGGTACCTCGTTTCCTCGTCCTTAAATACGTGGCTCACATAGTACACCGGCTTCTGTGCTCCCTCGACCTCCCGGAAGAGCACCGAGCCTGCTGCTTGATCGGATACCGCCAGATACAGCGACAGCTCGTCTCCTTCAACTGGTCGGGTGAGCAGTGGTGGCGTCGTGAGGTGCTTCTTCAATCGGTCGAAGGCGGCTTGGCACTCCTCCGACCACTCGAACCTCGGGATCTTTCTCAGAGCCTTAAAGAACGGGAGGCATTTCTCCCCTGACCTGGACATGAAGCGGCTCAAAGCGGCGACTCGTCCTGTGAGCCGCATGATCTCGACGTTGGTTTTGGGCGTGGCCATGTTGAGGATAGCGTCGATTTTCTCCGGGTTGGCTTCGATTCCTCGGTGAGTGACCATGAACCCGAGGAACTTTCCCCCGGTAACTCTGAATGCGCACTTGGCGGGGTTTAGCTTCATCTTGAACTTACGGAGCACTTCGAAGGCCTCGCCCAGATCCCTGGCATGGTCGGCCGTCGAGACGGATTTGACGAGTATATCATCGACGTAGACCTCCATGTTCCTGCCTATCTGTGGCTTGAACATGCAATTGACCAACCGTTGGTACGTGTCCCCGGCGTTCTTGAGGCCGAAGGGCATCACCTTATAGCAATATACCCCCCGGTCCGCTGTGAATGCGGTGAGATCTTCATCTTCCGGATTCATACGGATCTGGTTGTAGCCGGAGAAAGCATCCATGAAGCTCAACAGCTCGTGCCCGGCTGAGCTGTCGACGAACCGATCTATCCGAGGGAGTGGATATTTGTCCTTGGGGCAGGCCTTATTGAGGTCGGTGAAGTCGACGCACATGCGCCATTTCCCGCTTGATTTCTTGACCAGAACTACGTTTGCCAGCCACTCCGAGTACGATACATTCCGGATGAAGTTGGCGGCGAGAAGTCGATCAACCTCATCTTCGATGGCCTTCTATTTGACCAGGGCGAAGCTCCGCTTTTTCTGTCTGACCGGTCGGGCCGCAGGATCAACTCCGAGCTTGTGAGAAATGATTTTGGGGTCAATCCCGGGCATGTCGGCGGGCGCCCAGGCGAATACGTCGGAGTTATTTCTGAGGAAGCTGACCAGGTCATCTCGCCGAGCCCCTGTCAGGAGTGATCCGACTTGGACGGTTTTTTCATTGTCCCCTTCCGTGAGGGGCACCTCGATAAGTGGTTCGACCGGCATTCCCCGGACCTCCTTCTGTTCGTCTCGGGTGTCCAGAGAACCTTTGATGTCGTCTTTTTCCTCAGCGTCGTCAGTCGGTTGCTTGGACGAAGATGTTTCAGTGAAGCATACCTTCGCGATCCGCTGGTTACCGTAGACTCGACCTATTCCGTCTTGATCGAGAGGGAACTTCATCGCCAGGTGGTAGGTCGATATCTGGGCCTGAAGGGAGTTGAGCGTCGGGCGGCCGAGGAGGACGTTGTAGGTAGATGGGACCTTTGCTACGATGAAGTCCATAGGCAACGTACGGGTGCGGCCGGGCTCACCGATGTTGAACTGCAGGGTGACCACCCCTTGCGCGGGAATGGAGTGGTTGGTGAACTCTGAAAGGACGTGCGAGGTTGGCTTCAGGTCTATGGGGCAAGCCCCATGCGCAGGAAGAAATCGTGGAAGAGGATGTCTGCCGAGCTGCCTGAGTCGACAAGTATCCGGTGGACCTCGTACCGGTGGATCCGGGCTGTGATCACCAGAGGGTCGTTGTGGGGCACGGATATGCCGTGGAGGTCTCCGTCGCCAAAGGTGATAGGCTCGTGGCCCCTGGCCCTTTTGCTCGGGCGGCCGTCAGCGTTTGCTGCCGGCGTGGGGTGTCGAGTCTCGCTTGTGCTCGTACGGTCCCCTGTCATCATGACCATAGTTCTCGATGGGCTCCGGTGCTTTTTGGCGAGGTCCTTTGGGCCCTGTGGCGATGTGTTCCTCGGGCTACCTCGGCGTGCCTTGCGGGAGCGATCCCGCCGGGGGAGGGGATGTCGGTCATGTCTGGAAGCAGGCGAGCTGACCATCCCCGCCTCGGTTAGAACAGGGACGCGGCAAGGCTCAAGGCGAGGCTCCCCGACGCGGGGCTTTGGGATTGACTGGGACAGATCGAGGGGCCTGCGACCGCCAGAGTCTGAGGAGCGGCAGCCAGCGGGGGAGCCGACGACATTCGGTGAAGGCTCGCCCGCGCGGTCTTCAGGGGGATCGGTTGCCATGTATGTGGAGATCGGAAGGCCAACTTTGTGTTTCGTGGATTTGTCGTTTCCCACAGACGGCGCCAACTGATGGAGGTCCTTTTCGGATCTCCGTTAGATGTTGTCTTCCGTCGATCTCCCAGTGGATGGTGGAGGTGATCTCCTGTTGCGTGTGGGTCTCAATGGGTTTTGAGGAGATTGATGATTTGGGGAGTTTAGCACCGAGTACCTGCAAGGAAGTCCCGGGGTAGTTTGGTACCACCGAGGACCCTCCGACGATCAAGTTAGCATGAGATCCGAGCAGAGTAATGGCTAACTGGAGTAAAATGGCTTACTTGACCCCTCTGTGATGGGGGTTTATATAATGGCGGTAGCACACAGCAGCAGGCGTGAAGATCTCGCCGGCAGTTACGCTCCCGACGTCACGCCTGCGTGAAGAGCAGATCGCCAATTAATGGGGATCGTGATGGCGTGGAACGTGGGATGTTGCCGGCGGAGAATCTGCGCATGGCGAGATTCACGGAGCGGCGGTTACGCCTGCGAGTGGCGGAGTTTGTCGGTCGGAGGGACCGAGGAAGATTGCCTCGGCTGGGGAGCTCGGAGGCGAGCAAGAGGGCCGAGGAGTCTTGGTCCAGTAGCAGCTCGGGGCGATCTGAGAGGCTGAGGATGCCAGTTTCAAAGGGGGCTCTGAGGAGAACCAGCCAGAGCTTGCGGGTCAGGTACACGGATGGCTTGGTCGGCCCCTGTGGGCCCCTTCTTCTGAATTCTGGGACACGTCATCTGCCACGTGTTGTGATCCTGGAGGTCGAGAATGCCGAGCATCATCAGGTTGTACCACCGAGGACCTTCCGACGGTCAAGTTAGAGAGGAAATCCGAGCAGAGTAACGGCTTAGTGGAGTAAAAATGGCTTACTTGAACCGTCTGCAGAAGGGGTTTATATAGCGGTGGCAGCAGGCAAGGCAAGCGCGGTGTTTACCCCAATCAGAGCAAAACTCTGTTCAAATTCCAAGGTGGGAAACGAAGCAACGCTTATGTTTCCCCCAATCAGAGCAAGGCTCTATTCTGAAAGCTAAAATGAAAATTAAAAAAATTAAAGATGCAACGCTTCAGCTGACTTGCGCTCTGCGCTGCGCGCCACGTGGCAGCGCAGTTGCGCTAGCGCAGTCGCGCTGCGCTCTACGCTGTGCGCCACGTGGCAGCGCAGTTGCGCTGCGCCCTGCGCTGCGTGACACGTGTCAAGCGCTGGGCGTTTGCGCCAAACAGAATTAAAATTCCAGTAAGATCTTTCTGTTCTTGTTAAAATAAGAAGATTGTCTTCTGTAAAACATAAGCCCTTGGATCAAAGATCCAACAGTGGAAAAAATTCCCCAAATCACTCAGAGAATGATCTCTTTAACAAATTTAACAAATAAATGGGCACTATATAAAGACCCCTAGACCCCAATTTCAAAGGGGATGGACATCATCATCAAGATTGTGAGAAGAATTGAAGAAGAGAAAAAAGGTAAAAACCTTTATAAAAAAAAGAAGAATTTCTTCTGAATAGATCATTGATCTAAGAACAAGATCAATAATCTTCAACAAAAAATAAATAATAACAGTGCCTTACACTTTTTTATGAACCACTGGTTCTGGAATCTTAAAGATTCTTTTCTTGAATCCAAAATTGGATCAAGTTATTGAAACAGTGCCTTGCACTTGCAAAAACTGCACTGTTGCGCTCCTGGGTTGGCGCAAGCCACCAGAGAGCACCACGTGTCAGCACCATACCCATTTGCGCTATGCGCTTTTTATAAAATAGAGCATTGCTCTTTAACGTTGGCGCAACTCACCAGAGCGCGCCATGTGTCACAGCGCAACAGCGCAGCGCACTGGCACAGTGCACCGCGCTTGCGTGACACGTGTCACCTCCACAAGTGCTTGCGCTCATTAATTAGCGCAAAGCGTCTGACAAGCTACTGCCAGATAATTAATGCACTGCATTATTTACAGAAGGGCCAAGCCCAATTAAAAAAAGGTCAAACAGGCCAAATTAAATGCAATGCATTATTTTAAAGAAGGGCAGAGTCCAAACAGATGCTCTGCATCATTTATAAAAGGGACAGAGCCTAAATCAGATAGGCCTTACAGGCCAAAAGAAAATGCAGTGCATTATTAAACAGGGGAAAAGCCCTAGCACAGGCCTAATAGGCCAAAGATAAAAACGTTGAATATTTTCAACTGGACTTAGCCCAATCATGGCCGTAAGTCCTCAAATTAAATTGACTGAGCACGGTTGCACTTTTAAATCAATTTACACCTGGTTCAAGGGTACATCTCCGAACTCCTCTGACACCTATCGTTGTAATCCTTCAACGACGTTAGAGAGGTGATGGGTCCCGGGGGCCACAAAGGCAATGGACCACCACGTCCCTAAACTGGAACATGGACCCCCATGTCCTTAAACTGGAACATGGACCACTATGTCCCTAAACTAGAACAATAGAGCCCAAATGCTCTTTTTTCAGATCTAAACGATCCCGTTTAAGTCGATCTTAGCTTCAAAAATGGCTAACGTATTCTTAAACCTTCAAACAGACTTTAGTCCCAAATCGGACTATAGATCCCCTAATCAACTTTGGCTCAAGGGTATATCTCTGAACTCCTCTGACACCTATCGTTGTAATCCTTCAACGACGTCAGAGAGGCGACGGGTCCCGACGACCATATGTGAAATGGACCGCTATGTCCCTAAACTGGAACAATAGAGCCCAAACGCTCTTTTGTCGGATCTAAACAATCCCGTTAAGTTGATCTTAGTCTCAAATTGGACTAACATATCCTTAACGAACGTTTAAGTTGATCTTAGCCTTAAACACGGTTAACGTATCCTTAAACTAAAACACCAAACCCAAATCTAAGTAAATACGGATTTGGACTAATCCACGTCCTACGGGCGACGACATAAATTAGTCTCCGTATACAATCCACGGGCAACCACAAACAAAACAAACACCCACGACACGAAGTGAAATTATGGAGAAGGAGAAAGTTACCGCTATGCGGTAGCGTAATTAACTGCAGGGGCTTGCGCCTGCAGGAAAGAGCGTCCCCACAATCAAAAACCCCTCAAGCGAGGGGGAATCTGACGAAGTCTGCTATATCGGCCGCATCCGTCTAAACCTCCGATACACGGTGCCATAAGTCAACTTGGCATCTTCGGAGAGGTGGATAGATAAAACCAAATAGCATCTGTCCCGAATCTCAGGCAAGACGTCCATGTCTTGGCTGCCGTTCGGAGGGGAACAGATTCTGGCACGCCCGGTGGGACATTTTCCTCTTTCCACTCCACACTTCGTGTGTCGTGTTCGCGAATGAATCGCGGTTTGCTGTAGTTGCCTGTGGATTCGAGATACTAAGATTTGGTGTCCTACTCCGTGCAGAAAACAGAAGATCAATGGCTTCAAACTGCCCTGCCTGCAACTGCAACTCTCGCTCCGTCCCTGTTGGAGGAGTGACTTATGGGCCCCAAGCGACCTCCCTTTTCAAAATGCCAGTGGAGCAGGTAACTCAAGCCACCGCTGGACTATTCTTCGGGACCCTGCTCCCACCGATGAGCTTCAATGCCCCCAATGACATCGCAAGAAGCTCCAAAGAAGTTGGTCTTTGATCGGCTTGCTACTGCCGCGGCCCCTCTCAACGGGTCGCCCAACTTCAATACCTCAGTTTCCAATAGACTGGGCCATAACGTCTACGAGTCCGTGATACCCGAAGCTGCCATCCCAAAGCGGATAGCCATCCCGGCTCAAGCGGACGAAATCATTGGAAAGGCTCCTCCTTCCAAGAAGTTAGTTTTTATAAGGCTGGCCATTCCGGTTGCTGCTCCAGGCGAGGTCCTCAAGGTTGCTTCCCCTGCCCAGGGGGGTATGAAGAAGTCACCCTTATAGCTGAAACAACTCCATACACAAGACACGCTCGGCGTCGCCACTGGCGCCGAGTGAGGAAGGCTGGGGGCAACTCCCCCTCTGGGATAACTCCGCCAGCTCCAATGGTGGGGATCGATGCTGCTGTTCCGACCGGGAACAGCTTTGAATTGTTGAACACGGTGCGCAGAAACTCTCCTACTGCGGTGCTGAAGAGTACTCCTTCACCTGTGGAGAATACTCCAGAGAAGAAGCTGGAGCAGCCCCCTCAACGGCTGTCCTCTAAAACCTACTGCGGTGCTCAGTTTCTCTCTTGGCGAGGTTCTGTCTGTCCTCCCTGGTGCGAGGACCGGGAAGAGGAACAGTCATTGTCGACACGTGTCACGATCGCGTGGGGAACGCGAAGCGTCGGAGTGCCGTTTCGATATCGGTGATCTCCCAGATCATGACACGTGGCAGATGACGTGTCCCAGGGGATGCAAGAAAGGACCTACAGTGGCCGACCAGACCACTCTTATGCCCGTCCCATAAACAAGCACTGGCTAACCTCCGAGCAGCCAGAATAATTGGCCTCCTCGGCCTCACAGCTCGTCTCCGGGCTACCACAGAACCAAGATACCTCGGCTCTACCGCTCATCCGTGAGCTCTCCCACCGAGGTCATCTTCCTCGGTCTCATCGACCGACCAACAGCACCGCTCACAGGCGCAACCGCCATCCCACGAATATCGCTAGGCGCGAGATATCCGCCGGCCACAACCCACGTTCCACGCCATCATGATCCCCCATTAACGATCATGTCTCGCCATTAATGGGAGATCCCGCCCATCGCGCGGGCGTGACGTCGGGAGCGTAACGACCGGCATGATTCTCGCGCCTGCCTTGCCTGCTGCCACCGCTATATAAACCCCTTCTGCAGATAGTTCAAGTAAGCCATTTTTACTCCACTAATCCGTTACTCCGCTCGAATTTCCTCTTTAACTTGACCGTCGGAGGGTCCTCGGTAGTACAACCACCCCGGGACTTCCTTGCAGGTAGCTCGGCACAAACAACCTCAAACCCATTGAGATCCACACGCTTCAGGAGCCAGCCTCCAGATCAAATCTCAGCCGTCCATCGCCGCCATCGTCAGATCAACGGAAGGTAACATCTTGGCGCGGATCTCACCCGCGTCAGCTGGTGCCGTCTGTGGGAAGCCTTGATTCCACAAAAACAAAAGTTCATCTTCCGATCTCGATTTAATGGCGAGCGATCATCATGACGATCTAAGCACCGGCCGCCGCCTCTCCCGCAACGTAGGCGCAGACGAATCTCCATCTCCGAACGCCATCGACACACTGTCCGCCCAGATAGATCGACTAACGTCCATGGTGGACACGCTCGTCCGTGTCCAAACGGCGGGACATGCTACCTCGGTCGCCGCTCCCCCCTCAGGACCGGGACCCCCACAGAGTGAAGGAAGACTCTGCTCGCATCGGCACGGCCGACCACCACCTCACGCCTCCCACGGCCACAGATCTCCAGGGCCGACATTTTTCAGAACCCAGTGGGCACCACTTCGTTTGGCTCCGAGGTCTTACGCCAGAGAGATTCGCCCCGAGTCTCGTCGCACCCCTGTCCCTCTCGAGGCAGTGGCAGTTGTTGGGGTCAAAATTTGCACCCCAGTTGACCGGTTCAAAGTCAAGGTCAACCCCAAGTAAGCTGACCCAAGCCCAAGCAAGTGGGCCCATGCCCAAGTCGAGCCCCGCGGCCGGCCTCCCCATGCCAAAATAAAAATCATGTAACAAATAATTTTGATGTAATTTTTTGTGCATGAATGTAAGCAAAATGGGCATAAAGCCAAATTTTTGTAAAGCCCATGGCTTATGCGCAAAAAGAAATAGCACATGAGACATGAGATAGGCAAAATGCCATTTTGTAAAGCCCAAGAGGCTATGTGTAAATGTGTAAGCCTATAAGAGGCAACATGATGAAAATATTTAAGACACTTTTTCATTCCTCTCAAAAAGGTTAAGGTTTTTGTGTCTCCTTCTCCTTCTTCAAGCTTCTAAACCTTCTTCGATTTTTGAATTACATCAAGAGTTTTACTCTTCCTCTTCCAAAACTAAATAGTTTTTCACTACAAAACCCACAAAAGGGAACTCAGATCTTCCATTAGATCTCAAAAATGAAAGATTTTTAAAATCTCATACTTCTTGTTCTTCAAGATCCGGCCAACAGAGGAGGAAGAAGGAGACCTGCTTCTAGGAGCCCTATTTTAGGGAAGATTTAGGGCTCAAAGGAGAAGCCCCTTCCATCAGCTCCAAAATATCTTAGGAGTTCAACTCCTCAAAAATATATATACATATATATACAAAATAATAAATATTTCCTTTCTGGAGCACAACTCCCAGTGCAGGGACCAAGTCCCTTCTGCTGCTGACGCCTAGCGCTCGCATGCCAGGCACGTGGGGTGCTGGCGCTCTGGCGTCCAGCGCCCGCGTGCCAGGCACGCGGGGCGCTGGCGCTCTGGAGCACAGCGCCCGCGTGCCAGGCACGTGGGGCGCTGGTGCCTTCTCCCACGCATCCTTTGGATGCCCTTTCCCTTTTTTGATATATATGTATACACACACACACCCCCCCGTAAAAACTCTGCGGGCCCCCCGATATATCCAAAACCCCTTCAAAACACAACACTGCATATTGAGTTCGCATGACCAGTTTAACCCGTTAATCGGAGGTTCTCTCGCTCTAAAGGTGAGGGGTAATTAATGGCAGCTTAGTCCGCGGCTGCCGGAGATTCGGATCCCCACGATCAATAAACCCCCGCCTACCCTAGGCAAGGGGAATCTTTAGTACGCCTGACAAGAGCGCGCGTATTCCCATCTCAATGGGATGACGAAAAACACCCTACAGCGGTCACCTCCTCTGTTCGCAGGCATGACCGCCACCCCCTCCCTCGACGGGGTCGCGCACGCGAGACTCGCCACGGCAGCCCGAAAACAACCTCACCAGGGGGCGTAAGGAACTTCACCGAAGGGAACCGAGGCTCATCAAAAGTCATGGTCATGTCTGCGGGGGTTCCCTCGAGCTCCTACGAGACTCAGAGCCCCGCTCCAACCGTGGAAGCCGAAGGCCGCCCGAAGAAGAAGGCCAGGGAGACCGGGCCGATCATTTTTTACGACGGGGACTTTCACGGCATATCCCTATCCCACAACGACCCCTTGGTGATTACAATTCGGGTCCATCAGTACGAGGTACAAAGGATCCTGGTCGACTCGGGGAGCTCGGCGAACATTCTTTTCTATGACTGCTTCCCGCACATGGGGCTAACCCCAGCAGACCTAAGGCCGACCTCCCATGCCCTTTCAGGATTCACCAACCACTCCATCCCAGCGGAAGGGGTAGTCACTCTGCAGTTTAACGTCGGGGAGGCCGGCCGCACGCGAACAGTGCCTGTGGAATTCATCGTGGCAAGAATCCCATCAGCCTACAACATCCTCCTCGGCCGCCCCACGCTGAACTCCCTCCAGGCCCAGATATCGACCTGCCACCTGGCGATGAAGTTCCCTCTCGACCAAGGAGGGATAGGTCAGGTCTATGGAGACCAGCGAATTGCAAATGTTTGCTTCACCGCAACATCTTCCTCGGAGTGGCCAGTCGACGACGTCGAAGGTGAAGGTGACATCAGGGGTTCTCTAGACACTCGAGATGAGCAAAAAGAGGTCCGAAGGACCTCGGTGGAGCCTCTGACAGAAGTCCCCCTCATGGAAGGGGACGACGAAAAACTCGTTCAGATCAGGTCGCTTCTGACAGGTACTCAGCGAGACGACCTGGTCCATTTCCTCAGAAACAACTCAGACGTGTTTGCCTGGGCGCCTGCTGACATGCCTGGGATCGACCCGAAAATTATTTCTCACAAGCTCGGGGTAGATCCTACGGCCCGACCCGTCAGACAGAAAAAGCGAAGCTTTGCCCTGGTCAAACAGAAGGCTATCGAGGACAAAGTAGATCGGCTCCTCGCCGCCGACTTCATTCGAAATGTGTCCTATTCGGAGTGGCTAGCAAACGTAGTCCTGGTCAAGAAGTCAAGCGGGAAGTGGCGCATGTGCGTCGACTTCACCGACCTCAACAAAACATGCCCTAAAGACAACTATCCCCTTCCCCGGATAGATCAGCTCGTCGACAGCTCGGCAGGCTACGAGCTATTGAGCTTCATGGACGCCTTCTCCAGCTACAATCAGATCCGTATGAATCCGGCAGACGAAGATCTCACCGCATTCACAACGGACCGGGGGGTATACCGCTACAAGGTGATGCCATTCGGCCTCAAGAACGCCGGTGCTACGTACAACGGTTGGTCAACCGCATGTTCAAGCCACAGATCGGCAGGAACATGGAAGTTTACGTCGACGATATGCTCGTCAAGTCAGTCTTGTCGACCGACCACGCCAAGGACCTGGGTGAGGCCTTCGAGGTACTCCGCAAGTTCAAGATGAAGCTGAACCCCGCCAAGTGCGCATTCCGGGTCACCGGGGGAAAGTTCCTCGGTTTCATGGTCACCCACCGTGGGATCGAGGCTAACCCAGAAAAAATCGACGCTATCCTCAACATGACCGTGCCCAAGACCAACGTCGAGATCATGCGACTGACAGGATGGGTAGCCGCTCTGTCACGTTTCATGTCGAGGTCTGGGGAAAAGTGCCTCCCATTCTTCAAAGCTCTCAGGAAAATTCCGAGGTTCGAGTAGTCAGAAGAGTGCCAGACCGCCTTTGACCAGTTAAAAAGGCACCTTGTGACGCCACCGCTGCTCACCCGACCAGTTGAAGGAGATGAGCTATCTCTATATCTAACGGTATCCGACCAAGCAGCGGGCCCAGTGCTCGTACGAGAGGTCGACGGGGTACAGAAGCCGGTATACTACGTGAGCCACATCTTCAAAGACGCAGAAACGAGGTACCCAGCCATAGAGAAGATCGTTTGAGCACTCATTGTAGCCTCAAGAAAGCTATGACACTACTTCCAAGCGCACACTATCCTCGTTCTCATCGAGTGCCCCCTGGGGGGTATCCTTGCCTCACCCGAATCCTCGGGCCGCTTAGAGAAATGAAGGTGGGAGCTGTCCCAGTTTGACATAAAATACCGCCCGAGGCAGGCCATCAAAGCACAAGCCCTGGTCGATTTTATCGTCGAGTGCACCATCCCCAGCAAGGAACCGGAGTCCACATCGACCCTCACGGCCCAGCAACCGATCGTGGGGAGACCCAACTCGGTCCCTGAGTGGGTCATTTACGTTGACGGGTCCTCAACCAAGGAAGGCTGTGGCGCAGGCCTCATCATCCGGGGCCCGAACGAGGCAGAAATGGAGTACTCTCTAAAGCTCGGATTCAAGGCCTCAAACAACACGGCAGAGTATGAGGCCCTGCTGACTGGACTGCGCATGGCCTCCGTGCTAGGGCTGAAGACAATTCGAATCCGCAGTGACTCAGCCCTAGTCGTCGGCCAAGTGACCGGCCACTTCGAGGCTCGGGAACCTCTAATGGTGAAGTATCTAGCCGAGCTAAGAAAACTTCGGAAGAACTTCGACGAAGTCTAGGTAGAGCAAATACCCAGGCAGCTCAATGTCCAAGCCGACGCCCTGAGCAAGACGGCTTCATCCTACTCGGCCAACAACAAGCGATCCATCCTCTTCGAGACCTTGCCACGACCCAGCGTGGAAGACGGAGCGACAATACTTCGTGTATATATGGCACAGGAAGATGACCAAGACTGGAGGAAGCCCCTCGTGGAGTTCCTAAAGGAAGGTACGCTCCCGGGCGATCGGAGAGCAGCCCGCCGTCTCCGAGAAAAAGCCCGTCACTTCGCCTGGAGCAACGGGAACCTTTACAAGAAATCCTTCACTCATCCCCTACTCCGGTGCGTCGACCCCCACGAAGCCAACTACGTCCTCCGTGAAATCCATGAAGGGGTTGGCAGTGCACACCAAGGGGCCCGAACCTTAATCCAGAAGGCATTGCTCCAGAGGTACTACTGGCCAACTATTCACGAAGACGCCCAGAAGCTCGTCAGGAGATGCAAAAGCTGCCAACTCCACGGAAGCATACCTCGCCTCCCTGCTACCGAGCTAGCCGCGTTGACCTCCCCGTGGCCATTCGCCCAGTGGGGATTGGACATGATAGGCCAGTTCCCTACCGGTGCGGGCAGGCACAAATATGTCCTCGTCGCAGTAGATTACTTCACGAAGTGGATCTAGGCCATCCCCATCAGGAAACCGGAT
Organism: Agapanthus africanus; assembly: GCA_030015575.1. NCBI lineage: Eukaryota > Viridiplantae > Streptophyta > Magnoliopsida > Asparagales > Amaryllidaceae > Agapanthus > Agapanthus africanus. The sequence goes on along the minus strand of JASDDO010000024.1, from coordinate 832,724,008 downwards.
GCCGCCACGACCATCAAGCTCCTGCAGAACAACCTGATACTCCGGTTCGGTATCCCGAGGTGTGTCATCATCGACCACGGGACGAACTTCGAAAACGAGAAAGTGAAGGATTTCTTCAATGAATATCATATCCTCATGAAGTTTGCCACGGTCGCGCATTCCTAATACAATGGACAGGCCGAGGTAGCTAACCGGGATGTCCTATGAGGTCTCCGGACCCGCTTAGAAGGACGCCAAGGCAGTTGAGTCGAGGAACTGCCCCGGGTCTTATGGGCCCTGTGCACGTCAAAGAAGACCCCCACCGGGGAAACCCCTTTCTGCCTTTGCTACGGGACAGAGGCAATGGTCCCAGCGGAGATCGGCTACCCAGTGATCGGGTCGAACACTTCGACGACGAAGCAAACACCACGGCACTATGGACCAACCTGGACATCTTGTTGGAGAAACGATACCGGGCTCAGATCAGGGCTGCCGCCTATCAGCAGCAAACTGCCTGATACTACAACGTGCGGGTCAAGCACCGCTCCTTCAGGACCGGAGATCTAGTCCTACAGCGAAACAAGTTCGTCGATCAAGGCAGGCTGCACAAGTTTTCCTCAAAATGGGACGGTCCTTTCCTCGTCTCCGAGGTACTTCCCGGCAGAGCCTACCGCTTACAGGACGCGGACGGGCGCAAGTTTCCACGGCCTTACAACGCCGAGAAGCTCAAGTTGTACCAGTGAAACCAATACGTACGGGTGTGTACCTCCCCTTTCACAAAGACAATGTAAATTTTTCTAAAAAGTCCCTTCCATTCAAATAGCTAGAAGGGAACGTTAGAACATCGCAAAAGGAGGAGTTCTGTTTTTGTGATCAAAGCCCTCACCAAGAGGCAGTCGAGCGGCTACCCTGCTCGGCTATCCCTGGCTGGTAGTTCCCTACCTTGCAGCGCCAGGGATCAAAGCCATCACCAAGAGGCAGGCGAGCGGCTACCCCGCTCGGCTATCCTTGGCTGGTAGCTTCCCTACCCCAAAATGCCAGGGATCAAAGCCCTCACCAAGAGGCAACCGAGAGGCTACCCTGCTCGGCTATCCCTGACCGGTAACTTCCCTACCACAAAACGCCAGGGATCAAAGCCCTCACCAAAAGGCAACCGAGCGGCTACCTTGCTCGGCTATCCCTGGCTGGTAGTTCCCTACCTCGCAACGCCAGGGATCAAAGCCCTCACAAAGAGGCAGCCGAGCGGCTACCCTGCTCGGCTATCCCTGGCTGGTAGCTCCCCTACCCCACAACGCCAGGGATCAAAGCCTTTGCCAAGAGGCAGCCGAGCGGCTACCCCGCTCGGCTATCCTTGGCTGGTAGCTCCCCTACCCCACAACGCCAGGGATCAAAGCCCTTGCCAAGAGGCAGCCGAGCGGCTACCCCGCTCGGCTATCCTGGCCGGTAACTCCCCTACCCCACAACGCCAGGGATCGAAACCCTCGCCAAGAGGCAGCCGAGCGGCTACCCTGCTAGGTTATCCCTGGCTGGTAGCTCCCTACCCCACAACGCCAGAGATCAAAGCCCTCACCAAAAGGCAGCCGAGCGCTACCCTGCTCGGCTATCCCTGGCTGGTAGCTCCCTACCCCACAACGCCAGAGATCAAAGCCCTCACCAAGAGGCAGCCGAGAAGCTACCCTGCTCCGCTATCCATGGCCGGTAGTTCCCTACCCTACAACGCCAGGGATCAAAGCCCTCGCCAAGAGGCACCGGGCAGTAACCCTGCTCGACCCTTCCTTAGTAGGCTACTTACGGCCCCTCCAGCACTAAGGATCAAAAGCCCTCGCAAGAGGCAACCGGGCCCGCCCTTGCTCAGTTATCCCTGGCTGGTAGCTCCCTACCCCAACAAACCAGGGATCAAAGCCCTCGCCAAGAGGCACCGGGCAACAACCCTGCCCGGCCCATCCTTAAGGATCAAAGCCCTCGCCAAGAGGCACCGGGCAGTAACCATGCTCGGCCCGTCCTTACTAGGCCACTTACGGCCCCTCCCGCGCTAAGAATCAAAAGCCCTCGCAAGAGGCAACCGGGACCGCCCTTGCTCGGTTATCCCTGGCTGGTAGCTCCCTATCTCAAAAAATCAGGGATCAAAGTCCTCGCCAAGTGGCAGCCGAGCGGCTACCCTGCTCGGCCCATCCTTAGTAGTCCACCTATGGCCCTTCCCGCGCTAAGGATCAAAGCCCTCACTAAGAGGCAGTTGAGCGGCTTCCCTGCTCGGCTATCCCTAGCTGGTAGATCCCTACCCCAACACACCAGGGATCAAAGCCCTCGCCAAGAGGCACCGAACAGTAACCCTGCTCGGCCCATCCATTATAGGACACTTACGGCCCCTCCCGCGCTAAGGATCGAAACCCTCACCAAAAGGCCATCGAGCAGCTACCCTGCTCGGCGCATCCTCAGCGGGCAGCCTCCTTCCCATCACACGACTAAGCAACAAAGCCCTCACCAAGAGCCATCCGGTCCATCTATGTCTGAACGATCTCCACGTCGACTTCGGGGCCATGGAGACACCGCCTCCCCACTAGTCTTTGCACACTCGGCAAACGAACAGATGCAACTCGATGTGTGACCGCTAGACGAAGAACCGACAAAAAACAAAGGAAAATACGTGTGCAAATACGACGACAAAAAGTTTTTATTCACAAAGCCTAAGGTCTTTACAAGGTATTGTGGGCTCCCCATCCTTATCAAATTGCCCGGAGGCTTACAAAAGAGAGAATGGGAAAAGCCAAAAAGGTCGGTCCGCAATCCCCGCCTAGACCTCACTCCCCTCATCGCTATCGGCCGGAAGCACGACCACCGAAAGTGGGACCCAAGCACGGAGCTCACCGTCGGTGAACTCCGGAAGCTGCTCCTTGACGGCATCAAGAGCTTTGTTCCATGCAATGCCGGAGGCCTCGCCGAGGTCGACGTAAAACTGGTCCGACTCCTTGTAATCCGTCACCGCCTTCCTAGCCCGGATTTCGGCAACCTCCGCCGCTTGAAGCGCCGCCTCGGCATCCCGCCTGCTGGCATCCCTCGCCCTCTTCATGGCTGCAAAGCGATTGGCCAGTTCCATCAATTTCGCCTCGATGACTCGGTGGGACTCACTTAGGCGGTGGTAAGACTCCCGACACTTTAAGACGGCGAGCTCCGGGGAGGCCGATTGGGTTTCAAGGACGGTCGTCCTCTCCCTCTCCAGACGCAGGTCAAGTCGCAGTGCCTCGACCTCCGAAGAGGACTCTCTCGCTGGCCTGGAAGCAGGGAGAGCCCCCTCGGCCTCCATGCGGGTGACGAGGGCGCAGTGCTGAAGAACCTGACGAGAAACATCAAAGAGAATTAAAGACCCTCGAACTAAAGAAAGGGCGCTCGAAATAATACATAAGAGGGTACATACCTGCACCGCCACCTGAGCTATAGCCGCCATTTGGGCCCTCAGAGTCCCCCACGGAATCTTGCCCCCGGCCGACTCTTCCATAACAGCAAGCAAGCCGACGGCAACGGAAATCCCGGACGGGACTACGAAACGGACGTCCCCCTCCTGCATAGGAATCCCCTCAGGAATCTCCGACGGTGACGCGCGAGAGACCGTCCCCTTCCTCTTAAGAGGAACCCCGTCCCCGTCCTCTCTTGCATCCCTCGTCCGGTACTCGGAAACCCATGGAAGCCTTTGGCCGCCGACGGGACAATCATCGGGAGCTCGTGACAAGGCAGACGGCCCCGCCGCCGGCGCCACAATTGGCGCGGGGCTCAGGTCAGCCGGAGGTGCGGCCGCACCGCCGGCCCCCCTCCGGTACGGAGCACCGAGGGAACCAAGAGCCCTGGATCGATCCATTTATCCTGCCAAAAGGAGAGGCAAGCTCGATTCAGAAGGAGAAGAAGCAGAAGAAAAGAAAAAGAAGACATCTGACCTGATGGAGAAGTCCTCGGGAACGCAAAGATCCGACCTAAAGAGGAGAGCGCCGAGCTAACAAGATTCAGAACGAGGAAAATATGAAGAGAGAGGGATCCTGAATCAGACCCCTCCTCTATTTATCGCGGCCAACGTGCACAACCTATGGCAACGGTCATCTCCCGCCAAAACGGTTCAGTGCACTCGACGGCCATAATCGCTCCACCTGTCGCAAGCGCATTGGCCATATCCCATCAGACGCCAGCAGTCTGCGGCCCGTCGCGTCAGCCAACCAGCCCCCGACACGTGGCAATCGCTTCAGTGTCTGTACGCACGATCCGGCGCACCCTCTTTAATGCAAAAATCTCGCCCTGATTCGCTGGCATCATCCAGAATATACAATAAATTACTCGGGGACACGCCCGACGATATCTTCGAAAAGGAGCTAACCTCGGGTGACCCGGCAGACCACTCTCGACCCAACCCGTCAGCTGGTCGGGACGGGAGTGGGGGGCTAATGATGATGCTCGATATCGATGATCTCCCAGATCATGACATGTGGCAGATGACGTGTCCCAGGGCATGCAAGAAAGGACCTACAGTAGCTGACCAGACCACTCTTGCGCCCGTCCTACAAACAAGCGCTAGCTCATCTCCGAGAAGCCATCACAATTGGCCTCCTCGGTCTCACAGCTCGTCTCCGGGCTACCACAGAACCAAGATACCTCGGCTCTCCCGCTCATCCACGAGCTCTCCCGCCGAGGTCATCTTCCTCGGTCCCATCGACCGACCAACAGCACCGCTCACAGGCGCAACCGCCATCCCACGAATCTCATCATGCGCGAGATATCCGCCGGCCATTTCCCACGTTCCACACCATCACGATCCCCCATTAACAAGCCTGTCTCGCCATTAATGGGAGATCCCGCCAATCGCGCGGGCGTGACGTCGAGAGCGTAACGACCGGCGTGATTCTCGCGCCTGCCTTGCCTGTTGCCACCGCTATATAAACCCCTTTTGCAGACGGTTCAAGTAAGCCATTTTTACTCCACTAAGCCGTTACTCTGCTCGGATTTCCTCTCTAACTTGACCGTTGGAGGGTCCTCGTGGTACAACCATCCTAGGACTTCCTTGCAGGTAGCTCAGCGCAAACAACCTCAAACCTATTGAGATCCACACGCTTCAGGAGCCAGCCTCCAGATCAAATCTCAGTCGTCCATTGCCGCCATTGTCAGATCAAGGGAAGGTAACATCTTGGCGCGGATTTCACCCGCGTCAGCTGATCATTTTGGCCGGTTGCTCTCCCGGCGCTCCCCCCTACTTCAGCTGTTGATGTACTCTATCTGGAGGGTATCGCCGGAGCTCTACAACCCTTTGTCTGAATAGCTGAAAGACGAGGCCGTCGGTAAGCTAAGGTCCTTGAGGCGCTTCGGCTTGATCTCTACGAGTCGGATAAATCGCTCGGTGGCACTCGTCCTTGAGTGCTACCAATTGAGGCACGATGCTGACGTTCGCGGGGGGCATCGAGGGTAGAGGTTAGATGCTGCGAGGGCTCGGCTGGCAGAAATATCCTCAGAGTACCACGAGCAGTGCTCTCTACACCCCCTTCCCCCGCTATTGTAATTTTTTTTCCTTCTTCTTCTCTCGATGTATGGCTGAGGAGCCTACAGTACCTTTTGAATGAATAAGATTCTTTTTCTTTTCGCAATGTTTTATTGACCTCTACTTATTACATAAACAAAAAGATCTCAAGAAAGGTGTACACTGCTTTATAAAGGAAATACATGCTAGTAGATGCTCTTATTCGCGCAGCTCGAGCCCCTCTGATGTCTGTTGGCCTCTATGCCCGGCATAGGGTACCGAGCTTCGTGGGTACCAGACGTATTCTACGCTGACACGACCATGATTTGGCCGATGATCAGCTCGGCGGGAGGGGGACGCTGCTCCTGCTCGCGGTCAGCCTGCCGCTTGTCCCTCAAGTACGCTGCGAGGTGTCCCGAACGGATGAGCTCCTCAATGTAGTCATGGAGCTGCTTGCAGCTCTCCGTGGAGTGGCCTATGTAAGTCCATGTCACACACCCCACGTGTTCGCGGGGAGGCAGAATATATGAAAAACAATTATCAAAGCTTCGTAACACGGACTTGAGCACACGGATCGTGTCTAAACCATTACTAGCAAACTACGAGAGGTTTAACTACTCTGATTCGAAGTTATACCTCACGTTACTTGTCCTTTGGGTCTTCATCGCTGTCCTCCACACCTCGTAGGCTCTATGGAACATGGGTACCTCAACGGCCTCCTCGAGTCAAAGACGATCCACCCGAGAGTCTATAGTCCGAGCTCCTATCTCGAATCTGAGATAACTACGGCTTCTAGTTTGCTAATCTAGAAGTCCTAGAGGGTGTAGAGTATTTAGATGGATTACTTAGTCACATAAACCCTAGGATTCTCAACTTATGAGAGCTTTTAGGGTTTGAGGAAGAAGATGAAAACTTGAGGAGAGAGAAAGCTTTTGTGATCATAAAAAAAAATCCTTCTCACTTATGAATATCATGAAGCATAAGAATATCATATAAATCACTATCTATCTAATAGTCATCATGCTTCAATTAATTCACAAGGTGAATCATCTAATGAGACACCTAATGAGTCATGGATCATTTAATGAAAACTACACCTCATCCTCCACCTCATTTGTTTAAATCCTAAAAAGAATTAAACACAAATGAGTCACCTCCTTCTAGAAGTTTCCCGACAAATTACGAGACTGCCCCTCCCATCCGTATTTCCGAAAAACACGGATAATCTTTGACTGAATAAATCCATCTGTATAATACTAGAATCTGGCTTAAACCAAAGCCCGCTAGTATTATCTGCCCGATCATAGTACGTGCACAAGTGTAAGTGATCGCGGCCCTACCGTAAAACCATACGGCCTCTACACCTTTTGCCCAGTGCAGGGAAACTCTCTGTGTGGGACTCTAAAAACTTGACACTACGCTGGCAGTGGGTTTAACCACAGGCCGCAAGCAGTACTAGCTGTACGTAACGGTCCCCAGGTAGATGTCGATAAGAAGGACGATGAGGAAACCCATCCGAACACCTACTGAGCCTAATGTGACAATCTTCGTACAGTCCGGTCTGTTCGTCTAGGACTATCGCATATTAGGCCTAGGGGGCGGTAAACGTTAGACCCCTAATAGCGGTATAAGTCGTGTCGGAGTGTAGCCCATTACACCTTGAGAAACTACTGGAACCTACCAGTAAATCTCGCTTGCCCTGGACAGGGACCTTGCGTAATGGTTCTCCATACACAGCGTGATATCAACCCCCAATACCGGGAGAGACGAATCCTGTCTAACCGCCACCGCCTCCAAGTGCTTCGGGACTGCACCCAACTACTACCTGTTTGCACGACTCCTTTGAGCCGTGGTAGGATAGTAATCTAAGTACAGTGGGAACACACTCGAGGCGAAGCAGCAGTGTCAAGTCGACGGACTAAGCTGTACTCATGCCACCCGGGAACTGCTATCTGACGATGGGTATAAAACCAACCAGCAGTTCCCGGCGAGTCCTGTCCGGTGTACCCGTAACCTAACGAGCACCTGTATACTATCTCCAGTACGACGTACTGATGACTATGGGACAGACCATCTCCCAATGCTGGGATGAGAAGCGTATATACCAGTCTACTCCGGAGTATCGATGCCCCGTCTCGATAATCCAACGACCAGGGACCTGTATAGGATGTTGCTTATAGACTACCTAGCCCCCACTAGTGTGACTGCCATCACAACGCTGGTAATCAAGCAAAGATCCTAAGGGCTCTACTAATATGTATAAGAAATATGTTAAAAAGAAACATATGCACATATTAAAGTAGAAACAAACCAAGTAGCATACTACCATTTTTAGCAAGACTGTCAATACAACTGTGAATATCCTAAGCTTCCATTAAGTAATATACAAACTAGTATGATACAATAATGGCATCTAGTGCATAAACACTAACAATCTCCCACTTGCACTAGGGCCATGTGCTGGCATATCGCAGACCTATCATCTCGAATAGCCTCTCGAACTGCGTCTGAGGAATGGCCTTTGTGAATGGATCAACAGTGTTATTCTCCGTATCTACTCTCTTCACCTCGATCTCCTGGCGATCTACGATCTCCCTGATCAGGTGGTACCGCCTTAAGATGTGTCTGGACTTCTGATGAGATCTGGGTTCCTTCGCTAAAGCTATAGCGCCGTTGTTGTCGCAATACAGAGGTATTGGATCAACACTGGTAGGAACCACATGAAGTTCTGTGAAGAACTTCTTCATCCAGACAGCTTCTTTTGCGGCATCGCAAGCAGCTATGTACTCCGCTTCCATCGTTAAGTCAGCAACGGTGTCCTGCTTGGAACTCTTCCAACAGACCGCCCCTCCATTGAGGGTAAAGACATAACCCGACATGGACTTGGAGTTATCCTTGTCACTCTGGAAGCTGGAGTCGGCAAAGGCATCGATCTGGAGGTCCTTTCCGCCATACACCAAGAATATCTCCTTAGTCCTCCTCAGGTACTTGAGAATGTTCTTTACTGCTATCCAGTGCTTCTCCCCTAGGTTTTCCTGATACGGCTTACAACGCTCAATGCGTATGCTATATCTGGTCTGATACATAACATCACATACATTATAGAGCCTACCGCAGAAGTGTAGGGTATAATCGACATGCGAGTCCTTTCCAAATCAGTCTTGGGAGACATCTCTTTGGAGAGGGTGATTCCGTGACAAGCCAGTAGGTTACCACGCTTAGAATCATCCATACTGAATCTTTTCAATATGGTGTCTATGTACCTGGACTGCGAAAGTCCCAGCATCCTTTTTGATCTATCACGATAGATCTGGATCCCCAGAATGTAGGTGGCATCGCCCAGGTCCTTCATGGAGAACTTCTGTGACAAGAATCCTTTGACTGACTGTAGTATAGGAATATCATTTCCTATTAGGAGAATGTCATCCACGTACAAGACGAGGAATACTACAGCTCTCCCTACAATCTTACTATATATGCATGGTTCATCTGGATTCTTGATAAAGTCGAATTCTTTGACAGTATCATCAAAACAGATGTTCCAACTCCGCGATGCCTGCTTTATTCCATAAATGGACTTAAGCAACTTGCACACTTTACCGCTGCTCCCACTCTGAATGAATCCCTCTGGCTGATCCATATAGATGCATTCTTCTAAATTACCATTTAGAAAAGCCGTCTTTATGTCCATCTGCCAGATCTCATAATCGTGGAAGGCAGCAATGGCAAGAAGGACTCGAATAGATTTGAGCATAGCCACTAGAGAAAAGGTTTCGTCATAGTCCAAACCAGGTCTTTGACGAAAACCCTTTGCAACAAGTCTAGCCTTACTGGTTTCAACCTGCGCATCTACACCAATCTTCTTTCTGAAGATCCATTTGCATCCTACAGGTTTTACCCCATCTGGAGCAATGTCCAAAGTCTAATCTTTGTTAGTGTATATGGACTCCATTTCGGTCCGCATTGCATCCAGCCATCTTACCGAGTCGCCGCTCTAGATGGCTTGCTGGAAGCTAGTAGGGTCATCATTATCAATGATGCAATCTTCTCGATCCCCGTCTATGAGAAAATCGTAGTATCTCTCGGGCGGATGAGACTACCTACTACTTCTGCGGATAGGCGCTGGGATGTCCCTTTCTTCTGAACCTTCTGGTTCTACCATACTTTCAGTAACAGCTTGTAGTTCTGGAATTTCATCCAGTTCTACTGCGCTCCCACTCTTCTGATTTTCTAAAAATTCAGCTTCCAAGAAGTGGGCATGATGAGAAACAAAAACCTTTTGTTCCTCTGCGTAATAGAAATAATACCCCTTGAAGTTCTTTGGATATCCCACAAACTTACACTGTACTGAGCGTGCCTCGATCTTGTCCGCATGCCGCTTTTTAACAAAAGCTGGACATCCCCATGTCTTCAGGTACTGAAGATAGGGTTTATTCCCACTCCACATCTGATATGGTGTGGTAGGCACAGTCTTGGTTGGAACCTTGTTCAAAAGATATGCAGCTGATTTTAGTGCATAACCCCAGAAAGATCGTAGTAACTCAGCCTTACTCATCATGGAACGAACCATATCCAATAGGGTTCGATTCCTCCTTTCCGATACACCGTTGTGTTGTGGTGTGTATGGAGGAGTAAGCTGAGAGAAAATTCCATTCTCTTTTAAGTAACCCAGGAACTTGGCACTTAAGTATTCACCACCTCGATCAGATCTCAGTGTCTTGATACTTTTGCCTATCTGTTTTTCCACTCCATTCTTGTATCCCGGAATTTCTCAAAGGTCTCGGATTTATGCTTCATCAAGAAGATATGTCCATACCTAGAGAAATCATCCGTAAAAGTAATGAAGTAGGAATAACCACCTAGCGCATGTGTAGACATTGGACCACACACATCGCTGTGTATGAGTCCCAAGAGCTCGCTCGCTCTTACTCCGTGTCCAGTAAACGGAGTCTTTGTCATCTTTCCCATGAGACAAGATTCACAAGTAGCATAAGATTGATATTCGAACGGATTCAAATATCCTTCTCTATGTAACTTAGTCAATCGTGTTTCATTTATGTGACCTAGTCTACAATGCCATAAGAAAGCCTGATTTATTTCTGGAGACTTTCTTTTAAGTGTGTTCTGGACATTGAAAACCTGAGCTTGAATCAATACGTATATACCGTCATCTAATGTACCGGACCCAATCAGAACTTGATTTAGGTGGATGTGAACCACATTGCTTACGAATGTAAAATCATATCCCTCTCTCGAAAGTGAGGATACTGATATGATATTACAAGTCAAACTGGGTACATACAAACAGTTACGTAGAATCAATATCTGCCCACTTGTCAGTCCTAGGCGATATTCTCCCATGGATTCAGCGTCCACGCTTATTCTGTTCGCAACTCTGAGAGACAAATCACCTACCCTGATAACTCTACGGTTTCTCAAAGCATGTAATGAATTACAGATATGAGATCCTGATCCGGTATCTAGTACCCAGGAAGTAGAGTTAATTGACAAACAATTCTCAATTACAAACACACTCGAGGCCGAAGCCACAATATACTTCGTATCCTGGCTACTGGCTTCCAAAGCTTTGCAATCCTTCTGCCAATGCCCCTTCCTACAACAATAGGAACATCCCTCCTTCCCTACACCAAGTCCCGAAACTTTTGCTCTTCCCTTTCCTTCTACTTCTCTGACGCCGTATATCGGCTTTGTGGAGGGCTTCTTCTTTTCACCCTTTGCTTTCGCCCTGGATGCAGAAGAAGAAGGTCCCCTATTAAGCAGAGCGGATGTCTCCCTGGTTTCTTTCAGGGTGTAAGTAGAGGGTAGGGACTGTGGAAATAGTCAGCATATGACATGTTTCCCAACGTGGTCTCCAGGTCCATGAGCTCATCAATATAGCAGTCATCGTAAAGACGTCGTCCCCTACAGATGACCCAACGGCCAACCTCGCTTGAATCAATTCGTTTGAGGTCTCATATCTTGCGATACGAGATTGCTCTCTATATAAATCTTTGTTATGGAGGAAGATGGAAACTAAGTCCATCTTCTCGTGCTGCTTCTGGTATACACCATCAACTGAAGCCAACAAAAGGCACTTGGCATTCGCACTGTCCTTTTCCCTTATCTGACGGATATCCATATCCGCGATGGTGGAAACTAGACCTGGGACGGCAGGGGCTTGAGTAGTAATAGGGTGGTCCAGCTTGTCATGGGAAATGGACATCTGGACAGACCTGCCAGTCATAAAAGTCAGATTCAGTCAACTTTTTATCTAGATGTAACCTAGTCATAGTCACATGGTCGCTGCAGTTGAGAGAGAGAAGAAAACACTTTAGCATGATGCTCTTGAAAGTTTAGATTGGTTTGTAGTTTATCTAAACTGGATGGCTCCCACTGTTTCTCGAATCCTTTCTCAAACCATAAAAGAAGAATTAGTCAGGACTAATCTCACTGTACAATACTTGCTTAACCGTTCAGCCAGGCTAGTGTCGGTATTTTGAGGGAGGTTTTACGACGCTTTCGCGAAGTTCCTTAATTAAATAAGCTCTTTTCTCTGGAGGCGTTGCCCCGCCGACACTATTCTAGACACCTACTTGGTTTATAGCATTGATCGTTAAGTGACGAATCTCCTGATGAGTAGCATATACTCACAGTAGGATCGGGATCCAAATATCATCGTGTGATAGTGCTGAAGGAATCCTACCAACATTATCAAACTCCAAATGGTATGCAACACTAGCAAGTTTCATTTTCTTTAAAAACCCCCGATGTGGATTTTTGCCCCATGCTCTTATGACCTTGACGAATGCCAACAAATCATAAGTCACATGTCAAGTTCTTCCCATCATTATCCTTGTTAATTTGAACCTACCCGTACATACTCTTGACGAAGGCCAACAAAGTAATATAACTGTCCCAAACCAACACATCTATCTATGCTACATATGAATACCCCAGCAGCTACCAAACACTATGCCTTGAAGAAGGCCAACAAACATAGCTTGAATACTACTGACCATCCATATGAAATGACGGAGGGCTATGACTAGTTTTGGCGAAACCGTGAACGTAGTGAACTTGATATAATCAAAGGAAACTGATAGCTTTTTTTTAAAAGGAGTGGTTAAAACTCCGCAATTAAAAATTCTGCTCTTTTAAAATAACCGAGTGGTTTCTTTTAAATTTGTTCCAACGATTCAGCTTTGGTTTGTTTTCTTTGCATTAAAATAATGCGTCCCATCAATTATCCTATCATTGCAGAAAACAACGAAAATACAACGTCCGCTTATGCCATCCGCATTCGCCACTGGGTCCCGTCATTCACCCGTTAGGTTACTTAACTAACGACAGAGCGGGGGCTGGGCTAGCGCGGATGCAAAACATAAGCAACGCCTACTAGATATCATATATAGATATTGTACATTCGTCAGACGCAATAATAGGCATTCCAGATCACAGATGAACATATTGGATATACTAGGAATCCGCGTTTCGTTCGAGCCTGCAACAAAAGACGGATTACACGGTCGTGATGAATAGCCAAACCCCACCCTAGACCCCTACGGATGCGGCAAACTACCCGCCTAGTACCAGAATTGTACCACCGAGGACCCCCCGATGGTCAAGTTAGAGAGGAAATCCGAGCAGAGTAACGGCTTAGTGGAGTAAAAATGTCTTACTTGAATCGTCTGCAGAAGGGGTTTATATAGCGGTAGCAGCAGGCAAGGCAGGCGCGAGAATCACACCGGTCGTTACGCTCCCGACGTCACGCCCGCGCGATGGGCAGGATCTCCCATTAATGGCAAGACAGGCTCGTTAATGGGGGATCGTGATGGCGTGGAACGTGGGATGCGGCCGGCGGATATCTCGCGTATGGCGAGATTCGCGGGATGGCGGTTGCGCTTGTGAGCGGTGCCGTTAGTCGGTCGATGGGACCGAGGAAGATGACCTCGGCGGGAGAGAACGCAGTGAACGATAAAGGAGTGAAGCTCGCGGATGAGAGGGAGAGCCCGCGGATGAGCGGGAGAGCCGAGGTATCTTGGTTCTGCGGTAGCCCGGAGACGAGCTGTGAGGCCGAAGAGGCCAATCGTGCTGGGAGCTCGAAGGTGAGCCAGCGCTTGTTTGTGGGACGGGCACAGGAGTGGCCTGGTTGGCCACTGTAGGTCCTTTCTTGCATGCCCTGAGACACGTCATCTGTCACGTGTCATGATCTGGGAGATCACCGATATCGAGCATCATCAGTGGCATTTTTTTTTTCAAAATTCGATTCTCTATTGCCGGTGAAATTTTCATTCATAACAAACATTTTTTAATGGAATTGAATTTTATTTTTCTTGATGTTTTTTCTCTTTAATTCGGTCAGTTCAATTCTGATTTTTAAACTATGCAACGAGAAAACTCGTCTATCCAATTCTGAATTAAGTTACCATTACATATTCATCGCTACAATTTCTTCGATTATATGCAATCCCTTCACATAAATAAAATCATAGACCAAATCTTCCTGGTCCGTAGATGGATGAAAGGTTGGTACATGACGAGGATTGATATACAATAGCTGGCTCCTCAACTCAATACCATGTACCCACATTGTTTCTCCAATTAACTTCTTCTTTCAAATAATAATGCTTCTAATTTTGGAGTACATGAGAGCATTGGCCTTAATATTTAACTCATGATAATTAAAAATATTCCTTATTTTTCTTGTTAGGTATGAATATGTTAGATATCTATGATATGACTCAAGTGGTGAAATATTTTTTCTCTTCAAAAAAAAATATGTATTTTTTTAATCGACGCACAAAGAAATTTTTATTAACAATACATGTCATCTCATTCTTGGGGACATCCTCCTTTGTAACTCTCTTCAAGTCAATAGATATAATAAAATTGCCACCCAATTGTACTATTGGTCTATTGAGTTGGAGCTCAACTAATTCTAATGATGTTGATCAATCCATTTTTCCTCTTCTTTTCAGCTTTTGTGGCACGTACTAGCACAGATAATTGATGTTTAATGATCTATGCATAATTGAGGAGGAAACAAGTCAAGGTTTTGTTTGAGAATTGAGCACTAGGTGCGAACTTTTAAGAACTTCTTATAGCTTAATCTTGAAGGTGCTGCGGTCAAATTTTATAGCCTTTGTCCAAAAAGCCAAACCCAAATCGTCAACAAATCAAAGGATTAGAGTCGGCATCCAAGTGGATCTAAGCCAAATTCGAACCCAAGTGAAGCCGACCCCATGTCTAAAAGAAAAATTATGCGATAAATAAATTTAATGTAGCTTCTTCTTTTTTATGAATAAATGTAATAGGCAAAAGGGAATTGATAAAATCCCAAAAGCCCAAATAAAATGTAAAGGCAATATAAAACCAATCATATGAGTAAATAAATAAGAATATTCTCTCCAAAAAATTTCTAGGGTTTTATGTCGTTCTCTCTCATGGTCTCATTCTTCTTCTTTCTTTTTTTTAAATTAAATCCAGGTCGAATCCCTTCCTTCTTCAAAAATAAAATTGATTTTGGACATTAACTCATTGAGAGAAATACAAATCTCCTATTGAAATCATCAAAAGAGCAACTTTTTTCTTTCTCTTCAAGATCCAACAGAGGGAAAAGGAAGAGAAGAAAACCCATCCGCGCACGTCATGAAACTGCGTGGAAGGGGGAAAAGAACCCGCTTTCAACTTTTGAAAATCAAAATTTTTGTGTTTGGCGTTGTAGCTCCATTGGATTTCGACCCTTATTTGTACCGCGCTAGGTGCGCATCTCGCTAGGTGCCCACTTGGCTAGTTGCGCTCCTTGATAGATACACACCGGCCCAGGTGTGCACCTCGATAGATGCGCACTTCCCTAAGTGCGCATCTTACAAGACCTTTTGGCCCATTTAAGACCCTTTGGCCTCTAACTCTCGCATCTCAATAGATGCGCACTTTCCTAAGTGCGCATCTTATTGAAACTTTTGGCCTATTCGGGAACCTTTGGCCTCCCACTCTCGCACTCTACCATGTCTGCACCTTCCTAAATGCACACATTCCTGGACCTTTTGGCCTATTCAGGACCCATTGGTCCCCCTCACACTCTCGCACCTCGTCAAGTGCTCACCGGAACAGGTGCGCACCTCGTCATGTGCACACCTTACCACGTGCTCGTTTTGCTAAGTACGCACGTGGCACACGTGTATTCCTTACTTCTGTCATTCTTATAAATATTCTATAAGATAAATAAAATAGACACCCCTCACACTCAAAAGCCTTCTTCTTTTAGAAAAATTTATAATGGGACGCTGCTCCGCATCCCACAAGGGGGCTGCTAGCTCCCTTGATCCCTAGCCCACTATCCGGGTAGCAGGACTCATGTAAACTCTGCGAGACCCCTGATATACCCAAAACACCCTCAAGACACACATATGCATATTGCACATTAAGTTCGCATGATCCGTTTGACCTGTTAATCGGAGGTCCCTCGCTCCAAGAGCAAGTGGTAATTAACGGCAGCTTAGACCGTGACTGTCAGAGATTTGGATCCCCACGATCAATAAACCCCTGTGTAACACCCTAGTGCATTTATACGATATTTTATTGGGGTATTTTCATATCTTGCGACAACTTCTTGTTTATTATTGTTTTAGGTGCGGATAATGCATTGGGTAACTGTAATTAATATCCGACCCGACCCGCATGTTGAAACTCATTATGGTGCAAGATTACGTCTTATATTTGCTAGTATAGAGATCCATACATATCTAGATTCTATATATATGTATTGTTACGCGCCGCTTCCCAGAGTGCGCTAAGATCGGCACGTGACAGAGCCAACCATGCTACCTGTGGCTAGGAAACATCCCTCCACAGTCACATTACGGCTGTCTAGAAGATATCAAGAACAGTGGAAAGTAAAATAAACTATCTAATATATATCCATATGCCAGAATAAACGAGTCAAGAAACAATATGCGGAAGCAATAAATCCAATAAACAGTAACATCTGGAAAGTACGGAAATAACTAAACTAACTGGATACTAACAGGATCATCACCGCTCGGCCTAAGGCGGAAATACTCCTGATCAGCCTACGACAAAGTTAGAGGATCTGGGCTATGCAAAACCCAGACGTCAGTGCGTCATGATATCAAACAATAATACAATCAGGATGTAATAAGATATGCAGGCATGAATATAAGTCAACAACATGAATATGACAGTGAGGTGTGTATGTGTATGTAAAGTGCGATAAGCAATCTAAACTATATTACTGGGTTATCTACTCTCAAGTCTATGCAATCAATTTAATGGAATCATCGATGTAACTCAATAGTATCCCGTGCATGCCCGGGACCACGGTCAAGACTCTCGGGCTGAATCCGAGACGTGCCGCTATGCAGTAAACAAGTAACATGTACAGATGAATGATGTCAGCAGTATTATCCCGGGGCTGGCCTAGCCCGTAAAACTGATCAGTATAAGTATCGAACTGTCGAGTTACAAGTCAGATTTCATCATTGATTTCCCCATACCCCCAAGTTATGTGTTCAATTCAGTTAATGATAAATCTGGAGCTAATGCCAACACAGGATCAAACAGGAACAGGTTTATCTATACAGACAACAGGATATGTCTATCGGGACAACATGTCAGGATTGTCGGCATCAGAAACTGGATCAGGTAATATGTCAAGTAGTGATATATCAGGTCATGTCAGGTAGTGCACAGGTATCAAGCGGATGCCTAACAGTAAAATATAGCAAGTATAGAATCACGGTAAAGGTATGGATGTACGGTGAAAGCATGGATGCACAAACATCTATCAGGGCTTACATCATGACTATGTAGAATGCACATTATCAAGCATGGTGCACTAATACAACAGTAACATGAAATAATATTGTCTTGGCGTGCAACTAGATATGTAATAAACCGTACGGATACAGACGGATATTATAAAACTGTAAATCGGTAAAATTTGCTGAATATTAAAGCACAAGCACTATTATTTATTAAATAGATATTGATATAATAATATTAACATGGATAACATATTCAAACCGATTAATAACTATAAAAGTGGTATTGATTAACCATGCACAAGAAAGTTCCGTTCAGAAATTCAGCGTCACCCTGATTTGTAAAATAGCTTAAAAATAACAAACGTTCTCCAAAAGGGACGTGTCTGTAGGGTGTTTTTCGTCACCCCATTGAGATGGGAATACGTGTGCGCTTGTCAGGCGCATTACAGATTCCCTTTGCCTAGGGTAGGCTGGGGTTTATTGATCGTGGGGATCCGAATCTCCGGCAGCTGCGAACTAAGTTGCCGTTAATTACCCCTCGCTTTTGGAGCGAGAGAACCTCCGATTGACGGGTTAAACAGGTCATGCGAACTCAATGTGCAGCGTACGTGTGTTTTTGTTTTAGGGGGGCTTGGATATAACGGGATCCACGCAGAGTTTTTACGGGGGTCCCGCTACCCGGATAGCGGGCTGGGGATCAAGGGGGCTAGCAGCCCTCTTGCGGGGTGCGGGGCAGCGCCCCTGCCAAATTTTTTTTTGGGAAGGACAGTGTTGTAGAGTATGTGTGTGTGTGTATACATATATATATAAAAATAAAGGAAAATGGCATCTAGAGGATGCATGGAGAAAAGCGCCAGCGCTTTGGGTGCTAGCGCTTTGAGCGCAAGAGCGCTGCGCTTTGAGCGATAGCACCCCACGTGTCAGCACGTGGGCGCTCGGGCGCTAGCGCTTTGGGCGCTAGCGCTCTGAGCACAAGAGCACTAGCGCTTTGAGCGCTAGCGCTCCACGTGTCAGCACGTGGGCGCTCGGGCGCTAGCGCTTTGGGCGCTAGCGCTCTCAACGCAAGAACGCTAGCGCTTTGAGTGCTAGCACCCCACGTGTCAGCACGTGGGTGCTCGGACGCTAGCGCTTTAGGTGCTAGCGCCCTGAGCACAAGAGCGCTAGCGCTCCACGTATCAGCACGTGGGCGCTCGGGCGCAAAAAGGGACTTGGTCCCTGCAATGGGAGTTGTACTCCCAGAAAGGAGCACTTATTATTATTATTATTTTTTGTGTGTGTGTGTCTATATATATATATATATATGAGGAGTTAAACTCCAAGGATGTTTTGAGGCTGATGAAGGGGTTTCTCCCCTTGAGCCCTAGTTCTTCCCCAAAGTGGGGTTTCTGGAGATGGGTCTCCTTCTTCTTCCTGTCGTTTGGCCGGATCTTGAAGATCAAGAGATGTGAGATTTTAAAAATCTCTTCTTTTTGAGATCTAATGACAGATCCAAGTTCCTCTTTGTGGGTTTTGTGGTGAAAAACTATTTAGTTTTGGAGAAGGAAGAGTAAAACTCTTGATTTAATTCAAAAGAAAGAAGAAGGTTTGGAACCTTCAGAAAGGGGAAAGAGGCACAAACTCTAGGTTTTTGAGAGAATGAAAAGTGTATTCTTTATTCATCATCATGTTGCCTTATATAGGCTTACACATTTACATATAACCCCTTAGGTTTTACAAAATGGTATTTTGCTCATCCCATGGCTTATGTGCCGTTTCTTTTTGTACATAAGCCACGGGCTTACAAAAATTTGTCTTTACGCCCATTTTGTTTACATTCATGCATAAAAAATTACATAAAAATTATTTATTACATGACTTCATTTTGGCATGGGGGAGGGCCGGCCGCTTCATGTTCGGACTCGACCTGGGCATGGGCCCGCCTGACCTAGGCTTGGGCCCACCTGGCTTGGGGTTGACCTTGACTTTGACTCGGTCAACCGGGATACAAATTTTGACCCCAACAGTGTCTTATACCAAAACAAAGATAATTCAATAATATTTTCATTTTTATAAGTTGAAGTATCTCAGGTTGTTCCTACAAAAAGTTATGAATATTCGAAATTGAAAGTTTGTTGCTGGAATTTCCCAGGAAAACAGTTTAGAGATATTTTCATTTGCATTTTACGTTATTTAAACAATTTATTTTGAAATTAAATATTTCATAGAGTTATAGTATTCTGAGTTAGCTTCGTAACGAACTAAAGAACGTATACTAGTAATTTCTTTATGATTTATAATGAATTTTATAAGGTAAGGTGTACAGTAAATTTCAGATTTGTCGTATCCGCTTTGCAACGACGTTTCATATGTAAACTATAATATTTTCAAACTATATTTTGTATAACATTAAAAAATGCAGATTATAAACTAATTAAAGAAAATAATAAGAAATATTACGACGATATATATTTTAAATGATATGGATGCAAACGGGTATTCGAAAATGGTAAAACTTTAATATGGATGTACAGTGCAATCAACATGTGATATTTTTATTCATATGGATGAAAAATAAGATACATAGCATGTATCAAGATGAACTTGCATGCGACTAGATATGCAAATAGTGATATGGATGCACACGGATGTCCGAAGGCAGTAAAATGATAACAGGGGATGTACAATACACTAAACATTAATTATTATTATTAATCTGGATCTAAAATATATCATAGCATGTAGCAAGATAAACTTGCCTCGATCGAATTGTTGGATAGATATGCCTTAGAGGCCTACATTGTATAGGATACTTGGGATATGTATGTACATGACAGTCTTGGCTTGATATGATAGTACGCTATTTGGTTTGTCTTTATCTTAACGTATGATATATTTTACTTGGTGTTTATATATATATATATATATATATATATATATATGTTGATAAAGCCCATAGGGTGTTTGTCTGACTACCGGCATTGTGATGGCAGTCATACTAGTGGGAGCTGGATAGTCAATAGGCACACCCTTAGATGTCCCTGGTCGCAGGAGTATTGAGATTGGGCATCGATACTCTGGAGTAGACTAGTGTATACATATCTAGACCTTGAGGAGGGGCGATGGACTGGTCCCGCAGCCATTGGTGGAGTGCACCTAAGATTGTATACCGGACAGGACTCGCCGAGAACTGACTGGATGGTATTATACCTAACGTCAGATAGCAGTTCTCAGGTGACATGTGTGCAGATAGTCCGTTGACTTAAAGTCATCATTTGTCTCGTGTGAGTTCCCACTGTGCTTTGATTATTACCCAACCACGGCTCAAAGGAGTCGTGCAAACAGGTTTTAGTTGGGCACAGTCCCGAGCCATGTGGAGGCAGTGAGTGACTGTTAGGGATTCATCTCTCCCGGTATAGGGAGTTGATATCGCACGGTGATCGGTTGGTCATTACCATAAGTCCCTGGCCAGGGCTGATTGAGAATTACTGATGGACTGATCAGTAGATTCTCGGATGGTTTTGAGCCACACCGACACGACTTGTACGGTTATTAGGGGTCTGACGTCCACCACCTCCCTAGACCATACATGCGATACTCTTAGACGAACAGACCGGAATGCACGGATATTGTCACGGACAGGCTCAGTAAGATTTCGGATGGGTTACCTCATCGGCTTTCTTATCGACAACTACCTGGGGACCGTTACGTACAGCTAGTGCCGCTTGCGGTCTGTGGTTAAACCCACTGCCAGCGTAGTAGTCGAGTCTTTAGAGTCCCACACAGAGATTTCCCAAACTCAGGCGAAAAGATATAGAGGTCGTATGGTTTTACGACAAAGGTTCGGACGCATACGTGTTTAAACGCACGTACGACATTCGGACAGTTTTTACTAGCCGGCTTTGGTTTAAGCCAGATTCTAGTATCGGGTTATTGGATTTATACAGTCTAAAGTTTTTCCGTGTTTTCACGGATGCGAGGGGCGTTCTCGTAATTTCCGAGAAGCTTCTAGAAGGATGTGACATGAAGGGTTGAGGTGACATTTTCATTAATTGTTTTAGTGACTCATTCATATGATTAATCATATCATTAAATGCATCATTAATGCATCATTAATGATCTAATGACTCACATGATGAATCACTCTCCTTGAATAAATGAAGCATGGTGAATAATCATTTAATTGATATTATTTGATAATTCATTATGTATCATATATTCAAGTGAGAAGCTTTCTATTCTCATAATCATCTCCACCTTCTCTCTCCTCATGCTCTCTCTCCTTCACCAAACCCTAATCCTACCACTCATGAGTTGAGAACAAGGATTAGGAAAGACTAAACACTCCATAACCAATCTCTACATCATCTTAGTTCCTTTATTAGCAACTAGAGAAACTAAGTAACCTCAAGTTTAGAGGTTATAGCTTGGATTAGGGTTCTCGGGTGGATCGTCTATCACGGAAGGAAGCCAAGGAGGACGTGGAGATCCAAGGAGGCCGTAGATATCGTAAAGACGAAGGACTAGAATCATTTGGTATAATCTTTTAACATAGTAGCTTAGAACTCTATGCCTTTTGTTAATTATCGTTTAGCAAAGATCTTCGGTTAGTCGATGTTCGCTTAATAAAGAAGATCATTTTTCATATTTCCGCCTCCCCGCAACTCGTGGGGTGTTGCACATCGACTTACAGTGGTATCAGAGCCTCACTAAACAATAATTAACTCACTTGCAAAGTCGTATGAATTTCGAACGGAAAACAAACCGGAAAAAACCCCGATATCATGAAGTTTCTGTCGATTTTTAAATGAAGTCCAAAAATTTTTCAGGGACCTCCAGAATGACCAGCATGAAAATATAAGAACACACAAGAAAAATGGGATCCTGAATCGGCCAAAGCGTCGCGGAACCGCGGCCGATCCCACCGATCCGCCGCGGTTCCGCCGCCGAGTTGGGGCCGATTCAGCCCAGTTTTCTTCTGTGCCTTCTTTGTGATATTTGGGATTTTCTGGTATGATTTTATTTTTGCTCAGGTTTCAGATTTGCAGAGAAGTATTGGAGCAAAATTTAATGTGTTTAATCGATCGAAATTATACGGTGTTTGCTTGTTTGATTATATCTGTGAATTGTATTATGTGTTCGTAAACCTCCCCTAACTGCTAGTATGTCGGTTGGCAGGGGGTTGCACATATCTGTGATGTTATATATAACTGTTTATGTATATAAACTGTATTGGAATGTTGTGACGATTAGCCGGGTTTTGTGATGGGTTATTGTATTAATTCATTCGATGAAATTGTAATAAGTTGTAATATTATTTTGCGGAGCACATCCAGGTTGCGGTTGTAGCCACCGTTGTATTATTCTTTTTACTGTTTTTGCTCCTAGGATAGACCCAAGGTGGGGTACACAAACTACCGGGTATTTTGAAGTGTTGAGGTAGACCGCTTCACTTCTGGTACTTGGCGGGTAGTTTGCCGTACCCGTAGGGGTCTGGGGCGGGGTAAATGGCTATTCATCACAACTGTGTAATCCGTATTTCGTTGCAGGCTCAAAAGAAACGTGGATTGCTTGCAAATCCAATATTGTTTATCTGTGATCTGGAATGCCTATTATTGCGTCTGACGAATGTACAATATCTATATATGATAGCTATTTAGACGTCACTTATATTTTACACCCGTGCTAGCCCAGCCCCCGCTCTGTCGTTAGTTAAGTAACCTAACGGGTGATGACGGGACCCAGTGGCGAATGCGGATGGCATAAGAGGACGTTGTATTTTCGTTGTTATCTGTAATGATAGGTTAATTGATGGGACGCATTATTATTAATGCAAAGAAAATAAAACCTAAACTGAATCGTTGGAACAATTTCTGAAAACCACTCGGTTTTCTTGAAAAAGCAAATTTTAAATGCGGAGCTTAAACCACTCCTTTTAAATAAAAGCTATCTCTGTTCCTTCGATCATATTAAGTTCATTACGTTAACGGTTTTTTGCCAAAAACCAGCCGTAACCCTCCATCGTTTCAGATAGACAGCACATCGTATTCATGCTATGCTTGTTGGCCTACGTCAAGGCATAGTGTATAGTAGCAGTGTGTGTGCCTATTTGTTGCATAGATAGATGCATTAGTTTAATACAGACGTACACCTTGTTGGCCTACGTCAAGGGCTTGTACGATGTACTTAAATTGATCAGGACAACGACGGGTAGAACTTGACTTGCGTCTTATGACTTGTTGGCCTACGTCAAGGTCTATAAGAACTTGGGGTAAAAATCACATCGGGAGTTTCAAACATAAAGGAAACTTGCAGATTTAGCATACCTTCTGGAGTGTGGTGACTAGAGTGGCTTCCATCTAGGGCATTATGCAATGATAGTTGGATCCCGATCCCACTGATGAGTAGGATTACTCTCGGGAATTTTTCTCACTTAACAATCAATACTATAAACCAAGTGGGTGACTAGAAAAGTGTTAGAGGGGCTACGCCTCCAGGGAAAAGAGGTTATTTATTAAGGAACTTTGCGAAAGCGTTGGAAAACCTCCCTCGAAGTACCAACACTAGCCTGGCTGAAAGGTTAAGCAAGTATTGTGACGTGTGATTAAATCCTGACTAGTTCTTCTTTTAGGTTTTGAAGATGGATTTGAGGAAACAGTGGGAGCCATCCTGTTTAGATAAATTAATAACCAATCTAAACTTGCAAGAGCGTATGCTGAGTGTTTCTTTTCTCTCTCTCTGGCAGCTACCATGACTGGACTAAAACTGTTACTCGAAAAAAATATACTGACCGGGCAGAACTATAAAGATTGGCTAAGGAACGTCAACATTGCACTGACTTATGACAAAGTAGCATATGTTACCACCGTTGTTCCTCCACTTATCCCTGGACCAGATTCCTCAGTTGTGGACAGGGAAGTCCGCAAAACCTGGGATCTAGATTGTGAGCGAGCTAAGTGTATCGTGCTAGCGTCCATGAACAATGAACTCCAGAAACAGCACGAGAGTATGGATATAGTATCCATCTTTCTCCATGTCAAAGAATTGTATGGGGAGCACTCCCGTATCGCGGGGTACGAAACCTTAAGGAAACTCTTCCAAATGAGGTTAGCTCCAGGATCGCCTGTAGGAGAGCACGTCCTCAAAATGATCATCCTCATTGAGGAACTCGCAAACCTGGGATGCGTGCTAGAGAACGATTTGTATATCGACTTGATTTTGCAGTCCCTTCCCCACACCTTCTCTCAGTTCGTGCTGAACTTCAACATGCACGAAATGGAAGCGGATCTTCCAAAGCTCCTCAATATGTTGAGGGTAGCAGAGATCTCCTTGAAAAAAGAGAAGACCCCCGTTCTGTATGTTGGCCAATCATCTTCTTCTAAATCTAAAGCGAAAGCTAAAGGGAAGAAGAAGATGAAAGCCACCAAACCGAAAGGTGGGGTCAAGAAGGTGCAGGGAACAAACAAGGCAGGAAGGGTGAAGACAGAAAAGAACGAGTGCTTCTATGGTCACAAGCAAGGGCACTGGAAGAAGGATTGTCAGGCCTTCAAAGCCAAGGACATGAAGCAAGCAGTTGCTTCTACTTCAGGTGTGTTTGTAATCGAAAATCGTCTTTCAGTTAACTCTACATCATGGGTACTTGATACCGGTTCTGGTTCTCATATCTGTAATTCATTGCAGGATCTGAAAAATAGTAGAGTGCTGGGGACAGGTGATATGACTCTCCAGATGGGCAATGGAATGCATGTAGATGCAATTGCAATAGGGGAATATCACCTAGGGTTGACTAGTGGGCATATTTTGGTGTTGTACGGCTGTTTTTGTATTCCCAGTATGTTGTGTAATATTATATCAGTATCTTTGTTATCGAATGAAGGATATAGTTTTGCGCTTGAAAGAAATGTTATGAACATTCACCTAAATCAAGAACTGATTGGGTATGTCACACTGGAAAACGGCATATACATACTTAATCAACCTCAAATTTTCAATATTCAAAACACGTGTAAAAGAAAGGCTCCAGATTCGAATCAAGCCTTCCTATGGCATTGTAGACTTGGTCATATAAATGAAACAAGGTTGACTAAGTTACATAAAGATGGATATTTAGATCCGTTTGAATATTCATCATATGCAACTTTTCAATCATGTATCAAAGGAAAAATGACCAAATCTCCGTTCACCGGACACGGAGAAAGAGCCACTGAACTCTTGGGACTTGTACACTATGATATATGTGGTCCGATGTCTACGCATGCACGAAGTGGTCACTCCTACTTCATCACTTTTACTGATGACTTCTCTAGGTATGGACATGTGTTCTTAATGAAGCATAAATCCGAGGCTTTTGAGAAGTTTAAGGAGTATAAAAATGAAGTAGAGAAATAAACTGGTAAAAGCATCAAGACACTTCGATCTGATCGAGGTGGAGAATACTTAAGTACCAGTTTCCTTGAATGCTTAAAAGAGAATGGAATTCTCTCTCAGCTTACTCCGCCTTATACACCTCAACATAATGGTGTATCAGAAAGGAGGAATCGCACTCTGTTAGACATGGTGCGTTCAATGATGAGTAGTACTGAGTTGCCACTTTCATTCTGGGGATTTGCTCTAGAATCAGCAGCATACCTATTAAATAGAGTTCCGACTAAGTCTGTGCCTACCACTCCATATGAAATGTGGAGCGGAAAGTGACTATATCTCAAGTATATCAAGATATGGGGATGTCCAGTATATGTTAAAAAGCATAAACCAGACAAGCTCGAGGCACGATCGGTTTTATGCAAGTTTGTAGGATACCCCAAGCATTCAAGGGGGTATATGGTCTACCATACTGAAGAACAAAAGGTGTTTGTCGCTCGTCACATTGTCTTCTTAGAATGCGAATTTCTTGCAAAAGAAATTAGTGGGAGCGCGGTAGAACTGGAAGAAATTCCAGAACCTCAAACTGCTACCGAGGATTTGGTAGAATCTCAGATTTCAATAGAACATGACGAACCAACGCCACTCCGCAGATCTAGCAGGTTTTCTCATCCTCCTGAAAGATACTATGGTTTTCTTCTAGATGGGGATCGAGAGGATTGCATCATCGATGATGATGAGCCTACTAGTTTTCAGCAGGCTATTACGAGTAGTGACTCGGTAAAATGGCTGGATGCTATGAGATCCGAAATGGAATCCATGTACACCAATAAAGTATGGACTTTAGAAGTTGCTCCTCCTGGGGTAAAACCAGTTGGATGCAAATGGATCTTCAAAAAGAATATTGGTGCACTTGGACAAGTGGAAACCTACAAAGCTAGACTCGTTGCAAAAGGTTTTCGTCAAAGACCAGGCTTGGACTATGATGAAACCTTCTCACCTGTAGCTATGCTTAAATCCATTCGGATCCTGCTTGCGATTGCTGCCATCCATGACTATGAAATCTGGCAGATGGACGTAAAAACAGCTTTTCTAAATGGACATTTAGAAGATAGTGTTTACATGGATCAACTAGAAGGTTTCTTAGACAGTGGGAGCAGCGGAAGAGTCTGCAAGTTGCTTAAATCCATTTATGGATTAAAGCAAGCATCGCGGAGTTGGAACATCTACTTTGATGAGACAGTCAAAGAGTTTGACTTTATCAAAAATGTAGATGAACCATGTATTTATAGGAAGATTGTAGAAAGAGCAGTAGTCTTCCTCGTTTTGTACGTCGACGATATACTACTAATAGGGAATGATATCCCTATGCTACAATCAGTAAAGCTCTTCTTGTCACAGAAATTCTCTATGAAAGATTTGGGAGATGCATCGTACATTCTGGGCATTAAGATCCATCGTGATAGGTCTAATAGATGTTGGGACTTTCACAGTCCAGGTATATAGACACTATACTAAAGAGATTTAGTATGGAAGATTCCAAGCACGGCAATATGCCCGCTTGTCACGGAATCACCCTCTCCAAAGAGATGTCTCCAAAGACTGATGAAGAGAGGGCTCGCATGAGCATTATACCCTACGCTTCGGCGGTAGGATCAATAATGTATGCGATGTTATGTACCAGACCGGATGTAGCTTACGCATTTAGTGTGGTAAGCAGGTATCAGTCTGACCCAGGTGAGAAACATTGGATAGCGGTAAAGAACATTCTCAACTACCTGAGAAGGACTAAGGAGATGTTCTTGATTTACGGTAATGGGGACCTCCAGGTAGAGGCTTTTACCGACTCCGGCTTCCAAAGTGACAAAGATGATTCTAAATCCATTTCGGGTTTTGTGTTTACCCTCAATGGAGGGGCAGTATGTTGGAAGAGTTCCAAACAGGATACCGTCGCAGACTCAACTATGGAGGCTGAGTATATAGCTGCTAGTGAAGCCGCAAAAGAGGCTGTCTGGATGAGGAAGTTCATTTCTGAACTTCAGGTGGTTCCGTCCATTGCCAATCCAATACCTTTGTATTGTGATAACAATGGTGCTGTAGCTTTAGCGAAGGAACCAAGGGCCCATCAGAAATCCAGGCATATCTTAAGGCGGTTTCACCTGATCAGGGAGATCATGGATCGTCGGGAGATCGAGATACGGAGAGTAGACACAAAAGACAACACGGCAGATCCATTCACCAAGGCCATCCCTCAAGTGCAGTTCGAGAGGCTGTTTGAGATGTTGGGCATGCGGTACGCCAGCAACTGGATCTGGTAGAGACAGTGGGTACTCATTGCACCAATTATAGGCCTTAGTGCAAGTGGGAGATTGTTGGATATATATGCCCTAGAGGCCTACATTGTATAGGATACTTGGGATATGTATGTACATGACAGTCTTGCTTGATGTGATAGTACGCTATTTGGTTTGTCTTTATCTTAACGTATGATATATTTTACTTGGTGTTTATATATATATATGTTGATAAAGCCCATAGGGTGTTTGTCTGACTACCGGCGTTGTGATGGCAGTCATACTAGTGGGAGTTGGATAGTCAATAGGCACACCCTTAGATGTCCCTGTTCGCAGGAGTATCGAGATTGGGCATCGATACTCCGAACTAGACTAGTGTATACATATCTAGACCTTGAGGAGGGGCGATGGACTGGTCCCGCAGCAATTGGTGGAGTGCACCTAAGATTGTATACAGATGCTCACTGGATGTGAGTACACCGGACAGGACTCGGCGAGAACTGACTGGATGGTATTATACCTAACGTCAGATAGCAGTTCTCAGGTGACATGTGTGCAGATAGTCCGTTGACTTAAAGTCATCATTTGTCTCGTGTGAGTTCCCACTGTGTTTTGATTATTACCCTACCACGGCTCAAAGGAGTCGTGCAAATAGGTTTTAGTTGGGCACAGTCTCGAGCCATGTAGAGGCAGTGAGTGACTGTTAGGAATTCGTCTCTCCCGGTATAGGGAGTTGATATCGCACGGTGATCGGTTGGTCATTACCATAAGTCCCTGGCCAGGGCTGATTGAGAATTACTGATGGACTGATCAGTAGATTCTCGGATGGTTTTGAGCTACACCAACATGACTTGTACGGTTATTAGGGGTCTTACGTCCACCACCTCCCTAGACCATACATGCGATACTCTTAGACGAACAGACCGGACTGCACGGATATTGTCACGGACAGGCTCAGTAAGATTTCGGATGGGTTACCTCATCGGCTTTCTTATCGACAACTACCTGGGGACCGTTACGTACAGCTAGTGCCGCTTGCGGTCTGTGGTTAAACCTACTGCTAGCGTAGTAGTCGAGTCTTTAGAGTCCCACACAGAGATTTCCCAAACCCAGGCTAAAAGATATAGAGGTCGTATGGTTTTACGACAAAGGTTCGGACGCATACGTGTTTAAACGCACGTACGACATTCGGACAGTTTTTACTAGCCGGCTTTGGTTTAAGCCAGATTCTAGTATCGGGTTATTGGATTTATACAGTCTAAAGTTTTTCCGTGTTTTCACGGATGCGAGGGGCGTTCTCGTAATTTCCGAGAAGCTTCTAGAAGGATGTGACATGAGGGATTGAGTTAGCATTTTCATTAATTGTTTTAGTGACTCATTCATATGATTCATCATATCATTAAATGCATCATTAATGCATCATTAATGATCTAATGACTCACATGATGAATCACTCTCCTTGAATAAATGAAGCATGGTGAATAATCATTTAATTGATATTATTTGATAATTCATTATATATCATATATTCAAGTGAGAAGCTTTCTATTCTCATAATCATCTCCACCTTCTCTCTCCTCAAGCTCTCTCTTCTTCACCAAACCCTAATCCTACCACTCATGAGTTGAAAACAAGGATTAGGAAAGACTAAACACTCCATAACCAATCTCTACATCATCTTAGTTCCTTTATTAGCAACTAGAGAAACTAAGTAACCTCAAGTTTAGAGGTTATAGCTTGGATTAGGGTTCTCGGGTGGATCGTCTATCACGGAAGGAAGCCAAGGAGGACGTGGAAATCCAAGGAGGCCGTAGATATCGTAAAGACGAAGAACTAGAATCATTTGGTATAATCTTTTAACATAGTAGCTTAGAACTCTATGCCTTTTGTTAATTATCGTTTAGCAAAGATCTTCGGTTAGTCGATGTTCGCTTAATAAACAAGATCGTTTTTCATATTTCCGCCTCCCCGCAACTCGTGGGGTGTTGCACATCGACTTACACGAATCACGTGACAGATATGCACGGCATGTCCGACGTCGGTAAATCGTCGCAGCGCACACGCGGCACGCGGGATGGGTCCAGACAAGGCAAGAATGTGATCACACAGACAAGGTACGTTCACTGGATCACTCGGATCGTCAGCGACGAGCACGGCTCCGGCGGTGATCACCGAAATCAAGAAACAAGATCAAGAAAAAGAAAGAAGAAAGATGAAGCAGAAGTAAGAAGAAGAGGTTGTGTACTAAATAAAGAAAGAAATAAATAAATAAATAAAATAAATATAAATATATATATGCAGAGGGGGGGGGGGAGAGAAAGGAGTTGTTAGTTTGTTAGGAAATTAGTTTAGATTTAAATTTAAAAAATCTTTTATTAGTTAACTAAATTTTAATTTGTATCAGTTTATAAAATTAATATTATATAAATAAAATTTGATATTCTGGTAAATACAAATATAGTCCAAAACATGCCCGGGTTGGGTCTAAAATTCAGTTTTAAAATACGAAAAATATATGCGACGACCAAAATTAAAAATGAATGTCCGGGTAACGAAAATGTATACCCCCAAGAACGGATGCACGTACGTGCGCGTAGCCATCCAAAAAAGTCCGTTTTACTGAACGGGATGAGAACAAGATGTGCGGATGCTACCACAGGGTTATGGGTATCACACAGGCCATGCAATGTATTTTTAAAATATTTTATGTGATTTAAAATGTTATATTAAAGAAATGCAGATGCCAGATATAATGCCAGTATGCAATATGTATAATATGAAAATGCACGGATCCACGTAACAGGCCAGGATAAATCATAAACAGGAATCAAGACGGGTTTCTAGCAAGCGGGTCGGGTCGGATGCAAATACAGATGTCAAATACACTATTCGCACCCAAAACACAATAAATCAGGAAAATACCATAAATAAAGAAATACTCGAATTAGAACTGGTATAAATGAACTATGGTGTTACATTATACCTAACTACAAAAAGAATTTCGTCCTCGAAATTCCTGGAATAAGAAAAGATAAACAATCAAGAATCTATAAGAACAGGTGTGGAAACTTCTGTCGAATCTCGTCTTCTCGTTCCTAAGTCGATTCTCCGTGCGAGCGATTTCCCTAAGAAACAAGTACAAGAGGGATGATCTTGTTCTTGATGACCTTTTTTCTTCGATCTATAATTGACATCGGTCGTTCCTCAAAGGTCAAATCCTCCCTTACAGTCAGCTCCGAATGATCTAGCACGTGTGTTTCATCTCAAACATACTAACAGAGTTGAGATACATGAAACACGTCATGAACATTCGCCAAAGATTGTGGTAACGCCAAATTGATAAGCCACTTCTCCAACACGCTCCATAATCTCGAAAGGCCCTACGAATCGAGAACTAAGCTTGCCTCGACTCCCAAAACGAATCACCCTTCTAGTCGGTGATATCTTCAAGAACACCAGGTTACCAACAACGAACTCTAGAAGTCTTCTCGATATATCGGCCCAACTCTTCTGCCTATCCTGCTACCTTCATGTGATTCCGGATAGTATTAACCTTCTCAACTGTTTGCACGATCAAATCTGGTCCCAACAATCTTCGTTCTCCAAAATCATCCCAACAAACGGGTGAGCGACATTTGCGACCATACAATGTTTCTAATGGAGCTATCTGAATAGTCACCCGAAAGCTGTTATTGTACGAAAACTCCACCAAATGTAGATGATCCTCCCAAGAACCCTTGAAGTCCAACATGCAAGCTATCAACATGTCTTCAAGAGTTTGGATCGTTCTCTCCGACTGGCCATCTGTCTGAGGATGATAAGCTGTGCTAAACTTCAATTGCGTCCCCAAACTTTCCTGTAAACTTCTCCAGAAGTGCGATAAGAATCGGGTATCACAATCAGAAACGATGCTCACTGGTACTCCATGCAATCTCACAATCTCCTGCATGTACCGTTCAGCTAACGCTTCCGTTGATTGACCAACTCGAAATGGTATGAAATGAGCTTCCTTGGTCAATCGATCAACAATCACCCAAACTATATTGTTGCCCTTTGGACTCCGCGGTAAAGCTGTCATGAAATCTATGGTTATATATTCCCACTTCCATTGAGGAATCGGAAGTGGTTGCAATAAACCAGCTACCCTTTGATGTTCAGCCTTAACTTGCTGGCACACCAAGCACTTCGCTACAAAGCGGGCAATCTCCCTTTTCATGCCTTCCCACCAAAAATGTTGTCTTAGATCACGGTATATCTTTGTGCTTCCTGGATATACGGAATAAGCGGAACTGTGTGCCTCCTTCATAACTTCTTCACGAATGTCTCCTTTCGGCACACATAAACGGCTACCATATCGCAACGAACCATCTTCATGAATCAACAAGTCCGTTCGAAGTCCAGCTTCAATTTGTTCTCGAAACTTCTACAATCTTGGGTCATGTGGCTGCGCTGCTTTAATATTATCGATCAACGACGACTGTACTTGCAGCTGCATCAACTGTCCCGAAGAATGCGGTAGCACGATCTCCAACTCAAATCTCCGAAAATCTTCGATAAGTTCCTTCTGTGCAGTCAACATCCGAATTGCTGGTAACCGATTAAGCGCATCCGGCACTACATTAACTTTCCCCGGATGGTACTTAAGATCAAGATCGTAGTCAGCCATTAGCTCCAACCATCTACGCTGCCTCATGTTAAGCTCTTTCTGTGTGAATACATACTTTAGGCTTTTGTGATTGATGAATACTTCAACCCTTTCGCTCAATAAGTAGTATCTCCAAATCTTCAAAGCGAAAATCACGGCTGCTAACTCCAAATCATGAGTTGGGTAATTCTTCTCATGGATCTTCAATTGTCTCGATGCATAGGCTATAACTTTCCCATGTTGCATCAAAACACACCCCAATCCTTTCCCAGATGCGTCGCTGTGAATCACCAATCCTCCGGAACTGTCTGGTACGGTCAGAATAGGTGCGGTTATCAATCTCTGCTTCAACGCCTCAAAAGCCGATGCACATTTATCCGTCCATACGAATGGTACCTCTTTTCGCATAAGCTTGGTCAAAGGCTCAGCCAAACGGGCGAAATTCTCCACGAACCTTCTGTAATATCCGGCAAGTCCAAGAAAACTTCTGATCTCTGCTATGTTCTTCAGAATCGGCCAATCTTGAACTGCTGCAATCTTCTCAGGATTAACGGCGATTCCATCTCCAGCTACGACATGCCCCCAAAAACTTCACTTCTTCAAGCCAAAACTTGCACTTGTTCATCTTTGCATACAATCTTTCTTGCCTCAATGTCTGCAGTGCCATCTTCAAGTGTTCCGCATGCTCTTCAATGCTCCTCGAGTAGATCAGAATATCATCAATGAACACCACTATAAACTGGTCCAAGAACGGTGAAAAGATTCGGTTCATCAAGTCCATAAATATCGTCGGTGCATTCGTGACTCCGAATGGGATCACTAAATACTCGTAATGTCCATATCGAGTTCGGAACGCGGTCTTGCAAATATCCTCTGATTTAACTCGGACCTGATGATATCCTGATCGCAAATCCAGCTTTGAGAATACCCTCGCACCACTGAGTTGCTCGAATAATTCGCCAATGCGAGGGATCGGGTACTTGTTCTTAATAGTCACCCGGTTTAATTCTCGATAATCGATGCGCATCCTCCTTGTGCCATCTTTCTTCTTTACTAGAAGAACTGGAGATCCCCAAGGTGAATTGCTGCTGTGAATCCAACCCTTCTCTACCAATTTGGTAACCTGCTTCTTGACTTCTTCCAACTCCATTGGTGCCATTGGATAGTACACCTTTGAGACTGGCACTGCACCAGGAATAAGATCGATCGCGAACTCTACATATCGTTTTGGCGGTAAATCCGAGATGTCCTCGAACACGTTCATGAACTCTCGAACTACAACTGGCGCTTCCTCCTTATCAACTTCCATCGACGAAAGAACACCGTTTTCCGGCCTAGCCCTAAACTCGACTGGCTCGACAGAACTGCTTCCTCTAGTGAAAACAAACTCCGGATGTCTGGGAATATGGAAAATCACTTTCTTTGCCCTACAATCAATTTGAGTGTGGAAAGTGCCGAGAAAATTCATTCCCAAGACAACTTCATAACTTCCGGTATCGATCACCAAGAAATCTGCAAAACATGAACTGGTGAGCAATGAAACTGAGAGAACCAAGGGAATTTCACGACCATGAATCAAGGAAATGAATCAAGACCAGGACTCCAAGTTACTTAAATAGAGTACCGCATTGTAACCATGCTGCAGTTCATAGTTACAATCACATAACTCCGTTCAAGTCGCCCAAATCCTAGTATCAGAATCAAAGGAACAGGGAGAAACAATAGGGAATCAAAAGTTCCAAGCCGAGATGCAAAGTTGTTTGTATATCGTCAAGACAAAGGGTCAAGAGAAAGATATGATTCAAGAATCACGATAACAATGTGGCAGGACATGTTCCTAATTACGGGTTTTCCGATTCGTGTATTGGGTCCAATATTCAACTACAAAAGAATCAAACCCGATTAACCTAAATCCTATGGCTCTGATACCAAACAAACCCTGTCACGCCCCGCTTCCCAGAGTGCGCTAAGATCGGCACGTGACAGAGCCAACCATGCTACCTGTGGCTAGGAAACATCCCTCCACAGTCACATTACGGCTGTCTAGAAGATATCAAGAATAGTGGAAAGTAAAATAAACTATCTAGTACATATCCATATGCCAGAATAAACGAGTCAAGAGATAATATGCGAAAGCAATAAATCCAATAAACAGTAACATCTGGAAAGTACGAAAATAACTAAACTAACTGGATACTAACAGGATCCTCACTGCTCGGCCTGACGGCGGAAATACTCCTGATTAGCCTGCGACAAAGGTAGAGGATCTGGGCCATACAAAACCCAGACGTCGGTGCATCATGATATCAAACAATAATACAATCAGGATGTAACAAGATATGCAGGCATGAATATAAGTCAACAGCATGAATATGACAGTGAGGTGTGTATGTGTATGTAAAGTGCGATAAGCAATCTAAACTATATTACTGGGTTATCTACTCTCAAGTCTGTGAAATCAATTTAATGGAATCGTCGATATAACTCAATAGTATCCCGTGCATGCCCGGGACCACGTTTAGGACTCTCGGGCTGAATCCGAGACGTGCCGCTAGGCAGTAAACAGGTAACATATACAGACGAATGATGTCAGCAGCAGCATCCCGGGGCTGGCCTAGCCCGTAAAACTGATCAGTATAAGCATCGAACTGTCGAGTTACAAGTCAGGTTTCATCATTGATTTCCCCATACCCCCAAGTTATGTGTTCAAGTCAGGTATTGATAAATCTGGAGCTAATGCCAACACAGGATCAAGCAGGAACATGTTTGTCTATACAGACAACAGGATATGTCCATCGGGAC
Source organism: Agapanthus africanus (assembly GCA_030015575.1). Taxonomy (NCBI): domain Eukaryota; kingdom Viridiplantae; phylum Streptophyta; class Magnoliopsida; order Asparagales; family Amaryllidaceae; genus Agapanthus; species Agapanthus africanus. The sequence goes on along the minus strand of JASDDO010000024.1, from coordinate 832,688,677 downwards.
AACATGTCAGAATTGTCGGCATCAGAAACAGGATCAGGTAATATATCAAGTAGTGATATATTAGGTCATGTCAGGTAGTGCACAGGTATCAAGCGGATGCCTAACAGTAAAATGTAGCAAGTATAGAATCACGGTAAAGGTATGGATGTACGGTGAAAGCATAGGTGCACAAACATCTATCAGGGGTTACATCATGACTATGTAGGATGCACATTATCAAGTACGGTGCACTAATACAATAGTAACATGAAATAATATGGTCTCGGCATGCAACTAGATATATAATAAACCGTACAGATGCAGACGGATACTATAAACTGTAAATCGGTAAAATTTGCTGAATATTAAAACACAAGCACTATTATTTATTAATAGATATTGATATAATAATATTAACATAGATAACATATTCAAACCGATTAATAACTATAAAAGTGGTATTGATTAACCATGCACAAGAAAGTTCCGTTCAGAAATTCAGCGTCACCCTGATTTGTAAAATAGCTTAAAAATAACAAATGTTCTCCAAAAGGGACGTGTCTTATAGCAAAAAAAAGATAATTCAATAAGGTTTTCATTTTTATAAGTTGAAGTATCTCAGGTTGTTTCTACAAAAATCTATGAATATTCGAAATTAAAAGTTTGCTGCTGGAATTTCCCTAGACAGCAGTTTAGAGATATTTTCATTTGCATTTTACGTTATTTAAACAATTTATTTTGCAAGTAAATATTTCATAGAGTTATAGTATTCTGAGTTAGCTTCGTAACAAGCCTTTTTAGCCGGGTTGCCCTACCTTAGTGTATCGGTATGGAGCCAGCGTCGATCAGAGAAGTGAAACGGTATAATATTTTTTCTATGATTTATAATGAATTTTATAAGGTAAGGTGTACAGTAAATTTCAGATTTGTCGTATCCTCTTTACAACGACGTTTCATGTGTAAACTATAATATTTTCAAACTATATTTTGTATAACATTAAAAAATGTAGATTATAAACTAATTAAAGATAATAATAAGAAATATTACGACGATATATATTTTAAATGATATGGATGCATACGGGTATCCAAAAATGGTAAAACTTTAATATGGATGTACAGTGCAATCAACATGTGATATTTTTATTCATATGGATACAAAATAAGATACATAGCATATAGCAAGATGAACTTGCATGCGACTAGATATGCAAATAGTGATATGGATGCACACGGATGTCCGAAGACAGTAAAATGATAACAGGGATGTACAATACACTAAACATTAAATATTATTATTAATATGGATCTAAAATATATCATAGCATGTAGCAAGAAAAACTTGCCTCGATCGAATCACGCGACGGATACGCACGGCACATCCGATGTCGGTAAATCGTCGCAACGCACACGCGGCACCCGGGATGGGTCCAGGCAAGGCAAGAGGGTGATCACACAGGCAAGGTACGTTCACTGGATCACTCGGATCGTCAGCGACGAGCACGGCTCCGGCAATGATCACCAGAATCAAGAAACAAGATCAAGAAAAAGAAAGAAGAAAGAAGAAGAAGAAGTAAAAAGAAGAGGCTGTGTATTAAATAAGGAAAGAAAATATATATATATATATATATATATATATATATATATATATATATATATATATAAATATATATATGCAGAGGGGAGAGAGAGAGAGAAAGGGGTTGTTAGTTTGTTAGGAAATTAGTTTAGATTTAAATTTAAAAAATCTTTTATTAGTTAACTAAATTTTAATTTGTATCAGTTTATAAAATTAATATTATATAAATAAAATTTGATATTCTGGTAAATACAAATATAGTCCAAATCATGCCCGGGTCGGGTCTAAAATTCAGTTTTAAAATACGAAAAATATATGCGACGACCAAAATTAAAAATGAATGTCCGGGTAACGAAAATGCATACCCCCAAGAACGGATGCACGTACGTGCGCGTAACCATCCAAACAAGTCCGTTTTACTGAACGGAATGAGAACAAGATGCGCGGATTCTACCATAGGGTTAGGGGTATCACGCAGGCCATGCAATGTATTTTTAAAATATTTTATGTGACTTAAAATGTTATATTAAAGAAATGCAGATGCCAGATATAATGCCAGTATGCAATATGTATAATATGAAAATGCACGGATCCACGTAACATGCCAGGATAAATTATAAATAGGAATCAAGACGGGTTTCTAGCAAGCGGGTCGGTCGGAGGCAAATACAGATGTCAAATACACTATTCGCACCCAAAACACAATAAATCAGGAAAATACCATAAATAAAGAAATACTCGAATTAGAACTGGTATAAATGAACTAGGGTGTTACATGTATGATATATTTCGTATCCGCATATCTTTTTAATAATAGAAATAATAGCCAGATAATATATTTTGATATCTAGCATGGCATGTTATCGTACCCTGTTTCCCCAATATATTTAACCTAATAAAAGAGCAAAGCTCTGTTGAATTTAATGAGACAGAGCCCCACGTGCTCTCCATGAGGACGCCGGCGCCAGAGCCAATCCTATAGGATTAAATCTTATGGTGGCGCATCACGTGCTCCTCATGCGGGCGCCAATATGCAAAGCACAGAAGAGTTCATAACACAGAATTAAACTCTTAGATGGTGCCGGACGTGCTCCTCACGCGGGCGTCAATGTGCAAAGCACGGAAGAGTTCATAAGAGTTAAACTCTTAGATGGCGTCGCACGTGCTCCTCACGCAGGCGCCAATGTGCAAAGCACATAATTACCCATCTTATGAATTAAATTCTTAAGTGGCGCCCACGTGCATGATACGTGAGCGCCAAGCGTCCAAGGAGAATTAAATTCTACAATATTCTCTGTTAAACAGAGCTGTTGGATCTTTAATCCAACGGAGATGATAAATCATCAAAATACATAATTAAATTCTGTTGGGAGAAATCATTTCCCAAATCTTTCTAAAATAAGAAAGATACTTTCGGTTGGATCAAACATCCAATTATAAAATAAAATTCTATTTTTGAATATATTCCCTCAATCTTTCTAAATAAGAAAGATTGCTCTCTGTAAAATAGAGAACCATTGAATTAAAAAATCCAATGGTAATTAAAAATCACCATTTTTACGGAATAAATTCTGTACAGGGAAAATATTTCCCCAATCTTGTTAAAAACAAGAATCATATTCTGTAAAATTAGAAGTCCTTGGATCAAAAATCCAATGGTGGGTAAAATCCCCCAACTCAATTAAATCAATTGAAATCTCTCAATGAAAGATTTTCTCAGAATTAAGTAACAAACTTTCCTCCACTATATGAAGAACCCGAGACTTCAAGTCTCAAAAAGGGAAAAAAAGGAGGGAAAAAATGAGGAAGAAGAAGAAAAACCCCGATAAGCTTCTGCAAAAATATAGGGAGCTCTTAAAAAATAGAGAATTTAATTCTCAAAGAAGAAGACCCTCCTGCTCAAAAACCCCAGGTAAAGAAAACACAGAGATCAAAATATTTCTTTTTACCTATATAAGGGTTTAACCCTTCTCAAGAACTTAGTTATTTCTCTGGATTAGAGATCCACAAGACAAGTCTCGCACAAGTTGAGAATTTAATTCTCATCGGAAGGATCTTGTTCTTGAGAATCAAAGATTCAGAAAAAATATTGTCCAAAAGAAAAAAAACAAAAGGAAAAAGAATCTATAAAAGAACTTAGTTCTTAAAGAAAAACCTGATCTCAGATCTTCAAAAAACGAATATCTTGGTGATCATTAATGGTCAAAATGTTACTAAGCGCCTCACGTGCTCCTCACGTGGGCGTCCTCTTTTAACAGCGCCTAACGCCTCACGTGAAAACACACGGGCACCCAAAACAGAAGGCCAACACCTCACATGAAACACACGTGGGCACTGAATAAAAATGCTCAGCGCTCCCCATGTAGCCGAAGACAGCTAAGTGCATACCACTGATTGGGCAGCGCCCAGCGCCGCACGTGCTCCTCACGTGGGCGTCATACAAAAAGTGCCGAGCACTTTATATACATCCAAAATGGCTGAGTGCTTAGAACTGATTGGGCAGCGCCCAGCGCCTCACGTGCACCTCACATGGACGCCATAAAAAGTGCTTAGCACTTCACATTTAGTCAAAATGACTAAAAGTGTTTAACATTCATTGGGCACCGCCCATGACTGAACGCTTCACGTGACATATATGTGAGCGTCAGAGCTCAAATAAGTGCTTAGCACTTTTACATGAAAAGAAAAGGGCTGAACAAACAGAGCCCAAATAAGTGCTTAGCACTTTTGAATAAGAAAAAGACTAAGTAGACTTAGCCCAAATTGGCTAAGTCTCTGATATTTCCTTGCAGCTGAGCCAAAATGCTCTTTTGCTGGATCTTAAATAAAAATGATCCCAGAAATTTTGCTAAGTTGATCTTAGACTCAAATTAGACTAACACATCCTTAGCAAGAACAAATTGAGCCTAAATGCTCACACATTTAAGCTGATTTTAATCTCAAATCCGATTAACGGTCCTTAAATAAGCCTAAGCTCAAATCTAAAATATACGGATTTAGACTAATCCGCGCCCTACAGGCGACGACATAAATTAGTCTCCATATACAATCCACGGGAAACCAAAACAAACAAAAACACACGCGACACGAAGTGAACTTCCGGAGCAGGAGAAAGTGGTTATCGCAATGCGGTAACGTAATTAATTGCAGGGGCTTGCGTCTGCAGGGAAAAGCGTCCCCACAATAAAAAAACCCCTTATAAAATGAGGGGGGATCTGATAAATTCTGCTACAACGGTCCCATCTGTCCGAACCTCCGATATATGGTGCTATAAATCAACTTGGTATTTGCGGAGAGATGGAAAGATAAATCCAAATAGCATCTATCCCTAAATTCAGGCAAGAAGATCCATCCCTGTTCGTCTTTGTTTTCGGCGGTGAACAGATTCTGGCACGCCCAGTGGGACCTTTTTCTCTTTTCACTCCACACTTCGTGTGTCGTGTTTCGCGAAAAAAATCGCTGTTCGCTATGGTTTCCATTGGATTCGAGGTACTAAAATTCGGTGTCTTGCTCCTGTACAGAAAATCGATGACTTCCAACTGCACCTCTTGCAACAACAACTCTCGCTCCACCCCAACTGGAGGAGTGACCTATAGGCCTAACGGGGCCTCCATTTTTTCAATGCCGGTAGGGCAAGTAACGCAAGCCACTATTGGGTTTTTCTTCGGGACCATGCTCCCCCAGTGGGTGTCGGTGCCTCAGCGTTGCAGGAAGAAGCTCCCAAGAGGTCGGTCTTCGATCGACTAGCGACTACAACAGTCCCTCTCAACGGGCCGTCCAAAGCTGACGTCTCAGTCTTCAACAGGCTGGGTAAGAACCCAAACGAGTCCGCAAAGAGGATCGTGACACCTGAAGGGGCTACCCCAAAATGGATAGCCCACCCAACTCCTGCTACGGACGAAGTCGTCAAAAGTGCTTCTGTTGGGAATTCACCCGCACGCGCAAACACGTATGTTATGCAAACGGATATCAAATGAAGGAAACGGAATATGCACGCGAGATTATTCTCGTTTTAATATTTATAACCGCAAGTGCATGGCGTGTTGTAGCGAGCCGGCAAGTACGGGTCGATCCGCAGGGAATTGTGTATTAAGTCTTGCCTTTTAATGTTCAACAAATTAATGAATTGGTTGTTTGTCACAAATAATAAAAAGAAAGAATACGAAAACAAGAAAAGCAAGAAAACAAGTTAAGAAAGAATGGTTGCGGTTTTGGCTTGGAAGATCGAATCGCGACGTTTACCTCTAAACTCTCTTGATCATGAGTTGTCCGAACTTACCTTGATCCCGGCATGAAGCACGACTTGTCAACGCGGTTGCGGAGCACAAACCGTCAAATTCTGATATTCGCCGCAAGGAACGAAACGAGTCCGTTTTGATCACTTACCGTTTGTATGTCCGTGCTTGGGGTATCAACACTTAACACAAAGGTTAGCAAGTATACCACAACAACAAAAACACAAAGTAGTTAGTGAGAGCAAATGGTTTTAATGTTGAGTTTGCTAAGGGTTTTTTATGGTATATAGTATATGAAACAAGGAGTTTGTCAAGCACCTTATCGCAACATACCATATCCAAACTTAGCAAACTTAACTCTAAATTGATTTTAACTTAAACACTGAAATGGGGAAAGGGAATGAATATGGTATATAAGAAGGTTACAAAGTAACCATGTTCAAAAAACCATATCATATCAATACATAAGCAATATTTAAGTTAGAATCATAAATTAAGCACAATAAATATAAACAAAAGGTGGAGGAGGCAAAACCTTTCATCTCACTTCCTCACCATTACCACAACCAAAGAATTAGTCAAGATAATAAAAGCAAGTAAAGAAAAGCAGCAAGAATAAAAGAAACAACAATATATTAAACACTTGAAGAAATGAGATATAAGATTTTGGTAGCTTGTTCAACCTCCTTAATGAAGCTCTCCAAAGAGAGCTTCAAGAGGGAAGAATAAGAAAAAACCAATTGAAGTCCACTCACTCTCAAGCTAAACAAAAACAAACTAAAACAAAACTATGAAATGGTATATACATATGGTCCCTTTGCTTTCTCACTGGCCTGCTTTTATAGGCACCAAAGAAAGATAAACAAACAATAAAAATGAGATGACTTGGCAGTAAGGGAGGGCCCACAGAAATTTGGCGCATTTTGGGGACAGGGGGGCCGGCCTGCTCGGCCAAATAGGCAATGTGGCCGGTATAAAACCAAGGAGAAGTGATCGTATTGGATGTATGGGTTTGTGTGCTTCCCAATATCCCTCTGGTGCTGCTAGATTTCTCTGTATAGGCTTTTGATGCACTCAGGGATTGGAGGGAAACATGGAGCAATGCATCACATCAATACTTTTAGCATTCAATGCTCATTTAATGCACATCACACCCATGCCCACTTGTGCCTTTTATCATGGCAGACCCATCATGGTCCTAGTGCCAAAGAGCATGTGTACACTTGCAATGTGTTGGACCAAAATGAGTGTACACTTTTATTTTGCAAAAGAGCTCTTCGAATATCAGTCGTTTTCCTATTCTGTCTGCAGTGTCAGCTCCTAACGTTATATCCGTGATTTTGAGTGTGTTTCCGGTTTTTTATCACGAACACCTGTAATCTGTAATTCTGAGCAGACACTGGTTAATAGTACCGATATAAACAAAATAGATAACGAATGAGCTGTATTAAAATGTAGTTTTCTGTGATGAACAAATACCCCCAAACTTATCTATTACTCGTCCCGGGCAATACAAAAAATCCTAGCCTCACTTTCGCAGGGAACGCGATTGTACTGAGTATGTGCAACAAGCCGTTAAATCTCTAGGTGTCTCTACTAGGAGGAGTGTTGTCTCCTGAGGGTTTTCAGCGGATCACACCCACAAAATCCAGTCAAGTTAGTTTCATAAGTTAACGTCGATTCTACTCCTACAGTTTAGTATCTAAGTTAGAAATTCTATCATTCTAAGTTGGAAATGCTCAACCCTTATGTTTCACGCCTCCTATTTATTTAACCTCAGATCCTATACGTTTTACAATTTAGAAAGATCTCGGTATCTCCTGAGTTTTCCTTCTAAAGTGCGGTCTCCAATCAGGAATTTTTATCATCATTACAGAAAACATAAGTCTTATTCTTCATCCATATCTTTCTTCCAAACATCGATTGTATACCCCTACGTGTGTGTAAATTTTCACCCCTACACTTAAGAATTCAATTCAAGTTATAGTACCCTTGCTTTAATACCTAATACTACTTCTTTTCATTAATGGATGGACGGTTTTGCTCACATATCTTTCATGCGATTATTAATGCTTCTTGAGGCACTAACAGCCGATTACTGAATGTATGAGCTTAAAGTGTGAATAGCAGTTTCCAGGTCTTGACTTTATTTATTTATTATTTTTTTTCTTTTTCCTTTTCTTTTTCTTTTCAAGACCGGATATATTTTTCAATGATGCTCTTATGGTGGTTAGCTTTAAATACCGTTTTTTCTTTCATACTAGGCTTTTAGGCAAGAGTATTTCTAGGTATCATCTACTATCCCAAGTTTCAAGGTGCGTGTATGTGCAGTTTGTAGGGTATATATTTTCTAAATTTGGACTCAAGAATAGAAACTATTTTTCAGACTTATCTTTTAGTAAAGCTTCAATACTCTCCCTGCATCCCGACTTATCTAAAGAACTGAACTCAAGATTACCTATTTCTCAAAAAAAACCATAAGGATGTATAATTAATAAGGTTAAACAGAATGAGGGTTATTTTTAGGGTTTTCAATTCCTAAGCATAAGATTTAGTTACTTCTAATATATCAACTAAATTTTCTGAATAACAATCTAAGTTACACTACTAACTAACTTGACGACAAAGTTTTTTTTTTAGGAAATTTTTTTAATTTTTTTGGGTTTTTAATACGTATGTAATGCAGAATATACAATATACACATGATGCAGATAAACGTAGTGCTCACCCCTAAACTTGAGTTTTACGATGTCCTCATCGTTGCCCCCGTCTCTGGTAGCTAGACTTAGACATCAGGGTGAGCATTTTATTTAAAGAAAAAGAAAAAAACCTAAGACTGGTTACAATATTCACAAGTTAAACGACTGGGTTAGTCCAGAAATTAATACCAGCCACATAAAATTTTTATCTATATAGTGCAATGGCTGGTAAAAGAATCTGTATAAAAAGAATAAAAAGAAAAAGAAAAAGAATGTGTTAGATATTAGTGAAGGGCATGGGTGTGTAAAGGTGGGGATCAGAAGACGTTGAAAGTGAAAATGAAATTTTGAGGAGGTTAAAGAATTGTTTTCTGAATGAATTGAATGTTCAATAAGCACATGTTGAGTTCCGAAGTCAAGTTCGTGTAAAAACTGGAGTTCATCGGCAAAAAGTTCGGCAAAAGGAAGGTTCTTAGGATGTTCCCAAATTGATCCTGACTCCAACTCACCTAAAATATCAAGTTCATCAGCAAAAATTTCCTCAAAACTCGACATGAAAGAATGTTTTTCAATATTGTCTTTCTCCTTATTATTTTCCACAATCTTACTCTCATCATTTTCTAACTCTCCCAATACAATTTCCTCCTCATCACATTCACAAATGAGTAGGTTCATATCATCTAAAAAAGTAGGTTCCTACACTAACGTTTCTTCCGAAACAATATCAACAGGTGATACAAAAATTGTGGGTTCCCGATCATTGATCTCTTCTAATCTATCCCAACTATACCCGACAAATTCACAAGGTCCCTCATTTAAAATTGGAAAGCAAAAATCAGTCAGTTCAAGAATTTCCTTATCAAGTATAATTTCGGTTAAATCAATCTCTAAATCACAAGTAACAAAAGGTTCAGTGGATACCTGAAGGCTAATGATGGACTAACTTAGAGGGTTTTCTTGTGTGTCCAGGAAACACTCAGTCAATACAATTGTATCATCATCTATGAAATCATCAAAATTCAATTGATCTTTTACCTCACTCGGGTGACTTCCTAAATGACAGATATTAACACTATTTGGTTCTAATTGACTGTGTTCACTCCCTATAATCCTCACAGCTAAATGTTTCACCTGTTTCTCGATTCTAGCCAATGATTGAGCTTGAGCAACAAATATTTGCTTAGATTGCTGTATAAACAGGGCTAGCGTCGCAGCTGATTGATTCTCGACCGTAGTCATTACTTCAATACCTTTTTCTAGAGCGGTCAACCTAGCATCCATCTCACTATCATACCCTAATGATGGTTCAATTGTTACGGGTTGAAGGGGTTGTGATGGTGGTGATGCTAAAGCAGTCAGACTGTCGACCTCTTTCTCTAAATTTTCAATCAGTTGGTTTATGGTTGAAGTGGGACTGGGTTTAAGAGTGTTAGGTGGGTGACCATTATCAAAAATCTGGGATGGTTGGTCACCCCTAAGAAAGGACAGTTGTCATGAATGTGGGAAGAATCATGGTAATTTGTACAAATTAATTGGGACTGAGTATAAAAAAATGAATAAGAATCGTGAAAAATAGAATTGAATCGTGTATCACCCATATTAACAAGAATTCAAAAATGTCACAAAAATAAAGAATATCACACCCATAGTAGTCTATGTTATTCTAAGTCAACTAGACCTGCTCAAGAACCTGATTGACGAAGTAAAACTGTATCGAGAAATAGGCTCAAGATATACTGATCATGAAGCCAGGTAAGTGCAAGAGATAAGGGGAGATTTTCCAACGCTTTCGCGAAGTTCCTTAATTAGATAACTCTTTCTCTTTTGGCGGTTGTGCCGTGAACACTTGCCTAGACACCCCGTGAACGATATACCGTTAAGAAAAGTTCTAAAAACAGTTAAATTCTCCTAATGAGCGCGAAGTCCTTAGAGTCAGAGTTCTAATTGATTTTAAAATTACTAAGGGTATGCAAGAATGCAGTTTTGTGATTTGTGGGCTACGGAGAAAAGGTGATGAAATCCTTTACCGTATCTTGTTAGGTCATTTTTTCCCTTAATTCCGTATTAAGATGTAATGCGCAATCAAATAAAATAATTCAAGATATCAAGCAATTCAAGCAATTCTTTTTCGGTTAAGTTTAAGCGCTAAAAAAAATACGGTTAGTTCTCTGTGCAATTGGCGGCAAAATTGTGCGAAAAATCCTGCAAAAGATAAAATATTGGAATGCGTCGGATTCGAGAGAAATATGTTAGAAAATACGTACCGATATGATTTGGTTTAAGAAAACCCCTTTGAAAGTGATCCGAGTCCTTGATTGTTCGCTTACGCGTGTCAAACTACCCGGATCTTTGGCACTATATTTCACTAACGTTTTGCAATTGAATTTTATCCTCGCTCCGCACGATCGGTGGTCGAAATTCCCTAAAAACTGAAATTTCGGAAAAATACGATATTTAGTGTCAAAAAGCGATATATGTGCCCCAATTCTTGTACACTCAAAATTATAAAAATCAAACAATACCAATAGAGCACAAACACGGCACTGGAGACAACACAAGAAAAAAAATTCACAAATACCCAAACTGGGCCGGCGAGCTCGGATCTGGCACGGATGTCGCCGGTCAAATAGTGAATGTTTGTGCTCGAACTTTATGTAGATTCTCTAGGCTAGCTAAGTACTCTTATGGTATAACTTGATTTTTAAGTTGAATTTCTGGGTGATTGCAGGTTTTCAGAACAGAGAACAAAAGTGAAAAGAATGTCGTATTGTTAGTTTTTTTTTAAAAATTGTGTTAAAAGTTAGTTTTGTTAGTAAGAACCAAAAGTAACAAAACCTAATGACTACAACTCCTCGGCAACGGCGCCAAAAACTTGTTGGGAATTCACCCGCGCGCACTAACGCATATGTTATAGAAACGGATATGAAATGAAGGAAACGGAATGCGCATGCGAGATCGTTCGCGTTTTAATATTTATAACCACAAGTGCACGGCGCGTTCTAGCGAGCCGGCAAGTACGGGTCGATCCGCAGGGAATTATGTATTAAGTCTTGTCTTTTAAGGTTCAACAAATTAATGAATTGGTTGTTTGTCACAAATAATAAAAAGAAAGAATACGAAAACAAGAAAAGCAAGAAAACAAGTTAAGAAAGAATAGTTGCGGCTTTGGCTTGGAAGATCGAATCACAACGTTTACCTCTATACTCTCTTGATCATGAGTTGTCCGGCCTTACCTTGATCCCGGCATGAAGCACGACTTGTCAACGCGGTTGCGGAGCACAAACCGTCAAATTCCGATATTCGCCTTAAGGAACGAAACGAGTCCATTTTGATCACTTATAGTTTGTATGTCCGCGCTTGGGGTATCAACACTAAACACAAGAGTTAGCAAGTATACCACAACAATAAAAATACAAAGTAGTTAGTGAGAGCAAATGGTTTTAGTGTTGAGTTTGCTAAGGGTTTGTGATGGTATATAGTATATGAAACAAGGAGTTTTTCAAGCACCTTATTACAACATACCATATCCAAACTTAGCAAACTTAACACTAAATTGATTTTAACATAAACATTGAAATGGAGAAAGGAAATGAATATGGTATATGAGGAGGTTACAAAGTAATCATGCTCAAAATACTCATATCAATACATAAGCAATATTTAAGTTAGAATCATAAATTAAGCACAATAAGCATAAACAAAAGGTGGAGGAGGCAAAACCTTTCATCTCACTTTCTCACCATTACCACAACCAAATAATTAGTCAAGCATAATGAAAGCAAGTAAAGAAAAGAAGCAAGAATAAAAGAAACAACAATATATTAAACACTTGAAGAAATAAGATACAAGATTTTGGTAGCTTGTTCAACCTCCTTAATGAAGCTCTCAAAAAATAGCTTCAAGAGGGAAGAAGAAGAAGAAAAAACCAATTGAAACCCACTCACCCTCAAGCTAAACAAAAACAAACTAAAACAAAACTATGAAATGGAATATACATATGGTCCCTTTGCTTGCTCACTGGCCTGCTTTTATAGGCACCAAAGAAAGATAAACAAACAATAAAAATGAGGTGACTTGGCGGTAAGAGAGGGCCCACAGAAATTTGGTGCATTTTGGGGACAGGGGGCCGGCCTGCTCGGCCAAATAGGCAATGTAGCCGGTCCAAAACCGAGGAGAGGGGCTCGTATTGGATGTGTGGGTTTGTGTGCTTCCCAATATCCCTCTGGTGCTGCTAGATTTCTCTGTATAGGCTTTTGATGCACTCACGGATTGGAGGGAAACATGGAGCAATGCATCACATCAATACTTTTAGCATTCAATGCTCATTTAATGCACATCACACCCATGCCCACTTATGCCTTGTATCATGGCAGCCCTATCATGGTCCTAGTGTCAAAGAGCATGTGTACACTTGCTATGTGTTGGACCAAAATGAGTGCACTTTTATTCTGCAAAAGAGCTCTTCGGATATCGATCGTTTTCCTGTTCCATCTGCAGTGTCAGCTCCTAACGTTATATTCATGATTTTGAGTCTGTTTCCGGTTTTTTTATCATGAACACCTGTAGTCTGTAATTCTGAGCAGACACTGGTTAATAGTACCGATATAAACAAAATAGATAACGAATGAGCGGTATTAAAATGCAGTTTTCTGTGATGAACAACTTTCCCTACCAGAAAGTCGGTCTTTGAAAGATTGGCTGGCCATCCTCAAACCCTGCCAAGGACGTCAGTCTTCAACAGGCTGACACCAATAACAGCCCCTCAGCAAATCCTGGGGTATGAAGAAGCCGCTTCCAAATCCGAGGCGGTCCCGTCTGCAAGACACACTCAACGTCGCCACTGGCGCCGGGTGAGAAAAGAGGGGGGCAACTCCCCCTATGGACTTACCCCACCAGCTCCAATGGTGGAAGTTGACGCTGCTGTTCCAACTGGGAACAGCTTTGATCTTCTCAGGAAGATAAACAAGAAATCTCCAACGGCGGTGCTAAAGAAATCGCCCCCACCTGCAGAGGTCATTGTTCAGGCAGAACCGGAGCGCCCCCATCAACGACTCTCCTCCCAAATTCGTAAAGTCTGGCGGAAAATCTAGAACTCTGTGATCAACAAAGACCACTCTTATCGACCGAAGAAATCGAAGGCTCGGCAAGAGAAAGACCATCCCTCCGCCATACAGTGAGAGACTTCTTCTACACAGGATCTTATCATAACGGCTCCTTCAACTTCGACCTCCCACAAAAAGATGAGGCCGGAGAAAATCCCACTGCCTGCGGCAAATTCTAAAGGTGATGAACCCAAACACCCTAAGTCTGGGGGTATGATCATGCAAACGGTCTACATGGCTTCCGGGAAAGAAGAAAGTCATGCTTCCGTAGGACATCGACTGCAAACTTGGTCGCTGACAAAAGCTCAGGAGCAACAACAAAAACTCCAGGAGATGCTGAGCAAAATGGCAGCACTTACCGGGCAGAAAGAAAGCCCGGACACAACAGCCGAACAACGCCAAGAGCAGGAAACCGATACAAAGTTTCTGCGAAGGGTGCTTGAAAGAAAGGAAAAGGAAGATGCTGAGTAGGTTGCTAACATAAAGCAAACGGCTCTCTTGTTCCAAGACATGGTTGGAATGATGATCCAGCTAGAACCCCCAGCCGAGGATCCGCCGATAATCATCGAGGATGACAAAGGGAAAACATCAAACCTTCTTCCGGCTTTATCGGAAGCTAAAGAGGAAACAATCTCCAAGGCTTCTATTGATGATTATATCACTCAACAAATACAAGCTCATCAAGCTAATGAAGCCGCAGGCCAAATCGTCAGAACTGGACGACTATCCAGGCTGGTATGACCAAATTAATGAAAGGTTCCTAGGCACTCTAGTGAGGTCTCACAAGGCATCGAACATGCCAATTAAAAAAAATGGTGCCGAGAAACCCTAGACTACGGATCTTAGACTAGATATTTAGGCGAAACAAGAAACTAGTTAACTATTTAACTAGAAGTTAGATGCTACAACCTTTGTAGATCAAGTTCCCCACTTCCTTAGCTCCACGTGGGTGTGCTCTCGCTGTCCATCATGAATCCTAGACTCATTCGTCGGCTTCATCGGAAAAACGGGCGAGCAAGGTCGTCGGCTTCGTGTCAAAGACGATCTACGTCGAGGTTGCACTAGTTCAAGCTCCGACTTCACCAAGTAGTGAAACTTGTGAAGAAAACACCCAAAACCACTTGGCAAGAGATAGAGGATGAAGAAATAGGAGGTGGGTTCACTTTAGATTTGGATTTTACTCACTAGAACTCAAGTTGCCATTAATGGCATCAAGGTTCTTACTTGAAGAAGAAGAAGATGATGATAGAATTGTTATGATAAGTGTTATGGAAAAAGAATAATAAAACAATACTTATCATCTTCTAACCATGGTCAAGTGTAGAGAATAGACCATGGTTAGTGGGATTGGTTAGGGTTTAGTATGATGACAAAATGGTATCATTAGTCAAAGCTTCATGAAGCTTCAACAAGCTTCAAGTTAAAAATGAAACCATTTTGTTTTTTCATTTATTTATTTATCAAGAAAGAATAGATAAATAAATAAGTAAATAAATCAAAACCCTAACTCATCTCATAACCATGGTTTAAGACTTAACACATAACCAATTTACATGCATCATCAAACATGACACATACAAGTGCACACAAAATATATCACATATACAATGTGCTTTTCAAGTGAGAAAAATCCGTTTAAAGTGAACCAATACTAGTTAATGCAAAGTAATATATCAAATATATAACTATACATTAAATCATTAAATCAACACTTGATTCAATGATCCGGTCATGTCGCACATAACCGACTAGTATTCAATGCATCGATTTATCGAATCAATGATTCGATAACTAGGTCATATCTCATACAACCAATCGAAACATTAATCGCGAGAATCAAATACGGTATCACATACACGCATTATTCTCGGTCCAGCACATATCTCATATGCACTCCTATTTTGTTTCGCTTGAGCTAGGAAACCTCTGTGTAGGACTCTAAAGACTCGTCAATACGCCGGTAGCAGATGATGATCATATCAAGCACCCACAAGCCGCAAGCGGTCTGCTAAACGTAACGGCCACCCGGGTATTGAGCGATCAGAAGATCGACGAGCTAGCCCGCTCACACTCCTGCGAATCAGACCAGTAACACTTACCATACAGTCCGGTCTCTTCGTCTGATATGTCGCATATCAAGTCTAGGGGTGGTAAACGTCAGACCCCAATAACCCGATAAGTCGCGCCGATGTGAGGCTCATAACGGGTCGAGAAACTACTGGTAACACTTACCAGCAAATCTCTGATCAGCCCTGGCCAGGGACTTCCCTGCTACGGCCAATCGAGCACTGCGCAACATCAACCCCCAATACCGGGAGAGACGAAACCCCTCCTATCGCTCATTGCCTCCATGTGACTCGGGACTGTGCCCAAAGACCACCGTTTTGCACGCCCTCATGGACGTGGTAAGGTGGAGATCAAAGCACAGTGGGAATCACACAAGACTCTATGACGATCTCGGGTCTACAGACTATCCTGTACAAGTGTCACCTGAGAACTGCCATCTGACGTGAGGTATAATACCATCTGGGAGTTCTCGGCGAGTCCGTCCAGTGTACCCAGTCTCCACTGAGCACCCATACACCATCTCTGATGTCAAACACCAATGGATATGGGATCATCCATCGCCCATCACATGGGTCGAGAAGCGTATACGCTAGTCTACACTGGTATATCGATGCCCCGTCTCGATACACCCACGACTAGGGACCTTGAAGGATGTACTTATGGACTACAATGTCCCCACTAGTATGATCCGCATCATAGTCCAGGTAGTCAAGTACACATCCTAAGGGCTTTACCAACATGTAACTATAAGACAGTATAAAGAGACTAGTGTACATGTTAAGATAAAGAGTAACCAGATAGCATACTATCATATCGAGCAAGAAAGTCATCTCTATATATGTCCAAGCATCCAATATAATATACAACATCTGTACAATACTTGCCTCTAGGGCATAAATACAACTAACAATCTCCCACTTGCACTAGGGCCAGCTGCTGTAGTATCGCATACCGAGCATCCCGAAGAGTCTCTCAAACTGTGTCTGGGGAATGGCCTTCGTGAGTGGATCCGCCGTGTTTTTCTTCATGTCAACTCTCCTGACCTCGATCTCCCGGCGATCAACTATCTCCCGGATCAGGTGATACCGCCTCAGAATATGCCTGGACCGCTGATGGGACCTGGGTTCCTTGGCCAAAGCCACCGCTCCATTGTTATCGCAATACAAAGGTATTGGATGCTCAATGGATGGAACCACACCAAGTTCAGTAATGAACTTCTTGATCCAAACAGCTTCTTTAGCAGCATCGTTGGCAGCGATGTATTCAGCCTCCATCATCGAGTCTGCTACGGTTTCTTGCTTGGAACTCTTCCAGCTAACCGCCCCTCCGTAAAGGGTAAAGACAAATCCCGACTGCGACTTAGAGTCGTCCTTATCACTCTGGAAGCTCGAATCGGTAAAGGACTCCACTTGGAGTTCTCCGTTACCATACACCAAGAACATATCTCTAGTCCTTCGTAAGTACTTGAGAATGCTCTTCACAGCTGTCCAGTGACTCTCTCCAGGATCAGCTTGATACATGCTCACTACACTTAGTGAGTATGCTACATCGGGTCTGGTACATAGCATCGCATACATGATAGAGCCTACTGCCGAAGCATAGGGTATCCCTTGCATGCGAGCTCTCTCCAAATCAGTCTTGGGAGACATCTCTTTGGAGAGAGTGACTCCAGAGATCGTGGGCAAGTTCCCACGCTTGGACTCTTCCATACTAAACCTCTTTAGTATGGTGTCAATGTACCTGGATTGGGACAATCCCAAAATCCGTTTGGATCTATCTCTATAGATCCTAATTCCCAATATGCAGGAGGCATCACCAAGATCTTTCATTGAGAATCTTTGTGATAAGAAGAGCTTGACCGCTTGCAGCATAGGAATATCATTTCCTATCAAGAGTATGTCGTCCACGTACAATACGAGGAAGACAACCTTACTCTCTGCCACCTTCTTGTAGATACAAGGTTCATCTGGATTTTTGACGAAATCAAACTCTTTGATAACGACGTCAAAGCAGATGTTCCAACTCCGCGATACTTGCTTTAATCCATAAATGGATTTAAGCAGCTTGTACACCTTCCCGCTGCTCCCACTGTCTACGAAGCCCTCTGGCTGAGTCATGTACACGCACTCTTCTAAATCACCATTTAGAAAGGCGGTCTTAACATCCATTTGCCAGATTTCGTAGTCATGAAAGGCAGCAATGGCAAGCATGATTCGGATGGATTTAAGCATAGCCACTGGAGAAAAGGTTTCGTCATAGTCCACACCTGGTCTTTGACGAAAACCCTTTGCTACAAGTCTAGCTTTGAAAGTCTCCACTTTCCCATCTACACCAAGTTTCTTCTTGAAGATCCACTTGCTCCCAATGGGTTTTACCCCTTCAGGAGCAACTTCCAAAGTCCATACTTTGTTGGTGTACATGGATTCCATCTCGGACCGCATTTCATCCAGCCATTTCACAGAGTCACCACTCGTGATGGCCTGCTCGAAACTAGTCGGGTCATCATCTTCCATGATGCAATCCTCACTTCCACCATCAATGAGAAAACCGTAGTATCTCTCAGGTGGACGAGAAACCCTACTAGATCGGCGGAGAGGCTGGGGTTCGTCGGGTACTACCGAATCTTTTGGTTCCACTAAATCTTTAGTTATAGTTTGTGTTTCTGGAACTTCTTCCAGTTCTACCTCAGAGCCACTAATCTCTTTTGCAAGAAATTCCTTTTCTAAAAAGGTGGCATGTTGAGCAATAAACACCTTTTGTTGTTCACTGTGGTAGAAATAATATCCATTTGAATGTTTAGGATATCCCACAAACTTACATAAAACTGACCGTGCCTCGAGTTTGTCTGGATTTTGCCTTTTGACATAGGCCAGACAACCCTATATCTTAACTCGTTTAAGACATGGTCTCTTCCCACTCTATATCTCATATGGTGTGGTAGGTACAGATTTAGTTGGAACTTGATTCAATAGGTATGCCGCTGTCTCAAGCGCATACCCCCAGAAGGAAATAGGTAACTCAGCTGTACTCATCATAGAGCGCACCATATCTAATAGGGTGCGATTCCTCCGCTCCGATACACCGTTGTGCTGTGGTGTATATGGAGGAGTCAGCTGAGAGAGAATCCCATTCTCTTTTAGGAAGTCCAGGAATTCATTGCTCAAGTATTCACCTCGATCAGATCGAAGGATTTTAATACTTTTTCCGGTTTGTTTCTCGACTTCTTGTTTATATTCTCTGAATTTCTCAAAAGCTTCAGACTTGTGTCTTATCAAGTACACATGTCCGTATCTTGAGAGATCGTCAGTGAATGTAATGAAGTACGAAGAACCATCCCTGGCATGTGTAGACATGGGACCGCATACATCACTATGTATCAGTCCTAAGAGTACGGTAACTCTTTCTCCGTGTCCCGTAAACGGAGTTTTGGTCATCTTGCCTTTGAGACATGACTGGCAAGTGTCATAAGATGAAAATTCGAATGGTTTCAAATACCCATCCTTATGCAACTTAGCCAGTCGTGTCGCATTGATGTGACCCAGTCTACAATGCCACAAGAAGGATTCGTTCAGTTCAGAACTCTTCCTCTTGTGTGTGTTTGTTATACTCAGAACTGTTGATTGATTTAGAACATAAATGCCATTGCACAACGTGCCTGATCCAACCAACTTTTGGTTATGGAAAATGTTCATAACATTGTCCTGTAGTACAAAATTATATCCCTCTTTACTCAACGAAGAAACCGATATAATGTTGCATATCAGGTTCGGCATGTAATAGCATTCGTTCAGAACCAATGTATTACCAGTTGGTAATGCAAGGTGATATTCCCCGACAGTCTTAGCTGCAACAATTGCACCATTTCCAACTCTAATGTCTTTATCACCTTCTCCAAGTTCTCTTCCTTTTCTAAGCCCATGTAACTGATTACATATATGGGATCCTGATCCGGTATCTAATACCCAGGACGTAGAGCAAATGGAGAAACAGTTCTCAGTAACGAACACACCCGAAGAAAATGCATCAACATGTACTTTCTTCATACGGGTGGCATGGGAATCCTGGTATTCCCCTATATCCTGTTCATTCCTATAACTTTTACAGGAAAGAACGGAAGCAACGTTCCCCGGCACAGTATAACATGCGGGTTCGGTCAATACATCCATATTATTATCTTGATTAAGGCATGAAATGGTCGCTACCTGGAGAGAGAGAGAAGAAAACACTTTAGCGCATGCTCGTGCAAGATCAGATTGGTTATTATCTTATCTAATCAGGATGGCTCCCACTGCTTTTTATCAAATCTTCCTTCAAACCCTAAAAGGAAAGACTAGCCGGGATTAATTACACACTACAAGTTCGCCAATCTTTCAGCCAGGCCAGTGTCGGTACTTTGAGGGAGGTCCCCCGTGCTTTCGCACGAACCTAATTAATTTAAACCTCGTTTTCCCAGAGGCGTAACCCCGTTGACACCTTTCTAGACACCTACTTGATCGGCTAATTGCAATGTGTAAAACTCTCCCAGGAGTAACTCTTACTCGCAGCGGGTATCGGGATCCAACTATCTCATAGAAGGTATGCAATCTCATTGCAAATTTCAACACTTGAAATTCCCGATAATATTTTGCCCCTAGTGTACCATGACCTTGACAGAGGTCAACAAATCATAGTGCACTAGTCAAGTTCAACCCGTCATTTCTTGATTGAATCAAACCCACCCGCACGACCCTTGACAGAGGTCAACAAGGTCGCACGACTACCGTAATTCAATCACATCACATGCTTTGCAGATAATTACTAGTTAGCTACCGCACACTACGCCTTGACAGAGGTCAACAAACGCAGCACGAATACTAAATAGTCTTTATCTGAAATGACGGAGGGCTACGTCAGGTTTTTCTGAAAACCTATTGCGTAATGAACTCGATATCGTTGTAGAATCAAATAAAGTTTTGAAATGGAGTGATTTTGAGGCTTTTCCAGTTTTGCTAAAGGGGTCACTCCCGGTGAAGGGATCGTCGGCCCTTTCCTCGTCGAATGAGGTGTGGGATATATCATATATATCACTGTGCAAAGCAGAAACTATAAAAGCAATCAAAAACAAACCGAGTATGTAGCATCTGTCAGTTATTGCTAAAGGAGTCACTCCCGGTGAAGGGATCTCGGTCCTTTCCTCATCGAATAAGGTGCGGGGTATATCATATATACCGCTATGCAAAGCAAAAACTGTAGCTACCTGTTTTATTTAAAATCTGATTCTACAACATCTTATGTTTCTTTTCTTTCATTAATCACATTAATGAAGTCCCATCATTTAAATACCTAAACATCACAGAAAGATATGACGTACACTTATGCCATCCGCATTCGCCTCGATGTCCCCTCATGCACCGTTAGGTTAGGTAACTAACGACAGAGCAGGGCAGGGCTAGCGCGGGTGTAAAACATAAGTAACGTCTATATAATATATCATATATACTATATACTATATCCATCACAGAAACACATCACAGATATCGCAGCAGAATAAACATATGAAATATTGGATATACTAGGACGTCCGTGTTTTCAATACGAGCCAGTATAAAACACGGATTCCACGGTCGTGATGAATAGTCAATCCCACACCCCTTGACCCCTACGAGAGCGGCAAGCAACCCTGCCAATTCTAGGGTTAGGAGACCCGGACTCGACTCCTCGAGTTGGTCTCCTACTGGACCCCAGAACCCGGTTACTTGTGCTCCCCTCCTTGGGTCTATCCTAATGCGGAAAAGTAAATAATATACAAAAGGTGACATCTTCCGCTACCTGGAAGTGCCCCAAATAAAAGAATATTACATATAAGTTTTTACATGAATGAAAATGAAAAACACTCATCTCACATAAAAACCCCCGGCTATTCAAACACGACGATCCAATATAACATATCCAGCAACACATAACATCACATGTCATCAACGTAAGTAAGTATGCATACCCCAATTGTCGTTGACGTATAGCAATGAAACCGGCGATATGAACATACTACACTTACGGTCACAGAAAAGAAAGTGTAAAACTACAACAATTGGAATCCGCAACTTCTTCAGACATCGCATGCCTAATCAAATGAAATACTTAGACATCACATGCCTAACAGATATAAATCCAGCATTTTAGTCTCATTATCGAAAACTCTTTTCAATATCATATGGGACTAAACTGCTAAATCTACAACATTCATTCAGTTATCACATAACTGTTTGTGAATTCCAATTATTGTATCACATTCCAGATAAACAGAAAATGTTAAACTTTCCGATCGAACAGTCGAATACCCAAGTTTTCCCGATACAGCTCAACACATGAAATAAGTCTAACAACATTCAGTTCGTGCCTCAGTACCGACGGTCCAGCCGTAGAAGGGTCAAGCCAACGCCTCATATGTGGCACGCCGTACTGCCCCAAACCCGAAGGTTCAAAGGGCAGTTCAAGACGGTCACATAATCGAGTTAAGGTTTGTTGTCTTCTAGAGGGTCCATCGCGTTACTTGCACTACTTAGAACGTCGTTAAACTACGGAAAAATCCAACACTTGGAAATTTCCCGACAGGGGAAAAATTGGGTATTTATATCCGGTCGAACTTTTTAACATATTCTAAAGTTATCCGGAAATCTACATAGACAAAATCTGATAACCCGAACGAATAATTGAATCCCCAAAGCAACCCCAAAATACTCTTCTGTAGAGTCACAATAAAAATACCCAGAAAATATAATATCTGAATTCATGAATTACTGTGAAAAAATAACCAGACAAGGGGACAGTACGGCCGCGGAACCGCCGCGCATGCATGGCTCATGCCGCGGTTCCACGGTGGAAAAGTTGAATCAGGCCCTCGAATTTCACAGTATTTCATATAAGACCCTGCATGATTTTCTGCATATTTTTAATTGACAAAAATCCAAAATTTCAGAAATTTTCCAGAGAGCACCTTGGAATTATGGTTTCGGGTTCGTTCGGACTTCAAACTCCATCTAGACTTCGCCTAAGGCTCTATCTAGGCTCTGATACCAGTGAAAGGTTCCTAGGCACTCTAGTGAGGTCTCACAAGGCATCGAACATGCCAATTAAAAAAAATGGTGCCGAGAAACCCTAGACTACGGATCTTAGACTAGATATTTAGGCGAAACAAGAAACTAGTTAACATTTAACTAGAAGTTAGATGCTACAACCTTTGTAGATCCGGTTCCCCATTTCCTTAGCTCCACGTGGGTGTGCTCTCGCTGTCCATCACGAATCCTAGATTCATTCGTCGGCTTCATCGGAAAAACGGGCGAGCAAGGTCGTCGGCTTCGTGTCAAAGACGATCTACGTCGAGATTGCACTAGTTCAAGCTCCGACTTCACCAAGTAGTGAAACTTGTGAAGAAAACACCCAAAACCACTTGGCAAGAGGTAGAGGATGAAGAAATAGGAGGTGGGTTCACTTTAGATTTGGATTTTACTCACTAGAACTCAAGTTGCCATTAATGGCATCAAGGTTCTTACTTGAAGAAGAAGAAGAAGATGATAGAATTGTTATGATAAGTGTTATGGAAAAAGAATAATAAAACAATACTTATCATATTCTAACCATGGTCAAGTGCAGAGAATAGACCATGGTTAGTGGGATTGGTTAGGGTTTAGTATGATGACAAAATGGTATCATTAGTCAAAGCTTCATGAAGCTTCAACAAGCTTCAAGTTAAAAATGAAACCATTTTGTTTTTTCATTTATTTATTTATCAAGAAAGAATAGATAAATAAATAAGTAAATAAATCAAAACCCTAACTCATCTCATAACCATGGTTTAAGACTTAACACATAACCAATTTACATGCATCATCAAACATGACACATACAAGTGCACACAAAATATATCACATATACAATGTGCTTTTCAAGTGAGAAAAATCCATTTAAAGTGAACCAATACTAGTTAATGCAAAGTAATATATCAAATATATAACTATATATTAAATCATTAAATCAACACTTGATTCAATGATCCGGTCATGTCGCACATAACCAACTAGTATTCAATGCATCGATTTATCGAATCAATGATTCGATAACTAGGTCATATCTCATACAACCAATCGAAACATTAATCGCGAGAATCAAATACGGTATCACATACACGCATTATTCTCGGTCCCGCACATATCTCATATGCACTCCTATTTTGTTTCGCTTGAGCTAGGAAACCTCTGTGTAGGACTCTAAAGACTCGTCAATACGCCGGTAGCAGATGATGATCATATCAAGCACCCACAAGCCGCAAGCGGTCTGCTAAACGTAACGGCCACCCGGGTATTGAGCGATCAGAAGATCGACGAGCTAGCCCGCTCACACTCCTGCGAATCCGACCAGTAACACTTACCATACAGTCCGGTCTCTTCGTCTGATATGTCGCATATCAAGTCTAGGGGTGGTAAACGTCAGACCCCAATAACCCGATAAGTCGCGCCGATGTGAGGCTCATAACGGGTCGAGAAACTACTGGTAACACTTACCAGCAAATCTCTGATCAGCCCTGGCCAGGGACTTCCCTGCTACGGCCAATCGAGCACTGCGCAACATCAACCCCCAATACCGGGAGAGACGAAACCCCTCCTATCGCTCATTGCCTCCATGTGACTCGGGACTGTGCCCAAAGACCACCGTTTTGCACGCCCTCATGGACGTGGTAAGGTGGAGATCAAAGCACAGTGGGAATCATACAAGACTCTATGACGATCTCGGGTCTACAGACTATCCTGTACAAGTGTCACCTGAGAACTGCCATCTGACGTGAGGTATAATACCATCTGGGAGTTCTCGGCGAGTCCGTCCAGTGTACCCAGTCTCCACTGAGCACCCGTACACCATCTCTGATGTCAAACACCAATGGATATGGGATCATCCATCGCCCATCACATGGGTCGAGAAGCGTATACGCTAGTCTACACTGGTATATCGATGCCCCGTCTCGATACACCCACGACTAGGGACCTTGAAGGATGTACTTATGGACTACCATGTCCCCACTAGTATGATCCGCATCATAGTTCTGGTAGTCAAGTACACATCCTAAGGGCTTTACCAACATGTAACTATAAGACAGTATAAAGAGACTAGTGTACATGTTAAGATAAAGAGTAACCAGATAGCATACTATCATATCGAGCAAGAAAGTCATCTCTATATATGTCCAAGCATCCAATATAATATACAACATCTGTACAATACTGGCCTCTAGGGCATACATACAACTAACAATTAAACACCCGCCGGAATATACGATCCCCAAGTTCCACGTGTACAAGGGGACAGGCAACCCGCACTAGCACGTCACACAGTTCAGAGCTCTGTGCAGCAAAACTGGAGGTGACAGCAAACCGTTGCTTCGCCAGTTCGTTGGCATCCTGTCAGATACGGCCTTTGAATGGTACTCGGAGCTCCCAAATGACTCCGTGAGAACATTCACAGAGATGGAACTGTTGTTCACACAGCGGTTCGCCAGCGCAAGCGAGCGCACCCCGATTACGACATTAATTAATGCTAGGGTAAAGCCCGGAGAAACCTGGGTCCAATATGCGATTCGGTGGCGGAACTTATAATCAAAATGCGAACAGCGCATCGAAGAATCCCCCGCCGTGGGCATGTTCATCGGGACCCTTGATCCTCAAACGAATGTGTCCCAGTTCATGACGTTCTTCAAACCAACAACCTTTCAGGCTCTGATAGATAAACTGGCCCAAATGGACCAGATGGGCCATGGGCCTTCCTCCTCAAATAAGGACCCTCGAAATGCTAAGGGTAAAGGGAAAGCGGCCTTCGTTGCCAACACTCAAACAACAACCGAGTGGTCCAAAACCGGCTGCTCGCCAAAACAACGTGCGTCTACGCCTATCCCTGGAAGAAAGGTTAGGATGCGCTTACTCGTTTCCCTGCGACAAGACGAGGAGATTATTTGACTTAGCAGTGCACAACAAACTCATCACATTACCAGACCCACGGCGTCCACCGCAATCCGGCGATGTTAACAACCCCAACTACTGCTCTTATCACATAATAGTGAGCCACCCAATTGAGGATTGCTACGTCTTCAAGAACTAGATCGAGGACCAGTATCAATAGGGAAAGTTCGCGCTGTCTGAGAACTAGAGGGTGAACCCACCATAGAAGCACACTCCCAAAAAGGTGGATGCGCTGGGGGCATCATACTCGCTCGTGGAAGAAACTCCATGGGAAGTCTATCTTTCAGCTAAAACCAAAATAATGCTGAAGGATCTACAGGCATGTCCGGCAGTCAGGTGGAAAAGCCCACTTGAACCTGAAATTATCGAAGGGATGCTGAAACCGCGTTCCGTACCGAAGATTGTTGACAAAGGGAAAAATCCCCATGTCAAGCCTTCAAAGTCTTCGAAGAAAAAGAAGAAGACCAAGAAGCATGTGCAGCCTTCCGAGTATGACGACAAGTGCACAGAGCTACAAAAGTTCATTGACGCACTGGAGGAGTACAACCAGAAGGCGCGGAAACCGGTCACGCTCGAAGAGTTCCTCAAGTATATTTTTGAGAACAAATATGGTGACAACGATGAGGAAAATGACTCATCAGAAGAAACCGAAGAATATGTAGCAAGTTGCCACATGGTCTCCCATTCGTTGTTAAATGATGAAAAAACTCTCTCGGCGTCAGAAAACAACGCAGAGGAACTGGGGGAAGAATCGGCGCTAAAATCACCGGAACTGCCTGAAAACCCGATTGATAGGCTGTTAAACGAAGCCTTTCAAAAAAGCAAAGCAGACCAAGAACGCGAAATGTCCATATACGAAAAGGCTAAGCGTCAGTGTCATGATGAAGAAACTGCGGCAATGTGGAGTCATAAAGTACTCCAACCAAACCAAAGAATATCTGCGACAAATAAGTGTAGGATCAAGGCAGAGAAGCGGTTCACCAAAGCCCTATCAATGGGAATGAAGTTGCCGCCTCTCGTAGGAAACACTTCCGGGGTCATGTGCCTCGATGGAGAGGATTCACATCCAAACTACTACCTATATCATCAGAGGGTCACCCACCCCACCGAAAAATACAATACCTTCAAGAAGTGTTGGCAAAGATATGTTGCTCATCAAAAATACTTCAAGAGGATGAAGCGCGAAGCTCGTCGATGGCAAAAGAGTATTAAATTCCCCATTCTTATTCTTTTTATAAATAAACAGGTACTTTTGACGCATGTCTGCTACATGTTACAGGTTACAGGTTCTTGGACAGGAAACAGTGAAAACGATGTAAAGACGATAAAAATATGGACTTTTGACCAACAAATGGGAGGATCTTAGTCAAGCCTACATCGAAAGACAGTTCACAATTAACAAGGCAACGCAAGACCCTAAAATGTCAAGGCAAACGGTTAAAAAGCCATTGCTAATTGTTCACTGAAGATCTGGAACCAATCTAGAAGCCCAAATGGAAAAAGACATATAGAAACAGGAAGATAAAGTCACCAAGAGCCCAGCCCAGAAGTTGCAGAAGCCAACTCTTCCTTTTGGCCGTGGAACCGCGGCCAAACCATGCCTCGGGCCGCGGTTCCGCGGCAGTTTTAAAGAAATAAAAAAATAATTTTTTAGCGAAATAAAGTGGCGGCGTTGACCGGTCTTCCTAGAGGGCTATTTTTGTAAATGCAAACATGTGAGTCATTGTAACCCTAGGGTTTCCTATCTTCTATAAATAGGGACTCTAATTCATTGTAAACTTTATGCCTCCTTTTAATAATAAAATTCATATCTCTTTTTGGAGAGCATCGGTGTTTCCTTTCGATTCAGAAATTCAGATCTGACAAACCTGCATGGATGATTGGAGGGATGCATCTGTAAGTAGATTTAAATTCTCGCCCTAGTGTAGATTTTAATTCTTTGCCCTAGGTAGATTTAATTTCATTCCCTAGGAACTTGTTTAGGTTTTAGCTTTGGGGAAGGATTTTGAGAGATGAGATCTCTCATCCTTTTCTTACCCACCAAATATTTACAATAGGACTCCATGCATACACGCACATACCGCGCCTTACGGCATCCTACCCCTCGAGGTACCGATGACACCGTAGTGTAAAGGCCCGGTTGCGCGTGTTTTCCATGGAGGTTAGGGTAAGGATCTCTAAAGGAAGGACAAGAACGTAGAGGAAGGAACATGTTCCCGAATGGATCTAATCCCCTTTATTGATAATTACCATAACTCCTCACAGATCTTCATTCGGGTATGAAAACGGCGTCGCTTTGCAGCTAGCCAGTGAATACGGGTCGATCCACAGAGATGTGTAATTTTCTTAATGTGTTTTTACGAGTTGATTCCAAATGTTGTTTGGATTGATTTATTAAATCTAAAACCTAGATCTATCAATAAACTAAATTAATCTAAATTAAAGTCTTGCTAGGGTTAGGCTTAGGGAAAGTTGGGAGATTAAAGGTTCCCTCACCGTTTTCAATGCCTTATTTTAGATCTATTAGATGTTATAGTAATTATCAATAAAGTGGATTAGAATCTTTTGGAAAGATGCAAGCACGCTAAATCACTTCATGTGACGCCGTTCTTGATTGCGGTTATAGATAGTTTTTGAGATCAATCAAATGGCGCCGTTGCCGGGGATGGCGTAGAAATTTCCTTTTCGCAATTTCGGGTTAATCATAAAATAAAAAAAATCATAAAAATCTGAAAAATCCAAAAAAAAAAAATATAAAAATATTTCATCTGTTATTTTTGGAAGGGATACTTTGTTGTTTGAATTTTTGCAGGATATACAAATTCGGATCTGGAAATTTTCAGAAAGCGAAACAGAAAACGGGGTATCAGAACAGAAGCGATTTTAAATAACAGAACAAGGAAATTTTTCTGGAGACCCAAATCCCACAACCCGCCGCGTTTCTGCGGCCAAAACCCACCTTAGGCCGCGGAACCGCGGCCGTCTTGTCAAATCAGACCGTGAAAATTTTTTTGGGGCACTGTGCAGTCATTTTGACCGCGAAATCGCGGTGGGAGCCTGGTTTTGCCGCGAAAAGGCGGTGGAACAGTGACATCATCTGATTATCTTTGCTCTGTAAGCATCCTCTGTTCCTCCTCTGTAATTCTAGATATATCTTTTTCTGAAATATTCCTGCAGGATTCCGTGCGCTTTAAAAATATATTCCCTTCCAAATAACAATCTTGTGCAGGATTTTTGGGCCCCGCTTAAACTAAATTGATTGCAAGTAATATTTTGTTGTTGCATATCTTTTTTCCCTATAATCTTTTTGCAACAAAATTTTTCCAAATAAAGAGAAAAAGAATAAAAATAAAAAGGACAAATTTTATAAGAAACTTGCAAAAAATTTTTTTGGCCTCAAATAGATTCTTGCACCACAAACTTTCCTTCTTTCCCCTTCTTGTAACATGGGTACCGCACATAATAAATCATTAGCCGAACTTTGGTATCCCGAACCTAATTTTGCGTCGTACGTTAATTTGTTCGGTCAATTTAAAGACGATCCTTCCTTGCCGAAAAAATCTTTGAAAGATCAAATAGAGGCGTCTAGGAGAAACAGTTTGACTTTTCAACCCACTTTGTGTCGACCAAGTCCATCTTTACCACCTACATATATTGACACCACTTTTCCAAGTCCTGCTGTAACTTCTAAGCCGATGTCCATTGCTGAGCATATTGCTCAATCTCGCAGCCGATCTTTCACCCCTCTCCACTCATCTAGTTCTAGGGATCAACAAGACTATTCACCTTTTTATCCAGATGTTGACCCTACCCCTGTCCTACCACCCACTTCCTACCAGTCCTACCCGACTTTTCCATCTTCACTAGACACTGTTTCTACACAGCCTGTTGGGAGTTTTGCATATCCACACCATTTCGAATCTTTTACCGAAACCCCCTCACCACCTAAGTCTAGTTTGGAAGAATCGTTGGAAGCTTATATTGCTGCAACAAACAAAATGACTAGGAATGTGGAAGCGTCTGTGGCCGCCCTTATGCAACCTACTGAACCGGTAGCTAGTTTCCCGCTAGCTCAAAAAATTTTAATGTATAAGGAGGCGGTTGGATAGAATGAGAATGAGAGAGGATTTTCAAATCAAACCTACCCATACCTAATTGAAACCCACAACTCCGGTTTTCAAACATGTGTCCAAAATGATGAGTTGTGCGATTTTGTAGTGCTTGATTTGCCAAATTGTGAAGAACCCCTTTCGAGTGAAACCGCACCTAATCCGTTTGACCTTTACACCTCCACTCTAGAATCTAAATCGATAAATATCCATGCTTTTGATGAGGTGTCTAAGGAAATTGATTTTCACTTGATTGAGGATATAGACGCCGGGAATATTTCGGATGATGAACCTGTCGATTTAATTGAAATTCTATGTTCAAATCATCATCCTGAGTTATTAAATGTTTCTCCCGAATCTCATATGCGTCTAGATTTTGATGATAATGGCATGGATGAGTTAAATATTGAGGATAGTATTGAGGAGAGTCTTGAGGATAATATTGAGGTTGAATCATTTTTATTTGATGTGTCTGATTTTCCAATTCATCCTCCTGAACCTTTGACTACTATATCACCCTCCCTCCTTCCTATCGTTCCGACCCCGCTTGAAGACTGTGAGCTTGAAACCTTTTCCTTTGAATCTGACACAATTCTCACGGACGATAACACCTACGAGTGTTTCACTTTTTCGGACGATGTTGATGACTCACCGCCCGAGTTTGAGTCCTTTACATTTTCAGATGAGCCATCAGACTCGGTTGATTATAGTAGTTTCGAACCATTAATGGAATCTTTCAAGTTCGAAACAGTTTACTACGGTGAGAAAGATACTATCCCTAATTCACTCCCTTTCGTCTTTCCCCTTGTTCCGACCGAACAAATGACCGTTACGCTTTCATCTCCTATACCAAGTTCGGCGTACCTATGTTTTCTTGCGAATCTTGAGGGATTTGACCCCATTTCCCGACGGGTGGATAGGTTAGCGCAATCGCTTATAACACATCGGTCATCACATATTGCGCTAATTTATTCACTCGATTTACACCTTCAAGTTCGCGCGATCCTTCTTTCTTCTTTCCGCCATTCTTCTCCCACACCGAGACCCTATTCTACCACCCTTCTTCTCATTCGGTCTTGTGTGCTTCTCATCTTTTTTCTTTCCATCCCATTCTGGCACCAACTATACCATTACCATGATAAGATCTTTGAATGGTTGGTGCTAACCTTTGGCTTGTGTAAGGCCAAGCTTAAGTTTGGGGGGAACCTTTGTATATATGTACATATATTTTTGTTTTCTTTTTCTATAAATTAAAAAAAATTCAAAACATTAAAAAATAATTTATAAATAAATAAACAGGGGAGTACCGACATTTTTGACCCTCTTGGTTTAGCATGACAGTGAGGACACTGTCAAGTTCAAGTTTGGGGGTATGCTCGGTACGTCTTCTTCCTTCGCATTCATTTGTACATATTTTTGCATTTGCATATTTATTTGAAAACCCATAAAAATTGAAAAAATTTAAAAATTATAAAAATTATTGTATTCAATTTTGGCCTATTTGACTTGAGTTTGACAAATAGGTTAACTGGTTAGGAACAACTAGATCTTAGACTTAGTAAATTAAAAACCCTAAAAATAACATTTCTTAAAGTTTAACGGTAGAAAGTATATGCCTTTGTAGTTTATTTAGAAATAGGCAAATTTTGAGTTCACTTCTTGGGCTAAGTTGAAACGAAGGAAAAATATTGAAACTTTTATTAGAGTATAAGTTTGAAAAATAGTTCCTAGTTTAAGTCTAGATTCTGAAAATGTATACCCTATAAGTTGCACAATCACGCACCTTGAAACTTGGAATAGTAGAAGAGACCTTGAAATGCTCTTGTCTAAAGTCCTTAGTACAATAAAGAAAAAAAAAGTGAATAAAGAATAAAAAAATGGACACTGGTTTTTGTGATTACTTAAGGCTGCAAAAATAGAAAAATATTTAGCGAGGGTGCTTCATCACCTAGTGCCTTAGACCAACTGGTTTGGGAGTCACTGTTAAAAGCCTTGGGTGTTACAAGACTAGGAATTACGCTTTAATATGCAAACACATCTTGAAATCGGTTGTTGGTACCTCAAGAAGTATTAACGGTCGCATGAAGGATGTGTAAGCAAAATTCATTTAAATTCACCTACTAATAAGTACTTTGGACAACGGACAAGGGTATGATTGCTTGATTTGAATTTCCAAGTGTAGGGGTGATTTATACACACACGTGGGGATATGTGATTGGAGTTTAGATGAGAGAAAGGAGTGAAGAATAGAACTTGTATCTTTAGTAGAGTTGATAGAAATTCCTAAGTGGAGATGGAACCCTAGAAGGAAGACTTAAGAGATGCCGAAAGCTAGGTAAGTCTATAGAACATATATAATCTTAAGTTAAATGATGAGGAAGTGTGAAGAATATGGGTGGATAATTTGCGGGTCGACAATAATAGAATTCCTTGTTTGAAAACCTAATTGGAGAATAAAAGTCGAAAAGCCAAATTGATAGGATTTTGTGGGTAGTATCCGCTGAAAACCCTCAGGAGACAACACTCCTCCTACTAGGGACACCTAGAGGTTTAACGGCTTGTTGCACGAGCTCAGTGCAATCGCGTTTCCCTGCGAAAGTGTGGTTAGGTTTTTTTTGTAGAGAATAAAAAATAAGTTTGCTCGAGGACGAGCAAAAGATAAGTTTGGGGGTATTTGTTCACACCATAATATTGCATTATTATATTCCCCATTCTTATTCTTTTTATAAATAAACAGGTACTTTTGACGTATGTCTGCTACATGTTACAGGTTACAGGTTCTTGGACAGACAACAGTGCAAACAATGTAAAGACGATGAAAATATGGACTTTAACCAACAAACAGAGGACTCTTGATTAAGCCTACATCAAAGATAAAATTCACAATCAACAAGGCAACGCAAGATCCAGAATATCAAGACAAACGGTTAAAAAGCCATTGCAAAATTGTTCACTGAAGATCTGGACCCAATAAAGAAGCCCAAGTGAAGAAAGAACCAAAGAATATTAAAGCCCAGAAAGCCCAAAACAGTACCTGAAAATTTCAGCTTGTGAACCAACTATAGGGCCGCGGAACCGCGGCCCAACCCCCACCTATGCTGCGGTTCCGCGGCCATCTAGGGCTTTCAGAAGACAAAAATTTTACCAATTTCTTTGCGGCTTTGACTAGTAAACCTAGGGCTATTTTTGTAATTGTAGACATGCGGATAAATATGTAACCTAGGGTTGCTATTTCCTATAAATAGAACTCTAATCATTGTAATTCTTATGCCTCATTTTAATAATAAAATTCAGATCTCTTTTTGGAGACCATCGGTGTTTCCTTTCCATTCAGAAATTCAGATCTGATAACCCTGCATGGATGATTGGAGGGATGCATCTGTAAGTAGATTTAATTTCTCGCCCTAGTGTAGATTTTAATTCTTTGCCCTAGGTAGATTTAATTTCATGCCCTAGGAACTTGTTTAGGGTTTAGCTTTAAGGAAGGATTTTGAGAGATGAATTTTTATTAATTGAAAAGAGGTATAGGGTTTACAATCTTGTGATTACAATTTATAAGTAAACAGGGAAAACTAGGGTTAAAGATTCTCGCGTATGCGCTTTTACAGATATGCCCACGAAAAATCCCAACCCACGCACCGACGCACCGTCACAAGAAAATTGCACCAACGTGCGCACTATACGGCCGCGGAACCGCGGCAAGGGTAGGCCTTGGGCCGTGGTTCCGCGGCCCTTTGGTGAGCTCAGCTCACCAAATTTCCTGAGCTACATTCTGGTGTTTTGTCCTCTCTATTTCTTCAGTACTTTTCTCTATTTGGATTCTGGATCTTCTCTAGATTTTTTCAGTGAAATTTGTAGTGGTCTTTTAACTGTTTCCTTTAACATTTCGGACCATGCATTGCCTTGTGAATTGTTCTTTGTCTAGGCTTGAGTAGGACCTTTCTACTTGCTTGTCAAAAGTCACTCTTTTGTATCAACTTTCATCTTTTTCACTATATTCGCTCCAAGAACCTGTATCCTGTAATATGCAGCAGACATGCGTCAAAAGCACCTGTTTGGTTATAAAACGAATAAGAATTGGGGAATATGAAATGCGATATTATGATATGAACAAATACCCCCAAACTTATCTGTTGCTCGTCCTCGAGCAAACTTATTATTTTATTCTCGATAAAAAACCTAACCTAGCCGCACTTTCGCAGGGAAACGCGATTGCACTGAGCATGTGCAAAAAGCCGTTAAACCTCTAGGTGTCCCTAGTAGGAAGAGTGTTGTCTCCTGAGGGTTTTCAGCGGATTACACTCACAAAATCCTATCAATTTGGCTTTTTCGACAATAATTCTCCAATTAGGTTTTCTAACACAGAATTCTATTATCATCGACTCATAAATTATCCGTCCATATTCTTCACACTTCCTCATCATTTAACTTAAGATTATATATGTTTTATAGAATCATTCAGCTTTCGGCATTTCTTAAGTTTTCCTTTTAGGGTTCCATCTCTACTTAGGAATTTTTCTATCAACTCTACTAAAGATATAAGTTTTATTCTTCATTCCTTTCTCTTATCTAAACTCTAATCACATATCCCCACGTGTGTGTATAGATCACCCCTACACTTGGAAATTCAAATTAAGCAATCATACCCTTGTCCGTTGTCCAAAGCACTTATTAATTGATGAATTTTTAATTGAATTTCGCTTACACATCCTTCATGCGACCGTTAATACTTCTTGAGGTACCAACAACCGATTACAAGATGCGTTAGCACTTTAAAACATACTTCCTAGTTTGCAACACCCAAGGCTTTAGCAGTGACTCCCAAACCAGTTGGTTTAAGGCACTAGGTGATGAGGCACCCTCGCTAAATATTTTTTTATTTTTACAGCCTTAAGTAATCACAAAAACCAGTGTCCATTTTTTTCTTTATTCACTTTTTTTTCTTTTATTTTCATTGTACTAAAGACTTTAGACAAGAGCATTTCAAGGTCTCTTCTACTATTCCAAGTTTCAAGGTGCGTGATTGTGCATTTTGTAGGGTATACATTTTCAGAATCCATACTTAAGCCAGGAATTGTTTTTCAAACTTATACTCTAATAAGAACATCAATACTTTTCCTTTGCTTCGACTTAGCCCAAGAAGTGAACCCAAAATTTGCCTATTTCAAAATAAACTACAAAGACATATATTTTCTACCGTTAATCTTTAAAGAAGGTTATTTTTAGGGTTTTTAATTTACCCAATCTAAGATCTAGTTGTTCGTAGCTAGTTAACCTATTTGTCAAACTTAAGTTAAATATGGCCAAAATTGAATACAATAATTTTTTTTATAAATTTTTTGAAATTTTTCAATTTTTATGGGTTTTCAAATAATATGCAAATGCAAAAAATATGTACAAATGAATGTGAAGGAAGAAGACGTACCGAGCATACCCCCAAACTTGAACTTGACTGTGTCCTCACTGTCATGCTGCACCAAGAGGGTCAAAATGTCGGCACTCCCCTGTTTATTTATTTTTAAATTTTTTTATTGTTAAAAGAAAAACAAAAATATATACAGAAAGCCCCCCAAACTTCAGTGAAACAATGTTAGACATTACTGCCAGACTTTGCACAGACCAAACATCAACACCAACCAGCCGAAAAATTTATCTGTAAAGAGTGTCGGTTGGTGGAAGAACATGTTGTACCGATCCAAAAAGAATTGGGGAAGATAGGAGTGATGGTAGGGAAAGTGTGGAAGTGAATAGATATGATGTGGTGATGAATCAAAACGAGAATGAGAATGATCAGCAGTCAGTGGAATATTGGCATTCTCATAGCTTATTAAAAGAAATGGGGGTGGTTCAACTTCTAAAGGAGGAGGTTGACTCACCACAATACCCCCAAAATGTTTCTGTGGGTCCTTTATTGACTTGGCATCATCCATCAATTGCATGTGATATTCAATTATGAGGGAACTAATCTCCTCGATGTCCGCCATAGTCCAACCGAAAACTTGTCGCCTATCTTGTAAGACCTTTAAAATAGCGTTCTCTTGCTCGAAGGCTAGAGAGGCTGATATTATAATGGGAAAGGTCTCATTCTCACCTATGTAAGCATATTTAAGGTGAGGCGGTAAGGACAAGAGTTCGAGTTTCGGAGGCGAAAGAATCATTGGGGAATCTACCTCAAACTCAAAGGACTCCAACACAGGTTCGAAATCACCGCAAACAACCGATTTGGATGGTTCAACTAACTCATCCAAAAATTCAAACGACTCATATTCGGGCTGTGAGTCATCATCATCCAAAAAAGTGAAACATTCATAATCAATATTGGTTGTGTTAACTGTGGTAGACTCAAGGAGGGACGCACTAGTGGCGTCAAAACTGTTCTCATCAAACAAGAAACTTTCAAACTCGCAGTCCTCCTGTGTGATTTCGTGAATAGAGCAAACTTCTCGTGTACTAGCATTAGGCACGGGGGGCAGACTTCCTAACTTGTAAATATTGAACTCACTAGACGTCTTCCCAAAGGATAGAGTCATGGAGCCATTGTGACAGTTTATTACAGCATTGGAAGTGGCCAAAAATGGTCGACCGAGAATCACCGGAATTTGGTTCCGTGAGTTGGCAACAGGTTGTGTGTCCATAACAATAAAATCAACGGGGAATATGAACTCCCCAACTTTGATCAACACATTCTCTAGCTCACCCCTTGGATGGGTGATTGATCGATCAGCCATTTGGAGAGTACAGTGAGTGGGCTTAAGCTCTCCAATGCCTAATTGCTCGTACACAGAATAAGGTAGCAAATTGACACTAGCACCAAGATCTAGTAGTGCTCTATTGATGTTCTTATCCCCAATTGTTATCGAAATAGTAGGACAACCAGGGTCCTTTTGCTTTTGGGGTAAAGAATTGATAAGAGCATCGCTAATAGCACTAGCCATAAAAACTTTCTTTGGTACTTGTGACTTCCTCTTTTTGGTGCATAAGTCCTTTAAGATTTTTGCATATGAAGGAACTTGTTGGATTGCATCCAAAAGAGGGTTATTTATGCTAACCTGCTTGAACAGCTCAACAATCTTCTCCATTTGTGGAGTTGGTTTATTTGATCTCAACCGATTTGGAAAAGGAACATTTTGAAAGGTTGTTGAGTCCAATTTTTGTGGATCAGATTGTTGAGCTGGAACGGAACCCCGTGTAGATGTGTTCGTGTTGTGAGAATTGGGTCCGTTCGAGCTAGAAGAAGTAGAGCCGTGTGAAGGATGGAGAATAGGCTCTAACGAAGAAGAAGAAGGTGAAGAAGAACCACCGGCAGGGGTGTCATCGTGAATACCCATATTGTTTTGCAACATTTTTCCCGATCTCAACATGGTCACAGCGTTTACGTTATGAGTTTGCTGTTGATTTGCAGCATGTGGTGACCGGGATTGGGCAGTGGTTGAAATGGGAGCTTTCCTTTTTCGCGCTCGCTCAAAGCTGCATTGAGTTGTGCAATTTGTGCTTCAATAGATTTTATGCTTTGATCGTGTAAGGCACTGTTTTGCACCAAAGATTGAATAGAAATCTCTAGTCTTGCTGTAGACTGTGTAGATTGCTTTAGGAACGCATCTAGATTTCTTTCGAGCGAGCTAACCTTGTCATTGTTAGGTTGAACAAAATTGTTTGGCGCGTAAGAATTGTTAGGCACAAAATTGTTCACTTGATTAGGGTAAGGTTGCTGTTGGAAAGGTTGCTGTTGAAATTGAGTTTGTGGAGGTGCTTGTTGTTGTTGTGGAGGAGGCCCTTGAAAATTGTTATTTTCTTGGAATTGTTGATTTTGGTTCCAAGTGAAATTTGGATGACTCCTCTACCCCGGATTGTATGTCGAAGAGTATGGATCATTTCTCTGTCGTTGCTGAAAGGAAGCATTGACTTGATCCTGTCCTTGAGTAGATGCATTGTAAGGACACTCTTCGGTGATATGTGATGGACTCGAGCAACAAGCACAAACAGTTCGTGTAGGCACAATAGGGGCAGGAGAAGACGATGAGATTTTGGTCTCAATCGCTTCTAAATTTTTTGTAAGAGCGGCCATCTCGGCCTTCATAACAATCGACATCTCTACTTGATGTATGCCTACCCTAGATTGACCACTAGAAGAAGATGATGTGGTCTTGGTACTCTCCCACTGAATTGTTTGCTCACTAAGATCCTCAAGAAACTGCCACGCTTTGTCACTAGATTTAGAGAGAAAGTGACCTTGACAGATGGTTTCTAGCAACTGCTTCGTTGCCGAGTTCAATCCCTCGTATAATGTTTGGCAAAGTTGCCAACTTTCGATCCCATGATGAGGGCATTGAACGAGTAGGTCTTTAAATCTCTCGAAACACTTCCAAAATGGTTCGGAAGGAAGCTGTGAAAATTGTATAATCTCATTACGGATTCTAACAGTTTTGTGATGAGGATAGAACTTTTTAAGAAAAGCTTTCACAAACTCGTCCCAATTTCTAATGGAATGTGATGTGGTGTTGTATAGCCACTTCTCGGCTAGGTCACATAAGGTAAAAGGAATGACCCTTAGCCTTATAGCGTCATCACTTAATTGGGTCGTTTTCATCATAGCGCAAACATTTTGGAATTTATTGATAAAAATATAAGCATCTTCAGATTCCAAACCATGAAATTTTGGCAGCATATTGATGAAATGTGGTTTTATTTCAAAATTGTCCCCATTTGCCGGTGGGGGTGAAAGACAGGTAGGTAAAGAAGTGCGGACGGGGTAAAAGAGATCCTGGAGCGCAACTCGTGCGGGCGCTTCAACAGGCGGTTGATTCGGGTTATTCGCACCTAACGGAGGTGGAATCATTCCCGTCGGTAAGGTATTGTTGGGGTTGAATCCCGACATGCCTTCGGAAGAAGAATTTGAAAGTGTAGGTAAGAAAGTGGACGGAATGTCGACTTCGGTGTCGAAGGGTTCGTCGGTCGGTACCAACAAAACACGGACTAATCGAGCGTTAGTATCCCTAGTCCAAAGTGACATACACTAAAGGGGTAGTGTAGTCAGAAAAAAGTGAAAGACAGAATGTGGAGGTAAGATAACGTCAATGAGAGGAAGTGGTGTAAGTGAGTTGCAAGGTTTCTTTAGCGACAAGTTGCAAGTTTTGAAAAGATTTTTTTCTTTTTCTTTTTTTATTTTTGTGAGAGTTTTGCAAAGAGATTTTTGGAAAGAGACTTGTGACACAAATGCTATCAACCACACATGCACAATCAGGCCTAGATCTAGGGTCACCTAGGTCAGCTAGACAGCTCCTAACTGTTCCAAAGGGTTGATAGGACCTCAAACCGCCTCTTCACCGCCAATTGCGGCCAGGTAAGTGCCAGGTAAGTGGGAAGGAACCACAGTAGTGGGCCTAATTAAAAACCACTAGCCTTTGACACACTTGCCTAGGTACTGCAAAGTCAGGTCAGGATAAACGGCTGATGCCTATACTAGTCCTCTGTCCTAATGAGCGTGACGTCCTTAGGGTTGAGTCTAATATTTTTTAATTTAAGAGTGGTCAATGCAAATGCTTTAAAGTGATTTCTGGGGTCCTGGGAAGGGGGATGAAATCCCCACCCAATCTGAGTTTGGTCAATTAGCCCCTTAAAGTCCGATTAAATTATGCAAAACATTAAATTCACTTGCAATCAATTTTTTTAGCGCGGCGCAAAGAAACCTGCAGAAAATCTGTTATTTAGAAGGGGGGGAAGAATTTTAGCGCAAAAAAATCCTGCAGAAAGTTTTGACAATGGATATATTGTAGGTTGCAGAGGGGAGAAGGAGAAGACAAACCATGCAAAATTGATGCGCTAATGTGGCCAACATGCGGCGGAACCGCGGTTCTGGGCCCACTTTTGCCGCGGAAGCGCGGTCTTCTGGAGGGATCACTCTCTGAAAAAAATTGCTCTGCTCTGTTATCAAATTTTCCTTCTGTTCTGATGTGATTTTTTCTATTTTGCCCTCTGTAAATTTCCAGATCCGCGATTCTTTGCTGTTCCTGCAAGATTCAAACGACAAAACCCTTCAAACAGATAAAAATTGCTAAAATGTTTTTGTATTTTTTTTATTTCCAGATTTTTATAATTTTTAAAAATTTATATCAACCCGAAATTACACAGAAAGAAATTTTACGCCATCCCCGGCAACGGCGCCATTTGATTAGTGCAAAAATATATGTTAACCGTAATCAAAAACGGCGTCGCTTTGCAGCTAGCCGGTGAATACGGGTCGATCCACAGGGATGTGTAATTTTCCTAAATGTTTTCACGAGTTGATTCCAATGGTTGTTTGGTTTTGTTGATTGAATTTAAAAACTAAGTTGTACGATGGTTAAAGAACTTGTTAGGGTTAGGTCTAAAGTAGGGTTGTCAGATCTGAATTTCTGAATGGAAAGGAAACACCGATGCTCTCCAAAAAGGATTTCTGAATTTTTATTAATTGAAAAGAGGTATACGGTTTACAATCTTGTGATTAAAATTTATAAGTAAACAGGGAAAACTAGGGTTACAGATTCTCACGCATGCGCTTTTACAGATATGCCCACGAAAAATCCCAACCCACGCACCGACGCACCGTCACAAGAAAATTGCACCGACGTGTGCACTATACGGCCGCGGAACCGTGGCAAGGGTAAGCCTTGGGCCGCGGTTCCGCGGCCCTTTGGTGAGCTCAGCTCACCAAATTTCCTGAGCTACATTCTGGTGTCTTGTCCTCTCTATTTCTTCAGTACTTTTCTCTATTTGGATTCTGGATCTTCCCTAGATTTTTTCAGTGCAATTTGTAGTGGTCTTTCAACTGTTTCCTTTAACATTTCGGACCATGCATTGCCTTGTGAATTGTTCTTTGTCTAGGCTTGAGTAGGACCCTTCTACTTGCTTGTCAAAAGTCACTCTTTTGTATCAACTTTCATCTTTTTCACTGTATTCGCTCCAAGAACCTGTATCCTGTAATATGCAGCAGACATGCGTCAAAATCACCTGTTTAGTTATAAAACGAATAAGATTAGGGAATATGAAATGCGATATTATGATATGAACAAATACCAGGAAGCCCGGCCTGATAGAATACAAGTAGGCAATCTCTCGAGCCCTCAATGCAGAAGCTCTGTCCTTGAAAATGTCGTGAAGCGGCCGGATTGCTTTGGAAGATTCATTACCGATGGTCTGGACTCTGTCGATGAAGGTCATGCTGTCCCCGACCATGCGTGAGCGAAGAAGCAATCGCCGAGCCTCCCACTGTGTTGGGTCTGGAGAAGAAGTATCGACCAAGTGCATGACCCGAGAAAAATTATATCCTTCATAAAATCTGGGTCATTTATGCACACCAAAAGCACCCAGCACGTGCATCTCGATCCATGAGGTGAAGTAATGTAGTGAGAGATTAACGGACTTCAGACTCGGCTGAGTAGTGTCGGCCGCTAGACTCAGGTCATGATATAAGTAAGCCAGACATGCAACCCCAACGGCCAGGCGTGTCCCCGCCACAATACGGTGAGCCGGATAAAAGATAGATGGACTCATATAACGAGGATGCATCGGAAGTGCGAACCAACTTAGCCACAAGCCGATGAACCCCAGTAAGAATGTCTCCTCATCAATGTCCGGAGCAGCAACCTCTACAAAAGAAATTACCGGGGTATCCGGAATAAAAAAAACTACTTTAAATCTGCTTCCGCGGTCAGTAATTTGTCCAAGCCAAATCCGAACGGATCATCAAGCTTGGCGAACTTCGCAGCTTTCTTCGGAAAAACCTCCGGACGAAGGAAGCGAGCGATGAAATCTGTAAAGCTAACTCCGTGCCCACCAGACTCCAAGAATAAGCTCCCGTATATGTTCAACACCTTGATCATGCTTGGAAACTTATGTTGAACGGCATTCTCTGGGGTAATACCCATTACCACTGATTCGGTAGCAAAGATGTACTCGTCAGGGGGAAGTATCTCCTCATAATGATTCCCTCTGATTGGTAATCCAGATATCTCCGTGAATTCCTCCAATGAGATTGAGACCTCCTAATCCGATAAGAGAAATGTGTGGGTCAGGATATTCCATTGCTCCAGAAAAGATTTGACCCACCATACATGGAGAGTGTGGTAGTGAAAGAGGGACGTATAGAACGCAGGATATAGCCCGGTCTTCAGTAGCAGCGACTTCTTGGCCGACAGAATGTATCGGGCCCACTGCAGATAGCTAGCCGAATGACGGGGAGTCATTCCTATCATGTAAGCCTTCCCTTAAGGAAGCGATTCTCCTTGGCATATGTGACGCCTTAGAATGTCTAGAGCCATCAGTGGCTGCACTGGTATCGATGTCATGGAAGGTTGGAGACGACCTTCCGAGCTCCAGTTGATCTCTTCTACTGCACAAGTGACCTGTGGAGGGTCAGCGTAATGGATTGATGAGATCGGTTTTAACGGCGCTGCGCAAGTAAAACTGCGCCGACCCCGGATAATGTGACTATACCATGACCCCCACAGATGAAGAGACTTCTGCTCTGGGTCATAATCCCGAATGAGCGCAAAAACTTTCCGATCTGTAGGCGCATCAGGGAAAGCACTCTCCAAGCAAACGTAGGGGAAGGAGGAATCGGAAGCCATAATACCTATAAAAAAGGGGTTAATTATCAACACAATGTTCAAGACTTTAACATTTTCATTACACCTAAATTTGTACTACATTCTGGCATGTTAAAGTCACCACAGTTCAAAGAGAAAGGAACAATGGCCCCCACAAAATCAAGGTAACACCCCATCAATGATGAAGAAGACACTCATTGTAAGAATCCAAAAGGATTCTCATTTAATGCAAAATCTCATTGAACTGTGGAGTTAAACTCCCTCGAAAAACGAGTTCTACAACAGATTTAAATCTGCAAGAAGAACCCTAGAAAGAAAATAAGAAAAAGGGAATAAAATTCCCAAAAGAATTTCTAAAAAAAAAGAAATTTTCTCATAGCTAAGCTCTGTAGAACAACCCAGAATTAAATTCCTCTAATAAGGGAATTAAATCCCAGAAATCCCCATGGAAAATATACTGGAATTAAATTCCAGAGAACTCTTAAAGATTATAGTAACAGGGTAAAACCCTAAAATCTCTGAGACCAAAGATCTACCGAAATAAAGCTTTTAAAGATCTCTAAGAGATCATTTCAAGAAAAAGAGTCAAGCTCTGTTAATGGGTTAAAAATCCAAGACAAAAAGTGTCTCTTTAAGAGAAAAATGGTCATAATTCTTACCAATTTTCTTAAACAGAGTTAAACTCTAAGAGTATATTTGGGCAGAAATCTAAACTCTAAGAAGATAATTAAATTCTCAAGGAAGAAGCAAGAAGATGATAGAACGGCAGTTATCTTAAGGTCCAAAGCCCTATTTATAAGATATTAAGGGACAGTTCAACTCCTCAGGAGATCGAACGGTGGAAAAGGTGACACCGTTGCATGTGAGAGCAACGGTGGGGGGCATCTGTTTCCCCAATATATTTAACCTAATAAAATATCAAAGCTCTATTGAATTTAATGAGGCAGCGCCTCACGTTCTCTCCATGAGGGCACCATCGCTCGAGCCAATCTTATACGATGAAATCCTATGGTGGCGCCTCACGTGCTCCTCAAGCGGATGCCAATATGCAAAGCACAAAAGAGTTCATAATATAGAGTTAAACTCTTAGATACCGCCGCACGTGCTTCTCATGTAGACGCCAATGTGCGAAGCACAGAAGAGTTAATAAGAGTTAAACTCTTAGATGGCGCCGCACGTGCTGCTCACGTGGGCACCAATGTGTAAAGCACAGAAGAGTTCATAAAAGTTAAACTCTTAGATGGCGCCGCACGTGCTCCTCACGCGGGTGCCAATGTGCAAAGCACATAAGTACCCATCTTAGGAATTAAATTCTTAAGTGGCGCCCACGTGCACGACACGTGAGCGCCAAGCGCCCAGGTAGAATTAAATTCTACAATACTCTCTGTTAAACAGAGCTGTTGGATCAAAAATCCAACGGAGATAATAAATTATCAAAATACAGAATTAAATTCTGTTGGGAGAAAACATTTCCGAAATCTTTCTAAAATAAGAAAGATATTTTCGGTTGGATCAGAGATCCAATTATAGAACAAAATTCTATTTTGGAATATATTCTCTCAATCTTTCTAAATAAGAAAGATCGCTCTCTGTAAAACAGAGAACCATTGGATTAAAAAATCCAATGGTAATTAAAAATCACCATTTTTACAGAATAAATTATGTACAGGGAAAATATTTCCCCAACCTCGTTAAAAATAAGAATCATATTTTGTAAAAACAGTAGTCCTTGGATCAAAAATCCAATGGTGGCTAAAATCCCCCAACTCAATTAAATCAATTGGAATCTCTTAATGAGAGATTTTCTCAGAATTAAGTAACAAACTTGCCTCCACTATATAAAGGACCCGAGACTTCAAGTCTCAAAAGAGGAAAAAAAGAAAGAGAAAAAGGAGGAAGAAGAAAAAAACTCGATAAGATTCTGCAAAAATATAGGGAGCTCTTGAAAGAATGGAGAATTTAATTCTCAAAGAAGAAGACTCTCCTCCTCAAAAACCCTAAGTAAAGAAATCACAGAGGTCAAAATATATCTTTTTACCTATATAAGGTTTAACCCTTCTCAAGAATTTAGTTCTTTCTCTGGATCAGAGATCCACAAGACAAGTCCCCTACAAGTTGAGAATTTAATTCTCATCGGGGGATCTTATACTTGAGAATCAAAGATTCAGAAAAGAATTAGGTCCAAAGAAAAAACAAAAGGAAAAAGAACCTATAAAAGAACTTAGTTCTTAAAGAAAAACCTGATCTCAGATCTTCAAAAAAACAAAGACCTTGGTGATCATTAATGGTCAAAATGCCACTAAAAGAGATTTAATCTCTAAAAAAGGATAAAAGACTAGCGCCTCATGTGCTCCTCACGTGGGCGCCCCTTTTAACAGCGCCTAG
This sequence comes from Agapanthus africanus, assembly GCA_030015575.1. Classification (NCBI taxonomy): domain Eukaryota; kingdom Viridiplantae; phylum Streptophyta; class Magnoliopsida; order Asparagales; family Amaryllidaceae; genus Agapanthus; species Agapanthus africanus. Next base: position 832,643,955 of record JASDDO010000024.1, on the reverse strand, counting down.
CGTCTCACGTGAAAACACATGGGCGCCCAAAACAGAAGGCCGGTGCCTCACGTGAAACACACGTGGGTGCTAAATAAAAATGCTCAGCACTCCCTATGCAGCCGAAGACAGCTAAATGCTTAGCACTGATTGGGCAGCACCCAGCGCCGCACGTGCTCCTCAAGTAGGCGCCATACAAAAAGTTCTGAGCACTTTATATGCAGCCAAAACGGCTGAGTGCTTAGAACTAATTGGGCAGCGCCCAGCACCTCACGTGCACCACACGTAGACGCCATAAAAAGTGATTAGCACTCACATTTAGTCAAAATAACTAAAAATGTTCAACATTTATTGGGCAGCGTCCATGACTGAATGCTTTACATGACATACATGTGAGCGTCAGAGCTCAATAAGTGCTTAGCATTTTTACGTGAAAAGAAAAGGGCTGAACAAACAGAGCCCAAATAAGTGCTTAGCACTTTTGAATAAGGAAAAAGCTAAGTAGACTTAGCCAAAATTGGCTAAGTCTCTGAGATTTTCGTCCAGCTGAGCCCAAATACTCTTTTGCTGGATCTTAAATAAAAATGATCCTAGAAATTTTGCTAAGTTGATCTTAGTCTCAAATTAGACTAACGCATCCTTAGCAAGAACAAATTGAGCCCAAATGCTCACACATTAAGTTGATCTTAATCTCAAACCAGATTAACGGTCCTTAAATAAGCCTAAGCCCAAATCTAAAATATACGGATTTGGACTAATCCGCGCCCTACGGGAAGCGACATAAACTAGTCTCTATATACAATCCACAGGCAACCAAAACAAACAAAAACACACACGACACGAAGTGAACTTCCGGAGCAGAAGAAAGTGGTTATCACAATGCAGTAAGGTAATTAACTGCAGGGGCTCGCGCCAGCAGTGAAGAGCATCCCCACAATAAAAAAACCCGTCATAAAATGAGGGGGTATCTGATAAAGTCTGCTACAACGGTCGCATCTTTCCAAACCTCCGATATATGGTGTCATAAATCAACTTGGAATTTTCGGAGAGGTGGACGGATAAATCTAAATAGCATATGCCCCCAAATTCAAGCAAGATGATCCATCCTAGTTCGTTTTTGTTTTCGGCGGTGAACATACCCCATAACATATGTTTGCATCCATACATCGTGTTCATGTCCAGATTGTTAAAACAAACTCGTTTGTATCGCTACGTATATTTACGTAGATCCGTATTTAGGGGAATGATTTTTACTGACCGGGTATCGCATTATAGTTTTAGGTTGTACATATTCTCTATATTTTAAAACAAAATTTTTAGAAGAGACCCGGGTATTTTTCGAAGTAATTTGATATTAACTGTTTAAACCCAGAATATATATTATAATATTCTTTTCAACTAGAGTATATATATACAAACAAACAAATATAATATATATAAATATATTAACTAATTATTATCTTATCTCTCCTCTCAAGTCTCTCTCACCGTGTCTCCCTCGACATCTCTCTCTCTCCGTTGTCTCTCTCTCTCTCTCTCCTATATATATATATATATATATATATATATATATATTAAATCATCACCTCTTTCTCTCCTCTCTTTCTTTCTCTGTTCCCCACCCAAGAAAACCTTAGCCCTTGTCGTCGCAACCCCTCTCCGCCTCATCACCTCATCACCTCGTCAGCACCTTCATCGCCACCACCTACTCTCTCTTTTCTCCTCTCCTCGAGCACCCTGCACCTTTCGCCACTTGCAACCCAAAAAACCCCGACGCCCACGCCTGCACCCTTCACCGCCGATCACCACCACCTCGTCTCCTCTCCCTCATCATCATCACTTCCACCACCCCGTCTCCCTCTTCTCCTCTCCCCAAGAACCCACAACCCTGACGACGCCATCCCTGCACCTCCAGCAACCGCCACCTGCAACCTAAGAACCTCCACCCTCATCGCCAGCGACTCATCGTCGCCTTCGCCATCACCTTAACCCTCACCTTCGCCTACTCACCTCCCTCTCCGATCCCCAACACCACAAACCACCACCACCACCATTGGCTGCAACAAAAACCCCGACAGCAACCCCAAAGAACCCACTGCCCCTCGTCGTCGACGGCAATCCATCGTCGCCGTCATCTTCTCCTCTGCTCTCTAACCCCAGAACCCAGAACCGAGCCACACCCCATTCTTCTTTCTTTCTTTCTTTCTTTCTTGGTTTTCCGGCCATCTCACCGGAGTCGCACGCGTCGCGGACGATCCGGACGACCCATTCATCGTCGCCGTCCAGTATAGTCACTACGGCACGTCATTGATCAGCCATGTCCAGTCCTGCACGCGTGTAGTTTGCATCGCGACATTTATTCCGACGTCGGACATAGCATCCGTATCCCGACATAAGATCCAATCAGGCAAGTTTAACTTGCAGCATGCTATATTACTATATCGATACATATATGAATAAAAATAGTACATGTGTTTTATTATTCAGCAACTATTACCGATTTACAGTTTTACAGTATCCGTTCGTATCTGTACTAACAATAGCATATCTAATTTCATGCTGGAACATCATGATATCATTATACTACTATATTAGTACAACATGCTATCTAGTTTGCATCATACTTGGTAATGAATATATATATACCGGTTATTACAGATAGACACATATACATCCTGGTATCAGTTTTGGTTACCGTATTCCGATATTGATTACAGTTTCATATTTGGTATCTATTTGGTTAATATACATCACATGACATATTCCCGGCACACTACTTGACTTGTTGCTTTGATCTTGTTACCAATGTCGACAATTCTGACTTGTTGTCCTGATGGACATAACTTATTGTCTGCATAGAAAAAATCTATACCTGCTTGATCCTGTGTTGGCATTAGATTCATATTATAAATACCTAACTTGAACACACAACCTGGGGAGTAAGGGGAAATCAATAATAAAACCTGACTTTTAACTCAACAGTTCGATACTTATATTGATCAGTCTTTACGGGCTAGGCTAGCCTCGGGATGATGCTGCTGACATCATTCGTCTGTACATGTTACCTGTTTACTGCCTAGCGGCACATCTCAGATTCAGCTCGAGAGTCTTGACGTGGTCCCCGGCACGCACGGGATACTATTGAGTTATATCGACGATTCCATTAAATTGATTTCAAAAAACTTTTAGAATAGATAATCTAGAAGCACAGACTTTAGAATACACATCACATACATACACCTCACTATTTCATATCTAAGTTATTCATTTATATTCATGTTTACTTATATCGTTATGTCCTGGTTATCACTGTTATTGTGATATTATGACGCACTGACATCTGGGTTTTGCATGGACCAGTTCCTTTACCTTTATCGCAGGCAGATCGAGAATATTTTAGTAATCAAGTCGAGCAATGAGAAATTGAACATGTATTATTAGAGATGTTTATTTTGTTTATTCCGTAGTTTTATTTCTAGTGATGTGAGCCCATATTCGGACATGTTTCAGATGTTGTTTATTGGATTTGATTCGTTTCTGCTTATGCATTCTCTTGACTCTATAAACTGTGGCAAATGGATATGTGTTAGCTAGATTTTATATTTTACTGTTGTTGATATTCTATAGACAACCGTAATGTGACTGTGGAGGGATGATTCCTAACCACATGTAGCATGGTTGGCTCTGTTACGTGTCGTAGTTTGCATATCTTGGGAAGCGGCGCATGACACCCTGCCTATCTCAGGCAAGGGGAATCTGTAATACACCTGACAAGTGACACGTATTCCTATCTCAATAGGGTGACGAAAAACACTATGGATTCTGGCACGCCCGGTGGGACCATGTCTTTCCTCCCATATTTCGAGTTAAACGTTTATGAAAACTCAATCAACATATATATTGATTACCTTGTAAGCCGATGTCGCGCACCCCGCGGTTCGCGGGGAGGCGGAATTTACAAAAAACGATGATTTTGACTACGCAACACCGCTATAACTCCAGGATCTCTACTAAACCCTTAACTAGCTAATCTATCTAAAGGTTTAACTACTCTGTTAGAATGTTATACCTCCAAGATACGGTCCTTCGGGTCTTCTAGTGCTCCTCTCCAAGTCTCCTCGGTGATCAGATCGAGTTTGCTCCATCGGCCTTTTCTTGTCAAAGACGATCTACCGCGAGAGAATGTGCTCCAAGCTTCAACCTCTAAATGAGGCAACTAAGGTAGATGGTTCGCTAAACCAACTAGCCTAGGAGATGTAGAGAATGCTAATGGATTGTTTGTCTCACTAAACTCTTGGCTCACAACACATGTGAAGGTTACAGTTTAGTTATAGGAAGAAGGAGATGGAGGAAACCTAGAGAGCTCAAGAGAGGAGAGCAAATCAAGAAAATATCAAGAGAGAAGAATGACTATGATGTAGATCATACTAGTGGGGCTTGTGTAGTCCACAAGCACATCCTTTAACAGTTTCTAGTCGAGGTAATATCGAGACAGGGCATTGATATTCCAGAGTAGACTGGTATGTACGTTTCTTGACCCTGTATGGGGGCGATGGTTGATCCCACAATCATTGGTGTTTGACATCAAAGATTGTACATAGGTACTCATTAGAGAATGGGTATACCGAACAGGACTTGTCGAGAACTCCTAGTTGGTACCATACCTATCGTTAGATAGCAGTTCTCTGGTGACACTTATACAGGTTAGTCTGTGGACCTGGGATCGTCATAGAATCTTGTGTGGTTCCCATTGTGCTTTGATTTCCTTCCTACCACAACGCAAAAAAGTCGTGCAAACAAGTGGATTTTTGGTACAGTCCCGAGTCACATGGAGGCAATGAGCGATAGGAGGGGTTTCTTCTCTCCTGGTATAGGGAGTTGATGTTGCGCTATACTCGATTGGCTATAACAGCAAGTCCCTGGTCAGGGCTGATAAGATTTACTGGTAAGTTTTATCGGTAGTTTCTCAAACGGTTATAGGCCACACATCAGCATGACTTATCAAGTTATTGGGGTCTGACGATTCCACCCCTAGACTCGATATGCGACATATCAGACGAAGAGACTGGACTGTACGGTAAGAATTGCTTATAGGCTTTGCAGGAGTTTGGATAAGCTTGCTTGTTGATCTTCTATTCGCTCAATACCTTGGTAGCTGTTACGTCCATCTAGTACCGCTGATGGCTTATGGGTGACTGATGTGATTATTACCTACTGGTGGCATATTGACGAGTCTTTAGGGTCCCACAAAGAGGTTTCCTAGCTCAAGCGAAACGAAGTAGGGCATAAATGGTGATATGTGCGGGAGCTTAATTAAATACGAGTATGTGATACTGTATTCTAATCTTGCAATATTTGATATCGGTTAGGTTATATGTGATATAACCGGATTGTTCAATCAAGTGTTGATTCAATAATATGTTATATGTGTGTGTGTGTGTATATATATATATATATATTTGATACTGGTCGGTTATATATGATATGACCGGATTATTGAATCAAGTGTGGCTTTAATGTGGTATTGAATATTTGTCGGTTATATGTGATATGACTGGGCTATTGAATCAAGTGTTGATTTAATAATTTGATATAAATATAAATGATATTAGTCGGTTATATATGATATAACCGGATTATTGAATCAACTGTTGATTTAATAATTTAATATATATATATTTATATATGATATATTTATATATTAACTAATATTTTGCTCACTAATGATTTTCTTCTCTTGCTATATATAATTGTATATATGTATATATGATATATATATATATATATATAATTCTATTGTGTCATGGTGGATGATACATAGAACATGGGTGTATGAGACTCACACCAAGATCAAAGATAATTAGAGTGTTTATTTATTAAGAGTAAATAAAAAATGAGGTGGAAATGAGCATGGCTTAGATGCTTGTGGAAGCATGTAGAAGCCATGACTCATCTCACTAATTTTGTTTTACTCTAGATATTTTATAACCCAACCATTATCTTTAGCCCATGGTTAACTCTCTAATACATCACTTGAGATATTTCTTCACCTAAGTTCATCTTCATCCTCTGTAGGTTTTCTTGAGTTGGAAAAGAAAAGGAGAAAAGAATTTCTTAAGTGAGCTAAATTCCTACTTCATCAACCTACTCTCATCTAGCCCATAAGATTAGGTTGTTTTCTTCACTAATTTCTTGATTAGTGAAGTGATAGTTTGAGTTAAAGAAACTTCAAGGTGGATCATCTTCGGTCTCGAAGACGACGTAGCAAGCTCGTTCCTTTCACCAAGTGGTGCCTAAGAAGAGTTCTAGGGACTACTACTTGGAGCTTAGGGACTATTACTTGGAGCTTTAGAAGTGAAGGACCGGTCTACAAAGGTTGTATTCTCTATTCACTTAGTGTAAAACTTGTTTACTTGCTTACAAACCATAATTCTCTAGTTCGATTCTTGATTAGTGTAGCTTAGACCTCTAGATTTTTTTAAATTGCATACTTGATGCATGTGGAAACCTAGTAGAGGTGCTAAGACGCACTTTCAATGTCGTGGTCGCTAAGGCACGATAACCCAAATGTAAGTTGGTGTTCGAACAACTTTCTAGCGCTCCAGCTGGAGGCAAGATCACCGAAACAAAAGGAAATTATCAAACGTCGCGGGCAAGCTCAGGCGATACTTTCAACAAGTGCACGAATGGATGTCTTTTCAAGACTCTCTGTCAACCGACCTACCGTGGCTTCCCGAAGATCAGAAGCCCGCCAGGCACTCAAAGCGGAAAAGCTAAGGAAGAAGCGGCTCAGATATAGAGCCAACAAAAAGGCCAGGGCTCCAACCAAACTGAACTTTGTGAAGTTTCAAGATCCTGGTTGCTCCGCAACATTAGTCGAATAAACCGTAAAAGTCAACAACTCTTTTAAGCCCTTGAAGTGCATTTAGAAAAATGCTACGTCCGCCAAGATCAAGAAGACGACAATTCGAACGGTGCTACAAAGAGACGTGTCCATGCCCCAACATAAAAAAGCATGACACCGTCTCTTCAAGAGTCTACCAAGCGCTCTGTGTCGCGCAAAAGCGACGGGAAAGATCCGAAAAGGGGGGACCTTCACCACCCAAGGACCTTGCCGGGCTGACTGTCTTCAGTCGCTCGTCCTTTCCCGAAGAGGATGGGTGATTGATGCGAAAAAGTGTGTCTATATATGTTGTAAATAACCGCAATCAATAATGATGTCTCAATAGCTAGCCGCGATGAGTACGGGTCGTCCACAGGGAAACGGTGAACTGCTTTTTTTATTTTAGACGAGTTGAAGAAGAAAGGTGGGATTGTTGTGGTTTATACTAAGAAGGTTTGAAAAATTTATAACAGAAGGGCTTGTAGGCTTTATAAGATTTAGTAGTTAATGGATGAAGTTAAAAAAATAATTCTTTTAACTTTTAATTATTTAATACTAGAGAGATAGCAATGACTGTGGATTAAGGTTCTTGTAGGGAATTAGGGGTTCCCTCTACCGACCCTTGTCCTTCCACTGATCTCTATTTATCTCAAGCCCTTAACAAAACGATTAATAACGAATTTCGAATCGTGGTCGTGACTATCATGAAGTGATAGCGCGCCCGATAAGATGGTTAATATTCATTTTTCTAAAATTTAAAAATTAAAACTTTCAAAAGAATTCAAGTGATATTTTTCATCCATTATTCTACCATATCCTACAAACCCTAGCAAGTAAGAATTTACTCGCTCATGGATATTAGTGTAGTAGAAGAAAGGTGGAAGAATATGGAACTTATAAATAAAAACACAGAAAGTAAGTGTAGAAAGTAAATGCGATAAAATTAAAAGAAAAGACTACCTTTATTGATTTACTTGTGCATTACAAAATTTCTCGCTGAGAAAAGTAGATTACAAAACCCTAGTTTGCTCGCTAGAGATCTCTTTCTTGAATTGAAATTTTGAATTGAATGTTGAATTGTTTTGGTAGACAGCTCTCGGTCCTTTATATAGTCTTTGAAATTAGAAACCCTAGATGCCATATTGAAGAATGGAAAATTATGATCAAGACCCTGAAATTTCAAATCCTACGGCTGCCATCAGACCGCGGAACCGCCGCCCATTTGTGGGTTTGTGACCTCGAATTTCTCGTAACTTCTTCTTTCGATATTTGGAGATCCTCTTGATAAAAATATTCTAAAAATATATCTTTTAGCATCTACCGTTGAGAGATTTTTCGATTTCTCCTAATATTTTGGTGAACCGATTTGTTGTGGATCTCCTATTTATAGTTCAGACCTAAGCTGATCTTATTATAATACCTGCACAATATCTCAAATTATCTTGTTAGTAGCATTTGTTTTTATTTGAGGTATTATTCTAACCAATTAATTGATATGATATTTTAAGAATATTGGTTAAGAATATTTGATATGATATGCATATTTTAATAATAATCTTATGGATATTTTATTTAAATATGATATGCATATATTTTCCCTAATTATATTAATTATAAATTAAGAAACATATGATAATAATTTTTTTACAAATAAACCCACATATGTTCTTAATTTACAAATAACACTTTTTAGTAACTAATAATAGTAGGAAAAATGTCCATACAAATGTGCAATAAATTTGACTGATCAAATACCCCAAACTTATCTTTGATCGTCCCGAGCAAACTATTTATTAAAAATAAAAACCTAGCACACTTTCATAGGCAACACACGATTGCACTTAGCTCATGCAACAAGCCGTTAAATCTCTAGGTGTCCTTACTAGGAGTGTTGTCTCCAGAGCATTTTCAGCGGATTACACCCATAAAATCTCAAAATAAAAGAAAGAAGATAAAAATTATATACAAAGATAAGCAACATATAAAAAAACTGGAAAATAAGAGTTTCAAACTACACTAGCTTTTTAGTTGTCATGAGCCCTATCTTAATGGTCTTGAAAAGATTTCGGAAATCGCATCATCACTCAATAAAATATCGTCTTTAGTCTTCCTCCCTACCTATCCTCCAAATATCAATCATATACCCCTACGTGTGTAAAACATATCTCTACACTTGGAGAATTCAATTCAAGCTATCATACCCTTTTTCCATCTTCCTTAGTACTTTTTAGTCAGTGAATGTTTTGGATGGATTTGCTCACACATTCTTCATGCGACCGTTAATACTTCTTGAGATACTAACCAACAGATTACCAAATGTGCTCACTTATTAAGGCGTAATTAGCAATATCCTAGTCTTGCAACACCTAAGACTTAGCAGTGACTCCTAAACCAGTTGGTCTAAGGCACTGGGTGATAAGACACTCTCGCTACATTTTTTTTATGCTGCCTTAAGTAATTGAAAAACCAGTGTTCATTTTTTTATGGACCACTTATATTTTGTTTTTCCTTCATACTAAGGCTTCTAAGCAAGCGTATTTTAAGGTATTCTCTACTATCCTAAGTTTCAAGATGTGTGCAAGTACGTATTGTAGGGTATCAACGTTCAGAAGTTTGGACTCAAGAATAGAGACTATTTTTCAGTCTTATTTCTATCCGCAGATTAGTGATTTCTTTATCTTACTAAATCTTGGGACAACATCTCATGACTACGTATTACTAGCTTCGTTTTAAAACATCTAATTTTTTTGCTTTTCTTAAATCTCTTACTTTCTTTCATATGTATTTTTCACTTTCTAACTTTTATTTTCAAAATTTATGCAATGCAATATTTACATATGATACGTGGATATATACAAACCATCTATACAAACCTTCCCCCTAAATTTTTTTGCAGCAGTGTCCTCACTGATGTTGTCCTGTAAGCTCAAAACCTGAAAACTAGAAGGAACAGTTCAAGAAGATAGCATAAAGAAGGGGTCAAGAGTGAATGACAGTGAAATTCTCCCCCAAACTTGTTCTTGGCTCACAATCGTGCATAAAAATTCCTTTCTTTCAAGAGTCATTTTAAAAATACTTTTCTTCTTCCCCCCAAACTTGAGTAAAACAGTGTTTTCATTGAAATTCAACATAAGAGTGGGGGTAAATATTATCGGTCTACACAAACCTTTACAAAGACCAAAAGTTAAAACCAACCATTCAAATATTTTATCTAGGTAACACAATGGTTAGTAGAAGAATGTGAAACTAATATGCGTGAAGAAGACTCAAGACTATATAAGAATGGAGGTTGTATCATATCTCGAATAGAAGAAACAGAAATAAGGGTATCGAGAAAAGATGAAGTGGGGAGAAGATAAGAGGTGTAATCGAAAGGTTTTATGTCTCGGTTGGTGGAGACGTAAAAGTGATGTTGAATGAAAACGAGAATTTGAAAGATAAGCAATGGTGGAATAGTCGAAGTTTCCTATATGATAAGAAGAAGGGGTGGCGGTTCATCTTCTTCAGCCTCAAAGAGAGGCGCACGAATTTCCTAGGGAGGTTAATTCATTACAGCATCCAAGTCCGTAACGAACGCGAGTTTGTTGGCGAAAATACTTTTGAAACTTTTATCGATGTTCTGAATGATAATCTCATCGGAAAGAAAAGAATAAGTGGAATAGGCAGATCCACTAGGAAGATTTAAAGTTTTAAGGTCAATGTGTTGCGCACCAGGATTCAAAACACTCGATTCGTCAGATATTATGGAGGTAGGAGACTCGAAAAGCTCATCTACCTTATTTTCAAAAGAGTCTAACTCAAGCCATCTTTCAAGAATCATAGAACTCGAAATATCGGAGTGTGATTCATTAAAGCTCGATGGAAGTGAAAGAAGATGAGAAGAACCAAAGAAAGTGTGTGATGGAATGGGTAAACAAACTTGGGTGTCGAGCATTGTTGATCCAGATGAGGGAAATGAAAGCTGAATATCGTTTTGCATATCAGATAGGTTGGTGGTAAGAATAGGATCGGCTAAACGTACAGGAAGATATTCACATTCAATAGAAGGGATGTAATGGGTCGGGGAATCCAACTCATCCAACATAGCGAGTTCATCTTCAAAGATATTCTCAACACTGATCTCACTAACATTTTCAGTCAAATCAAACAAATAGCTTTTAAAAATTCATCAGTTATATTATCCACAATCAATGGATCACTATGTTCACTTGATAGAATTGGAAGGTTTGAAATGTCAAGTTTAGTCAGATAAGGATCAGTTTGATTTGGAATGGTGCAAATCTCTCTTTCACACTCATGATTGAAAAGTCAAACATGTTATTCTCGGACACCACATCAATTAGATTATTAAGCGGTTTATCATCAAATACATTCAGTTGGGGTTAAGGATGGAAGGTGTCGAGATCAAAAGAATTGGTTCTGCTTTGACTTTGAGGGATCCCTGGTTCTTTCTCACCACTCAATTCCAACTCTATTTCAAGACTAGACATGGTTTGTGAAGAAATTTCAATGAAAGATTCTCTTTGAACCGTGGAACTTCCTAATTGATGTTCAGAAGCACTGTCTAGATAAGGTGCAACAGTTGAGTATAGTTGGAATGTGTTTAATTGTTGGCTACAGGCGAGTTCAATGTGTTCCGCAATAGAAATGGGTTTACGAATTGCCACATTAGCCTCAAGAGAAGTATCAACATGAGAGGGTGTGAAACTTTGGTACTGTTGATAAGAGTTAGAATGGTGTATCCAATTTTTATAAACAGGATTAGGATCAACATTGTGATATGAAGAAGATTGAGATTGGTTAAATTGTTGGCGACTGGTTTTTACAATTTGTTCAGCAATGGTCATGGGTGTAAAAGTTGCCATATTCGCCTCAAAACGAGTATCAATATTTTCATATGGAAATGATTGTAATTGTTGTCCTAAGGGTTTTGGAGTAGTGAAAAATATGAAACTTTGGTTACGGGCCCTCGCAATATGCTCAGCAATGGACATGAGTTTAAAAGTTTCCTCAGTAGCCTTAAAAGAATTATCGATATAAGAAGGTGTTGAAATTTGATACAGTTGATAGGAATTTGAGTGAGGTGTTCAACTGTTATTTCTAGAGCGTTCTATCCTATTCCTTAAAGAAATGGTAGGGTCAGAAGTTCTACCAAAGCAATAACGATACAAGGAAATATCTGATTGTGTGTAAGAAAACTCGCCAAGAGTTGGTCGATTTGGGTTACCCATCATATGATAATAAAAAGAAAAGAGGTGAAAACAAAATATGGTGAAATGGTAAGAGTTTTTTTAAGCTTTTTTTTTTGAACTTTTGTGATTGTTTTGCTTGGAAAGGGAGACTCGACTCAACCAATCACAAACGTGCACAAACAATCCCTAGAGTTAAGGCCACCTAGGTCAAATCACTAGACCGCTCCAAGACTTCCAAAGAACAAGATGTAGGATAAATCCTCTGTCACCTCCTTATCATTCTTGCAGCCAGATAAGTTCTAGGTAAGTAGGAGGTATCCGCTGTATAAATCACCAAAATAGCGGGCCCAATTAAGTAAACCACTTTTCTTAGTCACACTTGCCTTAGACACCACAAGAAAAATGTGAATAACCAATAGATTACCCACGACTCTCCTTTGTCCTAATTGAGCGCGACTATTCTTAAAGGCTTGGTCTAGATATATTTTATTAATGTAGGGTGATAGTATACTCGTTTGTGATTTGTGGGGCTTAGGAAGGGTGATGAAATCCCCATCCAATCTGAATTTGGGTTTATTGCCCCCTTAATGTCCGGTTTAAATATGCAAAACAAACCAAAATCAAAAACACGCAAAATGATTTTTAGCGGCTCTGTTTGCAAAGAATCCTGCAGGTAAAAACAGTTTATTGGAGATTTAGATGAGAGAGGAAGACAATAGGAGAATACCAGAAAGATTTGGGGGCCCAACTCCTCACTATGGACGCGCTTCCGCCTCCAAAAGCACCTTTGGACCGCAGTTCCGCCGTCGTTTGATGAGTTCTTCTCTTCAAACTTTTTCAGAGCACTCCAATACTCCTCTGACCCAAGTTGAAAGTCTCTGAATCTCTGTTGGCTTTCTCCAATTACTCCAGATTTTCTTGCAAACCTTGTACAAGAATCGTTAAAAACAAAATGCGGTTTTGGTTCTCTTTTATTTTATATTTCTGGTTTTTATTCTAAATCAATCCGAATAACAAGAAAAATAATTACGACTGTTTTCCCGGCAACGGTGCCATTTGATTGATGCGAGAAAACGTGTCTATGTATATTGTAAATAACCGCAATCAATAACGGTGTTGCAATAGCTAGCCGCGATGAGTACGGGGCATCCACAAGGAAACGGTGAACTGCTTTTCTTATTTTAGACGAGTTGATAAAAGAAAGATAGGATTGTTGTCGTTTTATACTAAGAAGGTTTGAAAAATTTATAATAGAAAGGTTTATAGGGTTTATAGGATTTAGTAGTTAATGGATGAAGTTAAAAAAAAATAATAATTCTTTTCATCTTTTAATTATTTAATACTAGAGAGATAGCGATGAATGTGGATTAGGGTTCTTGTAGGGAATTAAGGTTTCTCTCTACTGACCCTTATCCTTCCGATGATCTCTATTTATCTCAAACCCTAAACAAAACAATTATTAACGACCCTCGAATCGTGGTCGTGACTATCATGAAGTGATAGCCTGCCCGATAAGAGGGTTAATATTCATTTTGCTAAAATATAAAAATTAAAACTTTAAAAAGAGTTCAAGTGATATTTTTCATCTATTATTCTACCATATCCTACAAACCCTAGCAAGTAAGAATTTACTTGCTCATGGATATTAGCGTGGTAGAAAAAAGGTGGAAGAATACGGAACCCATAATTAAAAATGCAGAAAGTAAGTGCAGAAAGTAATGCGGAAAGTAAATGCAGAAAGTAACGCAGAAAGTAAGTGCAGAAAGTAAATGCGGAAAGTAAATGCGACAAAATTAAAAGAAAAGACTACCTTTATTGATTTACCAGTGCATTACAAAATTTCTCGCTGAAAAAAGTAAATTACAAAACCCTAGTTTGCTCGCTAGATCTCTCTCTCTTGAATTGAATGTTGAATTGTTTTGATAGACAGTTCTCGGTCCTTTATATAGTCTCTGGAATTAGAAACCCTAGATGCCATATTGAAGTATGTGAAATTACGATCAAGACCCTGAAATTTCAGATCCTACGGCTACCATCAGACCGCGGAACCGCCGCCCATTTGTGGGTTTGTGACCTCGAATTTCTCGTAGCTTCTTCTCTCGATATTTGGAGATCCTCTTGATAAAAATATTCTGAAAGTATATCTTTTAGTCTCTACGGTTGCGAGATTCTTCGATTTGCTCCTAATATTCGGCAGATTTGGTTTGGTGAACCGATTTGTTGTGGATCTCCTACTTATATTCAGACCTGAGCTGATCTTATTATAATACCTGCACAATATCTCAAATCATCTTGTTTGTAGCACTTGTTTTTATTTGAGATATTATTCTAACCAATTAATTGATATGATATCTTAAGAATATTGGTTAAGAATATTTGATATGATATTCATATTTTAATAATAATCTCATGGATATTTTATTTAAATATGATATGCATATATTTCCCCTAATTATATTAATTATAAATTAAGAAAAATATGATAATAATGTTTTTACAAATAAACCCACATATGTTCTTAATTTACAAATAACACCTTTTAGTAACTAATAATAGTAGGAAAAATGTTCATACAAATGTGCAATAAATTTGACTGATCAAAGGGCCATGACGACAGTCTGAAAGATCAGCTGCCAGAGATAAAGAGATGACTGGGTATGTGGTCCACACTGTCTATATGGTAGTCACACGTAGCAAGAGCAAGGATGGGGCTACTACTTCCCAAGCCCAACCTGGTTTGAATGTGGCTGTCACTTTCCATGATCAGTCTTCTCCGGAAGATGATGAAAACCTTTTCGGTGAGGCCGATAAGCAAAGGGAGCCCTCAACTCATGAGGAGTCAAGCTCATAGAGCGACGAGGAGCCGATTTTTTTCACTAAGACCGCAGAGCAACAGCTGCTTTAAGAGCTCCGAAAACAGCTCAGAAGTAAAGACAAAGAGATGGCCAAACTTTACTCCAAAATTGACGACTTAATGAATGTCGTGATGCGGCTCACGGCTCAGGTTGTTCGGGCGCCCTCCAATCAAGCGCAAGTTTTTACACATGAGTCATGTAACAATCACCCGAAGCGGCCAATGGCTGTCTCTTTAGGTCTAAATATGGGCGAGCTACACGAAAACCGACCATATTCCGTTTCTAGGGACGCCTTGGCCCCTGATGGCAGTATTCCGCAAACACAAGATCGGATTATGAATTTGGTCACCAACAAAGTTAAAATATTGGTGGCCGAAGCTGAGGCTCAGAAAGATGTTGGCAGTAGTGGAAGGCCGTATCCCTCACAGTATTATCTTATCGAGTTTCCCAGCAGTTACGTCATTCCTAAATTCGGAAGATTCGACGGGACTGGAAATGCGAATCAGCTTGTTGCCCACTTTAAAGCATCATGCGGAAATACAAGGGGCAATGATACGTTTTTGTCATGACAAGAAATTGGCACGTGACCAGCACTTGAATTACGTGAAGTCTATAGGATCCCACCGCAACCCAAGTAAGCCGAAAACCAAGAAATCTAAACCTTTTTAGGAAAATAATAGAGGTGAAGTTTTGAAATAAAGGTATAATAAAATCAAGTTCTTCTTAAAAGTATAAGTAATGTTATACGAAAATACAAGTGGGTTGTATACTATAGTTGAAAATATTTTCGTCAATTGAAATTTGGGCAGCACCTCCTTTGTAAATTTTGATCCAAAAACCAATACATATACAATAATAATATGGCATCTCTAAGCGGGAGCTATCTCGTCGCCAATTGGCGGAATCACAACCATGCAAATAAGAATATATGACACCCAAGATGAAGATCAACCACAGAAAAGAATAGAGAAAACTAAAACACTATCAAAACCAATATAGGAATATATACAAATCTCGACTCAAAATACAAAGAACATACAAACCGGTCTCTAGGTCTACCAAATATACATGTCTAGTTGATGGAGCTTTTAAGTAGATACAAGTGAATAATGAATATACAATGGTGGTTACGCTCTGTACTGTAACCCACCTACCAATGCAAATCATCCAGAAAGGAGCAATGCGACAGCAAACCGCTACTGAATCCGAGCGGTCGATCCTGCAAGAAAACTGTGGCACAACGGGGTTGAGTTGCCAACTCGTGAGTAGAAAACATTATCAGGTAGAAATCGAATGTATGACGATCTCCTAGGTCATACTGTAATATAATAATATAATACTGTGTGGTAACAAAGGTGATTGTGTATACATAAGTATAATAATAATGATAATATCGTGCATGTGGTAATATATGGTATTTTGCCATCTGTGTCCTACAAAAGTATATATATGTATCATCCAACGTGTGTCCATCAATGACACATCGAATCATCATAAAACCTGAGTGCTAAGTATCGACACTCGAAATCATCATAAAACCCATGTCCAGCATCGACACGCAAATCCTCTTATCTCAAGCGTCGTCTCATCGGATCGGCCCTTATATCCATCTGTCTCAAATCGCTCCAGTCGGTATCCTTCGGATATCCGCCGAGTCCAGTACTGTCACCGGTAGGTAGTGTTCCCCTGCCAGACTCAACGTCTCTCTATAAGATCTTCTTGCCCTGGGGTACAATACCGGATCCACCATGTACCCGCAGACGGTGCCTCCTCTCTCCTTGAATCGGATATACACATAACTCAGAATCGAGAAAACTCATGGTGGATACCAAACATCATATCAAGAGAAAACCGCGTATTTTTAAATAAATCATAAGTTTTTAAAATATATCTGTTGTTTCTCAAATCCAGAAATCTCATGAAAACCGAATCTCATAAGCATGAAACAATATGTACAGGCACAGTACAAATCTGTAATGCATAACCAGTGTGTTTATATGAGCGTGGCATTTAACTAGGTAAGGAAATACAATAACTGAACTAGTAAGTGTGGTACGGGTTTTCTAAATAATAACTAAAATGCTACCGGTTATAAGTTGAAACGGTGAAGTAGAGATTTCTAATGTGTACATGGCATGGCAATTACCGATGATGAGTGTGTGAGCCGGCAAGTATGTGTACGTGCAATATGCGCATCATCGATAATGGTGTGTGTGTCCTAGCAGACGAAGTCATACAAAGATAAGAACAAGGAACGTAGTATGCATGTCGCAAATGAAAATAATACGAGCGTAACAGAAATAGGAAAGCATAAACGCAAACAGTATAAAATATGTAACTACATATGAGCCATATGGTTATAGTTTAAAATAATATGAATCGTTGTTTTTGAAAATGGGGGCTACGGTGTTTTTGAAAAAAGATACCATTTGAAAATCCGTAGCGTCCCTTAAGGTTGTCATTTAAAAGTGCATAACGATTCGTTAGTTTTGAAAATAGGTATGGCTCTAAATATATCCTAATATCTACTTATGTGATTAAAAAAAAATATTTTTCCGAGTCGATACATACATAAGTCGGCAATCCATCCTCATAGTATCAAGTACGGTATAATCTATCGTACGATATCATCAAATCAAGAGTACGGATCTATCATCACGTGCATCTTATCATCTCATCTTGTCATATATCGTCACATGTCATATCATCTCATTCGCGTCATGAATATGTATCGTCTCATATCATCATATAATATATCATATCGACTCGTGTCATTATAACATATCGTATCCTCATCTCATGATGTTATATTGAAATCATCCTCAAATTTTTTTTTTTTGTGTGTGTGTGTGTAACAGCATATATACAAATGGCTCAAGGCTAAGAGAAATAAGAACCAAAGATATTCCTCCCTATGAGTATACTTACTATTGCTTATAGTATCCTAGAACCCTATTAACTAGGTATACATATTTAATATTTATATATATATAACTATATACCTAGTATCTTAGTACTATGGTTGCGGGGATGCTATACACCATCCACCCGACTTTCCCCATAGATATACATCTACTCACCTACCATTCTCGCTCTAACCGAAGTCGAGGAACGCCTTACTCTCCTTTGTCGCCCCGGAAGTCCACGCGGATGTACATACAAATCAATGCATATCGTATCGAAATCAAAATCAAATCTAAAAACCGATACGGCAAGCGAAGCTCACATAGGTTAGAACCTATGGTCAACACATGCTAAAACAACAAAACAACCTCCGAAGTTGACGTATGAACGTCAAACGACCGAGTCAAAACTCAAATATCAAAAACCAAGTTTCAAAAGTCGGAAAACATCGACAGAAAATAAGTAAAATGACTCCAGATTCTACCTAAGGTGAAATTAAACTTTTTGCATATAGGGTGGGTCTAGTTATCTAATGAGTGAGCTACAGACCAAGTTTCAGAGCTTAACTCCGAAATTGGGCGGAAAATTGCGGCCAAAATGAATAAAACGGCGGCCTCACCATGAGGGTTTGGTCTTGGGTTTCTAGGGTGGCTTCCTATGTGTCTGCACATCCTACTGTATCTGCTAATAAATTTGCAGAGTTCTAGAGTCATCCCAGATTTCATTGGAACATCAAATCAATGAAAAATCGATGTCGAAAATTCTAAGTTCGACTTTGAACATTCTAAACTCATTTTAATCAAGGCTACCATCACTACTAAGCCACTAGTCACTCTCTATATCCTCTACTACACCTCCACTACAAGTTTTATCCACTAATTCTCATTCTAAAATTTTCCAAGTTCACATAACATAACCTATTTAACTCTAAACTATAAAAGGAGGTTAGAAAATTAAATACTTGAAGAAAGGTGAGTGTTTTATCTCAAAGGAGCAACTCAAGAAAATTCCAAAATGGTCCAAAATGCTCAAAATAAGAACTTGATCCCACCATGGGGTGTAGGATGAGATGATGAACAATTTTTGTGAAGGTGGTGTGGAATTTTGATGAAGTTTTGGGGGTGGTGCATGGTGGTAAAAGAGGTGGAGGAGATGAAGAGGAAAGAGGTGAAGAAATGAGGAATGAAGAAAAAGGAAATAAAGAAAAGTGGCCATGGTTGTAGAACCTTCTCTCTCTCTCATAACCATACTTGCCCATACTCTCATGTCTCCTATGTCCCCCCCTCCCATCTCATATCTTTTCTTTTTCTTTTTCTTATTTCTATTTTCTTTTCTTTTAAAACAAATTCAAAAGAGAAAAAGATGAAGCCGTGGTATAAGATATGAACAGATGATACAAAATGGAATGTTGCATGTCATAATACATAAACATGATTTAATACATAATTAGTGAAATACTGGACAAGCTTAATATCAATTCATATGAAAATAATTATATATTAATTCATAAAAATCCAAATCAATCAAATACTTCCATAAATGATAACTCATTTTAAAATTCCAATTATTTTCCAAATTATATGTATATAATTATACCATTCCATTAAAACTAAATTCCATACTTTTATAATATTCAGAAAATTTATTATTTTATTATTTAAATTCCAAAAATAATATTTTATATTTTCCGAAATATTATAGCTTCTTCTCCGTCAATTTGTGAACAGTTTAACCAATGTCGCTTTTGACTGGTACACGAGCATACCAGACAGTTCCGTCACTACTTTCACCCAAATAGAGTCTCTGTTTCAGCAAAGATTCATGAGTGTCAATGACATTGCTGACCTTGTGAGGACCAAGCCGGGGGAAAACGAAAGTAATACAAACTTTATAGCCCAATGGCGCAACCTCACCGTCAAATGTGAACCGCCGATAGAGCAGGAACAATCTGTCAGCCTCCTCGTCGGGAATCTCAACAATTGGATGGCTCCGTTTTTATGCATCGCGGGCCTCAAAACGTTCCAAGAGTTGACCAAGAAGGTCTAAATGTTGGAACGCTCAAAACAAGAGTCTATCTCGGACCCCCAAATTAACAATAGATCCTGGAGGAACTGAAAGGACAATAATTGCAAAGGCAGAAATTCCGACTATACGGAATCTTTTATTACTTCGGCTGACCGAAATAAGCAAGGGACAAACGGGCCCAATGTTAACCAACCTCGGAACCCAGTGTTGGGAGGGGGAGGAAAATCGCCCCTGAAAAAGAAATTGGATAAGGTCTATTCCTTCAGAAAGGACAAAGTCCATAAGATATTTAAGGACGCCCTAAGAAACGGTCTACAATTGCCAGAATCTAAAAGACCGCAAGAAGCGAATATGATCGACGACCCCAAATACTTCGCCTATCACAGTGTGGTAAGTCATGTCATTGAGGACTGCTTTGTCTTTGAAAATTGGGTTTAGAATCAATACAAGGCAAGAGAAATAGAACTGTCCAAAGGCGTGTTAGCAAAATTTAAGCTGCGACCGCCAATTTTATACAAATAGAGACTGAAGCCCTTTGGTAACCCATTGCTCTCAATTGTCTGCCCTTCTCTGAAAGGAGAGGACTAAGCCAGCGAGCCAAAAGTCCAACGAGCGACATTACCAATGAAGAGGTAGTGGACAGGTACACAATCTATGCGGTCTATATGGCAGAGTCTGGAAGAACAAATTCTCCTACGCTTTATAGTCACGATAATGACGTGGTTGTATCTATCCAACATCGGCTTGGTTCAGATGATGAAGAGCCTGCTCAGACAATTAAGCAAAAAGAGCCCGCAGTCCCTGAAGAATCGAGCTTAATAGTGAGGATAACCCGATTATCATACCCAGGACTATAGAACAATCCTTATTCCAATAGCTTCAAGAGCAATTTCGGGACCATGATAGGGAGCTAGCCAAGATCGGTTCCAAAGTCGAAGATCTGGCGAATGTTGTGAAAAATCTCACGATCTAAGTCGCGCGAATGCAGTTGCAACAAAATCAAAGTTGGGTTCACAGACCAGGGATTGATATTCTAAAACAGCCAACACATATTCTCTCCAGCACAAGAGCAGAGAATCTTTGCGAAAGTCGACTGCAATCAGCATCCAGCCCCTTCGATGCGCATACTAGCCGGGTTAAGCAAACGACAAGTGAACCAAAGACTAATCGGCCTCAAAGACCGGTACCGGGAAAAGTGTCGAATCTGATAGAGAGAGAGAAGAAAATCTGCTCCTTCAGGAGGGACAAAGTCCCAAAATATTCGAGAACGCTTTAAATCGCAGTCTATAGCTTCCCATTCCAAAGACACCACATGAAGAAAATATGACCGATAATCCCATGTTCTGCCCATATGATAAGGTGGCGAGTCATGCTATCGAGGACTGTTACGTGTTTAAAGACTGGGTGGATAGCCAATACAAGGTTGAGAAAACCTCACCGTCCTCTGATGCGCCGACAAACCACCAAGTTATGGTCATCGATTCAGCTTTGCCAAAATCAAAGTACGAGAAGCTTGAATAAGCGCACAATTTCGACCCCTAAGTCGTTAAACTGGGAGGAAAAAATGTGTGTGTAAATAAATAAATAAATAAAGACAAAATGATGGGGCAGTTCATAATAAAAATCAGCAAGTAAAAACAAAAACAAAAGGCCGAAATGATGGGGCAACCACGAACGAATAGCCGAAATGATAGAGCAATCGCGTCCTTCGCAATAAGAAAAGCTGAAATGATAGAGCAATCGCGATAAAAAAAAGCCATTCAAATTCATATCCAAATTCCATTGCTCCAATGACAAATGATAATTTGCTCCTGAAATCATGCTTCAGTGTTAGCAATGTTGATGTCAACCAAAATTTCAAATTCCTAAATGTCCCAACGGCGAATGATGAGTCGCTCCTGGCACTATTCTAATGTAGAGATGCAGACGCCAACCCAAAACCAAAATCCAATTTCCCTAAATTCTCCCAGCCCTATGGTTCTGACGCTTTGCCCGCACCGTATACAATCCACATACAAAAACAAGCTAAATCATAACCAAGTCCCACCAACGAGGCCACATCTGAAGTCCGGCGATGAAGCTCCACCAACGAGGCAGTCGTAAAAAATGGTATGTCCACAAGTAAAGAGGGTACGGATGAAAACCCGAAGGGGCTCCGTAAGTAAAAACAGCAGGACTGCCGGCGAGTTTATGAAAACCCGAAGGGGCGCAAACTCGTGAAAAGAGACGAAAATACACTCATAAAATCCTAACGACCTTATGAAGAGAATATCCTGCGTGAGGTCCTTACGACTCATAAAGGAGCAACACACTTAGGAATCCCCATGATTCCTTAGGAGAATATACAATTACAAGATCCTCTCGACTCGTAGGGAGAAAATACTATTATGAGACCCTTACGGCTTATAAAATTTAAAAGTCTTAGGTGACAGGGACCTAAACCTATCTCCTAAGCCATCGCCCCCCAACGGGTAAAATCAAATGATGATTCTCTCTTGGTACCATATTCCAATGTAGCGATGTTGATGCCAAATTCCAAACCCAGATCCACGTCCAATTACAATTCAAGTTTCAACTCAAGTTCAAAAGTCCTGCCAAACATAGCAAGAATCAAATAAATCAAATTAAAATCCCACCCGATGGTGCTCCCAAGCTCGAAGGTCCGGCTGAATGGACAAGAAAATCCCAAATCAAACCAAATTAATCAGGTCAACCAACTGTCTACCCCCGCGTCGAAATCATGTTTCGTCCTGGAACCCTGCATCAGAATTATGCTTCGCCTCAAGATATACCTGTCTGGTGTCGGAATTATGATTCGCACCGGAACTCTGCGTTAAAATCAAGCTTCGTCTTGGAACCAAACGCTGCGTCGGAATCAAGCTTCGTCTCAAAAACCAACCTCCGCGTCGGAATCAAGTTTCGTCTCGGAAAATCAAATTCTACAAAGAATCAAGCCCCATTTGAAAATCAAACTCTGCATCGGAATCAAGTTTCATCTCAGAACCTCCGTGTTGGAATCAAGCCTCGTCTTGGAAAATCAAACTCTGTGTCGGAATAAAGCTTTGTCTCAGAACCAACCTCCACGTCGGAATCAAGCTTCATCTCAGGAAATCAAATTCTGCATCGGAATCAAGCTCTATTTGAAAATCAAACTCTGTGTCGGAATCAAGCTTCATCTCAGAACCTCCGCGTCGGAATCAAGCTTCATCTCGGAAAATCAAACTCTGCATCGGAATCAAGTTTCGTCTCAGAACCTCTGCATCGGAATCAAGCTTCGTCTCGGAAAATCAAACTCTGTATCGGAATCAAGTTTTGTCTCAGAACCAACCTCCGCGTCGGAATCAAGTCAAATTTCATCTCAGAACCAGCCTCTATGTTAGATTCAAGATCCATCTTGGAATCATGATCCACCTTGGAATTAAGCACCATTTCGGAATTATGTTCCACCTCATAATTAAGCTCCGCCTCAAAACCTCGACCTCCAGGCCATTAAAAGAAAATCATGTCGAGCATTCCAAAATAGGATCCATGAAAGAAGTGTACGTGTATGGTGCTCCTTACCATGACTACTATGGCTATGAGGAATCAAAAACTTTAATTTTTCTTGAGTACAACACACTAAAGCCCTAGAATTTAAGCCCAAACACTAAACTAAACATAACTAACTAGAGTTTTAGCTATTAAGTTAGTACTACAACCTTTGTAGACGGTCCTTTGAGTCTTGAAAGGTTCATTCCTCAAGCTCTTAGGGTTGATGGAACAAGCTCTTGAAGTCGAACTCCTGTGTCAAAGACGATCCACCCGAGGATGTCGATTCAAGCAATAGCTTCACCGAAACAACTAAAGATCGAGTATTGCTATGGCAAGATGCTTAGAGGGTGTAGTTTATAAAAAGGATGCTCTTTTTTCTTGTAACATTTCAAAAATATAAAATAATATTTTTGGAATTTAAATAATAAAATAATAAATTTCACGAAAACTATTCGAGTATGAATTTGGGGTTTTCGTAGAATGGTATAATTATATATATACCAATATTTGGATATTAATATGAATAATAATTAAAAAAGTATTTATTGGATTTGGATATTTTATAAATAATTATGCAATTAATTATATGCAAGTTTGGATTAAACTGGATTAGTGCACTACTAATCACGATTAAGCCAAACACATTTTGTTAACTATAGCTAGTGCACCATGACATGTTGCATTTGTTTTATGCATGGTTCATTTGCATTGTGGACTTGTGGTTTATTATTGAGAGGAAAAGAAAAAGAAAAGATATTTATATGAGTGGGGGGAAAAGATGACATGGAGGGGGACAAGAGAGTATGGACATGAGAGAGGGGGGGTCAACCCTTAACCATGGCTCCCGTCTTTTCCTCACGCTTCAATTATTTTCCTTACCTCATTCTTCATCTTCTTTCTTCTTCACTTCCTCCTTCCTCCACTCTCACTACCCCATGAGAATCATCTCAAAAACCACCTCAAAACTCATGGCTTCCTTCAATAAAAATGTGCACCACCTCATCTTACACCCCATAGCAAATTCAAGTTTGGATTTTGAGCACTTTACACCATCTTAGAATTTTTTTCAGTTGCTCCAAGAGGTAAACCCTTCACTTTTCTTCTTGTTATCTAGTTTCTTAACTTTCTAGTTATGTTTAAAGTTCGATTAAGTTAGATTAGCGGTCTTGGAAAATTCTAGGATGATTGTTAATGGATGTTTTGAGTTTTAGAGATGTATTTAGGTTTAGTGGGTGATTACAAACCATTAGTGATGATATTCTGGCCATACTTGAGACTATAACCCCAAAACACGAACTTAGAATTTTCCCGATGTCGATTTTTGATAAAATGTGATGACTAAATAGAATCTTCTATGACCCAAGAGCTCTATAAAATAAGTTTCCATCACAGAGAGGTGTGCAGGCCACATAGAATTTGCCCTTGAAACCCGAGCCCCTGCCTCTTTCTTTTGGCCGCAGATTTAATAGGATTGGCCGCATTTTGCGGCCACGTTGTGGAGTTTGGAGTTGGTTCTTGGTCCATGGTTCACTTATCTGATATGTAGACCAACCCTATATGCAAAATCTCCAAATTTGACCTAGAGTAGAATCTGGGAGTGTTTTTCCATGTTACTGATTTCGGCTTTCCGATTTCTGAAAACTTGGTTTTGGTATTTTAGTTTTGTCACGGTCGTTGGACGTTTGTACGTCAACCCTGAGGTTTATTTGGTTGTTCTTAAATGCGTAGGCTATAGGTTCTGACCTATGAGCACTTCGCGTGCCGTATTAGTTTTCAAATTTGGTTTTGATATCGTTACGATGTATATTGATTTGTAGGTACCTTCGCGTTGACTTCCGAGACGACGAAGGAGATCAAGATGTTCATCGGCTTTGGCTAAAGCAAGGATATTTCAAGTGAGTAGATCTATATCTACGGGGGAAGTCGGGTGGATGGCGTATAGCACCCCGCAACCATAGTAATGGAGAATCGATATATAGAATATATTTTGGAGAAACCTATGCTATGAACTTACGGATATGATCAAAGGATTCGGTATGAGAATATGATAAATACAAGATGACTTGAATTGGGATGTTGATATGATGAAATGAGAATATGATGAAACAAGATGACTTGGATTGATATGTTGATACGGATGTTAGGCGATATATATACACATATACTTATGCCTGTTAGTGTATATGCCTTAGAGGCCATTACTGTATCATACTAGTTTGTATATTACTTGATGGAAGCTTGGGATATTCACCTTGTATTGACAATCTTGCTCAAAATAGTAGTATGCTACTTGGTTTGTTTCTACTTTAATTTGTGCATGTGTTTCTTATAGCATATCGCCTTTACACATTAGTGGAGCCCTTAGGATCTTTGCTTGATTACCAGCGTTGTGATGGCAGTCACACTCGTGGGGGCTGGGTAATCCATAAGCACATCCTTATGCAGGTCCCTAGTCGTAGGACTATCGAGACAGGGCATCGATACTCCGGAGTAGTCTAGCGTATGCGCTTCTCATCCCAGCTTGGGAGACGGTCTGTCCCACAGCCGTCAGTACGTCGTACTTGAGATAGTATGCGGGTGCTCGTTAGGTTACGAGTACATTAGACAGGACTCGTCGGGAACTGTTGGTTGGTATTATACCTATCGTCAGTTATCAGTTCCCAGGTGACATGAGTACAGCTTAGTCCGTTGACTTGACACTGTCACTTCGCCTCTAGTGTGTTCCCACTGTTCTTAGATTGCTATCCTACCATGGCTCAAAGGAGTCGTGCGAAAAGGTAGCAGTTGGGTGCAGTCCCGAAGCACTTGGAGGCAGTGACGGTTAGACAGGATTCGTCTCTCCCGGTATTGGGGGTTGATATCACGCTGTGTCTAGGAGAGCCATTACACAAAGTCCCTGGCCAGGGCAAGCGAGATATACCGGTAGGTTTCCAGTGTTATCTCAGGGTGTTCTGGGCTACACTCCGACACGACTTGTACCGCTATTAGGGGACTGACGTTTACCGCCCCCTTTGCCCCGCCATGCGATGTTCTTAGACGAACAGACCGGACTGTACGGAGACTGTCACATTCAGGCTCAGTAGGAGATCAGATGGTTTTACCTCGTCAGTCTTCTTATCGGCATCTACCTGGGGACCGTTACGTACAGCTAGTGCCGCTTGCGGTCTGTGGTTAAACCCACTGCCAGCGTAGTGTCGAGTCTTTAGAGTCCCACACAGAGGGTTATTCGCCTTTAGGCAAAACGAGTATAGGTCGCATGGTTTTGCGACGGGGTTCGTTCACATCAGCGCACTTGTGCACGTTTGGTGTCCGGACAGCTTATACTAGCGGGCTTTGGTTTAAACCAGATCCTAGTATATCTTTTGGATTGGTTTTATCTCATTGTATTCGTGTTCCTCGGAATACGGATACGGGTGTGTATGCACAGTTGACTGAGGCAGAGGCAGAGGACTTTCATTAGGGTTGATAACCGTTGTCTTTTTCTTAACCCTAATGTTTATATGTGAAATATGATTATTAATATTAATTAATTATAATTTTGTTATGGTTAGGGTTGTTGACCATTTGACTATGGTTGACTTGTTGACCTATGTTGACATATTGACCATCATCATTTCATATGAAAGATGCTCTTTGATTCTTGCAAAATTCATTAATGTGAAATGATAATGGTCATTTCAAGTTAACCATCATAATTATCTTTTGATTAATTATTTAATTATCATAATTCACATATATGTGAGAAGGTTGGTATTATCTTCTCATTCTATCATTCTCATTCTCTCTTATCCTCTTCCTCTCTCTCAAAGCTCTCCCCTCTCATGAGTTGAGAAACATTAAGCTTTGAGATAAAACCTTCAAAATTACTCTCTACTCTTTCTAAGGTTCTAGGTTTAGCACACCAAGCACCTTAGTTACTTCTAGTTTGAGGTAGGAG
Organism: Agapanthus africanus; assembly: GCA_030015575.1. NCBI lineage: Eukaryota > Viridiplantae > Streptophyta > Magnoliopsida > Asparagales > Amaryllidaceae > Agapanthus > Agapanthus africanus. Next base: position 832,616,649 of record JASDDO010000024.1, on the reverse strand, counting down.
CCAAAGGTTGAGGCCCTCGGGTGGATCTTTCTTCGGCAAGAGAAGGCGACGAGGACGACCCATTCAACCCACTCCAAGGAGCAAGAAGAGAAGGACTTCAAGACTTAGGTATAACCCTTTAACCGAGTAGCTAACTCTCTTAACTTGGTTGTTAGTTTGTGTTTAGCAAAGATCCTCCTTTGTTTTGTCCATGTTGCCTAGAGTTGTAAAAATCGATTTTTTATACCGTTTCCGCCTCCCCGTAAGCACCGGGGTGGGCAACATGGACTTATAGTGGTATCAGAGCCTAGCTAAACACAAACTAGCAAGTTAGCAAAGTATCTAGAACTTCGATCGGAAAAAATCGCAAAACACGTTTTCAAAAACCTAACTTTCTGCCGATTTTTAAACCTGCTTTAAAAATAATAAATCATACTCTAAAAATCGGCTCAGGGTTTTTACAGAACACCCAAGAAAAACGAACCAGCGAGTTGACTTGGCCGTGGGTCGTTTCTCCTGCAGTGTTCTTATATTGACGTTTTGGGATTTTTAGGATGGTTTTTTTTTCTACCCAGATTTTCCAGAGAACAAATTTGTTTTTCGGGTAGTTACAAATCCGTATTTTGATCGAACTTCTCTAGACTTTGGCTAATGGGTTATATCTGTGATGTGATATATGTATTGAACGTCTGCTAATCGCTATAAGTCGATTAGTGGGGGTTATACATATCTGTGATCTGTAATGTTGATGGTTTGTGTATATGAATTCGTTGGATTGTCGCGGATGAATAGCCGGGGGATTATGAGATGAGAGTTTTCTTATTCTTTCAATTCATGTATTATGTAAATTGATGTAATATTATTTATATGGCCGCACAACCGGGATGGGGTTGTAGCCGTCATTGTATAATTTCTTTTACTGTTTTTGCTCCTAGGATAGACCCAAGGTGGGGTGCACAAACTACCGGGTATCTCGAAGTGCCGAGTGGCCTACTCACGGTGGTGAGGGAGGTTGCTTCGCTTCGAGTACTTAGCGGGTAGTTTGCCGCACCCGTAGGGGTCTAGGGTGGGGTTTGGCTATTCATCGCGACCGTGTAATCCGCTCTTCGTTACAGGCTCGTACGGAATGCGGATTCCTAGTATATCCAATGTATTCATCTGTGATCTGGAATGGCTATCATTGCATGTGACGAATGTATATATATCTATATATGATATCTATTTAGGCGTTGCTTATGTTTTGCATCCGTGCTAGTCCAGCCCCCGCTCTGTCGTTAGTTAAGTAACCTAAAGGGTGATGACGGGACCCCGTGGCGAATGCGGATGGCATAAGCGTACGTTATATTTTCGTTGTTTTCTGCAATGGTAGGATTAATTGATGGGACGCATTAAAATTAATGCAAGAAAATAAACCAAGTAAAAGTCGTTGGAACACTTTCAAAACCACTCGGTTCTTTTCAAAAACCAACTTTTAAATGCGGAGCTTGAACCACTCCTTTTGAAAGCTATCTCGTTCCATCGATTATATCAAGTTCACTACGTTCACGGTTTCGCCAAAACCATTCATAGCCCTCTGTCGTTTCACATGGATGGTCAATAGTATTCAAGCTATGTTTGTTGGCCAAAGTCAAGGCATAGTGATTGGTAGCTACTGGGTATTCATGTGCAGCATAGATAGATGTGTTGGTTTGGGACAGTCGTACTGCTTTGTTGGCCAAAGTCAAGGGTAGGTACGGGTGGGCTCAAATTAACCTGGAGAATGACGGGTAGAACTTGACATGTGACTTATGATTTGTTGGCCAAAGTCAAGGTCATAAGAGCATGGGGCAAAAATCCACATCGGGAGTTTCTAAAGAAACTGAAACTTGCTAGCGCTGCATACCATTTGGAGTGTGATGATTCTGGTAGGATTCCTTCAGTTTTGTCACACGATGATATTTGGATCCCGATCCTACTGTGAGTATATGCTACTCCTCGGGAAATTTCTCACTTAACGATCAATGCTATAAACCAAGTAGGTGTCTAAAAAGGTGTTAGCGGGGCTACGCCCACAGGGAAAAGAGGTTACTTAATTAAGGAACTTAGCGAAAGCGTTGGAAAACCTCCCTTGAAGTACCAACACTGGCCTGGCTGAACGGTTAAGCAAGTATTGTACGGTGAGATTGATCCCGACTAATTCTTCCTTTATGGTTTGAGGAGAGATTCGAGAGACATGGGAGCCATCCTGTTTAGAAAAATTAAAAACCACTCTAAACTTGCAAGAGCATCATGCTAAAGTGTTTCTTTTCTCTCTCCTAATTGCAGCGACCAAACATCATGACTGGACTTAAGTAACTGTCAGATAAAAACATACTGACATGGCCAAACTACAAAGATTGGCTCAGGAATTTCAAAATGGCAATCACTTATGACAAGTTGGGGTATCTCCTTACCACCAAAGATCTCCCTGTCCCAGGTCCCAAAACCAGCGTCGCGGATAGGGAAATCCGTAAGACCTGGGAAATCGACTGCGCGAAGGCCAAGTGCCTCGTGCTTGCCTCTATGGACAATGAACATCAGAGGAGGCACGAGAATATGGACCTCGAATCCATATTTCTCCATACAAAAGAACTGTATGGAGAGCAATCCCGAATCGCCAGATACGAAGTCTCGAAAAAGCTGTTTTCGGCGAGATTGGCCGTCGGATCATCGGTAGAGGAAAACGTGCTTAAGATGATTGGCTACATAGAGGAGCTCACGGACCTTGGGACCACGTTAGAGAACGAGCTCTACACGGACTTGATTCTCCAGTCCCTTCCTTCCACTTACGCCCAGTTTATCCAGAACTTCAACTTGCAAGAAAAGGAAGTTGAACTTTCAGAACTCCTCAACATGCTGAGGAGTGCAGAGGGTACCCTACAGAAAGGTAGGGAAACATCCACTTTGTTTGTAAGAGGATCTTCCTTTTCTAGGTCCAAGGCGAAAGCCAAGGGAAAGAAGAAGAAAACCCCCCACCAAACCAAGGGGCGGTGTTAGTAAAGTGGATACGAAGGGAAAGGCAAAGGCAACAAATATAGCGGGAAAGCTTGTGGGAAAGAAGAGTGCTTTTACTGTCACAGGAGTGGACACTGGAAGAAAGATTGCAGAGCTTGGAAGGCCATAAACCAGGATCTGAAGCAAGTTGCGGCTTCAGCTTCAGGTGTGTATGTTATTGAAAACTGTCTATCAATAAACTCTACTTCCTGGGTATTGGATACGGGGTCAGGATCTCATATCTGTAATTCTTTGCAGGCATTGAGAAAGCGTAGGGTTTTGAAGGCAGGTGATATGACCCTCAGAGTTGCAAACGGAGCTAGCATGGATGCTGAGGCCGTGGGGGACTATCACCTGGGAATGTCAGATGGACATGTTTTGTTTTACGTAATTATTATTTTGTACCCAATGCAACTTGTAATATCATTTCTGTATCTTTAATATCTAAAAAAGGTTATGAATTTGCATTTGTAAGTAATGTTGTAATCATTCACCTTAATCAAGTTCTGATTGGGTCAGGTACATTAAGCAATGGTATATACGTATTAAACCAACCACAGATTTTCAATGTCCAGAATACTCACAAAAGAAAGTCTCCGGAAACAAATCAGGCTTTCTTATAGCATTGTAGACTGGGTCACATCAATGAGAGAAGGTTGACGAAGTTACATATAGAAGGATATTTGGATACCTTCGAATATCAATCATATGCAACTTGTCAATCCTGTCTCAAAGGAAAGATGACAAAGACTCCGTTCACTGGATACGGAATAAGAGTGAGCGAGCTCTTGGGACTCGTACACAGCGACGTGTGCGGTCCAATGTCTACGCATGCACGAAGCGGTTATTCTTACTTCATTACTTTTATGGATGACTTTTCAAGATACAGATATGTCTTCTTAATGAAACATAAATCCGATGCCTTTGGAAAATTCCAGGAATATAAGAATAAAGCAGAAAAACAAACAGGCAAAAGTATCAAGACACTGAGATCTGATCGAGGTGGTGAATACTTGAGTGCCGAGTTCCTGGATTACCTAAAAGAGAATGGAATCCTCTCTCAGCTTACTCCTCCATACACCCCGCAATATAACGGTGTATCGGAGAGACGGAACCGGACCCTATTGGATATGGTACGTTCCATGATGAGTAACGCTGAGTTACCGCGATCATTCTGGGGATATGCACTAGAATCAGCTGCATACCTTTTGAACCGAGTTCCAACTAAGACTGTGCCTACTACACCATATCAGATGTGGTGTGGGAAGAAACCCTATCTTAAGCACATTAAGACATGGGGATGTCCAGCTTTTGTTAAAAAGAAGCATGCGGACAAACTCGAGGCACGCTCAGTACAGTGCAAGTTTGTGGGATATCCAAAGAACTCCAAGGGATATTTCTTCTATTGCGAAGAGGAACAAAACATTTTTGTTTCTCGTCATGCCCACTTCTTGGAAACTGAGTTTTTGGAAAATCAGATAAGTGGGAGCGCAATAGAACTGGAAGAAATTCCAGAACTACGAGCTATTACTGAAAGCTTAGTAGAACTAGAGGGTTCGAAAGATCAGGACATTCCTCCGCCGCTCCGCAGAAGTAGTAGGCAGTCTCATCCGCCCGAGAGATACTACGGTTTTCTCATAGACGGGGATAGAGAGGATTGCATCATTGATAGTGATAAGCCGACTAGCTTCCAGCAGGCCATTCAGAGCGTTGACTCGGTAAAATGGCTGGGTGCAATGCGGACCAAAATAGAGTCCATGTACACCAACAAAAGTATGGACGTTGGACGTTGCTCCAGATGGGGTAAAACCCGTAGGATGCAAGTGGATCTTCAAAAGGAAGATTGGTGTAGATGGACAGGTTGAGACCTATAAAGCTAGACTTGTTGCAAAGGGTTTTCGTCAAAGACCTGGTTTGGACTATGACGAAACCTTTTCTCCAGTGGCTATGATGAAATCCATTCGGATCCTTCTTGCCATTGCTGCCTTCCACGATTATGAGATTTGGCAGATGGACGTAAAGATCGCTTTTCTAAATAGAAATTTAGAGGAGTGTGTCTATATGGACCAGCCAGAGGGTTTCATTCAGAGTGGGAGCAGCGGAAAGGTGTGCAAGTTGCTTAAGTCCATCTATGGACTAAAGCAGGCATCGGGGAGTTGGAACATCTGTTTTGATGAGACGGTCAAAGAATTTGGCTTTATTAAAAATCCAGATGAACCATGCATCTATAGTAGATTTGTAGCAAGAACTGTCGTTTTCCTCGTTTTGTACGTGGATGACATTCTTTTGATAGGAAATGACATTCCTATGCTACAATCTGTCAAAGGGTTCTTGTCACACGGGTTCTCCATGAAAGACCTGGGTGATGCCTCGTACATTCTGGAGATCCGGATCTACCGTGACAGATCCAAGAGGATATTAGGACTTTCACAGTCCAGGTACATCGACGCCATACTGAAAAGATTTAGTACGGAAGATTCCAAGCACGGAAATCTACCGGCTTGTCACGGGATCACCCTCTCCAAAGAGATGTCTCCCAAGACTGATTTGGAAAGGGATCGCATGTCTATTATACCCTACGCTTCTGCGGTAGGCTCTATAATGTATGCGATATTGTGTACCAGACCGGATGTAGCTTATGCACTGAGTGTGGTAAGCCGGTATCAGTCAAACCCTGGGGAGAAACACTGGATAGTGGTAAAGAACATTCTCAAGTACCTGAGAAGGACTAAGGAGATGTTCTTGGTGTATGGCGGAAAAGACCTCCAGATCGAGGCCTTTGCTGACTCCAGCTTCCAGAGTGACAAGGATGATTCCAAAGCCATGTCGGGTTATGTCTTTACCCTCTATGGAGTGGCGGTGTGTTGGAAGAGTTCCAAACAGGAAACCGTTGCTGACTCGACGATGGAAGTGGAATATATCGCTGCTGCAGATGCCGCAAAAGAAGCCATCTGGAAAAGGAAGTTCTTGACAGAACTTCAGGTGGTTCCGTCCATTGTTGATCCAATACCTCTGTATTGCGACAACAACGGGGCTATAGCTTTAGCGAAGGAACCCAGGTCCCATCAGAAGTCCAGACACATCTTGAGGCGGTATCACCTGATCAGGGAGATCGTGGGTCGCCAAGAGATCGAGGTTCGGAGAGTTGCTATGGAAGATAACACTGCAAATCCATTCACGAAGGCCTTACCCCAGACTCAGTTCAAGCGGCTGATCGAGATGATAGGTCTTCGATACGCCAGTACTTTGCCTTAGTGCAAGTGGGAGATTGTTAGTGTATATGCCCTAGAGGCCATTACTGTATCATACTAGTTTGTATATTACTTAATGGAAGCTTGGGATATTCACCTTGTATTGACAATCTTGCTCAAAATAGTAGTATGCTACTTGGTTTGTTTCTACTTTAATGTGTGCATGTGTTTCTTATAGCATATCGCCTTTACACATTAGTGGAGCCCTTAGGATCTTTGCTTGATTACCAGCGTTGTGATGGCAGTCACACTCGTGGGGCCCGGGTAATCCATAAGCACATCCTTATGCAGGTCCCTAGTCGCAGGACTATCGAGACAGGGCATCGATACTCCTGAGTAGACTAGCGTATGCGCTTCTCATCCCAGCTTGGGAGACGGTCTGTCCCACAGCCGTCAGTACGTCGTACTTGAGATAGTATGCGGGTGCTCGTTAGGTTACGAGTACACTGGATAGGACTCGTCGGGAACTGTTGGTTGGTATTATACCTATCGTCAGTTATCAGTTCCCAGGTGACATGAGTACAACTTAGTCCGCTGACTTGACACTGCCACTTCGCCTCGAGTGTGTTCCCACTGTTCTTAGATTGCTACCCTACCACGGCTCAAAGGAGTCGCGCAAACTGGTAGCAGTTGGGTGCAGTCCCGAAGCACTTGGAGGCAGTGACGGTTAGACAGGATTCGTCTCTCCCGGTATTGGGGGTTGATATCGCGCTGTGTCTAGGAGAGCCATTACACAAAGTCCCTGGCCAGGGCAAGCGAGATATACTGGTAGGTTTCCAGTGTTATCTCAGGGTGTTCTGAGCTACACTCCGACACGACTTGTACCGCTATTAGGGGACTGACGTTTACCGCCCTCCTAGGCCCGCCATACGATGCTCTTAGACGAACAGACCGGACTGTATGGAGACTATCACATTCAGGCTCAGTAGGAGTTCAGATGGGTTTACCTCATCAGTCTTCTTATCGGCATCTACCTGGGGACCGTTACGTACAGCTAGTGCCGCTTGCGGTCTGTGGTTAAACCCACTGCCAGCATAGTGTCGAGTCTTTAAAGTCCCACACACAGGGTTATTCGCCTTTAGGCAAAACGAGTAGAGGTCGCATGATTTTGCGACGGGGTTCGTTCACATCAGCGCACTTGTGCACGTTTGGTGTCCGGACAGCTTATACTAGCGGGCTTTGGTTTAAGCCAGATCCTAGTATATCTTTTGGATTGGTTTTATCTCATTGTATTCGTGTTCCTCGGAACACGGATACGGGTGTGTATGCACGGTTGACTGAGGCAGAGGCAGAGGACTTTCATTAGGGTTGATGACCGTTGTCTTTTTCTTAACCCTAATGTTTATATGTGAAATATGATTATTAATATTAATTAATTATAATTGTGTTATGGTTAGGGTTGTTGACCATTTGACTATGGTTGACTTGTTGACCTATGTTGACATATTGACCATCATCATTTCATATGAAAGATGCTCTTTGAATCTTGCAAAATTCATTAATGTGAAATGATAATGGTCATTTCAAGTTAACCATCATAATTATCTTTTGATTAATTATTTAATTATCATAATTCACATATATGTGAGAAGGTTGGTATTATCTTCTCATTCTATCATTCTCATTCTCTCTCATCCTCTTCCTCTCTCTCAAAGCTCTCCCCTCTCATGAGTTGAGAAACATTAAGCTTTGAGATAAAACCTTCAAAATTACTCCCTACTCTCTCTAAGGTTCTAGGTTTAGCACACCAAGCACCTTAGTTACTTCTAGTTTGAGGTAGAAGTCAAAGATAGAGGCCCTCGGGTGGATCTTTCTTCGGCAAGAGAAGGCGACGAGGACGACCCGTTCAACCCACTCTAAGGAGCAAGAAGAGAAGGACTTCAAGACTTAGGTATAACCCTTTAACCGAGTAGCTAACTCTCTTAGCTTGGTTGTTAGTTTGTGTTTAGCAAAGATCCTCCTTTGTTTAGTCCATATTACCTAGATTTGTAAAAATCGATTTTTTATACCGTTTCCGCCTCCCCGTAAGCACCGGGGTGGGCAACGTGGACTTACAATGACGAGACATATAAATGAGAATAAAAGATGATATGGTGTACGAGACTATATATCCGTACCCTTGTTGATGTAAGTCCACGTTACCCGTCCCGGTTCTTTCGGGGTTGCGGAAACGGTAAAAAACGATTTTTTTGGGCTAGGGTAACATGGACTAGAAACCGGATCCTTGCTAAACTAACATCTAGCAACCTAACTACAAGTTTAACTACTATGTTAGGGGTTATACCTAGTCTTTAACTCCTTCTCTTCTTCTCCTTGGAGTGGTTGGATCAGCTTCACCTTGTCGTCTCTTTTTGCCGAAGATGGATCCACCCGAAAGCTTCTACCTTGGGCTCCTACCTCAACCGAGAGGAAACTAAAGTCCTTGGCTTGCTAGACCTTGAACTTTAGAATGAGTAGAGAAGTGTTTTTAGGGTTTTATCTCAATGGCTCATGTTTCTCAACTCATGAGACATGAGAGCCATGAGCAAGAGGAAGAGGGAGAGCTTGGATGAGAGAGAATGGAAATGATAGAATGAGAAAGATTTTTTACAACCATGCTCTCAAAAAGAAAAATAATCATGATAATAATAATAATTAAGTATTTGCGATGGTTCATTTCAATGGCATTATCTTTTCATGCATTTAATGCATTTTGTAAACAACAAGCAAGCAAAAGTCATACCCATGAAATGATAGCCATGAAATGATGATGGTCAACAAGTCCAAAATAGTCAACCGGTCAACAAATTCAACAAGTCAACAAAAGTCAAACATTCAACTCAACCATGGCACAATAATACTTAATTAATATTATTATTAATCATATTTCTTATTCTCATTAGGGTTTAAAAAAGGTCAACAGTCAATAACCCTAATGAGAATCCTCTGCCTCTGTCTCTGTCAACCGTGCCGCGTTTCGAGGAACACGAATACAAACGAGATAAAACCAATCCCAAAATGTATACTAGGATCTGGCTTAAACCAAAACCCGCTAGTAATAACTGTCCGGACACCAAACGTGCACAAGTGCGCGGATGTGAACGAACCCTGTCGCAAAACCATGCGACCTCTACTCTGTTTTGCCGAAAGGCGAATAGCTCTCTGTGTAGGACTCTAAAGACTCAACACTACGCTGGCAGTGGGTTTAACCACAAGCCGCAAGTAGTACTAGTTGTACGTAACGGTCCCCAGGTAGATGCCGATAAGAAGACTGATGAGGTGAACCCATCTGAACTCCTACTGAACCTGAATGTGACAGTCTCCGCAAAGTCCGGTCTGTTCGTCTGAGAATATCGCATGGCGGACCTAGGGGGTGGTAAACGTCAGTCCCCTAATAGCGGTACAAGTCGTGTCGGAGTGTAGCCCAGAACACCCTGAGATAACACTGGAAACCTACCAGTATATCTCGCTTACCCTGGCCAGGGACGACTATGTGTAATGGCTCTCCTTGACACAGCGCGATATCAACTCCCAATACCGGGAGAGACGAATCATGTCTAACTGTCACTGCCTCCAAGTGCTTCGGGACTGCACCCAACTACTACCCGTTTGCACCACTCCTTTGAGCCGTGGTAGGGTAGTAATCAAAGTACAGTGGGAACACACTCGAGGCGAAGTGACGGTGTCAAGTCAGCAGACTAAGCTGTACTCATGTCACCTGGGAACTGATAACTGACGATAGGTATAGTACCAACCAACAGTTCCCGACGAGTCATGTCCAGTGTATTCGTAACCTAACGAGCACCCGCATACTATCTCAAGTACGACGTACTGACGGCTGTGGGACAGACCGTCTCCCCTGCTGGGATGAGAAGCGCATACGCTAGTCTACTCCGGAGTATCGATGCCCTGTCTCGATAATCCTACGACTAGGGACCTGTATAAGGATGTGCTTGTAGATTACCCAGCCCCCACTAGTGTGACTGCCATCACAACGCTGGTAATCAAGCAAAGATCCTAAGGGCTCCACTAATGTGTATAGGCGATATGCTAAAAGAAACACATGTAACATTAAAGTAGAGACAAACCAAGTAGCATACTACCATTTCGAGCAAGATTGTCTATACAACTGTGAATATCCCAAGCTTCCATCAAGTAATATACAAACTAGTATGATACAGTAATGGCCTCTAGGGCATCTACACTAACAATCTCCCACTTGCATTAAGGCCAGGTACTGGCGTATCGAAGACCTATCATCTCGATCAGCCGCTCGAACTGAGTCTGGGGTAAGGCCTTCGTGAATAGATTTGCAGTGTTATCTTCCGTAGCAACCCTCCGAACCTCGATCTCCTGGCGATCCACGATCTCCCTGATCAGGTGATACCGCCTCAAGATGTGTCTGGACTTCTGATGGGACCTGGGTTCCTTCGCTAAAGCTATAGCCCCGTTGTTGTCGCAATACAGAGGTATTGGATCAACAATGGATGGAACCACCTGAAGTTCTTTCAAGAACTTCCTCATCCAGACGGCTTCTTTTGCGGCATCAGAAGCAGCGATATATTCCGCTTCCATCGTCGAGTCAGCAACGGTTTCCTGTTTGGAACTCTTTCAACACACCGCCCCTCCATTGAGGGTAAAGACATAACCCGACATGGACTTGGAGTCATCCTTGTCACTCTGGAAGCTGGAGTCAGCAAAGGCCTCCATCTGGAGGTCCTTTCCGCCGTAAACCAAAAACATGTCCTTAGTCCTTCTTAGGTACTTCAGAATGTTCTTTACCGCTATCCAGTGCTTCTCCCCAGGGTTTGACTGATACCGGCTTACCACACTCAGTGCATAAGCTACATCTGGTCTGGTACACAACATCGCATACATTATAGAGCCTACCGCAGAAGCGTAGGGTATAATAGACATGCGATCCCTTTCCAAATCAGTCTTGGGAGACATCTCTTTGGAGAGGGTGATCCCGTGACAAGCTGGTAGATTACCGCGCTTGGAATCTTCCATACCGAATCTTTTCAGTATGGTGTCGATGTACCTAGACTGTGAAAGTCCTAATATCCTCTTGGATCTATCACGATGGATCCGGATCCCCAGAATGTAAGAGGCATCACCCAGGTCTTTCATGGAGAACCTGTGTGACAAGAACCCTTTGACAGATTGTAGCATAGGAATGTCATTTCCTATCAAGAGAATGTCATCCACGTATAAAACGAGGAATACGACAGTTCGTGCTACAATTTTACTATAGATGCATGGTTCATCTGGATTTTTTATAAAGCCAAAATCTTAGACCGTCTCATCAAAACAGATGTTCCAACTCCGCGATGCCTGCTTTAGTCCATAAATGGACTTAAGCAACTTGCACACCTTTCCGATGCTCCCACTCTGAATGAAACCCTCTGGCTGGTTCATATAGACACACTCCTCTAAATTTCCATTTAGAAAAGCGGTCTTTACGTCCATCTGCCAAATCTCATAATCGTGGAAGGCAGCAATGGCAAGAAGGATCCGAATGGATTTCAGCATAGCCACTGGAGAAAAGGTTTCGTCATAGTCCAAACCAGGTCTTTGACGAAAACCCTTTGCAACAAGTCTAGCCTTATAGGTCTCAACCTGTTCATCTACACCAATCTTCCTCTTGAAGATCCACTTGCATCCTATGGGTTTTACCCCATCTGGAGCAACGTCCAAATTCCATACTTTGTTGGTGTACATGGACTCCATTTCGGTCCGCATTGCATCCAGCCATTTTACCGAGTCAACGCTCTGAATGGCCTGCTGGAAGCTAGTCGGCTCATCACTATCAATGATGCAATCCTCTCTATCCCCGTCTATGAGAAAACCGTAGTATCTCTCGGGCGGATGAGACTGCCTACTACTCCTGCGGAGCGGCGTAGGAATGTCCTGTTCTTTCGAACCTTCTGGTTCTACTAAGCCTTCAGTAATAGTTTGTGGTTCTGGAATTTCTTCATGTTCTATTGCGCTCCCACTTATTTCTTTTTCTAAGAACTGGTGTTCCAGAAAGTGGGCATTACGAGAGACAAAGACCTTTTGTTCTTCTGCGTAATAGAAAAGATACCCCCTGGAGTTCTTTGGGTATCCCACAAACTTTCACTGTACTGAGCGTTTCTTGAGTTTGTCCGCATGCTGCTTTTTGACAAAAGCTGGACATCCCCAAATCTTCAGATATTGAAAATAGGGTTTCTTCCCACTCCATATCTGATATGGTGTGGTAGGCACAGTCTTAGTTGGAACTCGGTTCAAAAGATATGCAGCTGATTCTAGTGTATATCCCCAGAATGATCACGGTAACTCAGCGTTACTCATCATGGAACGTACCATATCCAATAGGGTTCGGTTCCGTCTCTCCGATACACCGTTATGTTATGGAGTGTATGGAGGAGTAAGCTGAGAGAGAATTCCATTCTCTTTTAGGTAATCCAGGAACTCGGCATTCAAGTATTCACCACCTCGATCAGATCTTAGTGTCTTGATAGTTTTTCCTGTTTGTTTTTCTACTTCATTCTTGTATTCCTGGAATTTTTCAAAGGCTTCAGATTTATGCTTCATTAAGAAGACATGCCCGAACCTTGAAAAATCATCCGTAAAAGTAATGAAGTAAGAATAACCACTTCGCGCATGTGTAGACATTGGACCGCATACATCACTGTGTACGAGTCCCAAGAGCTCGCTCGCTCTTACTCCGTGTCCAGTGAATGGAGTCTTTGTCATCTTTCCTTTGAGACAAGATTGACAAGTTGCATATGATTGATATTCGAACGGATCCAAATATCCTTCTGTATGCAACTTCCTCAACCTTCTCTCAATGTGACCCAGTCTACAATGCCATAAGAAAGCATGATTTACTTCTGGAGACTTTCTTTTGTGTGTATTCTGGACATTGAAAATTTGTGGTTGGTTTAATACGTATATACCATTGCTTAATGTACCCGACCCAATCAGAACTTGATTAAGGTGAATGTTTACAACATTGCTTACAAATGCAAATTCATAACCTTCTTTAGACATTAAAGATACCGATATGATATTACAAGTTGCATTGGGTACAAAATAACAATCCTGTAAAACCAAAACATGTCCATCTGACAATCCCAAGTGATAGTCCCCCACGGACTCAGCATCCATGCCAGCTCCATTTGCAACTCTGAGGGTCATATCACCTTCCTTCAAAACCCTACGCTTTCTCAGTGCCTGCAAAGAATTACAGATATGAGATCCTGATCCGGTATCCAATACCCAGGAAGTAGAGTTTATTGATAGACAGTTTTCAATAACATACACACCTGAAGCCAAAGCCGCAACTTGCTTCGGGTCCTGGTTCTTGGCCTTCCAAGCCCTGCAATCCTTTTTCCAGTGTCCTTTCTTATAACAATAGAAGCACTCTTCCTTTCCCACAAGCTGTCCCGCTATCTTTGTTGCCTTTGCTTTTCCCTTCGTTTCCACTTTACTAACACCGCCCCTTGGTTTGGTGGGGGTTTTCTTCTTCTTTCCCTTGGCTTTCGCCTTGGACCTAGAAGAGGAAGGTCCTCCAACAAACAAAGTGGATGTTTCCCTACCTTTCTGTAGGGTGCCCTCTGCACTCCTCAACATGTTCAGGAGTTCAGAAAGTTCAACTTCCTTTCCTTGCATGTTGAAGTTCAGGATAAACTGGGCGTAAGTGGAAGGAAGGGACTGGAGAATCAAGTCAATGTAGAGCTCGTTCTCTAACGTGGTCCCAAGGTCCGCGAGCTCTTCAATAAAGCCAATCATCTTAAGCACGTGTTCCGCTACCGATGATCCGATGGCCAATCTTGCCGAAAACAACTTTTTCGAGACTTCGTATCTGGCGATACGGGATTGCTCTCCATACAGTTCTTTTGTATGAAGAAATATGGATTCTAGGTCCATATTCTCGTGCCTCCTCTGATGTTCATTGTCCATAGAGGCAAGCACGAGGCACTTGGCCTTCGCACAGTCGATCTCCCAGGTCTTACGGATTTCTATATCCGCGACGCTGGTTTTGGGACCTGGGACAGGGGGAGCTTTGGTGGTAAGGAGATACCCCAACTTGTCGTAAGTGATTTCCATTTTGACATTCCTGAGCCAATCTTTGTAGTTTGGCCCTGTCAGTATATTTTTATCTAGTAGTAACTTAAGTCCGGTCATGACGATTGGTCGCTGTAATTAGAAGAGAGAGGAGAAACACTTTAGTACGATGCTCTTGCAAGTTTAGAGTGGTTTTTAGTTTGTCTAAACAGGATGGCTCCCACTGTCTCTCGAATCCCTCCTCAAACCAAAAAGGAAGAATTAGTCGGGATCAATCTCACCGTACAATACTTGCTTAACCGTTCTGCCAGGCCAGTGTTGGTACTTCGAGGGAGATTTTCCAACGCTTTCGCGAAGTTCCTTAATTAAAGAACCTCTTTTCCCTGAGGGCGTAGCCCCGCTAACACCTTTCTAGACACCTACTTGGTTTATAGCATTGATCGTTAAGTGAGAAATTTCCCGAGAAGTAGCATATACTCACAGTAGGATCGGGATCCAAATATCATCGTGTGACAAAACTGAAGGAATCCTACCAGAATCATCACACTCCAAATGGTATGCAGCACTAGCAAGTTTCAGTTTCTTTAGAAACTCCCGATGTGGATTTTTGCCCCATGCTCTTATGACCTTGACGTAGGCCAAAATATCATAAGTCACATGTCAAGTTCTACCCATCATTAACCAAGTTAATTTGAACCCACCAGTACATACCCTTGACGTAGGCCAAAATGGCAGTACGACTGTCTCAAACCAACGCATCTATCTATGCAACAGATAAATATCCGGCAGCTACTGATCACTATGCCTTGGCGTAGGTCAAAATATATAGCTTGAATACTACCGAATATTTAACTGAAATGATGGAGGGCTACGAATGGTTTTGACGAAACCGTGAACGTAGTGAACTTGATATAATTGATGGAACGAGATAGCTTTTAAAAGGAGTGGTTCAAGCTCCGCGTTTAAAAGTTAGTTTTGAAAAAAAAAACCGAGTGGTTTTGAAATTGTTCCAACGACTTTACTTTGGTTTATTTTCTTGCATTAATTTTAATGCGTCCCATCATTTAATCCTACCATTGCAGAAAACAACAAAAATATGACGTACGCTTATGCCATCCGCATTCGCCACGGGGCCCCGTCATCACCCGTTAGGTTACTTAACTAACGACAGAGACTAGCACGGATGCAAAACATAAGCAACGCCTAAATGGATATCATATATAGATATATACATTCGTCAGATGAAATGATAGCCATTCCAGATCACAGATGAACATATTGGATATACTAGGAATCCGCATTTCGTTCGAGCCTGTAACGAGAAGCGGATTACACGGTCGCGATGAATAGCCAATACCCCACCCTAGACCCCTATGGGTGCGGAAAACTACCCGCCAAATACCCGAAGTGAAGCAACCTTCCTCAACAACGTGAGTAGGCCACTCGGCACTTCGAGGTACCCGGTAGTTTATGCACCCCACCTTGGGCCTATCCTACGAGCAAAAACAGTAAAAGAAATTATACAATGGCGGCTACAACCTCATCCCGGATGTGCGGCCATAAAAATAATATTACATCAATTACATATTACATCAAATGAAAAGTTAAAGAAAACTCTCATCTCACAATCCTCCGGCTATTCATCCGCGACAATCCAACGAATTCATATACACAAACCATCAACATTACAGATCACAGATATGTATAACCCCCACTAATCGACGTATAGCGATTAGCAGACGTTCAATACATATATCACATCACAGATATAACCCATTAGCTAAAGTCTATAGAAGTTCGAACAAAATACGGATTTGTAACCACCCCAAACACAAATTTGTTTTCTGGAAAATCTGGGCAGAAACAACATATTCCAAAAATCCCAAAACAGCACACTGAGTACACTACAGGAAAAATGAGCCACGGCCGAGTCAACTCGGCCGCGGATCCGCGGCAAGAAGCATGTTCTTGCCGCGGTTCCGCGGCGTGTTGACCGAGTCAGTGACTCGTTTTTCTTCTGTGTTCATTTAAAACCCTGAGCCGATTTTTGGTATGTGTCAAATTATTTTTAGAGCAGTTTAAAAATTGACAGAAAGTTCAAATCTCGGGCGTGTTTTGTGATTTTTTTTCCGATCGAAATTCTAGATACTTTGCTAACATGCTAGATAGTTTTTAGCTAGGCTCTGATACCACTGTAAGTCCACGTTACCCGTCCCGGTTCTTTCGGGGTTGCGGAAACGGTAAAAAACGATTTTATTTGGGCTAGGGTAACATGGACTAGAAACCGGATCTTTGCTAAACTAACATCTAGCAACCTAACTACAAGTTTAACTACTATGTTAGGGGTTATACCTAGTCTTGAACTCCTTCTCTTCTTTTCCTTGGAGTAGTTGGATCGGCCTCACCTCGTCTTCTCCTCTTGCCGAAGACGGATCCACCCGAAAGCTTCTACCTTGGGCTCCTATCTCAACCGAGAGGAAACTAAAGTCCTTGGCTTGCTAGACCTTGAACTTTAGAATGAGTAGAGAAGTTTTTTTAGGGTTTTATCTCAATGGCTTATGTTTCTCAACTCATGAGACATGAGAGCCATGAGCAAGAGGAAGAGGGAGGGCTTGAATGAGAGAGAACGGAAATGATAGAATGAGAAAGACTTTTTACAACCATGCTCTCAAAAAGAAAAATAATCATGATAATAATAATAATTAAGTATTTATGATGGTTCATTTCAATGGCATTATCATTTCATGCATTTAATGCATTTTGTAAACAACAAGCAAGCAAAAGTCATACCCATGAATTATAGCCATGAAATGATGATGGTCAACAAGTCCAAAATAGTCAACCGGTCAACAAAGTCAACATGTCAACAAAAGTCAAACTTTCAACTCAACCATGGCATAATAATACTTAATTAATATTATTATTAATCATATTTCTTATTCTCATTAGGGTTTAGAAAAGGTCAACAGTCAACAACCCTAATGAGAATCCTCTGCCTCTGTCTCTGTCAACCGTATATACACACCCGCATCCGCGTTTCGAGGAACACGAATACAAACGAAATAAAACGAATCCCAAAACGTATACTAGGATCTGGCTTAAACCAAAGCCCGCTAGTAATAACTGCCCGGACACCAAACGTGCACAAGTGCGCGGATGTGAACGAACCCTGTCACAAAACCATGCGACCTCTACTCTGTTTTTCCCAAAGGCGAATAACTCTCTGTGTGAGACTCTAAAGACTCGACACTACGCTGGCATTGGGTTTAACCACAGGCCGCAAGTGGTACTAGCTGTACGTAACGGTCCCCAGGTAGATGCCGATAAGAAGACTGATGAGGTGAACCCATCCGAACTCCTACTGAACTTGAATGTGACAGTCTCCGCACAGTCCGGTCTGTTCATCTGAGAATATCGCATGGCGGGTCTAGGGGGCGGTAAACGTCAGTCCCCTAATAGCGGTACAAGTCGTGTCGGAGTGTAGCCCAGAACACCCTGAGATAACACTGGAAACCTACCAGTATATCTCGTTTGCCCTGGCCAGGGACGACTATGTGTAATGGCTCTCCTTGACACGGCGCGATATCAACTTCCAATACCGGGAGAGACGAATCCTGTCTAACCGTCACTGCCTCCAATTGCTTCGGGACTGCACCCAACTACTACCTGTTTGTACCACTCCTTTGAGCCGTGGTAGGGTAGTAATCAAAGTACAGTGGGAACACACTCGAGGCGAAGTGACGGTGTCAAGTCAGCGGACTAAGCTGTACTCATGTCACCTGGGAACTGATAACTGACGATAGGTATAGTACCAACCAACAGTTCCTGACGAGTCTTGTCCAGTGTACTCGTAACCTAACGAGCACCCGCATACTATCTCAAGTACGATGTACTGACGGCTGTGGGACAGACCGTCTCCCCTGCTGGAATGAGAAGCGCATACGCTAGTCTGCTCCGGAGTATCGATGCCTTGTCTCGATAATCCTACGACTAGGGACCTGTATAAGGATGTGCTTGTAGATTACCCAGCCCCCACTAGTGTGACTGCTATCACAACGCTGGTAATCAAGCAAAGATCCTAAGGTCTCCACTAATGTGTATAGGCGATATGCTAAAAGAAACACATGTACACATTAAAGTAGAGACAAACCAAGTAGCATACTACCATTTCGAGCAAGATTGTCTATACAACTGTGAATATCCCAAGCTTCCATAAAGTAATATACAAACTAGTATGATACAGTAATGGCCTCTAGGGCATATACACTAACAGTTGATGTATAAGACGATAGATCCTTATTCTGATTTGATGACACCGTTCGATAGATTATACCGTACGTGATATGGTACAGGATGATTGGTCCGCACTCGTGACTTGAGGATGATGTTCGATAATAGCGCCACATCTGATATTATAAGGTTGGATCGCTGACCTAAGGATTTCACTTGGACCATAATTGTTTCCAAAACCGACGAATCGTATGCACTTTTAAACGATGACCTCAATGGGCGTTACAGATTTTCAAATGGTATCTTTTTCTCAAAAACACCATAGCCCCATTTTCAAAACTACGGTTCGTATTATTAAAACTATAGCCGTATAGATTCAGGTGTAGTTACGTACCTTATACCGTTCATGCTTATGTTGTATTATTCCTCGTGACATACGTACTATGATCACATCACTTATCTTTATATGAAAGCGTCTGCTAGTACACCTGCACAATTATCGATGATGCGCATGTTACGCATACACAGATTTGCCGGCTCACACATTTATCATCGGTTATTGCCATGCCACTTGCACAGTAGAACTGTTATATCACCGTATTGCACTTGCACTGTTAAATTGTGATTCACTGTTCAGTACATATTACATGACATGCATACATGATAGCACTTGCAATATTTACAGTACTGTTCGGTGCATTGCATTTACTGTACCTTTAGGGTTACATGTATTGAGATGTTGTTTTCATGAGATCTCTGGATTTGAAAACCGCTGGTATATTTTAACAAAACTTATGATTGTTTTAAAAACAAGGTTTCTCGTGATGTAATTTGAGGCGTCCACCATAAGTTTTCTCGGTTCTGATTTATGAGCATACCCAATTCGAGGAGTGAGGAGGAACCGTCTGCGGGTACATGGTGGGCCTGGTAAGGTACCCCGGGGCAAGAAGATCATATAGAAAGGCGATGAGCTCGGCAGGGGATGCACTAATTACCGGTGATAGTTTGGGCTCGGCGGTTATCCGGAGGATACCGACCGGAGTCGTGAGATCAGATGGATATGAGGGTCGATCCGATGATGCGGCGCCTGAGATATGAGGATTTACGTGTCAATGCTAGACTAGGGTTTTATGATATTTTCGAGTGTCGATGTTGGATACTCAGGTTTCATGATGATTGATGTGTCATTGATGGACACACCTTGGATGGCACACATGTATACGTGCATATATTTTAGATGACGGGATTTACATACTGATTACTGGCACGACATTGTTATTGTACACATATGTTTACATGATCACCTTGCATGCCACATAGTATTACCTTTATGTTACAGTAGGACTTAGGGATCGTTGTTCATTCGATTTCTACCTGCTGATATTTTCTACTCACGAGTTGGCAACTCACCCCCGTTGTGCCACAGTTTTCTTGCAGGTTCGACCGCTCGGATCAGTAGCGGCTCATTGGCACACGGCCTTCTTCAGGGTGTTTTGCTTTGGTGGGTGGGATACACATTTGGATCGTGACCACCCTTGTACCTACTTATTTCTGCTGTATCTAGTCTAGTTAAAGTTCCATCAATCAGAAACCAGACTATGTATATTTGGTAGACCTAAACACATACTTGTTTATTTTCGAGACTTGGAGTGAGATGGGTGTATTATCGTTTATTTGAGCTGATAATGACTTAGTCTGCTTTACTTCATACTGAGCCTAAAAGTGACAATCTTAATACAGTCTAGTATCGCATACTGGGTCTAGGGGGTGAAAAACGTCAGACCCTTAATAACCCAAGTCGTGTCGATGTGGCCCAAAACCATTCCGAGAAACTAATGATCTCACCATCGGTAAATCTCATTTGCATTTGCCAAGGTCTTATGGTGATGACGAATTGAATACAACGCGACATCAACTCTGTATACTGGGAGAGACGAATCTCTTCTATCACTCACTGCATTCAAGTGCTTCAGAAATGTACCCAACCAAAACCTGTTTGCACGACTCTTTAAAGCCATAGTAGGGTAGTGATCTAAGTAAAGTGAGAACACACTCGAGACGAATGACGATGTCAGGTCTAAAGACTAATTTGTACCTATGTCACCAGATAACTACTATCTGACGTTAGGTATATAACCATCTAGAAGTTCTCGGTGAGTCCGTCTAGCATAACTCACCTAATGAGCACCTGTATACTATCTTTGGTTCCGAACACCAATGATTGTGGGACATGCCATCTTCCTTCATAGGAATAAAAAATGTATACACCAGTCTACTCCGGAGTATCAATACCCTATCTCGAAACTCTAACGACTATGGACAATTTAAGGATGTACTTATAGACTACCTAGACCCCACAAGTATGATCGCCATCACAACTCTAGTAGTCAAGCAAAGATCCTACGGGTTTTACCAACATGTAATCGGGATACATTATAAAAATAGAACGTATGCACATATTGAGGTAAAAGCAAGCCAAATAGCATACTATCATATTGAGCAAGATTTTCTTGTACACATATATCCTAAGTATCCATATGTAATATACAATCCTGTACTATACAATAATGGACTTTAGGGCATATACATCCAACAAGAAGATCCATCAATTTCATGAACACGACCCATATGCTCGGTGTTCATTTATTGATGGGGGGCACTTTGTTGGGGTCAAATTTTACACATCTTGCCCAAAAAGCCAAAGTCAAAAAGTCGAAAAGTCAAAAGGTCGGAGTCAGCAACCAAATGGACCCGAGCCAAGTTCAAACCCAAGTGAAGTCGGTCCCTTACCAAGAAGAAAGATTATACGGAAAATAAATGTAATATAGTTTCTTTTTTTTTTGAATAAATGTAATAAGCAAAAGGTTAATTTATAAAAGCCCCAAATGAAATATAAAGGCTATGTTTACCGCCGGAAACCGGGAAGACTGGACGTCTTTCCTGAATCTGGGGGCAGATACTAATTGGTGCTATCCGTCCACCTCTCCGAAGATGCCAAGTTGATTTATGGCACCGTGTATCGAAGGTTTAAACGGATGCGGCCGATGTAGCAGACTTCGTCAGATTCCCCCTCGTTTGAGGGGTTTTTGATTGTGGGGACGCTCTTCCCTGCAGGCGCAAGCCCCTGCAGTTAATTACGCTACCACATCGCGGTAACAACTTTTTCCTTCTCCATATGGTCACTTCGTGTCGTGGGTGTTTGTTTTGTGTTTGGTTGCCCGTGGATTGTATACGGAGACTAAGTTATGTTGTCGCCCGTAGGGCGTGGACTAGTCCAAATCCGTATCTTTCTTAGATTTGGGTTTGGGGGGTTGTGTTTAAGGATACGTTAGCCTTATTTGAGGCTAAGATCAACTTAACACGTTAGTCTTATTTTGGACTAAGATCAACTTAACGGGATCGTTTAGATCCGACAAAAGAGCAATTGGGCTCTATTGTTTAGTTTAGTGACATTATGGTCGATAATTAGTTTAAGGACATTACGGTCCATTGTTAGTTTTAAAACATCGCGGTCGAGGTTAAGGACATCATAGTCCGTGAGTTTAAGGACCTCACAGTCCGATGTTAGTTTTAAGACATCACGGTCGAGATTAAGGACATCATAGTCCATGAGTTTAGGGACTCCACGGTCCGGTGTTAATTTTAAGACATCATGGTCGAGGTTAAAGACATTATAGTCCATGAGTTCAAGGACCCTAGAGTCCGTAGTAATGTATGGTTGTCGGGACCCGTCACCTCTCTGACGACGTTGAAGGATTACAACGACAGATATCAGAGGAGTAAAGAGATGTACCCTCGAACCGGGTGTAAATTGATTAGAAGAGCAGATGAGCTCAGTTCAATTTAAATTGAGGACTTATGGCCAGAATTGGCCTAAGTCCAGTAAAAAAAGTTTAACATTTTATTTTTGTTCTGCCTGTTAGGGCTTTGTTTGGATTCTGCCCTTTTAATAATGCTAAGCATTGGGCTCTGACATTTTTTTGTCTTATATTAAATGCATAGCATTTATCAGAACAAAGTATGTTCTGACAGCGCGCCACGTGGCGCACTAGGCGCTTTGCGCCAGTCAAAGAGCGCATTGCGCTTCTGTCGGTTTGCGCACACGAGGAGGACACGTGTCGCGCTTAGCGCTAAGCGCTTGTTTGTTAGCGCACTGCGCTTTTAATTTATGAGCGTGCTGCGCCAGTTTATGAGTGCGCCAGTGAGTGACACGTGGCGCGCTTGGCGCTGAGCGCCAACCCAAGAGCGCAGTGCACTGTTTTCAGGAGCGCAAAGCGCAGATCGTGTCTATGGTTGACACGTGGCATGTTTTGGCGCTGAGCGTCAGTCCAAGGAGCGCAAGGGCGCAGTTCATGAGTGCAAGGCACTGTCTAATAGCGCAAAGCGCATTTTGATCAATTTTAAGATCAAAGAACAAATTTATGTTCTTCAAAGGAGGCCTTGCCTCGAGATCCAAGAACAAAGTTCTTCTTTTAATAAAAAGGGCTCTGCCTTTATAGATCAAAAGATCTGTGAAGTAAAATACTTCTTTTTATATTTTTATGATTGGATCTTTTGATCTTTTCTTTTTTAATCAAAGGCCTTGGTCTTTTTATAGATCTAAGATCTTTTTTAGAAGATGTTTCTTCTTTTTACGAGATGGTTTTCATCTCTGTTGTTCAAGAATTAATTCTTTACCTTTAAAGATGAAGAAATGATCTCCTTTCTTCTAAAGGCTTGCCTTTCTTTCTCTTTGAATTTTTCTCAAAGTTTGCAGAGGGTTTTTTCTATATGAGACTTGAAGTCTTGGGGCCTTTATATAGGGCCAATTGATTTGTTAAATCCGTTTTGAGAGATCTTTCTCTTGATTGATTGGGGAATATTTTCCACCGTTGGATCTTTGATCATAAGGCTTCTGTTTGACAGAAAATAATCTTCTTGTTTTAATAAGATTGAGAAATCTTTCCATGCAGAATTTGTTCTGTTTTTTGGTAATTCATTATTTACCATTGGATCATTGATCCAGCGGTGCTTAAAGCACAATCTTATTGTTTGGAAAGATTTTGAGGAATCTTTCCTTAACAGAATTTATTTCTGGTTAATTAATGATTTATCATTATTATTAGATCCTTTGATCCAACGGTGGGAATCTTTAATCCCAGCGCTGGAGCACCTACGCTCGACACGTGGCGCAGAGCGCAGCGCAACTGCGCTAGCGCACCCGTGCTTGACACGTGACGCGCAGCACAGCGCAACTGCGCTAGCGCACCTGTGTTAGACACGTGGCACGCAGCGTAGAGCGCTAGATCTGAAGCGTTGCTTCAACTTTTTAAATTTTGAATTTTGAAAACAGAGCTTTGCTCTGATTGGGGTGCGCTGCCTAGGGCTTATCGCTCCTGGCGCTGGCGTGTCTGCTTTTGACACGTGGCGCGCCGCGCGCAAGATCTGAAGCGTTGCTTCAATTTTTGAATTTTGAAATTCAAAACAGAACTTTGCTCTGATTGGAGGAAACAAATACCCCCCCACCGTTACGCTCACGTGGCGCACACGTGAGTGCAGCGGTGGCAACATCTGAGCCCTTGGATCAACTCAGAAGTTGAAGAGGCAGTTCCGTGCCTATAAATAGGACCTTTGGTCCTTTAGATGATTATCATCTTCTTCTTGAGAATTTTTTGCTCAGAGCCTTGCTCCTTTGTTAAGAACTTTCAAGAGTCAAAACTCTTAGGCAAAATTTAGAAATTTTAATTTTAATAAATTAGGGTTCTTACCCATTATCAGAGCCTTGCTCTTCATAGATTTTTGATCTAAAGAAAACCCTTTTAGGGTTTCATTAATAGAGCCTTACTCTCATGAACCCATAGATCTAAACAGAACTTTTCTTGGGGTTTCTTATCTCATGAATCAGAGCTCTGCTCTTTTGATAATACGTAGATCTTTTGATCTTTTGATGAAGAACTCTTGAGAGTTTCTTCATGGATCTTTAAGATCCCAGAATTTTAATTCTCAAACATTAATTTTGATAATCCTTGATGGATTTTCTATCATGATTACAGAGCTAGGCTCTCTAAGGAATTTTAGTCCTTCATGACCAGAGTTTGACAAGTGTCACTCTGTTACAGAGCTTTGCTCTAAAAGGGATATTTTCTCCTTCTCCCCAGAGATTTCTCATTCAATGAGAATATTCTTTGAGGATTTCCTCATTAATTGACAGTCTTATCCAATGGTGAGGCTGTTTTAGTAATTGATGCATTGTCATCTGGATTTTGTGGGTCCCCCTTTGGTCTTCTTTCCACTGCATTGCAGTGTGGTACAAATTTTAAAGTACCAAGTGTCAGAAATTAAAAATTACAACACTGACAGTTGATTTCCGTCCCTTTTTTTGTAGGCAACATGTCTTTCGATGCTTCATTCCCATCGTTCGTTTAGAGGGAGGATTCCCTGGAGCACCCGTAGACCGGGAGGTCCTAGCTTTGATCAGAGACCATGATCCGGAATATAAGAATCTTCACCTTTGGGGATCATGGTACAATCAGATTATTAGGGGTCGACAAAGCTTTTCATGCGCGGTGCCTTCGGAGCCTATCACGGCGATCCATTACGCCAACTCACCCCCGGTGAACTACGCCGTGGAGATGGTCAATTGGACTTCAGAAGGCCTTCTTCAACCCGCTATAGCTTCGATTCCCGTTCAGCCTCCCATGGTTTTAGATACCTTGGGACGCCGTATTTGTCAAGGCGAAGCGCGGCCGTGGGGGCAACCATATAATATAGGTCTGATTCCCCGTCATCCGATCGGTTATCTGCAGTGGGCCCGCTATATTCTGTCAGCGAAAAAGTCGCAGTTGATGAGGCTTGGGTTGTATACCGCTGTTTATGCTTCTCTCTTCCAATACCCTACGCTTCCTACCTGGTGGGTTAAGGCCTTTTTGGAGCAGTGGAATATCCCTACTCACACCTTCCTCTCACTGGACCGGTGTAGCATTCTGAAAATTTAGAAATAAATAAAATTAATTAATTTAATAATAATATGATATATCGCAAAGTTGTTAAAAACAAATAAGTCAAGTTTCATAAGTTCTATCTAAACAATTTAAATAAAGATTTTAGTATGCAACATAAATAAGTTATAAGGATTTTAGTGACAATTTTAGTTTCATTTTAATAAAATGTGTGTTTTATAATAAACTAAGTTGTGAGGGGTTTTTAAGTAAAGTTTAGGATTTTTGTGCAAATGGAAAAATTGTTAGGGGTGTAAATGAAAAGGTGATAGAAAACATTTAGTTCAGAATTTAAATTCAAATTAAAACAAATTATGAAGATAAGGCATGAACACCTCTTGCTTACATGCACAACACTCACCTCACAACTCCTACTTGCATGAAACCCTTATCTCTAGCTTGATTCCACCTCCTCCTTCACTTTATCCCTTCAATTGCCATATATAAACCTTGTTCAGATCATAGTTAATAAGAAAATTCTGAAAATTATTAGTGAAAATAAAAACTAAAGAGAGAAAGAAAGAACAAGAGGAGGAAGAAGAAGAAGGAGGCTAAGTTCTAGTTTTTCATCACCCTCAAGCTAGGACAAGGGACTTAGCATCTTGGAGGGGTTATTCCAACAACATATTGTGGGTAAATTCTTAATCACAGTAGGAATCTAGGTTCTGTACTTAAATTATATTGAAATGAACAATGTCCTATAAATTCATATTTTTGTCCACACTAGGCTCTGTGTAAATCTGCTTTTGTTGGGAAGATAATAAATTTAACAAAACAGTGCTAAAATGATGTATGAAATACCTAGAGAAAACCATAGGATCACGATTAAAACGCATCGCAATTTGGGTCAAAGGGCTCGGATTTGGGTCAGCGACCAACATGGGAAATCCGGCGTCGCCGGATTTGTGGATAGCTAGGGTGTTTTGGGTGATTGTGTAGGTTTCAGTAGATAATTTTGGCCATTTTGGTATTGTTTAAATAAATTAGTTCCACTGAAGATAGAATCTGGAAGCGTATATCGGAAAGGATATCTTAAAACACCAAATACGACACGATTAAAACGCATCGCGATTTAAATTCTGTAGCGATGCAGGTTAGGGTTAAAATCCAGTAAGGTTAAGTGTTTAATAGCTCGATATAGTCGTATATAATATAACTAGTACGTGGGAACAGGTGTTTTTCATTTCCGTCATGTCGGAGTAGCCGTTTACTTATATAAATTAAATTGTGATATTAGATTCGAATACGGGATTTGCGGAGGCAGCAAGGAAAGGGAAAGGATTGGCAATTCCTGAATAGATTCGACGTTTTCCGGTGAGTAGATCAAACATCTACTGGGGAATTTTGTAAAGATGGCGTTTTACGCCCGTAGTTGTATTTAAATAAATGAATTATTTGATATGCTAAATTAACAATATGTATTCATAAGTCACCCATATCTTACTTAGTTGCTAGAACATTACACAAGTATCGACGAGTCATACCACGTGCACATCTTATATGTTACACACACCTCGTCGATATTACCATGTCACCTTTACACTTAGCAAAATTCTTGTTAAAATTTTTCATATCGTATCTTACACACCAATGATAGTAGTAAATTGCATCATTAATACCATGTTTAATAATTGCGTATTTCATAAGAGATAAATGTATTATTGAGGATTTATGGTTTTGAGTTTTGAATACTATTACATAAATCCAGTGATTTTATGATTGATGTGTCATGTCCACCATGAGATGTTTTATGATTTGGTTTTATTCCGAACCGAGTGGGGGAGATATACGGTCGCGGATTTTACGTTATCCATACTGAGTGGGGGAGATATACAGTTAGATACATGGTGGACCAGGTCGAGACCGAGGGGCAGGATAGCCGCATTGAGGCGGGGGAGCCTAGCGAGGTTACTCGATACCGGAGATAGTGGTAAAAATACGGTGTATATCTAGAGGATAACGACCGGTATTGTTGATTTCAGGATCATTCGAGGAATGATGCCTATGAGAAATGGAAGTTTTGTGTCGATGATGGACACGAGGAAATGAATTTTATTGGGAATAAAAGATGAGATTTCAGTTTGTACTATGAGATTAATATTATAGATTCGTGATTTTTACACATAATCATACATTATACTTGTTCACATCTCAGTTGGTATGATCGTCATATTTACATAATTAACCGTTATATGTTAGTTATATTCACTGAGTTGGCAACTCACCCCGTTGTGCCACAGTTCCTTGCAGGGGTAGAGTGGACGGTTAGCTGTGGTGCAAATCTACTTTTGCAGCTTTATCACATCTTTTGATAGGTAGGTTACATATGTAGTAATCTTCTCTTTTGGTATTGTATTTTGTATCTAGAAAATCTCCATCAGACCTGTATATGACTTAGAGTGAGAGATGATATGTATATTATTGACAGTTGAGATCGTTTAGTCTATAAATTGTGTTTCATTTCTTTATGTCTGAGATTCGTATTGATGCCCTATATACTGAGGTTTTATTTTCCGCTGTTGATATTGTTGATCCCAACTAGGGATGCAACCAAACTTATCACTTTACACTTGTTTAATATTTTAACTTCATAACATGTGATTTTTACTTAAAAACTAAATTTTTTATATAAAGAATTCCGCAAAAAGGATTTTGATCTTGGTTTTTGGCTTACTTGGACTGTGTGCATGTCTTTAGATATGATACAATCTAAGTGCCGGTCACATCCAAACTTGGGTCGTGACAACCGGGAAGTGTCAATCTCTTTAGAGAAGTTTCCAGAAGTTTCCGGCTTACCGGTCATAGGGGAGCATTATGAGGAGCTGCTTCCCACGGACGAATATGTCTTCGGTGCCAAGCCAGTGATAATGGGCCTTACTCCGGCGAATGCAGTTCAACACCAGTTTCCCAGTCTGATCAAAGTGTTGAATATCTACGAGCGCCTTTTTCTCGAATCTGGGAGTCGTAGGGTTAGTTTCGAGGATTTCATCGCTCGCTTCCTTCACCCGAAAGTCTTCTCGACGGAAGCTGCTAAATTCGCCACGCTTGATGACCCTTTCGGTTTAGGTTTGGACAACCTGCCAGCGACAGAGGTAAATTAAAAGAGTTTCTTCCTTCCTAACTCCCCGGTTGTTCCTTTTGCGGAGATTGCAGTCCCTGAGATGGATGAGGAAGCATTCTTTTTGGGATTTCTTGGGCTATGGTTGAGCTGGTTCGCGCTCCCGATGCACCTTCGCCGTATGAGGCCATCTGTCTTTTACCCGGCTCATCGGATGACTATTGGGGTAAAAGTGGCTGTCGAGGTCGCCGGCTTAGCCCATCTGTATTACGGCCTTAGTCAAGCGGCGGATACTACTGAACCTGGAGTACCGCATGTGAACTTCTCGATGCATTACTTCATGTCATGGCTCGAGCTACATGCACTTGGCGTTTTTGGTATCCATAAAAGGCCTTCATTCTATGACAGGTGCAGCTTCCCTCGGATTATGCGATTGGTCGGCGCCTCAATTGTAAATCCATCGCCACAGGATGCCAGAGGTTTGCTTCTTCGTCCCCGCACAGTTGGAGATGGGATGACCTTCACCGACAAGGTGTTAACCATCGGAAAGGCGTCTACCACAACAGTGCGGTCATTGCAGGATATTTTCAAAGATGGAGCCTCAGTTTTGACAGCTCGGGAGACCCTCCATTTATATTCTATCAGACCGGGCTTCCTGGTGTTTAGGCAAAATGATGCGGCACTCTTCATAAGATATAACCCGTATCGTTTTGCCCAACAATTGAGCTATAATCAAGGAGTGTCGTTAGAGGCTTTCTTGCTGGAACCTACTGCCACTGAAGAGGGGATGCGGAGCGCGCTGCATCACTTCATGCGTCTGAATACGGGCTCTCACTTTTTTATCAGCGAGCCGAGTTGTGTCCCACGGATCCTTAATACATATACGGCATGGTACCAGCATTCGACGGGCGCCGTTATTAAGGAAGAAAGGTGTTTGCTGCTTGATCGCAAAAGTGCACCTCCTGCCAGTGATCGTAAAGTCCATTTGAAGCGACGGATCACTGTACCCCCTCCGCTAAGAGAGGTTGATGCAGTCGAGCCTCCACGTGCGCTAAGCCCGACATGTGGATTGCCTCATGCTCCTGTAGAGACGGTGAATGTGCCTTCGGTGCCCCATGCTCCCGTGGAGACGGTAAACATAGCTTCCCCCGAATCTGGTGTGGGCTCGGATATCGGGACTCGCTGTCCCAAAGTGCCTACGAAGCGCAAGCTGGTTCTGACTGCGACCGGAACTCGCACACAGAAGAAGAAGAAGAAGAAGTCGGTCCTCTCCCTTGATGCCGTACTCGGCCTAGAGCCTCAGGCTCCTCTTACCGAAGGCCTAAGTGGGTATGGAACCAATGAGGGTCTTTTCATAGCGCCAGCAGACACTGATCTCGATGCCGCTATTGCTGCTTCTGAGCGACTCGCGAGGCACCAAGCGAAAATAGCCTCCCTCGTGCAATCAAGTAAATATTAGTCGCACTTTTGTCATTGCATTATATCTTTATTTTTATTATCATGTCTTGACTGACATTCTTCTTTTTGTAACAGGCTTTACTACTGAAGAGGCTCTGGCGGCTTCCCTCAGGACTTTCGAGGAGGAGGAGAGGAATCGCGCTCTATTCGGAATTGGTATGTTTCGGCTCGTTCAGTATTCATTCTCCTTTTTATGGACAATCTAACCCTTTCTTTATCTCATCGTAGGGACCACAATGACGGTCCCACAAGGTGATGTGGAGACTCTTCCCGAGCCAGCCACCGAAGTCCCGGCCTCTTCGGTACTGCCGAAGGAGGCATTGCTCAAAAAACCGATGATGGAAGCATTGACGTCTCTGGAGGTAATCCTGAATGCGGACGACGACGCCTTGCTGAAGGAGGCTTCTAAAAGGTCTGTTGTGACGGCCCGGAAGGAAAGGAAGCGCCTGAGGAGCACAGCAAGGGAACGTAGTGCTGCTTTGGCTGCGGGGGCAGGTTCAAGCGCCGTTACTCCCGCTGCTACTCCTTCAGAAGAGTTCCCGGTTTTCTTGTGTACTGCTCATAGACGGGTGGCACGTGCAGCTCGGGAAGCCAATGGTAAATCGACCCCAGGTATTGTGTTTTGAGGCTTCGTTGTCAAAGATTTAAACTGTCAGTTCTTATATATTTTGTCCAGCAGGGCCAAGCCTTACTGAAGGAGTGGCGGCGACCGTTGAGCCTGAGGGGGCGGTGGAGGAGGTAGATGCTGAACCCGGGGCGACGGTAGGTGATGTAACCGTAATTGCCGAGCCCGAGGTAGTGGCTGACGAGACAGTCACGACTGCTATGCCCAAGATAGCTACCACTGCCGAGCGCGAGGTGGCGGCGGATGAGACGGCTACTACGGTCGAGCCTGAGGCAGCGGTGGACGAGACGGCTACCACGGCCCAGCCTACGGTAGCGGTGGATAAGACGGTTGCGATCACTGAGCCCAAGGTAGTGGCGAGCGAAACGGGTACGATTGCTAGGCCCGAGATGGCCGCTCGTTCTCAAGAGTCGGGCACCGCCCCGATCATCACTCTTCCCGCTTACGGTTATTTGCCATCTCCTGGCGTCGCAAGTGTGACGACGGCTCTCGTGGAGTCAGGGGACGAGGCGACGGGGGGTGAGACCACCCCGATGGAGGAGGGAGACACCGTTGTTGAATCAAGTAACTCCCTCGTCACGGCTCCGGCTGGTGACTCTTCAGGTAGATTTTAGGTTACCGCCCTTCTTTTTATTCTGCAATCTTTCTTAACAAGGTTTATCTTTTTTCTAATGCAGTTGCGGCTAGTGCAGATGTCGAACTACTTGAGACAGCGCCGTCAGTCATCGCCCTGACCGTAACCACCTCTCTGCCTTCTCTTGTACCCTCGCAGATGCTGGAAGGTATGGATTTGTGACCCATCAGTCTTATCTCTCGGCTGTATAATTCATGTACTGACATTACGTTATCGTGTTTTTGCAGGAGTCCTTTTTGACCACCTGTACCAGGTGCTGCATCCCCACTTCTCCTTCCTGTCGGATATTGCTTCATCCAGTGGCGCTGGTGAATACAGTTTTCAATTAATACTCTTTCTTTTACCGACCATGAAATCATTTCTGAGTCTTCTTTGCCTTGATTGCAGTAATACAGATTGAAGGAGGAGATGAGAGATTAGTTGCGCCATTGATCCACCCGGCTTTGCCACCTGCTGCAGCTGGTATAGTGAATCCCATTGTTCATGAATCTCTTATATTTCTTGATCCGTTATCTGATTGTGACTTATTTTGCAGCGGTCGCTTCAACTCCGGCCTCTTTCGAATCTTGCATTATGATGCCGGCAGGCCCCTTCTCCAGACGCCCATCCTCAAAGGGTGCTGTGAAGAGTCTGCGCATGCTGAGTGAATACGTCGAGGAGCTTGACGCAGAAGCTCCTATATCTACCGCAGATTTCGCTACCGAGGTCAATCCGATGCTGGCGACGCTTGTAAATTTCCATAATGAAGGCGTCGTCGAGTCTTGGGTTAATCACTGCAGGAAGATCGAGGCCTGCCTGCATCAGCTCAAACTTATGCGTCCTGCCCCTGAGACCCAGGCTTTGAACTCCCAACGGGCCGCATAGGTTGAGCAAAGTGTTCCGTTCTTTCGCCATTTCGAACGAGAGGCAACCCTTAAGCGAAAGGAACGTGAGGTGACTGCTGCTGAATCTGCCCAACTGCGCGCTGAGGTTGCAGCTAATGCTGCCCAGCTGAATGCCATTTTTGAAAACCTTCAACGATGTATCTCAGACGGGCTGGTGTTGAGGAAGAAGCTTGATCTTAACGAACAGGTCGCCCAGAGTCAGAAGGCTGCCCAGCAGGAAGTTGATCAGAAACACTCATCCTATTTACAGCAACGGGCCCAAGTTGAAGCAGAGCTGGCCGCGGCGGCTGATCGTGAGGAGGAGTTGAGAAAAGTGCGCGAGCAGCTAGCCGGTCTATTAAAGGCGCCTCCCTCCCAATAGCTGTTTTTATATAGGTTGGACACTTGTAATCTTTGAATAATATGTATCCATTTTTTTATATGACGTATTTTGTATCCAATTGAGTTCATGAATAAAGCCACATTTTTTTTGTTATACTGTTGCTTTCTTCTCCTTGCTGTGTTGTTGCCATGTGATTTTAGATAGTATATAACTGTCAATCTTGTGCTCTTTGTAAGGTAGTGATGGCTTAGAAAACAGGGTTAAGATCTGTCACCTAAGACTTTTCAACTTTATGAGCCATGAGGGTCTCATAAAGAATTTTCTCCCTACCGGACGAGAGGATCCCGTAGGTGTAATTTTTCCTTAAGAATCGTGAGGATTCCTAAGTGCGTTTTCTCTTGAAAGTCGTAAGCATCTCACAAAAGAATTTACTTCCTTACGAGTCATGAGGACCCGCAAGTGATAGGTGAAGTTGTTCTTATCCGCGTTTCACGGAGTCAGGGGTTGCTCTGGATGCTTCCCACGGGTTCACTGCCGTATTTAGCGAGGACCAGGCTCCGCTCTGGACGTTTTCCAGGATACCGTAGTTAGTTTTAAGACATCACGGTCGAGGTTAAGGATATCATAGTCCGTGGATTTAAGGACTCCACAGTCCGTCGTTAGTTTTAAGACATCACGGTCGAGGTTAAGGACATCATAGTCCATGAGTTTAAGGACCTCATAGTCCAATGTTTGTTTTAAGACATCACGGTCGAGATTAAGAACATCATAGTTCATGAGTTTAAGGACCTCATAGTCCAATATTAGTTTTAAGACATCACGGTCGAGGTTAAGGACATCATAGTCCATGAGTTTAAGGACCTCACAGTCCATGAAATGTGTGGTTGTCGGGACCCATCACCTCTTTGAAGACGTTGAGGAATTACAACGACAAATATCAAAGGAGTGAAAAGATGTACCCTTGAACTATGGTAAAATTATTTTAAGGACATTACGGTCCATTGTTAGTTTTAAGACATCACGGTCGAGGTTAAGGACATCATAGTCCGTGAGTTTAAGGACCTCACATTCCGATGTTAGTTTTAAGACATCACGGTCGAGATTAAGGACATCATAGTCCGTGGATTTAAGGACTCCACAGTCCGATGTTTGCTCTGGATGCTTCGCACGGGTTCACTGTCGTGTTCTGCGAGGACCAGGATCCGCTCTGGACGTTTTCCACGGGGTCAGAAGTGACATAATCCACGTTCCACGTAGCCAGGAATTTTGCTCTAGATGCTTCCCACAAGTTCACTGCCGTGTTCGGCGAGGACTAGGCTCCGCTCTGGATGCTTCATACGGGTTCACTACCGTGCTCTGCGAGGACCAGGAACCGCTCTGGACGTTTTCCACGGGATCAGAGGTGACATAATCCGCGTTCCACATAGCCAGAAATTTTGCTCTAGATGCTTCCCACGGGCTCACTGCCGTGTTCGGCGAGGACTAGGCTCCGCTCTGGATGCTTCACACGGGTTCACTGCCGTGCTCCGCGAGGACCAGGATCCGCTCTGGACGTTTTCCACGGGGTCAGAAGTGACATAATCCGCGTTCCACGTAGCCAGGAATTTTGCTCTGGATGCTTCCCACGGGTTCACTGCCGTGTTCAGCGAGGACCAGGCTCCGCTCTGGATGCTTCACACGGGTTCACTGCCGTGTTTTGCGAGGACCAGGATCCGCTCTGGACGTTTTCCACGGGATCAGAAGTGATATAATCCGCGTTCCACGTAGCCAGGAATTTTGCTCTAGATGCTTCCCACGGGTTCATTGCCGTGTTCGGCGAGGACTAGGCTCCGCTCTGGATGCTTCACACGGGTTCACTGCCGTGCTCTGTGAGGACCAGGATCCGCTCTGGACGTTTTTCACGGGGTCAGAAGTGACATAATCCGCGTTCCACGTAGCCAGGAATTTTGCTCTGGATGCTTCCTACGGGTTCACTGCCGTGTTTAGCCAGGACCAGTCTCCGCTCTGGATGCTTCACACGGGTTCACTGCCATGCTCTGCCAGGACCAGGATCCGCTCTGGACGTTTTCTACGGGGTCAGAAGTGACATAATCTGGTTCCACGTAACCAGGAATTTTGCTCTAGATGATTCCCACGGGTTCATTGCCGTGTTCGGCGAGGACTAGGCTCCTCTCTGGATGCTTCACATGGGTTCACTGCCGCGCTCTGCGAGGACCAGGATCCGCTCTGGACGTTTTCCACGGGGTCAGAAGTGACATAATCCGCATTCCACGTAGCCAGGAATTTTTGCTCTTGAAGCTTCCCACGGTTCACTGCCGTGTTCGGCGAGGACCAGGCTCCGCTCTGGATGCTTCACACGGGGTCATTGCCGTGCTCTGGGAGGACCAGGATCCGCTCTGGACGTTTTCCATGGGGTCAGGAGTGACATAATCCGCGTTCCACATAGCCAGGATTTTTTGCTCTGGATGCTTCCCACGGGTTCACTGCCGTGTTCGGCGAGGACCAGGCTCCGCTCTGGATGCTTTACACGGGGTCAGAGTTGACATTATCCGCATTCCGCGTGACCAGGAAGGGTTGACTTTATCCGTATTTCACGGAGTCGGAGTTTGACTCTCGGTCATCTGTACACCACCGAGTCATGGAACTGGGAGTTGCCGCTGTTCCGCTTTGCTTGATGTTGTGTCCGTTGCAATGAGACGAATGTTAAGATGATCTATAGGCTATCTGTGACCTGTCGAGATTTGGCTTCTTCTTCTGAAGAAACCTGGGGAGGAGGAGTGTGACTCCTTCTTCGTTTGCGCCCCTGGATTGTATACAGGAATCGATGCGATATCACCTGTAGGGCATAAATTTCATTCATTCATTTTTTTCCTTTCCGTGATGCTCCATCATTTCAGCTTTTATATCGCGAAGGTCACGATTGTCCCATCATTTCGGATATTTTTCGCGGTGCCCTATCATTTCGGCTATTTATTTTATTTTTACTCGCTGCTTTTTATTGCGAGTTGCCCAATCATTTCGGCTATTTTGCATGCATACTTTTTTTTACTTGCTGATTTTTATTTGCAAGTTGCCCTATCATTTCGGCTATTTCGTATGCATGTGTGGCTTACTGTCTTTTTGCTGCAAGGTTGGGATTAGACACCGATTTCGGCATCAGCACCGCTACAACTGTAATTTTTCCAGGAGTGAATCATCATTTGCCTCTGTCGATATCGAACAAAGGTGGCTTAGTGAACAGGGTTAGGATCCCGTCGACTAAGGCTTTTGACTTCATGAGCCGTAAGGGTCTCACAAAGGTATTTCTCCCTGCGAGTCGTGAGGATCTCGTAGGTGTGTTTCTCCTTAGGAATCGTGGGGACTCCTAAGTGTATGTTCTCTTATAAGTCGTAA
Source organism: Agapanthus africanus (assembly GCA_030015575.1). Lineage (NCBI taxonomy): Eukaryota > Viridiplantae > Streptophyta > Magnoliopsida > Asparagales > Amaryllidaceae > Agapanthus > Agapanthus africanus. Next base: position 832,580,795 of record JASDDO010000024.1, on the reverse strand, counting down.
GGATCTTACAAGAGTGTTTTCTCCTTATAAGTCGAGAGGACTTACAAGGGTTGTTCACCGTGTAGACATATCCCTAGTCACGGACGGGACTTTGTTAGGGAAATGTTTATCTGCGTCCGTGGATTGTATACAAGGGTCAGCATTGAGCTGCTTGTAGGGCAGTAGTGGATATGGTGGGGGCTGCTTAAGAACAGGTTCAGGTCTCTGTAACTTAAGACTTTTGAATCTTATGAGTCGTGAGGATCCCATAACAGGATTCTCCTTACGAGTCGTGAGGATCTCGCAAGTGTAATTTCTCCTTAGGAATCGTGGGGATCCCTAAGTGTGTTGCTCCCTTGTGAGTGGTAAGGATCTCACGCGGGTTATTTCTCCTCACAAGGTCGAGAGGACCTTGCAAGTGTCTTTTAACGAGGTTGTGCCCTTTCGGGTTTTCACAAACACTCGCCGGTAGCCCTGCTGTTTTTACTCACGGAGCCCTTTCGGGTTTTCATCCGTGCCCATTTTGCTTATGGACATACCGTTTTCTTTTTTTTTGTTTATTCTTTTTTTTCTCTAACGAGGTTGCGCCCTTTCGGGTTTTCACAAGACTCGCCGGTAGCCCTGCTGTTTTTACTCACGGAGCCCTTTTGGGTTTTCATCCGTGCCCATTTTGATTATGGACATACCGTTTTCTTTTTTTTTATTCCTTTTTTTTAATTCTTTTTTTTGTATCAGCTTTGGGATGCTGTAATCCATCGTAGTTTCTCGACATCTCGGTCAACAGCTAGTTTTAGGACATAGTGGTCCGTTGTTAGTTTTAAGTACGTTTCGGTCCGTCGTTAGTTTAAGGACGTTTCGGTCCGCTGTTAGTTTAAGGACGTTTCGGTCCGTTGTTAGTTTAAGGACGTTTCGGTCCGTTGTAAAGTAATCCGGTTACTACTTATATAGTTTGGGCTTAGGAAGATAGCGAGCGGACATAGTCGTCGTCATCTATCATTGACCTAGGACGTAACTCCTCAAGCGTAGTACTTCTTCGGGAAGCTACCGTTTATTGTCCTGAAAGGTCTTTCACCATGCATATCCATGAGTAGATAGGCTCCACCCTGGTAGACCTTGTCTATGATGTACGGGCCTTCATAGTTCGGCTCGAATTTCCCCCGCTTGGCGCGATTGGGGATCATAGGTCTTTTGACCACTAGTACGAGTTCGCCTTGGCGGAATGTCCTCGGCCTGGTCAATCTTTCATATGAGCGCGTCATCTTTTGCTTTATAAGCTTTCAGATTTTGCTGCGCCAGGAGCCGGGTTTCATCAAGGGCATCGAGCTCCTCAAGCCGAAGGTGAGCATTCTCTTCGTCCGTTAGCTCATAATGGACTGCCACTCGTAGAGAGGGTAACTCTATCTCGAGGGGGAGTACCGCTTCTGTACCGAATACCAACGCGTACGGCGTTGTGTTCATGGCCGTCTTGAACGTAGTTCAATATGCCCAGAGAGCTTCATGCAGTCTCTCGTGCCAGTCCTTCTTATTTCGGGACACCGTCTTCTTCACGATCTTCGTCAAGGTCTTGTTGAAAGCCTCCGCTAGACCGTTGGCTCGGGGATTATAAACTGAGGAGTATCTCCAGTCTATCTTGTGTTGTTGTGCGAAGCGGCTGATCTTATGGCTTCTGTAGGCTGGCCCGTTATCGAAGATGATCCGTCGTGGAGTTCCAAACCGATAAATAACGTGCGTCTTGAAGAAGTGGAGGATATTCTCCGTCTTCACTTCCCTCAGCGGTACTGCTTCTGCCCATTTGGAGAAGTAATCAGTTGTCGCCAAAATGAAACGATGTCCTCTGGATGATACCAGTTCGATGGGGCCGATTATGTCAGTCCCCCACATTTCAAACGGCCAACTAGCCACTGTCGGATGTAATGGATTTGGATGCTGATGGATAAAGTCCCCATGAATCTGGCATGAGTGGCATTGCTTCGCATACTCGAGGCAGTCCTGAATCATCGTGGGCCAATAGTAACCCGTCCGTTTGATCTTCAACTTCATCTTCGGCCCGGCTTGGTGAGAACCGCAGAGTTCGTCGTGAGTTTCCTGAACGATTCTCTTCGCCTCTTCAGGTCCCAGACATCTCAACCACAGAGAATCAAATGATCTCTTATACAGAGTATCATTGACGAAGGCGAAAGACAGAGCTCGTTTCATAAGCTGATTCTTGAGGACGCATTTTCAGGTGTTCGACGGTATTTGAAGTAGTCTATAAAGCTTCTCTCCAATCCTTAGCCTTTTCCTGGTCTTTTATTTGCATAGCCATTTGCTCAGTCGCTCCTTTTTCTTCGGACGACTCTGGAGATATTTCTGCCGGCGCAAGAACCCGACGGCTTTGCACAACGATTCTCACGTCATCGAGGTTCTCATCGGCCAATTCTTTAGCAAGCTTGGCTAATGCATCCGCTTTGCTATTTTCCGCACGCGGTATGCTTTCCAAGATGTACGAAGGTATTTGGGTCAGCAGTTGTTGTACCCTCTCGCCGTACTTTACCAGTTTTGGTTTGCACGTTTGATAGTCGCCGTTTACTTGGCTAACGACCAGTTGGGAGTCTCCGTATATGAGGAGGTCTTCAATCCCCATGTCAATGGCGATCTCGAGGCCTGCTATAAAAGTTTCATACTCGGCTTCATTGTTTGTCCTCGGCTCTGTTATGGAGAAAGCAAAGCGTATTATCCCTCCTTGTGGAGTTACGAAGGTGAGGCCTACCCCCGATTTGATTATAGGGGTAGTTTGTTTGCGCTTCTTCATAGAAGACGCTCCATCAAAATAAGATCGCATCAAACGCATGTTCGTCTGGCAGTTCGCAATTCAAGGGAGAATCGGCCGGTATCGGATGTTCGGCGAGGAAGTAGGCGATGGCCTGGCCTTTCACTACCTTAAGAGGCCGATAGGTAATTAAGAACTCCATCAAGAGCAGGGCCCATTTAGCGAACCGACCTGTCAATATGGCCTTTGACATCAAATATTTGAGAGGGTCCACCTTCGATATGAGGCGGACTTCATGCGCCAATGCATAGTGCCTGAGTTTCGTTATCGCGAAGATCAACGCCAGGCAGTGTTTTTCGATGGGAGAATAATTGCTTTCTTCCCCCGGAAGAACTCGGCTCAAATAGTAGAGAGCTCTTTCTTTCCCTTGGTCGTTCTCTTATGCCCACAGCGCGCCTAAAGAACCTTCGGCAGCTGTTGTATACAGAATGAGAGGCTTTCCCTTGACCGGAGCGGCCAGCACTGGCGGGTTCTGCAAATACTGGTTGATTTCGACCAGTGCGTCTTGGCATTTGTGATCCCAGACGAACGGGGTCCCTTTCTTCATCAAGTGACTGTACAGACGGCACTTGCCAGAAAGATTGGCTATAAATCGTCGGATATACGCGAGCTTCCCTTGAAGAGACCGCAATTGCTTGAGAGTTCTTGGTGGGGGCATCTCCATAGTTGCCTTGATCTTTGACGGATCTATCTCGATGCCTTGGTGTCGGACGACGAATCCTAGGAATTTGCCCGAGGAAACTCCAAATGCGCATTTAAGAGGGTTCATCTTCAAGTTGTATTGCCGAAGGCGTTGAAATACGATCTTCAGATGCTCGAGATGTTTCTCGTATGATTTGCTTTTCACCACGAGGTCGTCGATATTGCATTCGACGATTTCATGTATAAGGTCATCGAAGATCTTCGTCATGGCCCTCTGATAAGTGGCACCGGCGTTCTTTAGACCGAAAGGCATCACCTTGTAGCAAAATATACCTAAAGGGGTCCGGAAAGCGGTGTGCTTCTGGTCTTCGGGATGCATCTTTATCTGATTATATCCTGACGAGCCGTCCATGAAGAAGAAAACTTCGTGAGTGGACGTGTTATCTATCATCAGCTCAGTGACCGGTACTGGGAAATCGTCCTTCGGGCAGGCTTTATTGAGATCCCGGAAGTCCACGCATATGCGCACTGTCCCATTTTTCTTCATTACCGGGACGATGTTGGCGATCCAATCAGGGTACTGAACCTCTTGGATGAAGCCGGAGTCGATTAGCTTCTTGACCTCGGCGTTGATGCTCATTTCAAGCTCGAGCCGCATTCTTCTCGGTGCTTGTTTGATTGGCTTGACGTCCGGGGATATTGCCAGTTTGTGGACAGCAATCTCTGGATCTATTCCTGGCATCTCGGAATAGTTCCATGCGAAGCAATCTCTATGCTGCATAAGCACGTCTTTTAGCGCAGCCACCCTTTCTTCAGATAGCAGCTTACTGTCGAATGTCGGTCGCGGGTCGTTTGCCGTCCCCAAATCAATTTTCTTGAGGTTATCCGCAGTGGTATGTATTCCATCTTCCAGCTCTTTTGGTGCCGGTGGAAACTCTGAGATCACCGTCATCATTGTTTTCAAAGCACCAGAGGAGGCCATCCTTATTCTCAGGCTCTTCTTTTGATAGTGTTATCATATGACAAGTACGAGCTCGCTTCCACGACCAATGTTGATCTGGTTCTACTCTTGTTGTATGCGCGGCTTTTGGTTCGTGCCTCTGCGGCGGAGTTATCCTCCAACTGCCAGATAGAGGGAACTTGCCGAGCTGATATTGGTCTTCAACCCAGTTCTTGAAGGTGAAGCAATCTTCGAGAGGATGTCCTATTGCTCGGTGATAAGATCAATAGTCTGGGGGAGAGACTTCGCCTGCTTGCTCAGGGTGTTTAGACTCCGGAAGTGTAATCATTTGATGTCTTATGGCAAGATCAAGTATCTTCCGTGTTTTGTTCTGAGGAAAGGAGTATGCTCGACCCATCTTCTTTATTAGAGATGAATCCGGGTCGCTCGGTTCTCTATTGCGTGACTTCTTGGTCCCGCTTTGTCGCTGTCGAACGCCTTTTCCGCTCTTTGACTTGTTTCTGCCTCTGCGTCGAGCCTTTTGTACAACAGGTTGACAGGGAGGGGCATTTTCATCTTTCGCAGCCTGTTGAAGAAGGCATTGCGTCCTGGATTTCTCGTAGATGGACATTTCGCAATTATGGTCGTCTCGAACTTTTTGACCAGCTTTATAAGCTTGTCCATTTGTTCTTCGAACGACGGACTGGGCATTTTCACGTCGGGGGCTCTTTCTGGTTCAGGGTTAGCATTCTCCCATTGAGCATCTCCTTCTTCATCAAAGTCATGTACGACATAGCAGTCACGGAGTAGCTCCCGTTTCTTGGACCGAACATATCCAAGCCCGATCGTTTCCATTCTCCCATTGGGCAACTTGCGCTGAGTTCTGGGAACGTTCCAGATCCTGTCATAGAACTTAGCTTTTCGAGCGGTCTGTTTGAAAGGTACGACTTTGTCATGACCAGAAAGTACGGAACATGACCGGCACTTAAACTACGAACGTCTCGAGACGTACGTAATCTAAGTAAACCGAAAACCCAGAAATCCAAACCAAGAAGAGTAGTAGAGAGTAGGAAAAACCAATTTAAATCAAGTAGTTTTAATAGCATAAGACGAATTATGCGGTTTTAAAAAAAACATCAATATTTCCTGAAAATTTCGGCAGAGTCTCCTTTGTAAATACTGGCTCCCAAACGGGATACAACATGAATAGTATACGAAATCAATAAAAGGCATCCCCAAGCGGGAGCTAGCTCTTCATCAATCGACGGTCACAACCACACAAGCAATATAATATACAACGCCAACGGCGAGAATCAAAAACTCAAAACCACAAGAAAACCACAGAAATAAAACGCGCGACTCTAAGGTCGAAAGAATAACAACACTGGTCTCTATCTCAATAGATACATGTTTGGTTGATGGAACTTCTAGATACAACAGAATAATGATATACAAGATAATATGATGGGTACGATACAAGAAAAAACCCACCTACTAGCAAGTCACCCGAATGAAACTGAGCCCGCAAAGCCGTAATGAAACCTGTACGGCAAACCTGCAAGAAACTGGGGCACAACGGGGGTGAGTTGCCAACTCGTGAATAGAAAAACATCTACGCACAGAAATCGCATAAATAACGCAACCTAGGTCAATGATCATAATATATCCTCAAATATAAGTATAACAGGAAGCCTATAACAATGGCTAGGGTAATATCTAACCCGAGTATAATTTCATGTGCCCGTGTCAGTGCCTCAGGTAGCAATATATCATATGAATGAGGTATGCATGCATGAAACAGAATACATGTAAATGAAGAAACTGTTTTCATAAATTAGTGAGATTTCTTTCGTATTTTTAAACTGAGGTATCATAAATGAAATCAGTATCAACAGTGTCTAGCATCGACACAAAACATAAATCTCACTGTCTCGAAATATCAATGTCTCAATCTCAATATCTAGGGCGCCGTCAGTCCAGACCGGCCCCTACCATCCATCTCAAGACCACGACGGTATCCTCCGGATATCCGACGCGTCGGGTAATATCACCGGTAGGTAGTGCTCCCCAGCCAGGCTCAACGTCAACACCACATTCCTCTTGCCCCGGGGTACCATACCGGGCCCACCATGTACCCGTGACGGTTCCTCCACTCCTCGACACGGATCTCCAAAACCACAGCAAACTCATGGTGGACGACACTTTACATCACTAGAAAACCGCAACATTTTATATTTTAAAAGATCATAAGTTGTAAATTTTGCGGCTTTCCCCGAAATCCATAAATATCATAAATCTCAAGAAATCATCACAAGTGCATATGTCAATGATAATGAACTAGGCATGAACAACTGAATAACAGTATGCATGAAGTGGTAAGTAATAACTACAATGTCTAATATGACATATAAGGGAAGTACACTAATATCATGTCAACACTACTAGCTAACAATCTAAGTCAAGCAATTATATTCTCTAAAGTGTACGTGACATGGCAATTACCGATGAAGATGTGTGTGAGCCGGCAAGTAGGTGTACGTGGTACATACGCATCATCGGTAATGGTGCTGGTGTCCTAACAACATGATATCAATAATGGAATATGCAGCAAAATAAATATGCGAGGCAGAGCGAACAACAATGATGTGCGGGAGCTGAATACTAGACACAACGATAACTAATCTGCAATAATCTAATATAAGTCCTACAAATGGTGCCTTTTGAAATAACACGAATCATGGGGTTTTGAAAATAGGGGCTACGGTGTTTTTATGAAAAGATACGTCGTTTTTGAAATATCCGTAGATTCCCTTGAGCTGTCTTTAAAAAATGCCCACGATTCGTTATTTTTTGAAATAGGTAAGAAGTCTAATCTAATCTAACAACTACACTAAACTATACGGCTGAACTAACAAGCTGAACTACAGGTAAGGAAACCGCCTATCATCTGAGTCGATACATATACATACCTGTATATGTATAGTCGGTGATCCTGCCTCAATAATATCATATCCGATACCATATCTATAATCAGGCATCCCAAGTCAAGAGTGCGGATCAATCATCAATATAGCTCGTACGTAAATCCGTCGTACGGCATCCCAATCTGGGTACGGTTCAATATCACATTCATCATACTATTCACCTGGTATCCTCTTTATCAAATATCATGATCGGGGTACTGATCTACGTCTAGTACCATACTGATACCACCTACGTATGCATGGACGTGTGTGAAACACTACGTCAAGGACCCGCTATAACGTCATGTCGTATCTAAGATACGAACCCTGCTATATCACCGATCTCACGGCCTCAAATCAAATCTCATCGACTCAGCTCAATCCCAAGTATCATCCTCAATCCGTATGTGAACACATAGTCCCATACCCATGTGAACACATAACTATAAAGAATCCCATGAGCACATATCAATAGGAATGTATGCAAGTATGTATGTGTGTATGTGTGTGTGTAACACTACCCTAGGGTTCGCAACACTAAAGTAATCCAACACACCAATATCCATCCTAAACATCGTTATTAATCCCAAATAACATATAATAATTGTTGGTGTGTATACGCATCCGTATACACCACCACGGACTGCGGGGGTGCTATACGCCATCCACCCGACTTCTCCCCGTAGATATAAATCTACTCACCTGGTCCTCGCTCGCCGGTGCCGACGTCGCCACGCGCTTGCTTGTCGTCTCGAAGTCCACATGGGGTACCTACATATCATAACGCACCGTATCGTATTAAAATCCGACTCATGACCAAAACGACTCGCGAATCCCACATAGGTCAAAACCTATGGTTGCTTTCACAAATCAACCCAAAAACCCTCGACGTCGGTGTACAAATGCCAGACCATCGAGAAAAATCCAAACACACTCATTTGCACATTCACGAACACTAATTTTAATATAAAATAGTTTAAAACTCACAAAAACCCCAATTTCACTTAAAAGTCATTTTTCCGAAAAATCTAGCAAGCACAATTCGCCGTTTTTGTACAAAACATGATGTTTAAATGAATGTAGCGGCCAATATACTTATTAAATATCTTAAATAAGTCATATAAATCATTTCCATAATTTAATCTCATTAAATTCCAAAAACCCTAAAATTCTAGTTTACAAAATACCTAAATTTTAACAATTTTATAGCAAAATGCACAAACCATAATTTAGGTTGGATTTCCATGAACTAAAGTGTTAGACTACACTTAATAATGTTAATGAAGTCATGAAAAACCTAATTAGATTTTTAATCTCACATTTGCAATTAAATTCCAAAACCTAGTTTGCATAAAATTCCAATTTTTTTAAAAATTACAAGTATCAAGTAGTAAACTAGCAACTAGGTTAGTTTTAGCATAACATTAACATGTTAATCCCCACATCAAGATCAATACCCAATGAAGAAAACCCTAATTTGATTTACAAACCCTTTTCTTGAATTTTCCAAACCCTAACTTGAAGATTTATAACTAGCAATACAACCACTTTAACACTTGAATACAATAGCATATCATAATTAAACAACAATCTAGCTATAAGGTTAAGAATTTACCCCACAATTATCTTGAGATCTAACAAGAATCTAGACCTCCAAATTGAAATCTTTGCACCAAGATCCATGCTATAGGGGCTAAGGAAAAATGGGTAGGAGCTTGATTTGGATTTTAGGAATTTTTTGTAGGGATTTTGAGGCAAAAATGGGGGATTTTGTTAGTGTATATGCCCTAGAGGCCATTACTGTATCATACTAGTTTGTATATTACTTAATGGAAGCTTGGGATATTCACCTTGTATAAACAATCTTGCTCAATATAGTAGTATGCTACTTGGTTTGTTTCTACTTCAATGTGTACTTGTGTTTATTTCAGTATATCACTTATACACATTAGTGGAGCCCTTAGGATCTTTGCTTGATTACCAGCGTTGTGATGGCAGTCACACTAGTGGGGGCTGGGTAATCTATCGGCACATCCTTATACAGGTCCCTAGTCGTAGGACTATCGAGACAGGACATCGATACTCCGGAGTAGACTAGCGTATGCGCTTCTCATCCCAGTGTGGGAGATGGTCTGTCCCACAGCCATCAGTACGTCGTACTGGAGATAGTATACGGGTGCTCGTTGGGTTACGAGTACACTGGACAGGACTCGTCGGGAACTGACAGGTTGGTATTATACCTATCATCAGTTATCAGTTCCCAGGTGACATGAGTACAGCTTAGTCCGCTGACTTGACACTGGCACTTCGCCTCGAGTGTGTTCCCACTGCACTTTGATCACTACCCTACCACGGCTCAAAGGAGTCGTGCAAACAGGTGGTGGTTGGGTGCAGTCCCGAAGCACTTGGAGGCAGTGACGGTTAGACAGGATTCGTCTCTCCCGGTATTGGGGGTTGACATCGCGCTGTGTCTAGGAGAGCCATTACACGAGTAGTCCCTGGCCAGGGCAAGCGAGATATACTGGTAGGTTCCAGTGTTATCTCAGGGTGTTTTGGGCTTCACTCCGACACGACTTGTACCGCTATTGGGGGACTGACGTTTTACCGCCCCCTAGGCCCGACATGCGATGTATCAGACGAACAGACCGGACTGTGCGGAGAATGTCACATTCAGACTCAGTAGGAGTTCAGATGGGGTTTCACCTCGTCAGCCTTCTTGTCGGCATCTACCTGGGGACCGTTACGCACAGCTAGTGCCGCTTGCTGTCTGTGGTTAAACCCACTGCCAGCGTAGTGTCGAGTCTTTAGAGTCCCACACAGAGGGTATTCGCCTCTGGGCAAAACAGAGTAGAGGTCGCATGGTTTTGCGACAGGGTTCGTTCTCATCCGCGCACTTGTGCACGTTTGGAGTCCGGACGGATTATACTGGCAGGCTCTGGTTTGAGCCAGATACTGGTATATGTTTTGGGGGTTGCTTTTATCTCTTGGTATTCTTGTTCCTCGGAACGAGAATGCAGGTGTGTATGCACAGTTGCTTGAGGCGGAGGGTGAGGTATTTCATTAGGGTTTCGGAACGGGTGCGTATGCACAGTCGACAGTCTTCATTTTCCAAACCCTAATGGATTTATGAATTATCTATTAATAATAGTAATTAAATGAGAATTATGTTATGGTTGATTTTTTGTTGACTTGTTGACCATGGTTGACTTGTTGACCATTGACCACCATCATGCTTTAAAAAGTCCTCCTTGATTCATGCTTACATTTCATTAAATGAAGCATGGTAGTGGTCATTCCAAATACTACCATCAACTATTCTCATTTTGATTTATTATTATTTAGATAATTCTTTTCTTTTGGCATTATGGTTGCTAGAAAGAAAAAATATAGCTCATTATCTCATTCTTCTTCTCTCTCTTCACTTCATCTTCTTCTTCCTCTAGCAAAGAGAAACCTTCTCATGTGTTGAGAATCCTTCTCTTTAAAAGGAAAAGCAAACCCTAGTCACTCTCTACTCATTCTAGGTTCAAGGTTTAGCAAGCCGGAAAGCCTAGTTCACTCAAAGATCGAGGAAGAGCCCAAAGGTCGAACCTTCGAGGTGGATCCATCTTCGACGGAAGAAGGCGACGAAAAGAGAACCATCAACCTCTACAAGATTTCAAGAAGAAGGAGTTCAAGTTTAAGTATAACCTTCATCCGAGTAGCTAACTCTCTTTAGCGTATTTGCTAGTTTAGTTTAGACAACGATCCCGACCTTGTTTAGTCCATGTTGCCTCTTGCGATAAAAAATTCGTTTTTTACACCGTCTCCGCCTCCCCGTAAGCACCGGGGGTCGCAATATGGACTTACAGTGGCATCAGAGCCTAACTAAACTTAAACTAGCTTGGTAGTGAAGTGTAACGAAGTTCGGAACCGAAAAAATCACAAAACCGGAAAAACAAAACCCTAAGTTTCTGTTAAATTTTTTTCTGCTCTAAATGAAAAACTTTATACTTGTAAATTCGGCTCAGGGTTTTGTAAGAACAACCATGAAAAACGATCCACTGTTTCGTCCAAACCGCCGCGCTTCCGCCGCACGAGGTAGGCATGTGCCGCGGAAGCGCCGCGGTTTGTCGTCTTCTGTGCATTGTTTTTCGTGCAGTGTGTGTCTGTGTTGGTTTTGGGATTTTTAAAATGTATTATATGTACCCAGATTTTCCAGAACAGAAATTCACTTTTGGGGTCCTATAATTCCGTATTTTTTCCGAACTTCACTGCACTTTGACTATGGTGGTTATATCTGTGATGCTTGCATGTATTGAACGTCGGCAAATCGCTATAAGACGATTAGTCGGGGTTATACATGATCTGTGTTTGATATTGGAATGTGTATATGAATGTGTTGGACTGTCGCGGGTGAATAGCCGGGGTGGATGTGAGATGAGCTTTTGTTTTTCTTTCATTCATTGTAAATGTAAATTGATGTAATAATTATTATTTGTTTGGCCGCACAACCGGGTCGGGGTTGTAGCCGTCATTGTATAATTCTTTTTACTGTTTTTGCTCCTAGGATAAACCCATGGAGGGGTGCACAAACTACCGGGGACTTGGCGGGTAGTTTGCCGCACCCGTAGGGGTCTTGGGTGGGGTATTTGCTATTCACCGCGACCGTGTAATCCGCTTTTCGTTGCAGGCTCGAAAGGATTGCGGATTGCTAGTATATCCAATGTATTCATCTGTGATCTGTAATGTCTATCATTGCTTTCTATTTAGGCGTTGCTTATGTTTTACAGCCGCGCTAGCCCAGCCCCCGCTCTGTCGTTAGTTAAGTAACCTAACGAGTGATGACGGGACCCCGTGGCGAATGCGAATGGCATAAGCGTACGTCATATTTTGGTTGTTTTCTGCAATGGTAGGAATTAAATGATGGGACGCATTAAAAGTACTAATGCAAGAATATCACGCATTAAAAGAACTAATGCAAGATAATAAACCAAGTTTAAGTCGATGGAACACTTTCGAAAAACCACTCGGTTCTTTTCAAAAACTAACTTTTAAACGCGGAGATTGAGCCACTCCTTCTAAAAGCTATCTCGTTCCATCGATTATATCAAGTTCACTACGTTCACGGTTTCGCCAAAACCATTCGTAGCCCTCCGTCGTTTCGTATGAATATTCAATAGTATTCAAGCTATGTTTGTTGACCTTCGTCAAGACATAGAGATTGGTAGCTGTTGGGTGTTCATATGTAGCATAGATAGATGCGTTGGTTTGGGACAGTCGTATTGCCTTGTTGACCTTCGTCAAGGGTATATACGGGTGGGTTCAAATTAACCTGGATAATGACGGGCAGAACTTAACATGTGACTTATGATTTGTTGACCTTCGTCAAGGTCATAAGAGCATGGGGCAAAAATCCACATCGGGAGTTTCATAAGTACTGAAACTTGCTAGATTTGCATACCATTTGGAGTGTGATGATTATGGTAGGATTCCTTCATTTTCGTCACGCAATGATATTTGGATCCCGATCCTACTGTGAGTATATGCTACTCCTCGGGAAATTTCTCACTAAACGATCAATGCTATAAACCTAGTAGGTGCCTAGAAAGGTGTTAGCGGGGCTACGCCCCCAGGGAAAAGAGGTTCTTTAATTAAGGAACTTCGCGAAAGCGTTGGAAAACCTCCCTCGAAGTACCGACACTGGCCTGGCTGAACGGTTAAGCAAGTATTGTACGGTGGGATTGATCCCGGCTAATTCTTCCTTTGTGGTTTGAGGAGGGATTCGAGAGACAGTGGGAGCCATCCTGTTTAGACAAATTAAAAACCATTCTAAACTTGCAAGAGCATCGTGCTAAAGTGTTTCTTCTCTCCCCCCTGCAGCGACCAAATCGAAATGACTGGACTTAAGTTACTTCTAGATAAAAACATATTGACAGGGCCAAACTACAAAGATTGGCTCAGGAATGTCAAATTGGCAATCTCTTACGACAAGCTGGGGTATCTTCCTACCACCAAAGCTCCCCCCGTCCCAGGTCCCACCTCCAGCGTCGCGGATAAGGAAATCCGTAAGACTTGGGAGATTGACAGCGCGAAGGCCAGATGCCTCGTACTTGCCTCGATGGACAACGACCATCAGAGAAGGCACGAGAATATGGATTTGGAATCCATATTTCTTCATACAAAAGAACTGTATGGAGAGCAGTCTCGTATCGCAAGATACGAAGTGTCGAAGAAGTTATTTTCGACAAAGTTGGCCGTCGGATCATCGGTAGCGGACCACGTGCTTAAGATGATTGGCTACACTGAGGAGCTCGCGGAACTTGGGACCACGTTGGACAGTGAACTCTATACGGATATAATTCTCCAGTCCCTTCCATCCACTTACGCCCAGTTCATACTGAACTTCAACTTGCAAGAAAAGGAAGTTGAACTTTCAGAACTCCTCAACCTGCTGAGGAGCGCAGAGGGCACCCTACAGAAGGGTAGGGAAACACCCGCTTTGTTTGTAGGAGGATCTTCTTCCTCTAGGTCCAAGGCAAAAGCCAAGGGAAAGAGGAAGAAAGCCCCCGCCAAACCAAGAGGCGGTGTTAGTAAAGTGGGTGCGAAGGGAAAGGAAAAGGCAACAAAGATTGCGGGGAAGCTTGTTGGAAAGGAAGAGTGCTTCTATTGTCACAAGAGTGGACACTGGAAGAAAGATTGCAGGGCTTGGAAAGCCAGGACACAGGAACTGAAGCAGGTTGCAGCTTCAGCTTCAGGTGTGTATGTTATTGAAAACTGTCTTTCTATAAACTCTACATCCTGGGTATTGGATACCGGATCAGGATCTCATATCTGTAATTCTTTGCAGGCGTTGAGAAACCGTAGGTTTTTGAAGGAAGGTGGCATGACCCTCAGAGTTGCGAACGGAGCTAGCATGGATGCTAAAGCCGTGGGGGACTATCACCTAGGAATGTCAAATGGACATGTTTTGGTTTTGCGTAATTGCTTTTTTGTACCCAACGCAACTTGTAATATCATTTCTGTATCTTTGGTTTCTAAAGAAGGTTATGAATTTGCGTTTGTAAGTAATGTTGTAAACATTCACCTTAATCAAGTTCTGATTGGGTCAGGTACATTGAGCAATGGTATATACGTATTAAACCAACCACAGATTTTCAATGTCCAGAATACACACAAAAGAAAGTCTCCAGATATCAATCAAGCTTTCTTATGGCATTGTAGACTGGGTCACATCAATGAGACACGGTTGACTAAGTTACATAAAGAAGGATACTTGGATCCGTTCGAGTATCAGTCTTATGCCACTTGTGAATCTTGTCTCATGGGAAAGATGACAAAGACTCCGTTCACTGGACACGGAGAAAGAGCGAGCGAGCTCTTGGGACTCATACACAGTGACGTGTGTGGTCCAATGTCTACACATGCGCGAAGCGGTTATTCATACTTCATTACTTTCACAGACGATTTCTCTAGGTATGGACATGTCTTCTTAATGAAGCACAAATCCGAGGCCTTTGAGAAATTTCGGGATTACAAGAATGAAGTTGAAAAACAAACCGGCAAAAGTATCAAGATTCTAAGATCGGATCGAGGTGGAGAATACTTAAGTGCCGAGTTCCTGAATTACTTAAAAGAGAATGGGATTCTCTCTCAGCGTACTCCTCCATACACTCCGCAACATAACGGTGTATCGGAAAGGAGGAATCGAACCCTATTGGATATTATTCGTTCCATGATGAGTAAGGCTGAGTTACCGCGATCTTTCTGGGGCTATGCACTAGAAGCAGCTGCATATCTCTTGAACAAGGCTCCTACCAAGACTGTGCCTACCACTCCATATCAGATGTGGAGTGGGAAGAAACCCTGTCTTAAGTACCTTAAGATATGGGGATGTCCATCTTTTGTAAAAAAGCAGCATGCGGACAAGCTCGAGGCACGTTCAGTACAGTGTAAGTTTGTGGGATACCCAAAGAACTCCAGGGGGTATCTGTTCTATTCCGCTGAGGAACAAAAGGTTTTTGTTTCTCAACATGCCCGCTTCTTGGAAACTGAGTTTTTGGAAACCCAGATAAGTGGGAACGCAATAGAACTGGAAGAAATTCCAGAACCACAAGCTATTACTGAAAGCTTGGAAGAGCCAGTAAGTTCAAAAGAACAGGACATTCCTATGCCGCTCCGCAGGAGTAGTAGGCAGTCTCATCCGCCCGAGAGATACTGCGGTTTTCTCATAGACGGGGATAGAGAGGATTGCATCATAGACTATGATGAGCCTACTAGCTTCCAACAGGCCGTTCAGAGCGTTGACTCGGTAAAATGGCTGGATGCAATACGGACCGAAATGGAGTCCATGTACACCAACAAAGTATGGACGTTGGACATTGCTCCAGACGGGATAAAACCCGTAGGATGCAAGTGGATCTTCAAAAGGAAGATTGGTGTAGATGGACAGGTTGAGACCTATAAAGCTAGACTTGTAGCAAAGGGTTTCCGTCAAAGACCTGGCTTGGACTATGACGAAACCTTTTCTCCAGTGGCTATGCTGAAATCCATTCGGATCCTTCTTGCCATTGCTGCCTTCCACGATTATGAGATTTGGCAGATGGACGTAAAAACCGCTTTTCTAAATGGAAATTTAGAGGAGTGTGTCTATATGGATCAGCCAGAGGGTTTCATTCAGAGTGGGAGCAGCGGAAAGGTGTGCAAGTTGCTTAAGTCCATCTATGGACTAAAGCAGGCATCGCGGAGTTAGAACATCTGTTTTGATGAGACGGTCAAGGAATTTGACTTTATCAAAAATCCAGATGAACCATGCATCTATAGTAGATTTGTAGCGAGAACTGTGGTATTCCTTGTTTTATACGTGGATGACATTCTCTTAATAGGAAATGACATTCCTATGCTACAATCTGTCAAGGGTTTCTTGTCACACAGGTTCTCCATGAAAGACCTGGGTGATGCCTCATACATCCTGGGGATCCGGATCCATCGTGATAGATCCAAGAGGATATTAGGACTTTCACAGTCCAGGTACATCGACACCGTACTGAAAAGATTCAGTATGGAAGATTCCAAGCGCGGTAACCTACCGGCTTGTCACGGGATCACCCTCTCTAAAGAGATGTCTCCCAAGACTGATTTGGAGAGGGATCGCATGTCTATTATACCCTACGCTTCTGCGGTAGGCTCTATAATGTATGCGATGTTGTGTACCAGACCGGATGTAGCTTATGCACTGAGTGTAGTAAGCCGGTATTAGTCAAACCCTGGGGAGAAACATTGAATAGCAGTAAAGAACATTCTCAAGTACCTGAGAAGGACTAAGGAGATGTTCTTGGTGTATGGCGGAAAATACCTCCAGATTGAGGCCTTTGCTGACTCCAGCTTCCAGAGTGACAAGGATGATTCCAAGTCCATGTCGGGTTTTGTCTTTACCCTCAATGGAGGGGCGGTGTGTTGGAAGAGTTCCAAACAGGAAACCGTTGCAGACTCGACTTTAAGCGGAATACATCGCTGCATCTGATGCCGCAAAAGAAGCTGTCTGGATAAGGAAGTTCTTAAAAGAACTTCAGGTGGTTCCGTCCATTGTTGACCCAGTACCTCTGTATTGCGACAACAACGGGGCTATAGCTTTAGCAAAGGAACCCAGGTCCCATCAGAGATCCAGGCACATCTTGAGGCGGTATCACCTGATCAGGGAGATCGTGGATCGCAAGGAGATCGAGGTTCGGAGGGTTGCTTCAGAAGAGAACACTGCAGATCCATTCACCAAGGCCCTACCCCAGACTCAGTTCGAGCGGCTGATCGAGATGATAGGTCTTCGATACGCCAGTACATGGCCTTAGTGCAAGTAGGAGATTGTTAGTGTATATGCCCTAGAGGCCATTACTGTATCATACTAGTTTGTATATTACTTAATGGAAGCTTGGGATATTCACCTTGTATAAACAATCTTGCTCAATATAGTAGTATGCTACTTGGTTTGTTTCTACTTCAATGTGTACTTGTGTTTATTTCAGTATATCACTTATACACATTAGTGGAGCCCTTAGGATCTTTGCTTGATTACCAGCGTTGTGATGGCAGTCACACTAGTGGGGGCTGGGTAATCTATCGGCACATCCTTATACAGGTCCCTAGTCGTAGGACTATCGAGACAGGGCATCGATACTCCGGAGTAGACTAGCGTATGAGCTTCTCATCCCAGTGTGGGAGATGGTCTGTCCCACAGCCATCAGTACGTCGTACTGGAGATAGTATACGGGTGCTCGTTGGGTTACGAGTACACTGGACAGGACTCGTCGGGAACTGACAGGTTGGTATTATACCTATCGTCAGTTATCAGTTCCCAGGTGACATGAGTACAGCTTAGTCCGCTGACTTGACACTGGCACTTCGCCTCGAGTGTGTTCCCACTGCACTTTGATCACTACCCTACCACGGCTCAAAGGAGTCGTGCAAACAGGTGGTGGTTGGGTGCAGTCCCGAAGCACTTGGAGGCAGTGACGGTTAGACAGGATTCGTCTCTCCCGGTATTGGGGGTTGACATCGCGCTGTGTCTAGGAGAGCCATTACACGAGTAGTCCCTGGCCAGGGCAAGCGAGATATACTGGTAGGTTCCAGTGTTATCTCAGGGTGTTTTGGGCTTCACTCCGACACGACTTGTACCGCTATTGGGGGACTGACGTTTTACCGCCCCCTACGCCCGACATGCGATGTATCAGACGAACAGACCGGACTGTGCGGAGAATGTCACATTCAGACTCAGTAGGAGTTCAGATGGGGTTTCACCTCGTCAGCCTTCTTGTCGGCATCTACCTGGGGACCGTTACGCACAGCTAGTGCCGCTTGCGGTCTGTGGTTAAACCCACTGCCAGCGTAGTGTCGAGTCTTTAGAGTCCCACACAGAGGGTATTCGCCTCTGGGCAAAACAGAGTAGATGTCGCATGGTTTTGCGACAGGGTTCGTTCTCATCCGCGCACTTGTGCACGTTTGGAGTCCGGACGGATTATACTGGCAGGCTCTGGTTTGAGCCAGATACTGGTATATGTTTTGGTGGTTGCTTTTATCTCTTGGTATTCTTGTTCCTCGGAACGAGAATGCAGGTGTGTATGCACAGTTGCTTGAGGCGGAGGGTGAGGTATTTCATTAGGGTTTCGGAACGGGTGCGTATGCACAGTCGACAGTCTTCATTTTCCAAACCCTAATGGATTTATGAATTATCTATTAATAATAGTAATTAAATGAGAATTATGTTATGGTTGATTTTTTGTTGACTTGTTGACCATGGTTGACTTGTTGACCATTGACCACCATCATGCTTTAAAAAGTCCTCCTTGATTCATGCTTACATTTCATTAAATGAAGCATGGTAGTGGTCATTCCAAATACTACCATCAACTATTCTCATTTTGATTTATTATTATTTAGATAATTCTTTTCTTTTGGCATTATGGTTGCTAGAAAGAAAAAATATAGCTCATTATCTCATTCTTCTTCTCTCTCTTCACTTCATCTTCTTCTTCCTCTAGCAAAGAGAAACCTTCTCATGTGTTGAGAATCCTTCTCTTTAAAAGGAAAAGCAAACCCTAGTCACTCTCTACTCATTCTAGGTTCAAGGTTTAGCAAGCCGGAAAGCCTAGTTCACTCAAAGATCGAGGAAGAGCCCAAAGGTCGAACCTTCGAGGTGGATCCATCTTCGACGGAAGAAGGCGACGAAAAGAGAACCATCAACCTCTACAAGATTTCAAGAAGAAGGAGTTCAAGTTTAGGTATAACCTTCATCCGAGTAGCTAACTCTCTTTAGCGTATTTGCTAGTTTAGTTTAGACAACGATCCCGACCTTGTTTAGTCCATGTTGCCTCATGCGATAAAAAATTCGTTTTTTATACCGTTTCCGCCTCCCCGTAAGCACCGGGGGTCGCAATATGGACTTACAGATTTTTGAAGAGAATTGAAGTGGTGAAAGAGGGGGGGCTGTTGGGTGCAGAATTTTGAGAGGTTCAGCTGAAAATATGAGAGGGGAGAGAGAGAGAATATGTGGGAGTAAGTGAGGAATTGTCCAAGTCAACATAATACCCATCCTTCATTAAATAAACCCCAAGATTTCCTTTCTTTTCTAAAGATTTTCTAGTGGCCAAATTGTGGGGACATGGGGATTGGGGGCAGCCCATTTTCGGCCAGCAAGAGGGGGGAGGGGAAGGTGGTGTGTGTGTGTGAAGCAATGAACACCAAACACCAATTCAATATGCACCAAAACCCTATTATTTTCACAAAATAAGCCTTTTTCTTCAACATTTTCTAAAACCGTTTTGACAAACCATTTCATTTCAGAAACCACATGATAAAATTTTATTTAAAGTTTTATGATGCACAAAATTTGTTTCAACTCATTCCAATTTGTAATTTTCCCTAATTAATTGTATTAGTGACGGCTTAAAATAATAATAAAATAATATTTTTTTCAGAAAATTTGAAATTTCACCAGCGGCTCAATAAACACCAAATAATAGCAATTACATAGCTAGAATATGTATATTTAATTTTTATAATAAGATATTTGTATTTTGACTTTTTACAGAAAACCCCCTTATTTTACCGATTTTTCGAAATTTCACCGAAACGATTTTCAAAGCGTTACAGCCTTGGCGTCTTAACAGCCTTTTTAGTCCGCTCATGTAATATCTGGGCAAACGAATGGGCTGGAGCCTGTCAAGCGTAGAATCGGCGCCATGCCAAACTTCTTTCTCCACTCTTGTTTCCGTGGATCGGTAGAATAGGATTGCTTGTTCGCTTTCTCGCCTGGGAGGGATATAGAACGTCTGCAGCTCTTCCACACTGTAGGTATCAAACGCGTCTAGTTCTTTATAATGTTTGGGTGGAACAATAGCAATTTGCAAACTTTGCTCTTCATCAGCGAATGTTTGTATTGAAGGCCGAGCGGAGAATATAGCATGGACCTCATCTTTCGAGTCGCTGCCAAAGATCAACATAGGAGCGGATGGTCCTGGCTTGTTGTGCTGGGTGGACCTGAATAAACTATCGCTTCCTCTTCTTCAGTATCACTCCCGAAGACTGGAATGGTAGTGATAGCTTTGTTCTCCGGTTTGTAACATCTCTCCGTGTCCTCGAAATCTGGCAAAAAGTATTTTGCATCTTCGTACTTGCGGACTTCGTTCACGGAGAATGGATTCAGCTCTCCTGTTACGGTATACTCGAGACCATCCTTAAAATATTTCATACACTGATGTTGTGTAGAAGGGATGATGTTGTACTCGTGTAACCAAGGTCGGCCGAGCAAAGCGTTATAGCATGTCTTGGCGTCAATGACATGAAATTTAATATCCGTGATAAGTAACCCGAAGCGCAGCGTCAGTATCACAGACCCGAGAGTCCGTGATGATTGGGAGTCAAAACCGGAGATGGTGATTTTATCACGAGCGAGATACTGGACGCTCATGCAGATTTCCTTCAACACTCGCACGTTGAGGATATTGACGGAAGACCCATTGTCGACCAGGATTTTGCCTATCTTTATATCGTGGCAGTACCCTGAGACATAGTGGGGACAGTTGTGCTCGCACGTCCCAAGGAGGAGGTCTTCGTCGCCGAAGGTGATATCGGCTGTGTGTACTTCTTCCAGCTCGTCCTTCATCTTTTCTTCGGCGAGAAAAGCTTGGAATTGCTCTGGTTCTTGTAGCGCCTTGATCAATGAATCTCTTGCTTCTTTGGATAGTAAAAGGGCGTCAAGAACACTGAGCTGGGAAGGTAACTTTCTCAAGTGTGCCAGAACATTGTAGTCCACCTTGTTCTTCTTTGGTGGGTCCTTAGCAGTCAGCTCTTTCATGACTTGGTCATCCAGGGCGATATCCTCAGAGACCTTTTATTTTCCCTTATCTTTTCTATTCGTGGGTCCAAGATTCTTTTCTGGAAGCGTGCGATTGCGCAGCTGAATATTTTCACAGGCCTTCGATTCTTCCTCTTTCCCCAAGATGGATTCTTTAAAGAGAGGGCCAAGAACCATCTCTTCTTCAGAGTCGCTTCCGAAAGTGAGAACCTGCGATCCCCCGGTGTTGACCATGCGACAGTTACCGGTAGTTCTTTTATGCTCCTCGGTCGCACTTCTTTGCTCCCGACGAGTTTTGCGTTTCATCCGCTTAAAATGTTGCCGGTGAGCAACATATCCCTGCCACCATCTTTTAAAAGCGTCGCATTCTTCGGTGGGGTGCGAAATCTTTCGATGATATGAGCAGTAGCCAGGATGCATCTCTGCTTCACCGGGAGTGTTTCCTTCAGAAGGTGGCAGCTTCATTCCCATTGATATGGCTTTAGCAAACCTTTTCCTCATCTTGAACTTGTTTTTATCCGCGACGGATGTTCCTTGATTCGGCGGGAGTGCCTTGACTCTTTCGTCCAGTCGCCGGCGTTTGGCTCTTTCAAATACGACCATCTCACGGTCCCAATTGGCTTAACTTTTCAGATGAATCTCATTCAGGAAGGCGTCGATCATTTCGTCTGACGGCCATAGAAGTTCTTGCTCGGGACCTGCCTCCAGTCTCTCTATGCAAGGAGCTTCTTCATTGTCTAGCGATGAATGAGAGATCACATGGCAGCTTGCTACGTAATCCTCAGATCCATCTGACGAGTCTTCTCCATCATCTTCGTCCTCAAGGACGTGGCCAAGGAACTCTTGAAGCGTGATTGGGGTTCGCGCCTTCTGGTTGTACTCTTCCAGTGTATCAATCTGTTTCTGTAGGTCCGTGCGCTTGTCGCCAGGCTTTATGGGCTTCTGGGATTTCTTCTTCTTTTTTGAAGATTTCGGTGGCTGGGTATGAGCACTTTGGCTATCACCACCAATCTTTGGAGTTGGGCGCGGCTTCAGCATCCCTTCGATGATCTCAGGTTCCAACGGATTCTTCCATCTGATCGCCGGGCATGTCCGGAGATCATTCAGCATTCTTTTGGTTTTGGCTGAAAGAGCCACTTCCCATGGAGCTTCTTCAACAAAAGAGCACGTTGCCCCCGGTGTGTCCATCTTCTTAGGAGTGTGCGGTTGTGGTGGGTTTACTTTCCACTTCTCAGACATCGCAAACTTGCCCTGTTGGTACTGATCCTCGATCCATCCCTTAAAGACGAAGCAATCTTCAATCGGATGGCTTACCGTTTGGTGGTAAGGGCAATAATTGGAATTATTCACTTCGCTGGGCTGTGGCGGTCGCCTTGGATTCGGCAAATTGATAAGCCTGTTGCGCATAGCCAGCTCGAACAGCCTCTTCGTTTTATCCCGCGGGAATGAGTAAGGGCGCTTTATTTTCTCATTGTAATAGCGCCATCTCTCCTCCAATTGATCCATTAGTCTTGGAGCACTGGGCTGCTGTTGGGTGTTCGCAACGAAGGTCGTCTTCCCTTTACCCTTTTCGTTCCGCGGCTCCGGTTTCGGAGGAAACGGTATGTGACCCATCTGATCCATCTGGGCTAGCTTGTCGATTAAAGCCTGGAATGTGGTCGGTTTGAAGAACATCATGAACTGTGAAATAGTTGCATGAGGGTCTAGGGTGCCCATGAACATGCCCACCGCTGGTGCTTCTTCGATGCGCTGTTCGCACTTTAACCACAGATTTCACCATCGAATTGCGTATTGAACCCAAGTTTCGCCCGGCTTTACCCTTGCATTGATCAATGCTGTTGTCGGGGTGCGTTCACTTGCGCTCGCGGATCGCTGGGTGAACAATAACTCCATTTCTGCGAAAGTTTTGACGGAGTCGTTTGGAAGTTCGGAGTACCACTCAAACGCCGTCTCCGATAAGCTGCCGACGAATTGGGCGGCTCTTTGATGAGCTTGGGCTTTGGGTCTTCTGGTGTAGCCTTGTTCTGTATTTTAGGGCTTCTTCTGATATATTGATTTGTGATTGCTCCTTTAAATTGATACCAGATCTGAAGTTAGTGAGTTGGCGTATCTTTTGAGCAGCGTTGCCGCGGATCCGCGGTGGAACCAGGGACTTACCTCCTCAATTTTGGTGCACAATGCTTCATTCAGGGCCCACTGTTTAGAAATGTATCTCAAATTCCAGAAGACTCTAGGGGTTTCTACCAGATCAGCAAACTAGGGTTTCCAAGCCTAATTAAACCTAGCTTAAACCATAAGCTAGCTCCTAACAAACTACCTTCTAGAAGACTCAACAAACTTTTGGAGGGAACTACCATTTCAAACCTAAACCTAGGGTTTGGGAAGTCTATAAATAGAAGCCTAGACCTAGGGTGAGAAAGGAATGTGGAGATAGATAGAATCAAACCATTACTTGTGTGATTCATTTTAGTTCATTTTTTTAGCCAATCTCCTTCTTCATCTCCTTCCTCCACAAGTCTAGTGAGAGGGCTTGTGTGAAACCCTAATTCCAATCAAAATCAAGATCTCGAGTACCCATTAAGCAAGAAGCCCTACAACCTTTAGGAGCGGAGCCGATCTTCAACGGAGCAAGCGATCCGAGCCGATCCACGACTCACGAAGCCGAGCGACGCCCGATCAACAATCTAGATTCTTCCTCTTGTAGTTCTTGAAGCGAATGTAATCAAAATTGTTGAGATAAATAAAGGTGATATTCTTTTATCTTGTTTTCTTTAAATTCTGCATCATGATATCTTTACAATTCGTAAATATTCTCTGTGTGGTGATGTGTGAATAAAACTCCGCTCGTCGAGGAGTCGAGACGGTAAATAGAATGATGATGTAACATAGCTTTAATCGATTCTTGAGTCCTACGTGTTTTGAAAACCCTAGCTAGTTCAAGAAACGACGACCCATTTTGTTTCGATGCTTTCTTGATTGATATCGTTCGAAATTGGGAAGTTACGATCGTTTCTTGAATTTGGTAGAGGCTAGAAAAGGAATGATATCGATGAAAGAACAAGGGTTAAAAGATGAAACCCTAGTTTCATCAAGAAAGCCCTAACTCTCGTCGATTATCATCAATCTAGTATCAATCCTTCGAAGGACAAGAACACGAAATCTTGAGATTACATCACGTCTATAGATCCGATCGATTCCTACGAGCCTCTTTTAGATTCTTGACTGTTGATTGGAAATATCATCGATACACCGATTCTTGATTGTTTAACATTTTCTTGATTCTTGAATAGAATAGTGACACTTGAAAATCAAAATTCTTGAATCATGTTTTCACTTATCTTAGCTTAACTTTTCAATTCAAGCATATCATAATACAAATGAATCGTGCAATCCCTGTGGACGATCCGCACTCATTCATGAACTACAATTGACACCGTAGTTTGATTGCGGTCAAAATAATTCTTTGATTGTGATTCTATTCATTCTCTAAAACGACACACAAACAAATGATAAATCAAATGGCACCGTTGCCGGGGATCGCGTGCTAATTCGTTTTATATTATAGTTTGAATTGAAAGAATTATTCCATTGTTGTTTTTGAGATCAAAATTCGTGCAAACCCTAAACGATTTGCTGTTGTTCATTGCAAGGAAATCTGGAGCTGTTTGGAAATTGAAGAAAATTTTTGGAAAATACCAGAGAGCAGAGGGAGTCCACAGAAGCTCCCTGAAAAAGTTTGGTTCAGTGATCCAACACGTCAACCGCGGAAGCGCGGCATTAGAGGGCATTTGAGGCGGAACCGCGGCCCCTTTGAGGGAGCTCTGTGCAATTTTTTCTCTGTAAGTTTTTTACCTTCTCCTCTCTCCTCTTTTTAGCTCCAACTAACATTTTCTGCAGGATTCTTTGCAAATAATCACAGCGCCGCAAAAGCAAAATTAAATTTGTGCGTGATTTTGATTTCTAGGTTGTTTGCATTCTAATACGGATATTAAGGGGCACGGCCAAATCCAAATTAGGTGGGGATTTCATGACCATTCCTAGGCCCCGAAAACCACAAAACTTGCATCCGCATTGACCCACATTAACTAAAAGAAATCTAGAGAAGACTCTAAGGACTGTCGCGCTCAATTAGGACAAGAGAAGGCCGTGGGTAATTCATTGCTTATCCGCGTTTTCTTGTGGTGCCTAAGGCGAGTGTGTCTAAGGCTAGTGGTTTTTAATTAGGCCCACTACTTACGTAGTGGAGTACCTTCCCACTTACCTGACACTTATCCGGCCACAGGGGGACAAAGAGGCAGTGGAGGATTCTATCCTGCGACTTGTCTTTTGGCAGTTAGGAGCGGTCTAGAGCCGGACCTAGGTGACCACTAGATTCTAGGGTTTGTGTGCTGCATTTGTTTTGCCGCATCATTTTTTCAAAAATCCGTCCTTTTTCAAAGCAAACACCGCATTCATTCATTACCCCTAATTATAAGTCAACGCTGCCACTTGTACTAACCCTTTTTAGTGCAAGATAGGCTGGACACGGGATTCTAGTGCCCGTTTAGTCCGCGTACCTCTTATCGACTCCGAAGTCGATATTTCTCCATTTACCTTTTCTTTACCTACTACCACACCCACACCGATGGATCCGAATCCATCAAACTTCTTTAACCCTAATCTGCCGCCGTCCGTTGGTGCGCAGAATCCACCCCGCATCTCTCTCCAGGAGAGGTGCTACCCTATTCGAGGTCCTCTTTCGACCTGCTTATCCACACCACCAGCCAACGGGGATAACTTTGAAATTAAGCCCCAGTATATCAATCTTTTACCCAAATACCACGGACTCGAGACTGAGGACGCTTACGTTTTCATTACCAAATTTAAAAACGTATGCGCAATGATGGGTACGTCACAACTTTCAGTGGATGCGATGCGTCTACGACTTCTTCCATTTACTTTGTGCGATATAGCCGAGAAGTGGCTATATAACACTACCGCACACTCTATTACGAATTGGGAAGAATTCGTCGCTGCATTCCTTAAGAAATTTTACCCAATACAAAAGACAGCTCGAATCCATAGCGAACTAAATCAATTTGCCCAGCTCCCTGCTGAACCATTTTCAAAATGCTTTGAACGTTTTAAGGATCTATTGGTTCAGTGTCCTCATCACGGCATCCCGAGATAGGAATTATGCCGAATCATTTATGAGGGCATTAACCCAAGCACTAAACAGAGCCTTGAAAATATGTGTCAAGGTACTTTTATGACCAAAGATGATGGGGAAGCTTGGAAGTACTTAGAAGAGTTCGCTGAAAAATCACTACAGTGGGAGAGTGGAACCCAACCATTGAATAGGGGTGGCGTACACCAAATAGATGTGTCCATAGGTGTTCGAGCTGAAATGGCAGCAATGCAAAAGAAGCTCGACGCTATGGAACACAAATTTGCAGCAGCCTCCCTTAACCTAGTGTCACTTCCCAAAACTGTTTGTGGGTGCTGTTCTGATCCGTCTCATTTAACTGAAGAATGTCCATTAAACTCTGCGTTTCAAGGTCACGAGCATTCTAATGCCGCATTTCAAAGACCTCGAAACGATCCATATTCTTCCACGTACAATCAGGGTTGGAGGAATCACCCGAATTTTGCTTGGAACCAAAACCAATCTCAAAACACGGTTCCAAACACGAATCAATTTCAAAGGGTTCTTCCTCCACCACAACAGCAACCCCTTCAACTCACTCAGCACCCCTATCAGTCACAAAATTTCCAAAACCAGGGCAACACTCCTGCACAGTCTAATCCTATGCAGTCCTGTTCTGACGAGTTCTCTCAATTCACTCAAACCATGAAATCACTTTTGTCAAATTTCATAGAGGTTTCGACTGAGATTAGATCTTCCGTCAGTGAGATAAAGAAAAACTCAGCGTCCCAAGCTGAGAGTATCAAATCGATGGAAGCTGAAATCGCACGCCTAAAAGCCGAAATGAGTGCGAGAGAAAAAGGGAAACTTCCCTCTCAACCCCTACAGAATCCTGGGCATTACAATGTAAATGCCGTCACAACGTTGAGATCGGGAAGAGTGCTGAACAATCATGTCGGGGAAGGTATTGATGATACTGAAAATCATATCAACACCCCGGCTGAGACCTTTCCACACACACACACTTCTCCTTCTGATCCTTCTTCTTCTACCACACCATCTTCTCGAGAGCCTATTCTCCACTTCCCATTAGGCTCGACACCTTCTTCCAACCCTTATAGTTCTCCACAGACGGTCCCCACACCTTATTTGGGACGACGTCTACCCCTTCTTCCTTCTCCTGTGATGGACCCTGCGCTTATTGCGAAAGCTCCTTACCCGAACCGGTTAAGGGGTAATAGAACGAGTCCTCATATGGAGAAAATTATAGAAATGTTCAAACAGGTTAACATCAATATCCCTCTCCTAGATGCGATTCAGCAAGTCCCCGCTTATGCGAAAATTCTTAAGGACTTGTGCACTAGGAAGAGGAAGACTCAAGTGCCAAAGAAGGTCTTTATGTCTAATAATCTTAGCACTGCTTTTATTCCCCATCTTCCAAAGAAAAGAAAGGACCCAGGATGTCCTACAATATCGATTTCGATTGGGGGTAAAAACATAAATCGTGCTCTTTTAGACCTAGGCGCAAGTGTTAACCTGCTCCCTTATTCTGTCTATGAGCAATTAGGGATTGGAGAGCTGAAACCTGCTCATTGCACTCTCCAGATGGCAGACCGATCTATCACCAAACCAAGGGGTGAATTAGAGGATGTGTTGATAAAGGTCGGGGAATTTGTTTTCCCTGTAGACTTCATTGTGCTCGACACACATCCTGTAGAAAACACCCGGGGCCAAATTCCGGTGATTCTGGGTCGTCCTTTCCTTGCCACTTCCAACGCTGTTATAAACTGTAGAAACGGTTCAATGAACTTATCATTTGGAAATATGACCATTGAACTAAATATCTACAAAGTTGGAAGTCAGCCATCAGAACCCTCTGCTCATATTTTAGATGTGTGCTCTGTCCATGAGATCGCTCTCGATAGTTGTGGAGCCGAGGAACTTTGCTTTACTGATCTCGATGACATTACCACATCTCTGTTTGACTTTGCACAAGATCTTAGTGAGGACACTTTACCTACACTTGAGTCCTGCACTTCTGACTTTTCTCCACCCGAGTCTGTATCTTTCACAGGCTCTGAGCTTCTTTGTAAATCCAAAAATCACTCAATGATCCCTCCTTCTATCATTTCTCCGCCCGAGTTAGATCTAAAAATTTTACCTTCTCACCTTAAATATGCATATCTAGGTGAGAATGAGTCTTTACCGGTTATCATATCCGCTTCTCTTGCATCAGAGCAAGAAAATGCACTTTTATCGGTATTGAGATCTAACAAAGAGGCGTTTGGTTGGAGTATGGCGGACATCAAAGGGATTAGTCCCTTGATAGTTGAACATCATATACATGTGATGGATGATGCCAGACCAACCCGAGAACCACAGAGACGGTTGAATCCCGTCATGAAGGAAGCGGTCATGAAAGAGATCGTCAAATGCTTAGATAATGGTATTATATACCCCATCTCCGATAGCCAGTGGGTGAGTCCTATACATGTCGTTCCTAAGAAATCCGGCATCACAGTTATAACCATGAGGCAAATGAGTTAATTCAGACACGCGCCCAAACTGGGTGGCGTGTATGTATTGATTATAGAAAACTCAATGCTGCCACGAGGAAAGACCACTTTCCTCTACCATTCATTGATCAGATGCTGGAACGCTTAGCGGGACGAGAGTATTATTGTTTTATGGACGGATACTCAGGCTATAATCAGGTCCCCATCGCCAAAAATGATCAAGATAAAACCACTTTTACTTGTCCTTTTGGTACCTTTGCTTACAGTCGCATGCCCTTTGGGTTATGCAATGCTCCCGCTATCTTTCAGCGGTGTATGATGGGGATATTCGCTGATATGGTAGAGAATTTTCTGGAGATCTTTATGGACGATTTCTCGATTTTTGGAGACTCTTTTTCCGATTGCCTAGCGAATCTTGACGCTGTTCTTACTCGTTGCAAAGAGAAGAACTTGACTTTGAACTAGGAAAAATGCCATTTTATGGTCCAAGAAGGAATAGTACTTGGACATGTCATTTCACAGAAAGGCATTGAGGTTGACAGAGCTAAAGTAGATGTTATTCAAAACCTCCCTCATCCCAAAAGCGTCAAAGATATTCGCTCCTTCCTTGGCCATGCGGGCTTTTATAGGAGATTCATTAAGGATTTTAGCAAAATTGCTAGACCTTTAACTCTTCTCCTGGCCAAGGATACGACCTTCCATTTTGACTCGGATTGCGATACAGCTTTCGATTCACTTAAACACTCACTCACTTCAGCCCCCGTTTTATCATCACCAAACTGGGACTACCCCTTTGAGCTGATGTGTGACGCATCTGATTTTGCAGTAGGTGCAGTCTTAGGACAGCACATCGAAAAGATGCCACACGTAATATACTATGCAAGTAAGACCCTGAATGATGCGCAAATCAATTATACAACCACCGGAAAGGAACTTTTAGCGGTTGTATTTGCATTAGAAAAATTCAGGCCTTACTTAATTGGCTCACCTATAGTTGTGTATACTGACCATTCCGCTTTAAAACATCTTCTGGCGAAGAAAGATGCAAAAGGTCTGTAAGTCCACGTTGCGACCCCCGGTGCTTACGGGGAGGCGGAAACGGTATAAAAAACAAATTTTTATCGCAAAGGGGCAACATGGACTAAACAAGGTCGGGATCGTGTCTAAACTAAACTAGCAAACTTGCTAAAGAGAGTTAGCTACTATGGAAGATGGTTATACCTAAACTTGAACTCCTTCTTCTTCAAACCTTGTAGAGGTCGATGGTTCTCTTCTTGTCGCCTTCTTCCGTCGAAGATGGATCCACCTCGAGGGTTCGACCTTTGGGCTCTTTCTCGAACTTGGAGTGAACTAGAATCTCCGGCTTGCTAATCCTTTGATCCTAGAGTGAGTAGAGAGTGTGTAGGGGTTGTTTTTCTTTTAAGGTGAGGGATTCTCAACTCATGAGAAGGATTCACCTTAAGCTTGAGGAAGAAGAAGATGAAGTGAGGAGAGAGAAGCTAAATGAGATAATGAGCTATCTTTTTCTTTCTTGCAACCATAATGCCAAAAGAAAAGAATTATCTAAATAATAATAATTCAAAATGAGAATAGTTGATGGTAGTTTTGGAATGACCACTATCATGCTTCATTAAATGAAATGTAAGCATGAATCAAGGAGTATCTTTCAAAGCATGATGGTGGTCAACATTCAACCATGGTCAACAAGTCAACCATGGTCAACAAGTCAACAAAAAAAACCATAACATAATTCTCATTTAATTACTATTATTAATAGATAATCCATAAATCCATTAGGGTTTGGAAAATGATGACTGTCAACTGTGCATACGCACCCGTTCCGAAACCCTAATGAAATACCCCATCCTCCGCCTCAAGCAACTGTGCATACACACCTGCTTTCTCGTTCCGAGGAACAAGAATACCGAGATATAAAAGCAACCCCCAAAATATATACCAGTATCTGGCTCAAACCAGAGCCTGCCAGTATAATCCGTCCGGACTCCAAAACGTGCACAAGTGCGCGGATGAGAACGAACCATGTCGCAAAACCATGCGACATCTACTCTGTTTTGCCCAGAGGCGAATACCCTCTGTGTGGGACTCTAAAGACTCGACACTACGCTGGCAGTGGGTTTAACCACAGACCGCAAGCGGCACTAGCTGTGCGTAACGGTCCCCAGGTAGATGCCGACAAGAAGGCTGACGAGGTGAAACCCCATCTGAACTCCTACTGAGTCTGAATGTGACATTCTCCGTACAGTCCGGTCTGTTCGTCTGATACATCGCATGTCGGGCCTAGGGGGCGGTAAAACGTCAGTCCCCCAATAGCGGTACAAGTCGTGTCGGAGTGAAGCCCAAAACACCCTGAGATAACACTGGAAACCTACCAGTATATCTCGCTTGCTCTGGCCAGGGACTACTCGTGTAATGGCTCTCCTAAACACAGCGCGATGTCAACCCCCAATACCGGGAGAGACGAATCCTGTCTAACCGTCACTGCCTCCAAGTGCTTCGGGACTGCACCCAACCACTACCTGTTTGCACGACCCCTTTGAGCCGTGGTAGGGTAGTGATCAAAGTGCAGTGGGAACACACTCGAGGCGAAGTGCCAGTGTCAAGTCAGCGGACTAAGCTGTACTCATGTCACCTGAGAACTGATAACTGACGATAGGTATAATACCAACCTTTCAGTTCCCGACGAGTCCTGTCCAGTGTACTCGTAACCTAACGAGCACCCGTATACTATCTCCAGTACGACGTACTGATGGCTGTGGGACAGACCATCTCCCACACTGGGATGAGAAGCGCATACGCTAGTCTACTCCGGAGTATCGATGCCCTGTCTCGATAGTCCTGCGACTAGGGACCTGTATAAGGATGTGCTTATAGATTACCCAGCCCCCACTAGTGTGACTGCCATCACAACGCTGGTAATCAAGCAAAGATCCTAAGGGCTCCACTAATGCGTATAGGTGATATCGCAAAATAAACACATGTACACATTGAAGTAGAAACAAACCAAGTAGCATACTACTATATTGAGCAAGATTGTTTATACAAGGTGAATATCCCAAGCTTCCATTAAGTAATATACAAACTAGTATGATACAGTAATGGCCTCTAGGGCATATACACTAACAATCTCCCACTTGCACTAAGGCCATGTACTGGCGTATCGAAGACCTATCATCTCGATCAGCCGCTCGAACTGAGTCTAGGGTAGGGCCTTGGTGAATGGATCTGCAGTGTTCTCTTCTGAAGCAACCCTCCGAAGCTCGATCTCCTTGCGATCCACGATCTCCCTGATCAGGTGATACCGCCTCAAGATGTGCCTAGATCTCTGATGGGACCTGGGTTCCTTCGCTAAAGCTATAGCCCCGTTGTTGTCGCAATACAGAGGTATTGGGTCAACAATGGACAGAACCACCTGAAGTTCTTTCAAGAACTTCCTTATCCAGACAGCTTCTTTTGCGGCATCAGATGCAGCAATGTATTCCGCTTCCATCGTCGAGTCTGCAACGGTTTCCTGTTTGGAACTCTTCCAACACACCGCCCCTCTATTGAGGGTAAAGATAAAACCCGACATGGACTTGGAATCATCCTTGTCACTCTGGAAACTGGAGTCAGCAAAGGCCTCAATCTGGAGGTCTTTTCCGCCATACACCAAGAACATCTCCTTAGTCCTCCTCAGGTACTTGAGAATGTTCTTTACTGCTATCCAGTGTTTCTCCCCAGGGTTTGACTGATACCGGCTTACTACACTCAGTGCATAAGCTACATCCGGTCTGGTACACAACATCGCATACATTATAGAGCCTACCGCAGAAGCGTAGGGTATAATAGACATGCGATCCCTCTCCAAATCAGTCTTGGGAGACATCTCTTTAGAGAGGGTGATCCCGTGACAAGCCGGTAGGTTACCGCGCTTGGAATCTTCCATACTGAATCTTTTCAGTACAGTGTCGATGTACCTGGACTGTGAAAGTCCTAATATCCTCTTGGATCTATCACGATGGATCCGGATCCCCAGGATGTAAGAGGCATCACCCAGGTCTTTCATGGAGAACCTGTGTGACAAGAAACCCTTGACAGATTGTAGCATAGGAATGTCATTTCCTATTAAGAGAATGTCATCCACGTATAAAACAAGGAATACTACAGTTCTCGCTACAAATCTACTATAGATGCATGGTTCATCTGGATTTTTGATAAAGTCAAATTCCTTGACCGTTTCATCAAAACAGATGTTCCAACTCCGCGATGCCTGCTTTAGTCCATAGATGGACTTAAGCAACTTGCACACTTTTCCGCTGCTCCCACTCTGAATGAAACCCTCTGGCTGATCCATATAGACACACTCCTCTAAATTTCCATTTAGAAAAGCGGTTTTTACGTCCATCTGCCAAATCTCATAATCGTGGAAGGCAGCAATGGCAAGAAGAATCCGAATGGATTTCAGCATAGCCACTGGAGAAAAGGTTTCGTCATAGTCCAAGCCAGGTCTTTGACGGAAACCCTTTGCTACAAGTCTAGCTTTATAGGTCTCAACCTGTCCATCTACACCAATCTTCCTTTTGAAGATCCACTTGCATCCTACGGGTTTTACCCCGTCTGGAGCAATGTCCAACGTCCATACTTTGTCGGTGTACATGGACTCCATTTCGGTCCGTATTGCATCCAGCCATTTTACCGAGTCAACGCTCTGAACGGCCTGCTGGAAGCTAGTAGGCTCATCATAGTCTATGATGCAATCCTCTCTATCCCCGTCTATGAGAAAACCGTAGTATCTCTCACGCGGATGAGACTGCCTACTACTCCTGCGGAGCGGCGTAGGAATGTCCTGTTCTTTTGAACCCTCTGGTTCCACTAAGCTTTCAGTAATAGTCTGAGGTTCTGGAATTTCATCCAGTTCTACTGCGCTTCCACTTATCTGATTTTCCAAAAACTCAGTTTCCAAGAAGTGGGCATGACGAGAAACAAGGACTTTTTGCTCCTCTGCGTAATAGAATAGATACCCCTTAGAGTTCTTTGGGTATCCCACAAACTTGCACTGTACTGAGCGTGCCTCGAGCTTGTCCGCATGCTGCTTTTTTACAAAAGCCGGACATCCCCATGTCTTAAAGGATTTAAGACAGGGTTTCTTCCCACTCCACATCTGATATGGTGTGGTAGGCACTGTCTTAGTAGGAACTTGGTTCAAGAGATGTGCAGCTGTTTCTAGTGCATATCCCCAGAAAGATCGTGGTAACTCAGCCTTACTCATCATGGAACGAACCATATCCAATAGGGTTCGATTCCTCCTTTCCGATACACCGTTATGTTGCGGAGTGTATGGAGGAGTACGCTGAGAGACAATTCCATTCTCTTTTAAATAGTCCAGGAACTCGGCACTCAAGTATTCACCACCTCGATCCGATCTTAGAATCTTAATACTTTTGCCTGTTTGTTTTTCAACTTCATTCTTGTAATCCCGAAATTTCTCAAAGGCCTCGGACTTGTGCTTCATTAAGAAGACATGTCCATACCTAGAGAAATCGTCTGTGAAAGTAATGAAGTATGAATAACCGCTTCGCGCAAGTGTAGACATTGGACCACACATGTCACTGTGTATGAGTCCTAAGAGCTCGCTCGCTCTTTCTCCGTGTCCAGTAAATGGAGTCTTTGTCATCTTTCCCATGAGACAAGATTCACAAGTGGCATAAGACTGATACTCGAACGGATCCAAGTATCCTTCTTTATGTAACTTAGTCAACCGTGTCTCATTGATGTGACCCAGTCTACAATGCCATAAGAAAGCCTGATTGATATCTGGAGACTTTCTTTTGTGTGTATTCTGGACATTGAAAATCTGTGGTTGGTTTAATACGTATATACCATTGCTCAGTGTACCTGACCCAATCAGAACTTGATTAAGGTGAATGTTTACAACATTACTTACAAACGCAAATTCATAACCTTCTTTAGAAACCAAAGATACAGAAATGATATTACGAGTTGCGTTGGGTACAAAAAAGCAATTACGCAAAACCAAAACATGCCCATCTGACATTCCCAGGTGATAGTCCCCCACGGCTTTAGCATCCATGCTAGCTCCGTTCGCAACTCTGAGGGTCATGTCACCTGCCTTCAAAAACCTACGGTTTCTCAACGCCTGCAAAGAATTACAGATATGAGATCCTGATCCGGTATCCAATACCCAGGAAGTAGAGTTTATAGAAAGACAGTTTTCAATAACATACACACCTGAAGCTGAAGCAGCAACCTGCTTCAGTTCCTGTGTCCTGGCCTTCCAAGCCCTGCAATCTTTCTTCCAGTGTCCACTCTTATGACAATAGAAGCATTCTTCCTTTCCAACAAGCTTCCCCGCAATCTTTGTTGCCTTTTCCTTTCCCTTCGTACCCACTTTACTAACACCGCCTCTTGGTTTGGCGGGGACTTTCTTCCTCTTTCCCTTGGCTTTCGCCTTGGACCTAGAGGAAGAAGATCCTTCTACAAACAAAGCGGGTGTTTCCCTACCCTTCTGTAGGGTGCCCTCTGCGCTCCTCAGCAGGTTGAGGAGTTCTGAAAGTTCAACTTCCTTTTCTTGCAAGTTGAAATTCAGTATGAACTGGGCGTAAGTGGATGGAAGGGACTGGAGAATTAAATCTGTATAGAGTTCACTATCCAACGTGGTCCCAAGTTCTGCGAGCTCCTCAGTGTAGCCAATCATCTTAAGCACGTGGTCCGCTACCGATGATCCGACGGCCAACTTAGTCGAAAACAACTTCTTCGACACTTCGTATCTTGCGATACGAAACTGCTCTCCATACAGTTCTTTTGTATGGAGAAATATGGACTCGAGGTCCATATTCTCATGCCTCCTCTGATGTTCGTTGTCCATAGAGGCAAGCACGAGGCACCTGGCCTTCGCGCAATCAATCTCCCAAGTCTTACGGATTTCCTTATCCGCGACACTGGAGGTGGGACCTGGGACGGGGGGAGCTTTGGTGGTAAGAAGATACCCCAGCTTGTCGTAAGCGATTGCCAATTTGACATTCCTGAGCCAATCTTTGTAGTTTGGCCCTGTCAGTATGTTTTTATCTAGAAGTAACATAAGTCCAGTCATTTCGATTTGGTCGCTGCAGGGGGAGAGAAGAAACACTTAGCACGATGCTCTTGCAAGTTTAGAATGGTTTTTAATTTGTCTAAACAGGATGGCTCCCACTGTCTCTCGAATCCCTCCTCAAACCACAAAGGAAGAATTAGCCGGGATCAATCCCACTGTACAATACTTGCTTAACCGTTCAGCCAGGCCAGTGTCGGTACTTCGAGGGAGGTTTTCCAACGCTTTCGCGAAGTTCCTTAATTTAAGAACCTCTTTTCCCTGGGGGCGTAGCCCCGCTAACACCTTTCTAGGCACCTACTAGGTTTATAGCATTGATCGTTTAGTGAGAAATTTCCCGAGGAGTAGCATATACTCACAGTAGGATCGGGATCCAAATATCATCGCGTGACGAAACTGAAGGAATCCTACCAGAATCACCACACTCCAAATGGTATGCAAATCTAGCAAGTTTCAGTACTTATGAAACTCCCGATGTGGATTTTTGCCCCATGCTCTTATGACCTTGACTAAGGCCAACAAATCATAAGTCACATGTCAAGTTCTTCCCGTCGTTATCCAGGTTAATTTGAACCCACCCGTATATACCCTTGACTATGGCCAACAAGGCAATACGACTGTCCCAAACCAACGCATTCTATCTATGCAACATATGAATACCCACCAGCTACCAAACACTGTGCCTTGACTAAGGCCAACAAACACAGCTTAAATACTGTTGAATATTCATATGAAACGACGGAGGGCTACGGATGGTTTTGGCGAAACCGTGAACGTAGTGAACTTGATATAATCGATGGAACGAGATAGCTTTTAGAAGGAGTGGCTCAAGCTCCGCATTTAAAAGTTAGTTTTGAAAAGAACCGAGTGGTTTTTCGAAAGTGTTCCAACGACTTTAGCTTGGTTTATTATCTTGCATTAGTTCTTTTAATGCGTGATATTCTTGCATTAGTTCTTTTAATGCGTCCCATTATTTAATCCTACCATTGCAGAAAACAACCAAAATATGACGTACGCTTATGCCATTCGCATTCGCCACGGGGTCCCGTCATCACTCGTTAGGTTACTTAACTAACGACAGAGCGGGGGCTGGGCTAGCGCGGCTGTAAAACATAAGCAACGCCTAAATAGAAAGCAATGATAGACATTACAGATCACAGATGAATACATTGGATATACTAGCAATCCGCAATCCTTTCGAGCCTGCAACGAAAAGCGGATTACACGGTCGCGGTGAATAGCCAAATACCCCACCCAAGACCCCTACGGGTGCGGCAAACTACCCGCCAAGTACTTGGCAGTTTGTGCACCCCTCCATGGGTCTATCCTAGGAGAAAAAATAGTAAAAAGAATTATACAATGACGGCTACAACCCCGACCCGGTTGTGCGGCCAAACAAATAATATTATTACATCAATTTACATTTACAAATGAATGAAAGAAAAACAAAAGCTCATCTCACATCCACCCCGGCTATTCACCCGCGACAGTCCAACACATTCATATACACAATCCAATATCAAACACAGATCATGTATAACCCCGACTAATCGACTTATAGCGATTAGCCGACGTTCAATACATGCAAACATCACAGATATAACCATCATAGTCAAAGTGCAATGAAGTTCGGAAAAAAATACGGAATTATAGGACCCCAAAAGCAAATTTCTGTTCTGGAAAATCTGGGCACATATAATATATTTTAAAAATCCTAAAACCAACACAGAGACACACTGCACGAAAGACGATCACCAGAAGATGACAAACGGCGGCGGATCCGCGGCTCTAAGAATAGGCGAGGCCGCGGATCCGCGGCTAGTTGAATGAATTAGGGGATCGTTTTTCATGGGTGTTCACACAAAACCCTGAGCCGAATTTAGGTGTATAACAAATCTTGTTTTGACCAGAAAAAATTTAACAGAAACTTGGGTTTTGCAAAAGTTTGGTTTTTGGATTTTTCGGTTCCGAACTTCGTTACACTTCACTACCAAGCTAGTTTAAGTTTAGTTAGGCTCTGATACCACTGTAAGTCCACGTTGCGACCCCCGGTGCTTACGGGGAGGCGAAAACGGTATAAAAAACAAATTTTTATCGCAAAGGGGCAACATGGACTAAACAAGGTCGGGATCGTGTCTAAGCTAAACTAGCGAACTTGCTAAAGAGAGTTAGCTACTATGGAAGATGGTTATACCTAAACTTGAACTCCTTCTTCTTCAAACCTTGTAGAGGTTGATGGTTCTCTTCTTGTCGCCTTCTTCCGTCGAAGATGGATCCACCTCGAGGGTTCGACCTTTGGGCACTTTCTCGAACTTGGAGTGAACTAGAATCTCCGGCTTGCTAATCCTTTGATCCTAGAGTGAGTAGAGAGTGTGTAGGGGTTGTTTTTCTTTTAAGATGAGGGATTCTCAACTCATGAGAAGGATTCACCTTAAGCTTGAGGAAGAAGAAGATGAAGTGAGGAGAGAGAAGCTAAATGAGATAATGAGCTATCTTTTTCTTTCTTGCAACCATAATGCCAAAAGAAAAGAATTATCTAAATAATAATAATTCAAAATGAGAATAGTTGATGGTAGTTTTGGAATGACTACTATCATGCTTCATTAAATGAAATGTAAGCATGAATCAAGGAGTATCTTTCAAAGCATGATGGTGGTCAACATTCAACCATGGTCAACAAGTCAACCATGGTCAACAAGTCAACAAAAACAACCATAACATAATTCTCATTTAATTACTATTATTAATAGATAATCCATAAATCCATTAGGGTTTGGAAAATGATGACTGTCAACTGTGCATACGCACCCGTTCCGAAACCCTAATGAAATACCTCATCCTCCGCCTCAAGCAACTGTGCATACACACCTGCTTTCTCGTTCCGAGGAACAAGAATACCGAGATATAAAAGCAACCCCCAAAATATATACCAGTATCTGGCTCAAACCAGAGCCTGCCAGTATAATCCGTCCGGACTCCAAAACGTGCACAAGTACGCGGATGAGAACGAACCCTGTCGCAAAACCATGCGACATCTACTCTGTTTTGCCCAGAGGCGAATACCCTCTGTGTGGGACTCTAAAGACTCGACACTACGCTGGCAGTGGGTTTAACCACAGACCGCAAGCGGCACTAGCTGTGCGTAACGGTCCCCAGGTAGATGCCGACAAGAAGGCTGACAAGGTGAAACCCCATCTGAACTCCTACTGAGTCTGAATGTGACATTCTCCTACAGTCCGGTCTGTTCGTCTGATACATCGCATGTCGGGCCTAGGGGGCGGTAAAACGTCAGTCCCCCAATAGCGGTACAAGTCGTGTCGGAGTGAAGCCCAAAACACCCTGAGATAACACTGGAAACCTACCAGTATATCTCGCTTGCCCTGGCCAGGGACTACTTGTGTAATGGCTCTCCTAAACACAGCGCGATGTCAACCCCCAATACCGGGAGAGACGAATCCTGTCTAACCGTCACTGCCTCCAAGTGCTTCGGGACTGCACCCAACCACTACCTGTTTGCACGACCCCTTTGAGCCGCGGTAGGGTAGTGATCAAAGTGCAGTGGGAACACACTCGAGGCGAAGTGCCAGTGTCAAGTCAGCGGACTAAGCTGTACTCATGTCACCTGGGAACTGATAACTGACGATAGGTATAATACCAACCTTTCAGTTCCCGACGAGTCCTGTCCAGTGTACTCGTAACCTAACGAGCACCCGTATACTATCTCCAGTACGACGTACTGATGGCTGTGGGACAGACCATCTCCCACACTGGGATGAGAAGCGCATACGCTAGTCTACTCCGGAGTATCGATGCCCTGTCTCGATAGTCCTGCGACTAGGGACCTGTATAAGGATGTGCTTATAGATTACCCAGCCCCCACTAGTATGACTGCCATCACAACGCTGGTAATCAAGCAAAGATCCTAAGGGCTCCACTAATGCGTATAGGTGATATCGCAAAATAAACACATGTACACATTGAAGTAGAAACAAACCAAGTAGCATACTACTATATTGAGCAAGATTGTTTATACAAGGTGAATATCCCAAGCTTCCATTAAGTAATATACAAACTAGTATGATACAGTAATGGCCTCTAGGGCATATACAATAACAAGGTCGACTAATACGTTGGATCCTTCTGTTACAAGAATTTGATCTTGTTATCAAAGATAAAAAAGGATGTGAAAACGTAGTAGCTGACCACCTTTCACGCATCATTTCTTCCCTTGTGACCCTGCCGATCAATGACTCGTTCCCTGACGAACAACTCTTGAGCGTATCTACTGAACCATGGTTCAGGGATATTGTGAACTATCATGCCACGGGACTTATACCGAGCGATTGGTCAAAACAGGACAAATACCGCTTTCTATCCCAAGTAAAACACTTTTACTGGGACGAGCCCTATTTGTTTATATATTGTCCTGATC
Organism: Agapanthus africanus; assembly: GCA_030015575.1. Classification (NCBI taxonomy): domain Eukaryota; kingdom Viridiplantae; phylum Streptophyta; class Magnoliopsida; order Asparagales; family Amaryllidaceae; genus Agapanthus; species Agapanthus africanus. The sequence continues at coordinate 832,540,459 of JASDDO010000024.1, read as the reverse complement.
AGATCATTCGCCGGTGTGTCCCGAATGAAGAGTTCAAGAGTGTTCTTTCTTTTTGTCATGATCAGGCCTGTGGGGGTCACTTTGGTCCTAGAAAGACAGCGGAAAAGGTTTTGCAATGTGGATTTTATTGGCCGACCTTATTCAAGGACGCATTTGAGTATTGCAAAACCTGTACACAATGTCAGTATACGGGTAGAATATCCCAGAGGAATGAAATGCCTCAGCAACCCATCTTGGTTGTTGAAATATTCAATATTTGGGGCATTGATTTTATGGGTCCTTTTCCCAACTCCTTTGGGAATTTGTACATTTTGCTGGCGATTGATTATGTCTCAAAGTGGGTAGAAGCCATTCCATGTCGCACTAATGACAAGAAAGTTGTCATTAAGTTCTTGAAAGAGAATATCTTTTCGCGATTTGGACACCGACACGCTATCATTAACGATAATGGGACACATTTCTGCAACAGATCTTTTGAGACTCTGATGCGAAAATATTCAATCAACCACCAACTTTATACACCCTATCATCCCCAAACAAGCGGGCAGGCTGAAATCTCAAATAGACAAATCAAACTTATCCTGGAGAAAACTGTTGCTAAAAATAGAAAAGACTGGTCGACCAAACTGACGGATGCTCTTTGGGCATTCAGAACTGCATATAAGACCGACCTAGGAATGTCTCCATATAGGATAGTGTTTGGAAAAGCATGTCATTTACCCGTCGAGATAGAACATAAAGCATTGTGGGCTATAAAGGAAATAAATTTTGATCTGAACCTTACTTGCAACTTTCGGAAGCTGCAACTTAACGAGCTAAGCGAACTCCGCGATGATACTTATGATAACGCTGTAATCACAAAGAATAGGACTAAGATTTTTCACGATAAAAACATTTTAAGGAAAACATTTTCACCTGGTCAACAAGTCCTTCTTTATGATTCACGATTACACCTTCACGCGGGTAAGCTCCGATCTCGATGGAAGGGACCTTTTGTTGTGCGGTCTGTATACCCGCACGGGGCAGTAGAAGTAGAAAATGTAAAAAACGGCATCTTTTTCAAAGTGAATGGACATAGACTAAAGCCGTATTTTTCCACTGACCCCACGGAGGAGCTCTTGTTCTTACAAGAGCCAGTTTATTTGGATTAAAATTCCTCCGTCTCACCTTCATGTCCAGTATATCACTGCATCATATTTTTTGAATGAAGGTGAGTAAAAAGAATAAGTTTGGGGGAAGTTCTTCACTTATATATTTTGCCCCCACTAATAATTCCCCCCAGGCTTACAGTTTGTGTAGGTATAGCATTTGGCAACAGTGAGGACACTGTTGAAAACAAGTTTGGGGGAGGTTTGTGCTTATTTTCGCATCATTTGCATATCATCTGCATAAGCACAAAACATTTCTTTTAAAAATCTATAAAAATTTAAAAAAAAATTCAAAACCCATAAAAATTTAAAAAAATTTCAAGTATAAAAATAATTTTAATATTTACACTTTTCTGTATATAAATAAGATAATGAAAGTTTAGATAGTGAAAAATTACATCCATGAGATTAGAAAAATTTAAGAAAACCAAGAAAAGTAGAAGTTTTCTTATACGAACTAGTAATAAGTAGTTATGCGCCGTTGTCCCAAGGGTTAGTAAGATGAAGGACGTCACTAATCTGAGGATAAAAATAAGTCTGAAAAATAGTTTCTATTCTGGAAGCTAAACATTTTGAACGTTGCTACCCTGCTATTCGCACTTACACACGTATTGAAGCCTGGGATAGTAGAGGATACCTTGAAATGCTCTCGTCTTAAAGCCAATGTATGAAGGAAATAAAAAGAAAAGTGAATAAAAAAATATAAAATGGTGAGAAAAATGGACACTGGTTTTGTTATCACCAAGGGCAATAAAAAATATATAGCGAGGGTGCTTCTTCACCTAGTGCCCTAAGGCCAACTGGTCTGGGAGTCACTGCTATGCCTAAGGTGGTGCAAGACGAGGAAAATACACCAAGTAAGCAAGCACAGGAGTAATCGGTCGGTTAGTACCTCAAGAAGTATTAACGGTCGCATGAAAGTGTGTGAGCAATCTCATCTAAATATTCACTAATTAAAAAGTACTGAGGCTGATGGAAAAGAGTATGATAGCTTGAATTGAATTCTCCGGGTGTAGGGATGTCTTTACACACACGCAGGGTGATATGATCGATGTTTGGAATACAGATAGGAATGAAAAATAAGACGATGTTTTATTGAGGGAGGACGTGATTTCTAACATTTTTTCATGACCATTAAGATAGGGCTCATGCAACTGAAAAGCTAGCTTAGTTGGAAACCCTAATTTTCAAGGCTTTTCTTCTACAATTCTTTTCTTTAAATGTAATATTCATGATCTTCCTTTTATTATTGGATTTTGTGGGTGCAATCCGCTGAAAACCCTCAGGAGACAACACTCCTCCTACTAGGGACACCTAGAGGTTTAAAGGCTTGTTGCACATGCTTAGTGCAATCGTGTTGCCTATGAAAGTGTGCTAGTTAGTTTTTCTCTTTCTTTATTTTCTCCTTCTCTTTTTAATAAAACATTCGCTCGAGACAATCGAAATTAAGTTTGGGGGAATTTGATTAGTCGAAAATATTGTATATTTTAGCCGGCAATTTCCTCATCATTTGCATTCATATAGAAGTGTTCGGTATCCGTATTTCACATATTAGCAAATCTATCACAGATTATCAGATTACATGTATTAGACCTTAAAACCGGCATTTCTAGGGAAATTGACTGCATTGCATGGCATCGCAATATTTCTATATGTCGAAACCCGTGTTTTGAAGTCTGTGCAGGAAACTAGAAGCGTGCTCGAATCAACGCTGCTCAAAAGATACGCCAACTCACTAACTTCAGATCTGGTATCAATTTAAAGGAGCAATCACAAATCAATATATCAGAAGAAGCCCTAAAATACAGAACAAGGCTACACCAGAAGACTCAAAGCCCAAGCTCATCAAAGAGCCGCGGATCCGCGGCAATGGCTTACTTGTGCCGCGGATCCACGGTGGAACCAGGGACTTACCTCCTCAATTTTGGTGCACAATGCTTCATTCAGGGCCCACTGTTCAGAAATGTATCTCAAATTCCAGAAGACTCTAGGGGTTTCTGCCAGATCAGCAAACTAGGGTTTCCAAGCCTAATTAAACCTAGCTTAAACCCTAAGCTAGCTCCTAACAAACTACCTTCTAGAAGACTCAACAAACTTTTGAAGGGAACTACCATTTCAAACCTAAACCTAGGGTTTGGGAAGTCTGTAAATAGAAGCCTAGACCTAGGGTGAGAAAGGAATGTGGAGATAGATAGAATCAAACCATTACTTGTGTGATTCATTTTAGTTCATTTTTTTAGCCAATCTCCTTCTTCATCTCCTTCCTCCACAAGTCTAGTGAGAGGGCTTGTGTGAAACCCTAATTCCAATCAAAATCAAGATCCCGAGTACCCATTAAGCAAGAAGCCCTACAACCTTTAGGAGCGGAGCCGATCTTCAACGGAGCAAGCGATCCGAGCCGATCCACGACTCACGAAGCCGAGCGACGCCCGATCAACAATCTAGATTCTTCCTCTTGTAGTTCTTGAAGCGAATGTAATCAAAATTGTTGAGATAAATAAAGGTGATATTCTTTTATCTTGTTTTCTTTAAATTTTGCATCATGATATCTTTACAATTCGTAAATATTCTCTGTGTGGTGATGTGTGAATAAAACTCCGCTCGTCGAGGAGTCGAGACGGTAAATAGAATGATGATGTAACATAGCTTTAATCGATTCTTGAGTCCTACGTGTTTTGAAAACCCTAGCTAGTTCAAGAAACGACGACCCATTTTGTTTCGATGCTTTCTTGATTGATATCGTTCGAAATTGGGGAGTTACGATCGTTTCTTGAATTTGGTAGAGGCTAGAAAAGGAATGATATCGATGAAAGAACAAGGGTTAAAAGATGAAACCCTAGTTTCATCAAGAAATCCCTAACTCTCGTCGATTATCATCAATCTAGTATCAATCCTTCGAAGGACAAGAACACGAAATCTTGAGATTACATCACGTCTATAGATCCGATCGATTCCTACGAGCCTCTTTTAGATTTTTGACTGTTGATTGGAAATATCATCGATACACCGATTCTTGATTGTTTAACATTTTCTTGATTCTTGAATAGAATAGTGACACTTGAAAATCAAAATTCTTGAATCATGTTTTCACTTATCTTAGCTTAACTTTTCAATTCAAGCATATCATAATACAAACGAATCGTGCAATCCCTGTGGACGATCCGCACTCATTCATGAACTACAATTGACACCGTAGTTTGATTGCGGTCAAAATAATTCTTTGATTGTGATTCTATTCATTCTCTAAAACGACACACAAAGAAACGATAAATCAGCTGCTGAAAGAGCCGGAGGAGGATTCGACGTTTCCCCTTTGTCGTCTTCAATAATGATCGGAGGATCTTCGGCTGGAGGGTCCGGCTGGATCATCATGCCTACCATATCCTGGAATAGAAGGGTCATTTGCTTTATATTGGCTGCTTGTTCCGCAGCCTCTTTGTCCTTCTTCTCAAGTATTCTCCGAAGGAATTCGGCATCGGTTTCTTGCTCATGGTGTTGCTCCGATGACGCCTCCGGGCTTTCTTTTGGTCTGGTGAGCGTAGCCATTGCAGTCAGCATTTCTTGAAGCTTCTGCTGTTGTTGTTCCTGAGCCCTTGTGATGGATCGGGTGAGTGGTCGGTGGCCCGTAGAAGCGCGGCTATCCTCTTTCCCGAATGCCATGTAAATAGTATGGACCGTTATGCCCCCAGACTTATGGCGTTTGGGCTCAGTGCCTTTGACATTTGTCGCAGGCATGGGGATCTTCTCCGGCCTTCTCTTCTTATGAGCGGTCGAAGTTGAGGGGGCCGTCGCAGTGGACACCCAGATAGCTTTTCGGGGTTTGGCAGGATGGCTTTCTTCTTGTTGAACCTTCGCCTTTTTCTGCCGGCGAGGGTAATCTTGATCAACTGCTGAGTTCCGAGCCTGCCGCCAAACTTTGTAGATTTTGGAGGACAGCCACTGAGGGGACTGTTCTGGCTTTGCTTCCATAACATTTTCTATGGACGGAGGAGATCTTTTCAGTATGGCGGTAGGAGAATTCCTACGCACCCTGTTCAGCAGCTCAAAACTGTTCCCGGTTGGAACAGTAGCATTAATTTCCACCGTTGGAGCTAGTGGAGTTAGCCCAGAAGGGGAGTTGCCCCTAGCCTTCCTTACTCGGCGCCAGTGGCAAAGTCGAGCATGTCGAGCTGTTGGAGTTGGCTCGGTGACGGGGATGGCTTTACTAGCGATTCCAACTTCATGTTCCCGAGTTGCAGAGAACAATCCGAACTGAGGCAATCAGGTAAGGGGTTGTTGCTGGCGTCGGCCTATTGAAGACTGATGTCCTTTGAATAGCAGGAGCAGGAGTAAAAGTTAGGGCAATCAGTCTTGTAAAGACCGACCCCTTGGCAGTAGAAGCCGCCTTGACGACTTCAGGAGCAGGGTTGGTCACTCTTTTCGGAATAACCTTTTCTCGAGGTGCAGGCTTCATCCTGGGCCCACCTGAACTTTGGCCCAATCTGGAGAAGACCGAGGCGCCGGTGCTGGACGACCCATTGAGAGGGGCCTCAGTAGCTGTAAGCTGATCAAAGACCGACTTCTTGGGAGCTTCTGGTACGGGCACGTGGGTGCTGAAGCTCATCGGCGAAAGCATGGTTCCGAAAAACAATCCTGTGGTGGCTTGAGTGACCTGTTCCACGGGCATCATGAACAGGGAAGCCGCTTGGGGCCCGTAGGCTATGCCCCCAGTTAAGGCAGGATGTGGGTTGCAGTTGCATGTGGAACACTTCGAGCAGGTGAACGCCATTGATCCTTTGCTTTCTGCACCAAGCAAAACGCCGAATCTTAGTACCTCGAAACCCAAGGGCAACCATTAGCAAACAGCGATTCGTTCGCGAACACGACACACGAAGTGTGGAGTCGAAAGAGGAAAAGGTCCCACCGGGCGTGCCAGAATTTGTTTACCGCCGGAAACTGGGAAGACTGGACGTCTTTCCTGAATCTGAGGGCAGATGCTAATTGGTGATATCCGTCCACCTCTCCGAAGATGCCAAGTTGATTTATGGCACCGTGTATCGAAGGTTTAAACGGATGTGGCCGATGTAGCAGACTTCGTCAGATTCCCCCTCGTTTGAGGGGTTTTTGATTGTGGGGACGCTCTTCCCTGCAGTTAATTACGCTACCGCATCGCGGTAACAATTTTCTCCTTCTCCATATGGTCACTTCGTGTCGTGGGTGTTTGTTTTGTGTTTGGTTGCCGTGGATTGTATACGGAGACTAAGTTATGTTGTCGCCCGTAGGGCGTGGACTAGTCCAAATCCGTATCTTTCTTAGATTTGGGTTTGGCGGGGTTGTGTTTAAGGATACGTTAGCCTTATTTGAGGCTAAGATCAACTTAAATGTTTGTTAAGGACACGTTAGTCTTATTTTGGACAAAGATCAACTTAACGGGATCGTTTAGATCCGACAAAAGAGCAATTGGGCTCTATTGTTTAGTTTAGTGACATTACGGTCGATAATTAGTTTAAGGACATTACGGTCCATTGTTAGTTTTACGACATCGCGGTCGAGATTAAGGACATCAAAGTCCGTGAGTTTAAGGACCTCACAGTCCGATGTTAGTTTTAAGACATCACGGTCGAGGTTAAGGACATCATAGTCCGTGAGTTTAGCGACTCTACAATCCGGTGTTAGTTTTAAGACATCACGGTCGAGATTAAGGATATCATAGTCCATGAGTTTAAGGACCCACAGTTCGTAGTAATGTGTGGTTGTCGGGACCCGTCACCTCTCTGACGACGTTGAAGGATTACAACGACAGATATCAGAGGAGTAAAGAGATGTACCCTCGAACCGGGTGTAAATTGATTGGAAGAGCAGATGAGCTCAGTTCAATTTAAATTGAGGACTTATGGCCAGAATTGGACTAAGTCCAGTAAAAAAAATGTTTGACATTTTATTTTTGTTCTGCCTGTTAGGCCTTTGTTTGGATTCTGCCCTTTTAATAATGCTAAGCATTGGGCTCTGACATTTTTTTTCTTATATTGAATGCATAGTATTTATCAGAACAAAGTATGTTCTGACAGCGCGCCACATGGCACACTAGGCGCTTTGCGCCAGTCAAAGAGCGCATTGCGCTTCTGTCGGTTAGCGCACACGAGGAGGACACGTGTCGCGCTTAGCGCTAAGCGCTTGTTTGTTAGCGCGCTGCGCTTTTCATTTATGAGCGCGCTGCACCAGTTTATGGGTGCGCCAGTGAGTGACACGTGGCGCGCTTGGCGCTGAGCGCCAACCCAAGAGCGCAGTGCGCTGTTTTCAGGAGCGCAAAGCGCAGATCGTGTCTATGGTTGACACGTGGCATGTTTTGGCGCTGAGCGTCAGTCCAAGGAGCGCAAGGACGCAGTTCATGAGTGCAAGGCACTGTCTAATAGTGCAAAACGCATTTTGATCAATTTTAAGATCAAAGAACAAATTTATGTTCTTCAAAGGAGGCCTTGCCTCGAGATCCAAGAACAAAAGTTCTTCTTTTAATAAAAAGGGCTCTGCCTTTATAGATCAAAAGATCTGTGAAGTAAAATACTTCTTTTTATATTTTTATGATTGGATCTTTTGATCTTTTCTTTTTTAATCAAAGGCCTTGGTCTTTTTATAGATCTAAGATCTGTTTTAGAAGATGTTTCTTCTTTTTACGAGATGGTTTTCATCTCTGTTGTTCAAGAATTAATTCTTTACCTTTAAAGATGAAGAAATGATCTCCTTTCTTCTAAAGGCTTGCCTTTCTTTCTCTTTGAGTTTTTCTCAAAGTTTGTAGAGGGTTTTTTCTATATGAGACTTGAAGTCTTGGGGCCTTTATATAGGGCCAATTGATTTGTTAAATCCGTTTTGAGAGATTCTCTTGATTGATTGGGGAATATTTCCCACCGTTGGATCTTTAATCCTAAGGCTTCTGTTTGACAGAAAATAATCTTCTTGTTTTAATAAGATTGAGAAATCTTTCCATGCAGAATTTGTTCTGTTTTTTGGTAATTCATTATTTACCATTGGATCATTGATCCAGCGGTGCTTAAAGCACAATCTTATTGTTTGGAAAGATTTTGAGGAATCTTTCCTTAACAGAATTTATTTTTGGTTAATTAATGATTTATCATTATTATTAGATCTTTTGATCCAACGGTGGGAATCTTTAATCCCAGCGCTGGAGCACCTACGCTTGGCGCACCTGTGTTAGAGCGCTGCATCTGAAGCGTTGCTTCAACTTTTTAAATTTTGAATTTTGAAAACAGAGCTTTGCTCTGATTGGGGGTGCGCTGCCTAGGGCTCAGCGCTTCTGGCGCTGGTGTGTCTGCTTTTGACACGTGGCGCGCAGCGCGCAGGATCTGAAGCGTTACTTCAATTTTTGAATTTTGAAATTCAAAACAGAGATTTGCTCTGATTGGGGAAAACAGGCTATATAAATCCAATCATATGATGAAATAAATAAGAATATTCTCTCCTAAAAATTTCTATGGTTTTGTGCCGCTCTCTCTCAAGATATTCTTCTTCTTCCTTTTTTTTTAATTAAATCCAAGACGAATCCCCTCCTTCTTCAAAAATAAAATCAATTTTGGCCATTAACTCATTGAGAGAAATACAGATCTCCCATTAAAATCACCAAAGGAGCAAAAAAAATTTATCTCTCTTCAAGATCCAAGTCATCCAACATAGGAGAAAAGAAAGAAGAGAAAACCCATATGCGCACGTCCTGAAATCTCGTGGAAGGGAAAAAGAACCCCTTTCATCTTATGAAAAATCAAAAATTTTATGTTTGGGGCTGTTGCTCTATTGGGTTTCGACCCTTGCTTGTACCGCACAGGTGCAAACCTCGCTATGTGCCCATTTAGCTAGATGCGCATCTTATTTGGTGCATATCATGCCAGGTGCGCACCTTAATAGATGCACACCTCCCTAAGTGCGCACCTTACTCCACCTTTTGGCCCATTTGGGACTCTTTGGCCCCTAACTCTCACATCTCGATAGATGCGCATTTCCCTATGTGCGCACTTTACTGGATCTTTTGGCTTATTCGGGACCCTTTGTCCCCCCACTTCCCTAAGTGCGCATCTTCCTGGACCTTTTGGCTTATTCTGAACCCTTTGGTCCCCCCTCATTCTCTCGCACCTCGCCAAGTGCTCACCGGGCTAGGTGTGCATCTCGACAGGTGCGCACCTCGTCACGTGCTCACTTTTCTAAGTGCGCACGTGGCACACGCGTATTCCTCACTTCTGTCATTTTTGTAAATATTTTACAATATAAAAAAATGAATAAAATAAATATGCCCCACACTCAAAATTCTTCTCCCCTTAGAAAAATTTCTAACGGAGCGTTATCCCGCACCCGGTAAGGAGGCTGCTAGTCCTCTTGACCCCCAACCCTCTATCCAAGTAGCGGGATCCCCATAAACTCTGTGAGGCCCCCGGTATGCCCAAAACACCCTCAAGACACACATACACGTATTGCACATTGAGTTCGCATAATCCGTTTGACCTGTTAATCGGAGGTTTTCTTGCTTCAAAAGCGAAGGCTAATTAACGACAGTTTAGTCTGCGTCTGCGGGAGATTTGGATCTCCACGATTAATAAACCCCTGCCAACCCTAGGTAGAGAAAATCTGTAATACATCTGACAAGCCACGCGTATTCCTATCTCAATAACGTGACGAAAAATGATCTGCATACGGAAAGAAAATTTAACACCAAACGTTTTTTTTTAAGATCCGACAAAGGAAAAACCTGATGTCATTATGGATAAACTACAATAATCCATTAGAATTGTCATCTCATTTATCCTGACAATACCTTCCAGTACTCCAGCATCAACCAGAAAGTCAACATTAGCATTTCAACCTTTAATCAAATAAAATTGTATTTTTGCGCATAATTGCACGTGTATATATGCTGGACATCATTAGAATATTTAAATAGATAATTTAAAAGTTTTAATGTTTTGGTTATGATAGCAATGTTTTCAAGGTTGGTAATAGTTATTCTAAAAATTTGAGATGCTTTGAGCAATTATTGATATCTTTTCAAATTTTTCTAAAACTCATGAGAATTTTCCTTCTATGATACTAAGATTTAAATTGAATTTTTACTTGAAATTCACTTTCTTAAAATATTTGAAGTAGATCTAAAAAATTTTATAAAGTATAAAAAAAAAAATCAGTAAGCTGATGTATAACTTCTTTAATTTCAAGAGGCATCATGTCTTTGTCTTTTTATTTTTAAACCTCTTTGTGTATATTAAATGTGAGAGAGGAGGTGAAGGGTTTTTTTTATTTTTATTTTTATTTTTATTTTTGGGGCATTCCAAAAATTTGAACTAAAAAAATTTGGTGGTATATTGATTTTATAAGATTTATATGGGAATGAGAAAATGGCACATGCTGTCTTCTGTTCTAGTTATAATATTTGAGATATGATCTTTTTTCCATTTTTTGAATGTTGTAGCATGTTTGGACTTATGATAACTGATTAAGATCGTTTTCTAAAATGTTCCAGATGTCCATCACATTTTTCAGTTGATAGTAAAACGATAAAATGGAAGATTAAAATTTGCAAACCTTTTTCCTTATCTCGTATTAAATATACTATTTTTTTTGTAGGTACGAATGCACATGGATATGTATATATATTTAGACTAAAGTTTTATAGGTATTTATATGAATTAAAAGGGATGAGTGCCTAAATTCTTGGTTGGGGTTGGGGTTGGGGTTGGGGTTGGAGGATTTGAATTTTGAATCAAAAAAACTTTATAAAAATTAAGGGTTATTTCTGTATATCACCTCCAAAACTTGCCTAAATCTAAATATCATCCCTAAAATTTCTTATTTTCATATATCTTTCCCAAAACCATAATATTCTCCAAAAAATACCCATTTAACCATTTCAATTAGTTTTTAAAACTAAAATTCGGTTAACTTGACTCTCTTTTTTTTCCTCTTCCCCTTTTAAACCCATAAACCTAACAAATATTATCTCAACATCTGTCCTTCTAATCTTATGAAACTAACAATCTCATCTCCATTCTCTTTTAATCTCATAAACCCAACAATTTCTCCATTATAATTTCATTCTTATCGATTCCAACAAGCCTGATCTATTTATGGCCTCTTCAACTATCTCTTACTATATCAACATTTTAATTCTACAAAATCCATAATCAATTCTTCAAATTCTTCAAATTCATAAAAAACACTTCATCTATTCCTCTAAACTCCTCCGAACAATCAACAATTTCATAAGATTAGAAGAAAGAGATAGAGATGATATTTGTTAGGTTTATGGTTTTAAAAGGGGGAAGGAGGGAGAAAAAGAACCAAGTTAACCCAAGTTTAGTGTTAAGAAAATGATTAAATGGTTAAAGGGGTGCTTTTTGGAGAACATTATAGTTTTGGGAGAGATATATGGAAATATGAAGTTTTGGGTGTGATATATAAAAAAAACCCAAAAATTAATTGTGACAAAGTTGACATGAGAAAATAGATTTTGTAGCTTTCTTTTATTTTTTGAATTATTTTAATAAAATGATAAGTCGTCATCAACCCATTATCTTACCTATAGCTACAGTTGCATCTATGATTTTTTCAATGAAAAAAACTGACGCTGGCCAGTAAAGCCTAATCTATGCACAAAACAGCCACGTATCCATCACACACAAGCAGCGTTATAACAAAATAGATGTTGACTTCATATTGCCTTTGAAACATGTCAATATATGCCTATACTGGCACAAGGATATGATATATTTACTATTTTCAACTATTCCTTCTACCTCTTATTATGGAAAAATAGGCATAACAATATTTACTACAAATATAAGAAACATAATAAATACATCACATGTTAAAAAAAAGAGGGGGTTGACACATTATTTATTGCAACAACTAAATTTAATTGATAGAGACAAAGCAAAAAAGAAATATAAAAAGGCAAGCGTATGGGACCATAATATTTAAGCACACGGCCACTGCTCGTTCATGTTCAAACGAGAACTTTTCAAAAAAGAAAATGTGCAACTTTTCAAAGGAAAGAAAATGCGCAGCATGAGCATGTTTTATTTTTGTCCTCTCTTTTTATGTTTCGTTGTTAATGTTCACAAACAGAAAATAATTTACAAAACGAGGAGAAAAAGTAAATATCACAACTTATTTTGAGTTTAGACGTAGCTCCGGCAACGCCTTGATTGTTTCAATACAAATTACTTTTACCACAATCAGTCTGTCTGGATGTCTTGCAGCCGGTGTACAGAATAATCTCAAGCATCCGTAAGATCCATCAATACATAAATGAGTGGGTGAATCCACCAGAACCACCGACGCCACCCAATTCCACACGGCAACAAACATTTAAACGCTAGATGACGACGGCAGATATATATACGGCCAAATACGGTTCAGTACCCTCTGCCAGCAAACAATGTGGGCTGCCATTATTTTCAGAGCCTTTATGCATTCATTGTTTTCCTATTTTAGTTTCTTTGCGATCATAAGATCTGGAAAATGCCAATTAAGTTTTTGATTGCAGAGTAAGCCACTCGTGCTTTGTTGCAGAAGGTGTAGTGCATTCATTGATGAATGAAAATAAGTTATAATTTGTTTGTTTGTTTGTTTGTTGCAGAGCCTGCGGCATTGTGGAGAGCAAGCAAACTTTCAGATGATGAAGATGTTAACTAAGCTTATGAGAAATTTACCAGACATCAGTTACTTCATCTCCATTGACTTTTTCCCTTGAATGTCAAAATCCGACTTTTGGTAGCAGGTAGTATAGATGGTAATCGTAGATTACCATGAAATATTACCATGCTTGTTTAGTTATAAAAGATATTTCCGGAAATATAGGATTACCATGGTAATCAAATGACCTCATTTCATGGCAATCTTATTCCCCTCAAAACATGTGTCTATCCTATATTACAATGAAATATTCTCGCCCAACATGAATGAGCCATGACCATCCACCCCCGGCCAGTCGGCCCCACCGCCCATCGTTGGTCGTCCGCCGATCGGACGTTACACCGACCATTGCCGATCGTTCATCGGTCGACCCGCCGTCGATCAGATGATGGTCGCCGGCCGGCCCCGCCGGCGGCTCGCCTATCCGCCCCGATCGTACGCCGCCTGTCTTGCCATCATCCACCTGCCCTCCTCCGGCCTCGCCGCCGGTTGCACATATATATATTACCATGAATGATTAAAATATACCAAACAAGTTAATGAAAGATTCCTTGGAATTAAATACCCGGTCATCATATTTCCAGGAATGCAAGGATTGCCGGTAATATTCTATTCCACGTATCAAAAACAACCTTAAAAAAAAAGTGCAAATATAATTCAAAAGGTTACTCAATTTTCACGCATTTGGTGGTTCCCAAAATTAAAGGAATGTTTCTACCTCTAATGAAAGAGAAAGAGAAAGAGAAAGACCCACGTTCTTCTTCAAAGCAAAGGATGATGCTTTGTCCAACATCCAATGAACCAATTTCCATTTCAAGCAACGGGGGATGAGAATGTTGCATTTGCACTGCTTCAAATAGGCTATCTTCTACTTCCATTCAAAGTTCCACCAAACCCTAGCCTTCTTCTTTCAAAGAAAAAGTTGACATGAATTATAAGAGGCCAAGCAAAGCACTACCACCGTCACCGTCACAGTCATCATCATTTATTCATTTCTCGCAAAACTAACAGAGTTTTACGACTGATGATCAACTTGACACCAACATCGAATGCCAGAAACCTAAACTGTAGGTAAGGGCATCAACAAAATTAAAAGACTAACAAGACACATCCCCAACTTTCCAAATTCATCAATGCCAAGAGATACTCAAAACATTCCCAAATTTACCACTAATTAAAGAGTGGACTGAGATTTTATGAAGGGTAGGAGAAACATCTTCATCAAACAATGCTATCCAAAACCACATCAATCAAAGTCAATGGTGAGACCAAATTGAATGAGGGAGGAGCTAGAGCCAGCTATTCTCTGCCTGGAATTTTATAGACGGATTAAAGAAGACTTGTTAGCCCCATGCCTGCCCTTTGAATTAGGGTTGGTCTCAATTAAATCCCTTCCTAGTTTGCTACATTTCTAAATTCTGATATTTTGCATGATCTGAACGTAAATAAGTAATGTAAAATACAGACAAAATTGATGCTAAGGTCGACTACTGCAGCCTCATGCACATGATGTAACTCTAGCCATGGTCCATGGGCTGGTCTCCAATACAAATTTCCCTTATAGCTAGGGGGCAAAACTAATTTTTCCAGCCAACATAATCGGCGTTCATTAGAAGAAAGTGGCCAAATGCAAATTTCTATAATATGGAAGCGGCTGAAGCTAATTTTCCACAAAAGACAGCAAAAATGTGCCGGCTCCTGCGCATAGGTTTCTATAGATAAATATAATGGGATCATTATCCAGATGATAAAGGGCAAAATCTAATTTTCCATCTTTTAGGTATATGTTGATTAACATAAAAGGGACTGAATATAAAGTTTTTTAAACCATTGGGGGCAGAGACTAATGTTTTCCATCACCAATTACCATTCATTAAAATGAATGGGGATGAATGGGGAAATACAAATTTCCCTAATAGCTAGGGGGAAAAACTAATTTTTCCAGCCAACATAATCGGCGGTTTCCATATTCACATCCGCCAATAACAATCAGATTATGTGGTGACACCTATATCTGTTCTATGACAGATATGTTTATATCCACGAGTCAAAATATTCCTTTCCCCTTTTCAAAAATTTTTATGAGATCCTCTAGTAAATTGAAACGGGTGATATGTATTTCATATTTAAGACAAATTTTAAGTCAAAAAATGCATTTCATATTTAAGACAAATTATAAGTCAAAAAACGAATGATATATACTTCATGTTTCGGTGTATGCTTGGATGGTTCGCACTACCCAGCATGCTAGTTGGCCTTTTATCCAAATCCTATCCCATAAGAGGCCTCGACGCCCTGTACAGACGCATGGATGGGTTCAAGGAATATGCCGCGAGAATTCTATTTTGATATTTTACATGATCTACGATGAATATAAATAAATCATATAAATAAATATTGCATTATAGAAAAAAAAATTGTGACAATTCATACAAAATAAATTATGACAATTAAATGAAGACAATTCATACAAAATAAATTATGGCAATTAAATGAAGATGGTATGCTGCAATCTATAATAATATCGTGCTTGAATAAAAATAATTATCATGGTAAAGTAATAATTAATATAAAATAAATTATGAATGTTAGCTTAATCAATTTCAAGCAGAAAGAAGGAATTAAATTTTTAGTCTATTAACAGAAATTTAAGAAGGCTCGAAAATAAACTATATGGTTCGAATGAAAATTTCAATAAGAAGAAGAGGGCAAGATTGTTTTCCAATCATTTAGCTTTATGTAAATAAACATAGAAGGGGTCAAATGCAAATTTTCTTAAAATGCAGGGGGCGGAATCTAAATTTTTTCCATGAACAACTACCATTTGAAATAAGAGGCTAAATGCCAATTTCCTAAAACCTAGGGGGTGGAGGCTAATTTTCCAGATAAGGACCAAAAAAAATTGAATCCCACATTCATGCAGCTTTTCATTTGAAATACGGGGCTAAATGCGAATTTCCTAAAACCTAGGGGGTGGAGTTAAGTTTCCAGATAAGGAGCAAAGAAAGGCTTGAATCCCATGAATGAAATGATGGGATGATCTAAATACAAAAGGCAGTATCCAGAAGATGTGTTAACCCTATCTGTTCGTTGCTCGAACCCCTTAAAAAACCTAACTCAAATGATTGTCTAATATAACTCTCAAACTTTTTTTCTAATCGGTTGTTTAGAGTAGAAATTGATTGCTTTTTAGGGTTTTAGTCGATAAATCTAGGGAGTATCTGAGGTAATAAATCATTATAAGCGCTACATAGGTAAACTACAAGAGTGTTTTGTGCAATTAAGCTACAATTCTTTACATACCAAAGTAATTTAGCAAAGATTTAGTTTCGATAACAATGAAGCACATAGAGCAGCTTAAATCATAGATGAGCAAGATTTGATTAGAAACGGTGAAAAGCAGATTAAATTACAATAAGATCACATCAATTACAAATTTGATGCTTGGGTACCACCACATATGCACATTTTATCTGATACAGTTAAATGTTTATAAGATACTGAAGAAAGTACTATCCCTACAAAATGTTGGATCCAGTAAGAGCTCAGGCTGGCTTAATATATCATAGAAAATTGTAGTAGACAAAGAAGAGATTGTTAAATTAAACGTGAAATCCTTTGGCAGCCAGTGAATGCAAACTCAAGTGATTTAAACGACCCCTTTGCTCATCTACCAATCACCTTAAAAGCACTCAAATTTAATTCTTCAAATGGCCGGCTAATTTAACTCTGGAACTTTTTCGTGTTGTTTAGAACAGAAACTGTGTTTTTAAGGGATTTAGT
Organism: Agapanthus africanus; assembly: GCA_030015575.1. Lineage (NCBI taxonomy): Eukaryota > Viridiplantae > Streptophyta > Magnoliopsida > Asparagales > Amaryllidaceae > Agapanthus > Agapanthus africanus. Next base: position 832,523,858 of record JASDDO010000024.1, on the reverse strand, counting down.
CAAGGGATAAAGGGAGTGTTTGCGGTAATAAATCCATTGTGAAGGTACAAGTGGTATACAGGGTTGGGTTTTTTGTGTAATTGAAAGTGTCAAGTAACCAGAAAAATGAAATTTGATGAAAGTATTATCACTAAGAAATGTATGATTGGGTTAGAGCTCATGCTAGCTTAACAAATCATAAAAATTTGTAGTAAACATATATAAGATGAATAGTGCATCAAACATAGAATGACATGGTAGCTCAAAAATTGACATGGATACAGGCGGGAAAAAAAACTCAACATTGAATAAAGACGAAGAAAATTTACGGATTAAAGAGCTTGCGAAAAGGCCCATCTTTTCGATCCTTAGCAGCCTCGGTCAAAGCAAGAAATCTTTTAAAACCAGTAGTAGCAGCTCCTCTGCCAAGAGCAGCAGCTCGAGTGAGCACATCTTCTCGCGACATTGAGTTAAGGGCCCCACCACCAACTGCTGAGGCTGGTGATGAGCCGGTTGTGACAGTCGGAGAAATTGGAACAGGTGGTGGGGCAGATGGCATTACTACTGATGGAGCGACTGAAGGGTGTCGAATTCCTGGACTGTGTTTGTTAAAATCATCCATTATGGATTGTTGATCGGCTTTCTTCAAACCCTGCAATATAATATAGAAGGTAAGCTATTGATCAATTGTTGCAAGAAGAAATTATAATGTTTTGATTAAAAGACATGTTCATTAAGATTTGGAAATGGAGCTGTAAATATAGGAAAAGCTGCAGCAAGCTTGGAGACAAACTGGTGGCAAGAAATATTGCAGCCTACTGAAACATAATACAGGTATTAGGGCTGTTACAAAAACTGAAAAGCTCATCGGCGAGATAAATGTTTGTTCGAGCTCGTCTGACAAATAAACGAGCCGAGCTTGAACAAAAATCTAAGATCGGTGAAATAAATGAACAAACACGAACATGGTAGGCTTGGGCTTGGCTCGTGTTCAAGCTTGCCTCGTGTAAGTGTTGATGTTAACTCATTCTTAAATAGAGATCATAATTATTAAAGTGATGATTTTAACTTGAGGCTCAAACCATAATAAATATTGAATCAAATATTGGTATGCTAAAATACTGAAGAAGTTAGATAATTAATAACTTTAAATTTAGTCAGCGAGGTTCTAAACAAGCTTTAAACTCATTTATTTAGTTATAATAACTATATTTCTCGCTGTTGACATTGTCATATGTATAATATTGGACACCAATGTAATTTTTTCCATATACTCTTCTAATGTTTTGTTGCTAGTTTTGATAGATTCTAAATAGGCTCATAGAAGCTGAAGGCTTGACTCGGGAGCTCGGCTCGGGCTCGTTCGACAAATAAACGACCGAGCTTGAACAAGTTTTTAGCATGTTTAAATAATTGAACGAACACGAAAAGTCTAAAGCTCGGCTTGCGCAGCTCGTTTAACTGCCCTAACAGCCATGCTTTGGGAATGCAAATTCTGCAACAAAGTTGCAAAGTATCCAAACAAATGAATTTGGAGCCTATTTCCTGCAACAAATGTTGCCATTCTCATAGTAGCTAACCAAACACCGCCATGATGATTATAAAAATAATAAGCAGGCCATTTTGATATTTCACAAACTTAAACCTGTAAGATATCTAAACAATTAAGCATTCTGGTAAAGGAAAGGCACAGAACCTTGAGGTCAAGTATCCGTTGAAACTCTATAGGAGTGCCCTCAGGTAGTAGCGCACGATATGTATTCCCAACAGAATCAACAGGAGACAATATAACCTGCAGGGTATTAAAAAAACATCTTGAACATTGATTTGATTTACTACCTGATAATGTTTCAAATGCTGTTAAAGTTGGACTCTCGTACCTTTAAGAGTGCTTCAGCTTTACTCATTTCCCGACTCACAAATTTCGAGTAGTTAGCGGCAACATTTGTCTATTGGAATTCAAATAGCATGAAAACTCGTTAGTGTAATCAGTAAAACACACACACGTGTTCACCGTCAAACATATTTAGTTCATTTTACTGATCAGTTTTGCTTGTTCGTTTATGCAGCTTACTATGCAGTCAACATATAAAGGGTAACAAAAAATAGTTAATTTAGCTCATTGGAGTTGGTTTTATGGATCCCCGAAACCCTATTGAGCTCTTTACATGTCACTTAGTCTCTTCTAGTGAAACTGACTGAGCAAAGATCAAACACACATCACGTAATGAGAAAATGGACTTTTTAAACTGTACAGAAATGAGAAAATGAAAGAGTTCGAAAAAAATTTAAACAAATTATAATTTGGTCTATGCAATGTATTAGGATGTTCAGATTCATCACTGATTTGCATACACACAGTTTTGCCAATGCAGCATGAACAGTAGTCCGTGTCAGACACTTGACACTTCTTGGGCACTTCTTAAGCATGTTTAATAATATAATATATTTTGTAATTTAAGAAGCATTTTTTTTCACAGGGTTTGCCTTCTCAAACTCTTTTTCATATTCATAACACGATTATATATGCATTTATTTTCAGTTACATATCAAGACTATGTTTTACTTGGAAAGCATATCAAATAATGTCTTCTATAAAATAGTAATAGTCATAAATGTTTCTCTATAAGAAGTGAGAGTGACAGATTAAGCTATCTGATAAAAGTAGAAAAGCCTAGGCATTTTCCTCATACAAATGAAGATGTATTATAAGCTAATTTAGCATAAATGAAAACATAACATGTAATTTTATTTTTTTTAAAAATGTTTGTGTGCATTTTGCATATATGTCTATTAATGTATGTACTTGTGCACGCTCATATCTTTATTGTTGTTGTCGCTATTATTTCTACTTGAGATTATTTAGATACACCATATGCACTTTTCACTAAGAAGATTTGGGTTAAAATCTTCCATGACACCATGGTCTCTAGAGAATTCACGAAGTTTAAAAGTAGCTGAATTAAGCTGCCCAGGCATAAGCATATAACAAATAAAATAAGAGTGAGAAGATTACCTTTTTTCCTAAAGTAGGTATATCAAGAAGTATCGTTTTTACAGCTTGTGTGTCCAATAACATCTACAAAATGTCCAAAAATAAAATAAAATACGCAAAGCATAAGTTGAGGGAATCAGGCACTCAAAATGAACATCGTTTGTACTTGACAATGGCTTTGGCCTTCCTGAGAAGAATGAAATCAATATACCTGTTGGGCTCCCGTTTCCGATATGTGTTTGCACTTGTAAATGTTAAGGTAGAAACGAGGGCCAAGCGATGCTGCAAGCTGCAAGACAAAAGGAATATGTATAAATCCAATCCATCAACTTTCCATAAAATCAGAACGGATCAGAAAAGCATTCTTTTACACAAACCTTGTCAAGGAAAAACTGGAAGTAAGTAGGAGAAAGTAGGCTCCCAAGCACCGGTATGCTGCTTGAAAGAATTAAATTAATGCCATTCACATACCTGCAAGATATGAGGAAGTTCTCAAACAAAGCACTCAATATGTTGTTGAACAGATTGAGCAAATATTTCCATTTGCTTAATAAACAGTTAATATACACAACTATAGAAAGCTGGTGGATAATTATTTGTACGCAATTTTCTACTTGGAATCCTCCATTCATCGTAAGTGTTAGGGTAAATTTACAAAACACAATCAATTTTCCAAAACTTTTGAGATAACCCTGCTTAACTTTAAGAACACATGAATGCCCCCCCCCCCCCCCCAAAACAAAAAAAACTGCAAAAAAAAGAACGCAAAAAAAACTACCACTGCCATCCGAAAAAGTTAGCACCATTAAGCCATGCTTGGCATGTGGTATTAGCATCCTGAAAATGCTCGTTGTCTCCTTTAATTACACCCTAATATAAAAATATTTGTTTTCTTTTTGTTGAAGGGGGAGGGGACTCTATCCTCTCCAATCAAATTGAAACCCAAAATTAAACCCTAGATCTAATCCTAAACATATCCTGAATTTGACAATAGTATTAACAATCAACAAAGTGTTGGATTTAGATATTTGAGGAAGGAGAAGGGCAAGGGCATGGCAAAAGATAGGGAGGAGGGCAAGTCAGAGCAGAGGTGAGGGATTTAATCAGAGAGGACGATAGGCTTCGATCCTTCTCTGTGAATGATTAGGGCATTAAGCGAATGAGCTGAGACAGGCAGGCAATCCCTCGAGGCAACTTTCTCTCTCTGAGGCAAGCACTGCTCATTTCTTAATTTAGAAGGAGAGAAGTGGAGATTGGGAGGAGAAGGGAGACAGAAGAAAGAGACGGGTTGCTTTGATTGGACAAAGAAGATAGAAAGGTATCTTCATTAAAAATTGCCCTGCCGTCTGCAATGGGGTCAAATGAAAGACAGAATAAGTCATATTTTCCATAGCTCAGTGTTGTCATCTCAAAACTCTGGAAAATCGATGGGGTTTAGTAAATTTTACCCTGAGAATTAAATCTGCATTTAGATTCAGGAAGGACAAGTACTAAAGCAAAAGGACAGAAAGCTATTAAAGTTTAAAGTAGTAAATAATGGATGAAGATTTTTATGGATGAGGGGTCAAATTTTTCCATATGACTTACTCTGACTGATCACCAACACTTTCAAGAGTCGACCAAGGAACTCGTGTCATTAAAATCATCTCAGAATCAAACTTAGTTTCAAGACCATGCACTAATGTCAGTAATGCTTTAGTTATCACAGCTGAGAACTCATCCTGCATTTAGTCAAAAGTTTTTGCACATGAGTTCAGAAAATATTAGGCTGAGATGCAATGCCAACTCGATGGTGTTAAAATTAAATACCTGAACTTCAGACATATCCACCTTGTCTGCAAACTGCGAGTCGATGATCTTTGAAACATTTTCAGCCAACTCACCAGACTGTAAAAAAAAAAAGGTCACCCCCACTTGAAAATAATGGCTAGATATCATATCAATCTTGGTGAGACACAAAATAAGTTAGTTTATGCAACTAAAAAACTGTAGAAGATGTGGAACAGTATATTATATGCAAATAATACAGATAGCATTACAAACAAGCAAAGACAGAGACATGGAAAATAATACCAAAAATTTCCACCATAAATAAATGACTCCTTTCTGTTGCTTTGACACTATATCAAATACCTGATTTCCTACTCCAAATATACGCATTCCAAACATGGGAGAGTTAATATATGGATGTTGTCCGCAGCATCTTAGAATGTAATGGTTCCAAGAAAACTAACCGTTTGGTGGCAATATTCTGCAGTATTCACAATGTAGCATATCATTCTTTCGTCTCTGTCTGATGTCTGTAAATATTAGGATTAGATATTACCATTAAATATAATACTATATATTAGCCAGGAAGAACTATTAATAATAATCAACAAGTGAGCGCGGTGCTTAAGATAACCTTGATCTGCCCATCTGTACCAGTGGCAGCTGCAACAATCCCTGTACCACCTTTGGGTAACCGAGAATAAAGCTTTGTTGCATATGCTTTGAGGATTCTTTTAAACACCTGAACACATAAATGAAATAGATTTTTGATTTATCTGATGCTTCCATCTAGATAAGCAATTTTGAGTTTAATAACTTGCTAAATGATTTACCAAAGACCTACTTCTCTTGAATAATGGAAACCGAACATATTATATCAGAACATTAACACTTTTATGGGCACTAGATTTGAACTCCTAGTAGTTATTCATGTAACTTTTTATATACAAAATGGTAAGTTAGGGAGCTTCTACAATAGCTATACATTCTAATGGCAACTTCGTACACAAGTAAATTGTCACAAACAATGGTAAAAGGCATTTTTCAAAATGCATCAAAAGTTTGAGAGCACTAAAATGCACCGGATTTCTTTATTTGCAATATTCAAAAAAGTAAGAAAGCGTCTCTCAAATATTAAGTTATTCCTTTTAGTATAAGATATTGCTTCTTATGACAAGGTTAGGTGTTTGAAGTGCATGCACTGTAGAGTGTGTAATTTAATGGAATGCGCCGTCTCTATCTGATTCTGAAATTATAAAGGCAATATTCTTCAAAAACTTCTATCTCCTTAAGGAATGCACTAAAACTATCCGATACAAGTTAAAGTATCAACATACGAGATGAATGACATGCACAGACGCTTTAATTGCAACTAAGGGCCAGTAAAAGTAACGTATCATGCTACCAGTAAAATTGTGTACGTCCAAGATAAAATAAATGTCAGATATTTCCTATCAACAACTTTAAAAAAAAGAAAGGTTCTGCGACTGAATGATATGGTAGTTAATCAAATACTCTTATGAAGTTCAGATCTCCTTGCATTGCAGTGTTTTAAAATTATGAAGGAAATGTGGCTAGCTGGCTATAATGCTGCACCCTTTGAGGCTTTGACACAGTTTCAAGGAAGGTGTACCTCAAACAAGCTAAACAGGGTATGGTTCTTTGTCAAAGCACTACATCTCTTTAAGCTTCTCCTGATTATCAAGAAAACCTGCATTAAGATAAGAAAGTAAGATCCATGATAACACCATTGAATGATGAATGAACCACTTTTTTAGGTCAGCAAACTTCAAACATGAGAGTCGACAAATATTACACTATAAATATATAAAACCCTCTTCTAGGGGTTGTTCTCTACTTTGGGTCTGTCATTTGATCTACTGAAATCGCACTTACATTTAGACAAATAACTTTTTTTTACCGAATATGTACAAATGGTCATTGCTGGCCATTGATGCAATGGACCTATGGTTATAATGTATTATAATTTTCTCAAGATTAGAATTATTTATAAGACTGCAAGGATGCCTATCTTAAGCTTTCACCATCGAATTGGAAGCATAATGTGTATTCAATTTTCTCTGATTAAAGGTAGTATTCTGCATCAAACTTGCCTGCATACTGCTCGATAAAATATTTGTTTGGCTTCCCTCCTCAGTCTCCCAGGTTTCCTCCTATTACAGAGCACCTAGTGTAAGCAGTATTTCTAGTACATAAAGCAGAATTTTGCTCAGTAGTTTTCACCTGCACAAGCTTCTCCAAATGCTCCATGAGTGTTTTCTCCTCCAATTCCACATACACTGCCAAATGGGTTTCGAAACACGATGAAATGATGCCACGAAAGTTGAACTGCAAAAAATTTACGCAACGTTTGTCAAGGACTAGGTTTTATTTCCTGAGATAGAGGATGAAAAGCAGCAGGTGAGTTAAACATAAGTTGAGTTGTATACTAACCCCAGCACCAGCCGCTAACAAATCTTTATGCTTGTCCTTCTCCTGTTATTAAAGTGAAAAAAATAAAATAAATATAAAATTAGAGGTGTGGCAGCAACTAGATCCTTGTTAATGTTCCAAGGCAATAAGCACATACTAGATCATTTCCACCACCACGTTGTGCAGCAAATCTTTTTTCATACTTTTTCCGGATATCTGAGATGATTTGGTTGTTATTCCCTCCCTCATCTGTAGATTCCAAATCACTTCCAAACTCTGTGTCTCGGGAATTTATAGTTCCATCACCAAACTTCTCTGCCAATTCTTCCTCAAACTCAATGGTCCTCTGCAGTGCCTGTCACAGTGGATATGGATAGATAGACAATGTGAACATTCAACATGCTAAAATTTTGCAGCAAGCCCTGGACCAAAACTTGAAGAAATCAGAGATTATATAACCTATACATGATATGATGAAGCTACAAGCCCCGATATAATGTTTAGAAAGTCATATATGACATATACAATTGTGTATAGTCAGTCGTCTTATATGTTGCAACTCCATGAGTTGAAAATTAATACTGCTGATTGCTGAACAAGTGTAATCAATGGGCTACCAATTATAATACGGATAATAATTAATTATAATACTGGCACTCACAAATATTGTTGATCATGAATTAAAGCTATACCATTAGTAATGTACCGACATCTGGCTTTTCCTTCAGATTATTGAGGATATCCACTATTTGTGTCCTGGAAAAATTAGAAATGGCTAATTTAGAATCATGTAAGAGATGAATATGGTTTTATAAATCAAAGATTACATAAGGCAAAAGTTGTGTAGCGTAACTCTTATGAGATAATTCAAATCAACATCAGTTTGAAACAATGATTTCATTAGGCAAAAGTTATGAGATGGTATCATCATGTAACTCGTATGAAAAGATGGATATATCAAGGTAGGTCAATGGAATGGAAATTAAGGTTTGCTGTTCCATGATAAAAACAAGTTAATAAGATAGAAATGAACATATCAGACTTTTCAAAATTTCACGTACAGATGTAGCCTTCAGGATGATATAGAAGCAATGAGAATTAAACTAAAGCATGATTAACAGGTGGGGGAAATGTTTCTTCAACTAGAATCAATTGGTAGGATGACACCTTTAGTGGCAGTTTGCTCCTTCTAATATCATATTTCAAAGAAAGTTCAAAGTCATAACAAGTTAAAGCATAAGTCACCAATGAAAATTTACAACAGACCTCGTCACTTTGCAAAATTGGATACACAGCAGGTAATCAACATGCCATGTGGGTGGGAAAATTTTCCAGATTTCCTCATTTGTTCGTAACCGTCTTTTTATCCATGCATATCTCCTCTCAGTTTTATCCAATTTTGCCAGTTCTGAAGGATGACACAAATAAAGGAAGAGGGAAAACACAAGAGATTAAGTATTCCTCCAAACCATCAAAATTAGAATAGTAGCACAGAAACTGAAATCATATTAAAAAAAACATGACACAGCCTAAACAACTCATCAAACTGACCTGCTCCTTCAAAAATCTGCCGATATGATGTGAGTTCCTTGCTGCAAAAGTTTTTTACAAGCTCTTCCCTAACAGATGGTTCTAGTGCATCAACAACTAAGCAAGCATCCGATAACTGCTGCAACAAATTGGATTCTTCGGTCTCTTTCCCAGTTCCTAAGCTGCCAAAATATAAAACATATTAAAAGACACAGTTACCTACTATCAATCAATAAAATTCCATGAAGTGTTTAGAGGAAAATGAACTTCATTACTATCAGCACTTAAAAAACAAGAACTGAAAAGGCTGCAGTGTCAAGAAACTCGTAGTTGCCTATTGGGATCCAAATATCATGCATCTTATAGGGGCACTGAAAGAAGAATTTAATGTAGCTGAAGACGCCCTCTACTTAGATGCCAGAGCTAGGGGGGGGGGGAGCAGGTCCCGACCATTTTACCAAGTGGGACCCCTCCCCTGTTATAGATCTTGCGCCTGCAGCAAAATAAAATTCCTTGGAAAAACTTGATAGATACGTATCAGAATATACCTTGAGAAATCTGAAAACACATGAGATTTAAGTATCTTTTTTATATTCTTGAACTTCTCCCGTAGCTCATTTATCTTTGGTACGTCCCTGTATGCTTCAAAGTGACTGCATAGCTGGTTAACTGCCTGACAACAATGAAATGTTTTGATATATATGCTAACAGTTCAATAATGAAATATATTATCTGTAATATACCAATAAGAAAGTGATAATTATCTTCATAGTAGAAAAAGCAAGAAGGCAGTTAATATTAATAACAGCAATTAATGGCAGGGAGGTCAATCTACCTACAACAAGGTAATGGGATACACATTAAATAAAATAAAAATAAGAAATAGGGGAACATAACAGCTGAAATAGGCTATGCAAAGAAAAGAAGATTAGCTAGATCACTAACATAACAGCAACCTTTTTCTTAAAAGAAACCATAATAAAAACCACAGTGGCATGTTAACAGGTATTTGATAGACATGTAAAAGACTTCCCAGTATGTAGTTGTGAAAAATAGCTATGACATCCAAAGGTTTTCCAGCCATTTCTCTAATGAGGCTTGCTGTCCAGTTTCATAGAACTAAGGTCTTACTTAACATATTAGACTTTTTCAAAGATGATATTTTACCTCCAACTGTGCAGCTGCCTCCTTATATTGTCGTTTTGAAGCCATGATTTGAAGCTGCTCAACAGCTGACACTGCAAAAATAGCACGGAAGAAGTCTTTCCAGTGAGATTATGCATGTACTGCACAATACAGAAATGCATGAATATTCAGTAAATTGAATCTGAATGCAGATATCTTTTAACAAGTGAGATTACGCTAAGATGATAAGGCAATGCACTAATGCGTCTCTAAATGTAATCTGGAGGACATAAGAATTTCTTTTTCCAGAAATGAAATATAGGAAAACTAATAGTAGGATAACATTGGCAGTTAACAAGAACATCGATACATGAATGTATGCTGGAAGAGGTCGCATCAAATATAACATGTAAATTGTTGATATAACTCAAAGATTGTAGCATTAATTCTTTTGAATGGGCCTTCAAACAGAATTCTTCTATATGTCATGATATTTTGAAAGATAAGGGATCCATAGCTGAAAAACAAAATTGGAATGTTGGCCAAGGTTTCTCACACTTTTCAATGTGTTGTTTAGGCCATTCCGCAAATAATATAATTATGGATAGTGATTAATTCTTGGCATGTATGAAAGGTCTAAACTTGACCTAGAAAATTTACAAATAACAGAAAAAGACAGCCACTTTGAACAGAGTTCCTGCAGAACCCTCATCAGATGCTAAAAGGCACCATTATCAGCGTGATACTCAGACGGTTGAGATTGAAAGGAAAACCAACTCCTATTTTTATGGGGTTTTTTTGTTTTGTCAAATCTCCATAGTCGGTGTATCACGCTAACAACGAAGGATAACCAGCTTCTATCTTTTAGCATCAAATAGGGTTCCACATGAAACCTGTCCAATCACTTTTGACACTTAAGAGAAGTGACTCAAAAGTCCCAAGGATAAAAGACTTCCATCTGATAGCTTTCTACACTTCAATGGCAGTAATTGAATAATCAAAATGTGAATTAATAGTAAGCAAAGTTGCTAACCCAACATAGTTAGACGATGAAGGGCAGTAATGGTAGTCGTAATATGCTTCTTTGCAAAGTCCAGTTTTTTAATATCACGACAAATTTCCTGAACCATTGTCTCGCTTTGTTCAGCCTTCGTTTTTATTTCATGTATCTTGTGCATAAGCTCCTGTGTATGAAGAGAAAAATTAACAAGCATAAGGCAATTTTCCAAATATACTACATAATTAAGTACAATATTTTTTATCCAAGAGATCTCAAGTACTTTGCAAGTCCTGAAATCCAACCGGACATTTTTCATGATGAACAAAGTACATTTTGATGTCAGGTCGATGCATATCATATATATCCCAGGCAAATAGTCATCTAAGTGGAAGAGACAAACCTGCACAGCACGTGTTGCAGCAGCAAGATCTTCCTTGGCTTTTGTCCCTGAGTTACTCTTTTGCATTTAAAGTACACGTCAGTATCAAACATTTTATACATTATCATCGTAACAAATAAGAAGGCATGCCCTATGCAGGATGTACGAAATGGCAACATATCAAAAAAAAATTACAACCAAATATGGAGAAAGGCTGTTGCAGCAAAAGACAGGAGCAAACCTGCTGACGGACAGCTGCCAATATTCCTGCATCAACACGACGAATCTCGCTCTGTATCTTTTGCATAAGTGGTTCCACGCCAGATAATGATGCTTCTGCCATATTTCATGGTGTAAGCTTGCGAAACAATAGTATCTCAAGGAAAATATGACTTTTAGGTAAAGAAATAGAGGTAACTTGAACTCTTACTATATTTCAGGCAAGCCACATCCCAATTCAAAGAACTAAATTGAGATTTGGATACATTTTTACATTCTTCAAAATAAATTTAGATTTTACTTTTCATTAAAGTAGGCAGGGGCAGATCCTAATAGAGGCAAGGTTACGCAGTCGTCCCATCTGAATCGGTGTTTTCGATATACATAGATAGCAATATGCCTTGTGAAGTCTACAAAAGAAACTATCTTGCCTCATAGCCTCTTGGTTTGAATCAAGCAGTCTGATCCTGATGGTTCACGTTCGAATCCCTATTCACACATAAATTTTCTTAATTTTTTACCAAATGTTTGATTGAAAACCCAGCGTATATCCTTTTGTATTTTAATTTTTTCTTTGTACTCTTTTTTTTTTTGAAGGAATCTTTGTATTCTCTTAGAAAATAGTATAAGGTACTTCTTCAAAAACCCATTTTCCACCATAATATTTAGCTTATTTCTTATTGAAGATTAACTTTAAACCAAAATTTTATTGAAAACCTAGCATATGGGCTTTGTATTTTAATTTTTCTCAATATTCTCTTAAAAAATAGTATAAGGTACTTCTACAAAAGCCTATTTTCTACAATAATATTTAGTTTCTTTCTTATTGAAGATTAATTTTAACTACCAAAGCATTTTTCTATTTTGATGCAAATTATAAAGCATTTTTCTATCCTGATACAAATCTAACAAGGTTTATAATCTCGGTACCAAGATTGGTATCATATGGTTGCTTTTAAGATCATAATCAACAACCTTTACCATATTGGCTATAACATATCGAAATGTTGGATTTTATCTCAATTGAGAGAAATAATTTGTAGGTATTAAGAAAAATTTTAAGATAATCATTTAAGGTAATTGTAAACAATTCATAAAATGCTTTGCAATTAATAATATCTACTTAATAACCCAAAATATATAATAAATCCACTAAATCATTAATGAATTAAATTATCCATTTGGAAACCTACTAACCATTAATAGACTTAATATGAAAACATCATCATAAAATGGTACGCGCAATATTATTTGATATCGGATGGTTTCAATCTCGGACCTCAAAAGGTCATTTTTGGAATCATAATTGACCATATTGAATCGAGATCGATCGATATTTTAAACCATTTTATGAATTGATTTTTTCAATTAATATATGCATATTTTTTCAATTGATATGTCATAGTGTTAGTGATTAATGTGAAGAGAGGAAACAATGAGGGTTGAGGATTGAAATTTATGGGATGGGATGAAGATGTTATGATTAGATGAACATTGAAGTTCATAATAAATAGTGAATATGATAAAAATTTAAATGCCAAACATAATCTATACCACAAAAATTTCATACTATATTTTTTTATATGGCAGTTTGAATCTTTTTATCCATCACAATGAGTGAACTTATGAAATTTGTGGTCTTTTTAATTTATGTGAATTGAGTGACCCTCCAAGGTATTTGGGCACATGAGGTTGGCTACTTCTGGATTGTAATTTTTTTAATTAGTAATTATTGTTTCATTTTGATTATATATCACTATTAGAGATAACAAATCATAACAAAATAGTTATTGGCTGATATTATTAGTGTGGATTATGATTTGAGCCCAGAGCTGATTGTTTAGAGCCTAAACTAATATCCTTATAACCATTGTTATATATCTTCCTCTCACTAGGAATATAAACGTATATGAATAATCTGAATGGAATCTGTATTTGTATCTGATTTTTATCACAAATTATAATCCACACTGATAGTATCAAATATATCAACTAATGACAACTAGTCTTGTTACGATTTGTTATCTTTATCAGTGATATATAACCAAAGTGAAACAATAATTATTAATTAAAAAATTACACTCCTGATGTAAGAAACATCATGTGCCCAAATAACTTATAGAGCCACTCCATTCATATAAATTAAAAAGACCACAAATGAATTATGATTCATAAGTTCACTAATTGTAATATATGAAAAGATTTAAACTGGCATATATCCAAAAGAACATAATATGAAATCTTTGCGGTATAGATTATATTTGACATACAAATTTTTATCATATTCACTATTTATTATAAACTTCAGTGTTCATCTAACCATAATAACGATCTCTTCACCTCATCCCACAAATTTCAATCCTCACTCCTCATTGTTACCTCCATTCACACTAATCACTAACATTATGACATACCAATTGGAAAAAATATGCATATATTAATTAAGAGTTGATTGTTTAGAGTCTAAACTAATATCTTTGTAACCATTGCTATATACATTGTACATGTATCATCCTTTTTATCAATGAAAATAATTTTCCATCTTACTCTCGCTAGGGATGTAAACAGATACGGATAATCTGAATTGAATCCGTATTCGTATCTAATTTTTATCAAATAAGGTTATTGTTTTTCATTTCCGATGACTATCCGTATTCGTGTCAGTCAACGATAACCGTATACGAATATGGTAATATGTATATTCCTTCTGTATCCGATTTAATATACTATATGTGAATATAATTTTGACAATATTCGTTTTATATTTGTATCCGTATCCAAATATTTTCAAATACGGGTAGTGGTTTTCATTGTCCGTATTCGTATTCGGATACGCCAACGACTACCGGATAGGCCCGGCTAATGAAGCGAATTGCTTCATTTCGAAGCGAATAAAATTTGCTTCATAGTGACGTGGGTTGAATTTGGCGAGGTGATTCGCTTTGCCCGCCATGAATCGCGAAGTGAGTGGGTTCCCCGATTTTCCAATGTTGCTTCGTTGTAGTCACCTCGTCTAACTCGCCTTGCTTCGTCTCGGGAATCGCCACGATTCGCCATGAATCGGCAAGACTCACCATGAATCGGCAAGACTCATCGATTCGTCTCGCCTCGTTGACCGATTCGTCTCGGATTCGTTGCCCAACGGTCATAAACGGCCACCTATCACTTTGCCTCGCTTTGGAATTTTCATCCAACGGTTATAAACGGTCGGATCCATACGAGACGAGGCGAATTTTGAGGCAAATTTGTTTAATTTTCAACTTTTTAGGCCTAATTTTATTTTAATTTTAAATTTTTTTTTAAAATAGTAACCGAGCCAGGCGAAAAAATCACCTGGCTTTGCGAATTTGCCCCGTCTCACCTCGCGAAGCGGCGAAGCGAAGCGGGTTCTAGCTCCGCTACTATAGCCATCGCCTCGTCTAGTCGCTTCGCCGGCTAGGCGAAGCAAACGTGTTTCGAAGCGAACTGCTTTGTTTTGCTTCATTAGCCACGCTTACTACCGAATACGGATAAAATTACACCTATATCCGATCCTTTTATATCCTTTCCTCTCACACCTCATCATATTATGATTTGTTATCGCTAACAATTATTGTTATTTTTAAGAACAGATCCTAATAGAGGTGAGGTTAGGCAACCATCCCATCTGAATCGAAATGTTTGATATACATAGATAGCTATATGCCTTACGAAGTCTACAAAAGAAACTATCTTACCTCACATGACTAGAGAACTTTATAGCCTCTTGGTTTGAACCGAGCAATCTGGTCCTGATTGTTCAGATTCGAATCCCTATTCTCACATAATTTTTTTTATTTTTTTATGAATTGTTTTATTGAAAACCCAACGTATGTGTTTTTGTATTTTAATTTTTTCTTTGTACTCCTTTTTTAAGGAATCTGTCTTCTTTTAAAAATAGTATAAGGTACTTCAAAAACCCATTTTCCACAATAATATTCAACTTCTTTCTTATTGAAGATTAATTTTAAACCAAATGTTTTATTAAAAACCTAGTGTATGTGCCCTTATAATTTATGGTTGAATTTTTTCTTTGTATTCTCTTAGAAAACAGTATAAGGTATTTTTCAAAGCCCATTTTCAACAATAAAATTTAGTTTTTTCTTATTGAAGATTAATTTTAACTATCAAAGTATTTTCCTATTTTGATGCAAATTATAAAGTATTTTTCTATCTTGATGTAAATCTAACAAGGTTTATAATCTTAATACCAAGATTGGTATCATATGGTTAATTTTAGAATCATAATCAACAACCTTGACCACATTGACCGTATCGGATCGAAATGTTGGATTTTATATCATTTGAGAGAAATGATTTTGAAGTGCCAAGAAACTTTTTAAAATAATAAGTAGTTGTAAACAATTCATCAAATGCTTTATAATTAATGATATCTACATAATAACCCAAAACATTTAATAAATCCACTAAATTCTTAATGAATTAAATTATTCATTTGGAAACCCACTAACCATTAATAGACTTAATATGAAAAACCTCGTCATAAAATGGTACGCACAATATTATTTGATATCGGATGGTTTGGATCTCGGAACTCAAAAGGTCATTTTTGGAATCATAATTGAGCATCTTGAATCGAGATTGACGTTTTTTAAAACCATTTTATAAATTGATTTTTTTAATTAATATATGCATATTTTTGCTCCACCTGATATACAAGCCAGGATCCGTCGCTGAAAGTAGGGAGATGGTATGATAGATGTAGGCAGCATATGCACTGAACATTAAGTTCCTTGAGATGCCGGGACGACAAAAAGATGTACTTATATGTTGTGAACATTAGCTATTAGCTAATGTATTGTTGGAGCTGGGATGAAGTTTCCAACCATCTCGGCTCAAACAATGCAGCCCATATGTTTTGAAAGTTTGTTCCTATTACAAAGTAAAGCTTAGGAACAACATCGAGATTGTAGCCCATATGTTTTTAAAGTTTGTTTCCATCTCAGCCATCAGCTAACCAAGCAAAGAAAGCACAAAACAACATTTCCCCACCCACCCCCACCCCTAATTACGTACAACCTGGCAGCATAACCTCTGGTCAAAAATCGCAACTTTCAAACATGACTTGAACTTAGCTAGAAGAATTCATTCATTTTTCTTTTATTTTGAAAGCACCTTCTCAGTTCTAAGATGTTCAGATCCCCAGTCCAACTACACCAAAGGCCGTTGTGGGAGTCTTCTCATGAATCTACTCAGGAAAATCAATTATCTCTCCTTTACATGGTTTTACTAATCTAAAACTCGGTTCATCACCAGTGCTAAGTACAACCATCATATGCAATCTAATCGCATGAAGAGGATAAATCACTCTCTTCATTGACAATTCTATCATTCACCGTCCTTCTCAAATGCAAGTTGAGCTCAACTATACTGCATACAACACACCCGCCAACATAAACGCAATATATACATCATATAATCCAAAAGACTTAGTAGATGTAGTCTAACAAAAGATCGATAATGTGACTTCCCATTATGATTTAGCGATGGACAAGAACATAAATGAGGAATAATATTTATTGAACTAATGAGACTAAAGAACTAAATCAGTATCGTTCTCGAGTCGATCTAAGTAAAAAGAAATAGCAAGACATACAAATTCACAGAACTTAAGAGAAATCTAACCAGTTGGAAACATCTGATTGATGTACTCCAAGGCACTGGATTTGTCCATGGCTCCAACAACTGCGCCCAATCCGACCTCAAATTATCCTGCAGCAGCAACCAAAAAAGAGAGATTTCAATTTCAAAGTCAGAATTCACAAGAGATGCAAAAGAATCGAGGGATTTGAGGGTTCGAGCAGCGATCTGAAGACCTAGAATTGGATCGGATTCGAAAAATGGGTTGAGATTGGGTCCCAAAACCCTAGATCGATGGAGATACGGAGCGATTGTCAGATCTGCGATCGAAATTTTAAGTGGATTTCTCTCGAGATCTCAAAAACTTGTGCCTATGAGCAATATTACGAGTCCCTTGCGATCGCGGGGTGGGGGGTTGGCGGCTGGGGTGGAAATTGGGTCGGGTTTATATCCGAACAGAGCTAAGTGCTGTAGCCCAAATCCGAACCAAATGCATGGAGTTTATATTGTTGAGCTTGAGCTTAAGCGGTCCAAGATCCTGACGTTGTATGATGCCGTTGAGAAAACATATTTTATATTTTAATACGTATCAAGGATCTTTGGACTTAAACCTTGTTTAACGAGAGGTATTTTCCTTTTAATTAATCCGCTTTAAAATACGCATTCGGCGGTATTCGGACACTGGTTGCTTTGAAAATGTCAAATGAGGATTTTACAGGATCGTTGCCCGAATGGATATTCCGTTGCACTAAGACTGATTATAATGTTAGTAGAGAATATATATTTTTACAACAATTGTTATATGAACGCATGTTATCTGAGAGGCAGACTGAGATGACGGCGAGAAAAAAAAGAAGAAGATTGGCCAAGTTGACGATGGATTTGGAAAGCAAGAATACGGGGTCCTTGACTAGGGGTACAAGTCAGAATAGGCTAGATCCAAACCTAACCCGACACGATTTTCTAAGGCTTTTTTGCCCATTGAACCCCGTCTAAAAAGGCCTTTCAAACCTTCATTTTCTCAAAGCCTATCTGTCCAAATCCATACTTAAGACTGCTTATACACAAAACTGCCAAATTATTTCAAGGTCGTAAGGAAATTATGGTATGTAGTGAACTGCAGAAGTTTATGTAACTCCTATATTTCTTAAAAACATTTTCATAATATTTAATTTATGAACATTTTGTATTTTCCTAAGGTTAAGCTGTAGGAAAACCCCTCAGTTTCTTCCAAGAAAAAACATTTCACTTGAAAAATGTCTACTTTACCGCATATGCTTACACCGTTAGTTTTTCAGCTTATATTTCTCAAACTGCCGTTAAAAACTTCATTTTCTCTATTTTTTACCCCTTTCCTCTTCTGGCGGGATTTTTTTTTCCTTTCAGCTTCTTTTCTTTCTTTTCCAAAATTTTCAATTCAAAAGATGGCTTGTGCCTTCCAGGGTGAGAATGGAATCAAAAAAGCATGGATATGGATAATAAAGAATAAAAGAGAACAATTGCCTTAGCCATTTAAATTAATTAAAGGGGCATTTTTGGTATAAATAAGATCTTAAGGATGGCAGTATTAATAACATTGGTTTTTATAAAATGCACAAAAATGAGAAAGGGTTCTTTAATAAATATTTCATAAGTCATATCTATGCATAACGGAACTCGATAAAGCACGTACTAAGTTTCAAAACTTGAAACCTATAATGATTGTGCGCAGATGCGTGTCTGGGTGTATAATATACCAAACCTCTTCTTTTTTTTTTGGGTGGGGGTTAGGGTCGTATTTAAACTAGTAACACGCATGTGTCATGAGAAAAAATTTATGGCATGCCAAATTTTTTTTTTTGTTTTGTTAATGATCATAGGTTCAAGAATTTTTTGACAAAATTTGTTCATTTCTCAAAAAAGAAGATATTTTGTATTGAAAATTGTTGAAGGGTATAAAAGTAATTACATGCATGCGAAAGAATGACATGGCATGTTCTTGTTCTGAAACGCTCATATGGATTTTTCTTCTTTTTCTGTATTTTTTAAATGAAAAAATGATATTTTTTGGGCATACCCTATGAGTGCTGCTTACAATAGTAAGATTTTCAGTGTTAATTTAAGTATTTAAGTATATGAAGTGGTGGAGTTTTTTTATGAGTGCACATTAGCTTTCAATGTATTTAGGGGTTCCAACCAAAAGACTTGATGTTGAGACGTGGATTTATACAGTACTTGTGGAACCAATTTCTCAGAAGCACTCAATACATTCAGAGCATGTACACTCCTCTCTAATATATACCATTGAGTGGGGCATTGATGCATGTTAAAATTTAAGTATTTCGAATGCTGGGCTTTTACGAGCACAAATGGGCTTTTGATTTATCCTGAGGTTCCACAAGATGGTTAATATATATCCATCATATATAATACTTGTACTTAAGGAGCGAATTTTCCAAAGTCACTTTAGGATTCGCTAGCGTTGTACTGTTTTCGCGTAAGGCCTTGCAACCTCTTTTTGGATGTGCTGATGATGCACGCCAGGTTATAAGAATCGGATGTAATGAGTGCTTTTAAGTTATTAGCTCTGTATGTCATGTGTATGATTGATAGAAAGCTCATATGTGTCCAACATAAAGTCACTTCATGATTCGCCAGCGTCGTATTATTTTCGCGTAAGGTCTTGCAATCTCTTTTTGGATGTGCTAATGATGCATGCCAGGTTATAAAGTGCTTTTAAGTTATTAGATTTGTATGTCATGTATATGATTGATCGAAAACTCATATACGTCCAACATTCCAAACGTTTAAAATTCTAACAAGGCTGTAGAGGTTTTCATCCGTAAATAATCCCAAACCACACCGCATCGTTTTTGCCTCAGTTGACGGACCATTCCAACCTTTTGCTTATTTTTTAAATTGTTTTTTCTTCAAGGGTCATTTCTCATTTGCCCCCAATTTTGTATCATTTTAATAAATCGAGTTAAAACAAAGAGGGAGAGAGAGCATCGCGTGCTTCTCCTCGCCTATTTTTAAGCGCCAGCTGAGGCAAAAATAATCAAACTATTCGAGAGAGATCGATCCAAAGGTGAGTTCTTTAATTGCTTTTCTTGCTTTATTTCTATTTTGTCGATTTTTTTTCCTTTTAAATAAAGATCGATCGATTCGATCATTTCGAGCTTCGAAAGCTTGGAGTTGGACGAGGAGGAGGAGGAGGAGGAGGAGCGAGGGGCGTAGTTTAGCCAGGCGGCAGATGCGCAGTTTATCGGCGATAGGCGTATGTTAGCGAGGGGAGGTGTAGGGCAGGGCGCGAATCGAGCGGTGGAAATTTAGTTTTGCAGAAAACACCTGAATTAATGTCAGTTTTACGCCACAGAGTTACGCCAATTGAACTTCTTATTAGAAGTTAAAACAGTTAGTGTTAGATGCAAGCTGGGCTATCGGTACATTCGATTTGGAGCCCTTTACTTAAAAAAGAAGATATTTTTAAAAAAAAAATGTATGAATACGAGTGGATGTTAAGCTAGATGTTTTTTTTATAGAAGCCAGATGTTAAGCCAGATGTTGCCAGTAAGCTTGTGAGGATAGGATTTACTTGTGAGTTGTCTTATGTTAATGTTTAGCCAATCCTGTAAACAGTTAGGATGTATACCATAGTTGTTAATATCCTATGATTAGATACAATATGGATGGATTTTGATACATACCGAATGATCATATCGAATTGTTAGTGTATCCTACGATTTATCGGTGTATATTTATGATTCAAATTGTATGATTTGATACGATACGGAAAATACGATTTGCAATACAGAATTGGATCAGGTTTGCACTTTATTAGGCCATTTTTTTTTAGGTCAATAGCTTATAATATATAAAGATATACGAGATTCCTTTCTGAAAGCTCTAGTTTTCCCTTTGGCACCTCCCTTGCGAGATTTCCCTTCGACGTCTCCTTCGCCTGGGGATCTCCTTCGATGCCTCGCCTCGCCTCGCCACAAGAGCTCTCCATGCAATTCGCCACCCTTCATGATAACTTCTCCACGTGAGCGCCCAATTTATATCCGCTACCCTTGGCATGTTCACAAAAAAATAATATTGAGATATAAATACAATCATTTTTTTGTTTACAAAAAAATACATATATTCATCACAAAATCGTTCTGGACATCATCCTTGGCTTATTGTGGTTCGATCATAACTATTTGAATGCTCTTAGGGTATTCATTATGATTCTTCACATGACTTTGTAGATTCAAGTACCTTGTGTTAGCATATAGGTTTATTGTGTGAGTGGTATGACGGGTGATTTACTAAATATTATATTCCTTATTATGTATTGTTTTCTATTGCTAACATAATGATATTTTTATGAAACATGTATTTGTATGCATGATTACTTAGCTACTGCACAAGCGAATAACATATCTTACGATTTTCAATACTATACGATTCATTATATGGTATATAAGAAAAATGATATACAATTCATATCATGATTTGATAATTTTGATGTAATTCGAGAAAAAAATGGTTGTGTCTAATCATATTGAGAGAGCGATATGTATTTAATGTTACATGTTTGTCATTTATCTCTACACATATATACATATTAATGGATGATATACTTTACATATTGGCACACAGTTGATAATCCAGTCATCCAGTGAGAATTGGGTTGAAAGAAGTAGAGACTGATGTAAACTCATTTCACTAGAAGAGATGCTAAGTAGCTGTAGTTAATGTATGAGATTTTTACATTAGGCAACTGATCCATGAGATTTTGATATAGGATTAACAACGTTTTCGGATTTCACACCAATCTCTGCACTTACAGCTTGGTAGTTCATATTCTCAAAATTTAGATACATGGAAGTTCAATACTCATTTGGCAACAATGCCTTTTGTTTTTCAATTGCGTTCTTATGTAATAGAGAGCAATCTAACCTTTTCTCGTCACTAATGCTTCAGATGATTGAAACCTTCACACCCTTAAAGAAGAACACAAAGCAGGCATTCTTCTTGTACCCAGTTGCTGCAAAGTTTTTATCTGAAATCTCGATTTCTTTCTGCCTTTAGTTTATGTACTTATAAATGCATTTAACGTCGCCGACCTGAAAAAAATTCATTCTTCGCATGGCCAGAAAATCTCCCCGTATTCCTCAGACACCGCTTCAAAGAACCCTTTCCTGTTCAATGCATCTCCTTCTCTTCATTCTTGTCCTCATAATCCTACATCCTTTCTTTGCCATTTCACTCTTTCTCCATGCACAAAAAATTGCATATTTTTTTCGCCCAATTTGGGACACGCCGCCTCGCCCTTTTTCCATAATCCCACACTATTATGCCAACAACATGTCCAATGCTCATATCTGCAAACTTCATGGTTGGTCTCTTCGCTCTACCCCTCGTCGAATCTTTGATGCAGTCATTTTTAGTAATGAGTTAGACATCCTTGAAGTCCGATATAACGAGCTCCTCCCTTATATACACAAGTTCTTGATTCTAGAAGCAAACGTCACTTTCACGGGAATGCCAAAATCTTTGACATTCATCGAAAACATTAATCGCTTCAAATTCGCAATCTCGAAGCTTAAACACGGGATTTTTTATGGCCCGGCCGACTTGAGTTTCTACAAAGAGCCTTTCAAGATCGAAGCGATGCATCGTGCAACTGTCAACTCTTTGCTTATTGATGCAGGGGTTGTCCCTGGGGACATTGTTATAATGGCCGATGCAGGTAACTTTTTTGGTTTCATATTTTCAATGAAATATGTCAATTAGTATATCAGCTTTATATACATTGTTATACCGTAAGCCAACAGCTTATGCTTTTGGGTGAAGTGGTTGTCAACAAATTATTTTATCTGGCTAGGGTCATACCAACTATTTGTATTCCTAAAAGGTTAATACAATGGCTATGCAGATGAGATACCGAGCCAACACACAATTAGGCTACTCCAGTGGTGCGATGAGATACCTTCGGTTATGCATCTTGAGCTACGGCATTACATGTACTCCTTCGAGTTTCCAGTTGATTATAGTAGTTGGAGAGCATCAGCACAAATTTTTGGCCCGCACACTCGTTATCGACACTCTAGAGTATCGGATTTTCTCTTAGCCGATGCTGGGTGGCATTGCAGCTTCTGTTTTCGGACTTTGGAGGAGTTTGTGTTTAAGATGAAGGCTTATAGTCATGCTGATAGAGTTAAAAGATCGAGTTTTTTGGATTTCGAGAGAATACAGAAGATTATCTGTAATGGAGATGATTTGTTTGATATGTTGCCCGAGGAACATAGCTTTAAGGAGCTGATAAGGAAAATGGGTTCGATACCAAAGTCTGCCTCTGTGGTTAATCTCCCTTCTTATTTGATTCAAAACGCGGATAGGTTTAGGTTTTTGTTGCCTGGGGGTTGTTTGCGTTCCGATAGAGTAAGGTAGAAACTAATTCGAGGTCTTTTGTACACGAAAGTAAAGGTATCAGATATGTTGTCAAGTTAGATAGGAAAAGCAGAAAATGTGTTGTTCAATGTGTTAGATTTTGGTTATATACTGAATTGTATTTTCATTTGATTGTGTATTTTGAATAGGAATAGTAGTTTGGTAATTACCAATTGCGTTTTTGATCAAATGAATGTACTGGTTCAAAATATTGCTCTGGTTCAAACTCTTAATTTATTCATGTTTTATCTATTTTGCTGTAAATTTCATCCTATCAAGTTACTTGTTTGAGTTATCTGAAAATCTAGATTATATTGGAAGTGTGTTGCATACAGTCCCCAAAATTGATTATTTACAGCTGGAAGAAACTAGATCATGCAATATCCTATCAAGAAAGAGTCTCGGGCCTCATTTGGCAACTTGTTTATGGCTTTTGAAAGCATGGTTTCATGGTGTTTCAAGGCTAAAAGTCAAAAAATGTAATTAAGGTCTGTATGGCTACCAAAAAGGAGTTTCCCAAATCATAGTTTCAAATAGTTCTCAAGGCTTGAAACCTTGTTTTTAAGAACTTCAAAGTGACTGGAACTTCGCAAAGTTTCAGGACGCTCTGCTTTTTAAACCTGTTTCTAAAAGAAACCTTTGATTTGAAAACTATGTTCAGTATGAAACCTTGATTTGAAAACTATGTTCCGTATTGCCAAACGACCTTAAACCTTGTGAGACCCCATTTTGACAAATTCGTGGTTTGCATATATGCAAACTGCAGCTTTGTTTTCCTTAAATGAAACTGGGTTTTCGGAAACCTTGTTGCCACTCGATGAATTCACAATAATCTCAAAAGCATGAACCACCCCTTAAAGTTATCCATTCACATACCAGAAAAAACAAATTTCCAACAATCAATCCTCATAAATCACATTCAGATTTTTTCAGCTACCAACCATACCTGCATCTCCTTTGTTGTAAAAGCTCAGCACAAATAGTGCCATTTCAGAAAACAATAACAAGAGTAAAAAGAAGCCTTTAAATTTGAAGCAACACTATCATTCAATTAATCCACAACAATCCCAAAATCATGAAATACTCCATAAATTCTCATTCAATTGGTTCACAATAATCCCATATTCACGAAATACTAAATGACTTATCCACCAATGTACTAAATTAAACAAACTTGCAACAATTATTTCTCATACATCACAGCCAGATTTTATGTGGATCCAACCAAGACCATACCTGCTATATATCCTTGTTATAAGAACCCCAGCATAAATAGTGCCATTTCAAAAAACAATTGAAAGGAAATCCTTCAACTTTGAAACAACCACACTCTCATTCTATTAATCCAAAACTCATACAATACAAAACTTCACTTGATCAACATTATACTTCAAATAAGCTTTATATAGGAACAGAAGCTTCCATAGACTGAAGCCTGAGGGTAACGGCTCTTTTATGAGCTTCTAATCCTTCGACCTCTGCCATTTTGGCTACATATGGACCCAGCTTTCTTAGCCCTTCTTCTGTTAGAGATTGAACAGTGATGTACTTGAGGAAGGAGTCTAGTGACACCCCGCTGTACATACGGGCGTATCCATAAGTTGGGAGAACATGGTTCGTTCCACTCGCATAGTCTCCCACGCTTTCTGGGCTCCATTGCCCTAGAAATACCGAACCTGTAATTGTTTGCATGTAAGTGAACCGATGTTAGTTAAAGAAATGGATCATTATCGGTTTTTTTCCAGTAAATCTTTCCGAATGATTAGATGCAAGAACTCTGTTCACAAGGAAACTTTAAATGAAAAGAAAATTGCAAGGAATTTCATTTACTCCAATGCTTTATAATGTACGCAGAAAGCAAGCACATGCATACGGGCACAAATCACAACTAAGCAGTCTTGGATGCTACCATACATCATCAAAAATAGGCAAGAAACCTTGACAAAATTTAAAAGGACAATTTACCCTATATCAACTTTAGTCTAATTTGCAGGAAACCCGATTTACTTTTGTCTGCACAACAGAAAACCGCCTTATTTTTACAAAAGCAACTTACTCCAAATTAACATGTGAGTATTTGCGTTTCTGATTAGCTAATGCCTTGCACATGTCTTTCTGCCCCCTTTTCCTTCTAAAATCAACACTATTTTCCTTCTATAATTAAATCATAATATATCAAAGCCGTTTTATGACCTAGGGGTAAAAAGGTGACATAAAATCATATGCAAGGCTCGCATATAATTAGAGACAGTAATACTCCTGCCTCTTTAAGTATGGGTGAAATGCAGATTTTTAAAACTTCGGGCGGTTTCTTGCTATACGGGGAAACATAGCAAGGTTCACTACAAATCAGCCTTAAAATTATTTGGAACTGAAATGCGAAATATATTAAGGATGGCGATTAAAATGCTGATAACTAGCATGCTACCTGCATTCTCAATGAGGCCCTCCCATCTCTCTGCTTCTTTAACATTAATGATTAAATGCTCTGGAGCATACAAGTTTGAGAACGAAATCGCCTGATACAAAGAAAACATAATTCTTTAAAAAGAAATTACATAAATTAAAAGGGGTTCATATAAAATATGTATGTTTTAGTACTGAACCTCAACCATATCTCGAGCAAACACGGTGAAGCTGTGGCCAAGTGCTTTCGAAGCAAATTCACCCCTCGGGAGGCTTGCACATTGTTTGCTTATTTCACTCTCTATGGCTTTGATATCGACGTCATCTCCAGCAACAACAAGAACAACTTGACTATCCGGACCATGCTCGGCCTGAAATATGTGAAAAAAAAAAATTGGCTTCTTGCATAATTTAAAAGCATAGGGCAACTATGAACATAATGACAGGTTTGAAAACTCCATTAGCATTGATCGTAAAGGTGGGGAAAAAACATTTTACTATATCACCCATGATTTGGGATTCTGGCTTGGTTTCAGTTCATATTGTCAGCTCTTTTCAGTGTAACTACTATCTTTAAATACAACTGACTTGCAACATTAATGATTTCCTCACATTGCACGAATACCAAATTGATTTTTTCCCTTTCTCCAGATAAGACCATATTCTGAGTCTTTGGCTTCGTTTTTTGCTTTCTGTTTGCAGTTTCTACCTAAGGCACACTGGTAAGAAATAACTCCATTGCAAAATTGGGCATTTTGGGCTAGCATTCAATAATGGGTTAGGTTTTTAGGAATTGGAGAATTAAGAATTTGAAAACTAGTTCACTAATTATGGTAGGATTACCTTTTGTTCACTACCAAGGATCAAGATTTTAGATCCTAGAGGAAGAAAAGGAGAGAATAGATTGGGCTAGAAGATTTAAATTTAAAGAACAGTTCTAAGAAAACATACTTGAAAAGAAGAGTAAAAAGTGAAAGTAAAAGGCAAGAACTGCATTAATCTTCTTCAGTGAAATGCAATAAAAACTCCATCAAATATATAAACAAATGAAGAAAAGTTAATACCTGAGAGAGTAAATCTGCAGCTATATGGGCTGGATTGGCATATTTGTCTGCGATAACTAAAACCTCCGATGGGCCTGCAGGCATGTCTATTGAAACCATGGCTTCACTGTTCTGCAGGATGAGAGTAGAAACAATACTGAGATCAGTACCAGTTACAAATTTTTAATTGATAAATTAGTGAAAAGAGTAGAAACAATAGAGATCAGTATTGATGTACATCGACGATACAATGCAGGCTGAGAATAACATACTTGGAGAATCATTTTTGCAGCTGTAACATACTGATTTCCAGGCCCAAATATTTTCTCTACCTGCAGGTTACCATAAAAGCATTTTTGGTTTTGTTAGATGGACAACAATAACCACATTATAAGAAAGCGCCACTGAAATTGTAAGGAAAATCTAGCACCAAAAAGAAGAGCCATAATGAACAACTTTGACGGGGGACCTTGTTTTCGTGCATTGATATAAAAAATCTTCAACAATCGCTACCACAAAATGCTAGCAGCAGAGATATTACGTGAAATGTGAATTACAAAGACTTGACAAACCAAGTATCTTGTGTGTATGAATTATAATTAAACAAGGAGATAAATGGAATTAAAAGAACAGAAATTAAGAGAATTCCCTTATAGAAATGAAGATGAGGCAGAGAGATGAAGCATAGGTGTCTCTAACATGCAAACTTCTTTGTTCTCATCTTTCTAAATCACGATAAAATGTACCCAAAGGGAAAAAGAAAATATGGCTTCCCTAACAATGAGATATCATCCAGCGGTTATCAGAAATCATACCTTAAAACCGTAAAATGCAAGATGATGTTACTGAAATAAGGATAAGAACTTGTTGCATAAAAGAAAACAAAGACTGTTCAAAGTGGCAGGCAACAAAAGGCTCATCCATATGTCCCTGCTGAGAGCAAAAAGTTCTTGATTGATAAGCCATTGTATAGGAATCATTACCTTTGGACAAGATGCAGTCCCCCAAGCCATTGCTGCTATTGCCTGCTAATAAAAGATGTTAGTAATGCTGGGGGAAACAGTCAACTTAACAAGCTTATAAACAGAAAAATAAAACAATATAAACCTTTGCACCTGAGCTCCTCCAGCTTTTAATATGTGAGTCACACCAGCTTTCTTCGCACAATATAGCACCTCCTACAAAAAAATAAAATACTAACTAATTTTTTTCCTTCATAAGAATGGTATTAAGACCTCAAAGAAAAAGAAAACTTATTTATTTAATTTTTTTTTGGGGGGGGGGGGGGTTGGGAAGTTCTACCTTGCATATACTTCCATCACTACTTGGAGGAGTTGCAAGAACAATAGCCTTGCACCCAGCAATTCGAGCAGGCTGTAATAGGGAGGAAAACACAAACATTCTTATATGAAGGCTATCAATAACAACAGTTATCATGAGAAAAAGCGTAAAATCTGAATGGAGAAGAACTTACTACTGAAAGCATCAAAGCAGTCGACGGTAAAACAGCAGTTCCCCCAGGGACATATAAACCCACAGCAGAGATGCCCCTTGATATTCTTTTGCATCTGACACCCTGTATTAAAAATATAACATACAATAACAATAAAAGTAACAAAACAAAGTGATATGCTTACCTTCATGTTCTCGATATTCCTTTCAGGCGCCCTTTGGGCAAGATGAAATGCATATATATTGTCAAATGCCACATCAAATGCTTCCTTAACGTCTGGATCTAGCTGCAGTTTAGTTAACAAACTGTAATGTTATCTGCATTTTTTTTTCCTTAAGCATGTTGACAAGTCACAAAAAGAGCAGGTAAGGATAACAATGCTATTTTGAGCATCAGCACTTCCTTGAAAAAACAAAAGAGAAAACACAGTACTAAACATATGTTTCGTTTGAATGAAAGAGAGGGAAATGAAAATAAAGTATGAGGGATTCAATGATAATCATATGTAGACGAACACCGGGTCCCTTTGATTTTCTTTTCCTTTCCACAACTTTCATTTAAACCAACAGAGCCTAATGAGCAAGACACATGAACGATGGCTATAATTTTTTTAACTACAGAATTAACTATTTTAGGCAAAGGTGTATACATACGATGAACTTAATTCCTACGCTGCCAAGTGTTCTTTTCTTCAAGATGAAGGTAACAATAAGAAGGGCACAACGTCAGTTACAAGCCAGTCACAAGTCTTTGTTGCTATTGTCTATCTAAAATATTGCTAAAAACAATAAAATGTTTAACAATTTGATATTCAAAAGAGCCGAAAAAAACTCGACGTGTAAAAAGTATAAAAGTACTGATTAGGGGGAAGCGAACTAAAGGGTTCAAGGCCCTTATTTGTATAAACTAAATTAACAGTACTGACTCTTGTCCAATATTCACAAGATAATTGAAATAATCATCTTCATCTAAGATTTTTTCCATCAACTTGGTCAGCTATGGATCGAGACGCCATGAATGATCCAACAAAGTTTTTTCTTGTAGCCAACATTCTATCTGACACCAACCCTCTCTTACAAAATGCCAAGTTCCCTAATGAGAAAAGTATCGACAAAAGGCTGCTTGCCATAATCCTAGATGATCAATTTGATAAACATCATAGATTTTCTATAAGAAACCGCATTTGACTTTTAAGGCACAGATAAAGACAAGACTACCGGAATGTGGAACTTTTCAGTACGTGGAATGAAAACGTGAACGCGGACGCTACCTGACATGGAAGGTGGTACGATAGGGGTGGTCTTCTTCGTATAAGGAATGAAAACCGTAGCTCTAGACGTTGAGTGTTTTTGAATAGTTTGTATATGTGTGTGTATTTTTTTACTGAATATTTTTCTGTATAATTAAACACAAACCTGACTTTATACCCATTTAACTTAAGTTCTTAATGAGATCGGAACAATGATTCTTCTGCTCGGGAATGGTGATTAGTAGTGCTCCCTAATTGGGAACAATTGTTCCAAATTGCAAATCACTAATGATTTATGGTAACATAGGACGAGAGCAAAAGAGAACACATCCTCACCACCACCAAAAACTGAAAACAAAAAAAAAACATAATTTTGGACGAAACCAAGCTACCTCTGGGTCCGGAAGATCGGCCACAGCCTCCACCACTTTGTTCAATACAACTTTATCAAACCTTGAGGTATAACTGCAAACCCAAAATTTACATTTCATCAATCAACCCAAAAACTCCACAATCCATTGCAAACATTACATAATGGAAAAAAAAAACACTCTATAAGCACATTGAAGAAGCACCAACTCTACAACAGCGGCATCTCCTCTACTTTGCACATCATCCACAATCGGTTGCACCTAAATTTGATCATCAGAAACCCATCAAAATTACATCTTGATACCATCATGCTAACTAAAATAGATAATTGCAAAAAACACTCACCACACTGAAAATTGAAGTGAAATCGATTCGAGGCCGAGCCTTGAGCTTATTGATTTCGACATGATCGAGCTCTGACAACCTGTAAGATTTCATCCCACACCTAATAGTTTGAACCCTAGAACCTGAATCAATCATCGAATTAAAAAAACTATAATCAAATTATATATAATCTTTCCAATTTCTATTTGATTTCGCAAAGAGAAGAATCATACCTGAGACCAAGCAACGCAATTTGAAGCTCCCAAATCTTGGGCTGCAAAATTTTGGAAAGGGTTGAAACTTTAGATTGCAGATAGCTTGATTGGTACCAGTCAAAGACAAAATTGCAGCGTCCATCCACTGCCAAATCAAGAGAAGAGAGAAATGCAAATTGTTTTATTGATAATGGCTTAGTGGCAAGGGAGATAAAAAGAGAGTCTTTTTTATTTGCGGCGGCGGAGGTGAGGATGAAGAAATCACGTGATAAATGGGGAGAGGGCTGAGATTGTAAAGGAGTGGCACGTGAGAAAGATAGCGGGTTATCGGTTAAAATTGGAAACCGCATGGATCCGATCCAACAACTGTAGTCGGGCGTCTGATTTCGAGCCACGTGGGCTTTAAGATTGATGTCAATGCTCGATAGAGTCAACGAGTACCGTTGATTTAAATGGATCTCAAGCGCGTGGAGATAAAAAGCTCGCCCGCTTCGGTTTCTCGTAGCCGGCGAAATCGAATCGAGGGGATCTCAATTTCTCCGGTGAGTTCCGGATCGATTTTTTTTTTGAATTTCTAAAAGTCGTTTTAATCCCCCTAATTGTTTGTGTTTGTGATTTGAATTGAATTATAGATTTTTATTTTGATTTTTTTTAACCCTCATTATAGAAATTCGATGCGTTCTTTGTTTCAGATAGGAATCACGTTCCTTCAAAATGAAAATTTATCATTTGCATTCTGTTATGTGTGATGAGTTTTATTTGAGCCCTAATTTCATGCCTTCTTCGATCCAAAATCGAAATCACGTTCCATCAATTTGCAGCAATCTATTTTCACTTTGGAATGCGTTCCGTATATATATATAGGGGAGTGATCTATTGCAAACTTGTCGGCCGTTTTTAAAACGGGAACTCTCGGTGTGACGTATTTGAACGATCACCCTTCCAAGTTGATCACCCTAACCTTATGTGTGTGAAAAATCAAAGGATTTGAAGACCTCTAACCAATGCATCGGACGGGTAAAAAATGAACGTCTTTTGATAATGCAACATAAACTCCATCCGGTGCATTAGTTAGAGGTCTTCAAATCCTTTGATTTCTCATACACATGCATTTGAGGGTAGGGTGGTCACCTTAAACAGGCCGGATCGTTCAAACACATCGTAGACCGAGAGTTCCCATTTTTAAAAAAACACGTGGACTGGTTTGCAATATAGCACTCCCCTATATATATATATATATATATATATATATATATATATATATATATATATATATTATCATTTCACATGGAAATAATCTCATGATCTCTGATCATGGTGTTTTTGGGCCATTTTCTAAGGTCGTAGATTCAAGATGGGTATCAAGCTGCAAGCTTTGAAGAATTTTGATGCGTTTCCCCGTGCAGAGGAGCACCTGCTGAAGAAGACTAAATCAGGGGCTCTTGGTATCTCTATGCTTTGTTTATATATATCATAACACATAATTCAAATATGTAGACATTTTCTATAATAACATTTGTTAGTTCTATTTAGCCCTTAGTTTCGGTGAAGTACCAAATCGCGCAATAATAGGTTAAAACAGAATAAGTATGAGAAAATTATATGGCACGTATAAATATTTAAAATTTAAAGGGATATTTGCAAATTTTGATCACCATTGGGGAGAGGGTTGGGGGATGTGGACATCCTCATGAGTGGAGAAAAATTCTTTCGTTTTTGTTTTTCTCTCTTGCAAAATATGGGATGGAGACATGTGGATACCCTTGAGTTCTATGTATAATAGTAGAGATTATATACCACAAGACATAATCCAAATATGTAGGCATGCTTATGAGGCCTTCATTGGTGCACGTCAATGCTCAATGGGACTGATTTGGCCGTTTTTTTGGGAAATATTTATCACAAAATCTCAATTATGGAGCTTGATCACATGTCGTTAATGTTCTTTGGACACACAACCATACAAGTTATTATAAAAAATTTAAATACTTCTCAGATACATATTTGATGGTATTGATTATTTTTTGATATTGATCGAACATGCAAGATATGAATCTTCGTTTGCATACTCAAGAATTCTATCTTAATGAAAAAGGCATCATATCAATGTTTGTCATACATTTATTAATGTATCTGAAGCTTTCGTTTCTTGTTTCTTGGCATAAGAATGTACACCAAATTACTAAAATAAATATTATTTTCAATATATAATGTTCGAGATTTCGAAAATATATTGTTTAGTGGGCATCATATTCTTGTTGAAATTTTGGATTTCAACAGCATATCAACAAAATAAACTTATAATCTAATTTTCATGATTTGCTAAGTTAGATAAAAAAAAAACATTCTGATTATTTATATGTAAGTACAAGCTTATATTACTGAAAAGTTGTCAATGCTGGGTGCTTTTTATGCCTAATTAAACTTTTTTGAATTGATTCGATGCTTGCATTGAAATTTCAGTTGAATCTACTCGTAGAAGAAGTCAATTTGATTATATAATATAAGTTTTAGTGACCAAGATTTAAAATTTAAAACTTAGGATGTTTCCCTTCAAGCAACCTTCTGAAATTGGAATTTCAGAAAGCTAGTCTTATATAACTGCAGTGTGTATAGTTGGGAGGGTAGCATTGGGGGGAATTACACAGTTCCACCTCCAATTTTGCATTACTGTAATTATTGATGTACTTTATTCTGTATCAAGAGTCACTTGCGTTACTTTTACATTTGTCTGCATTTTGCTTTTGTAGTTTCCGTCATTGGCCTTGCCATAATGGCAACCTTGTTCGTGCATGAGCTGAAATATTATATCACTACATATACTGTGCACCAGGTTTGTTAACAACTCTTCTCTTTCTTGGCTTTATAAATTTAGGATGCTTTGCATCTATGTGTATAGCAGAAGACATTGCAAGAGGTCTTCTTGCTACCTGTCAATAATCAGATAAATAACAACATGCTGTCAAATTAGCTTATATAGTAAGGCTTCTTGTAGGTTGTACAAACCTTCTTATGGCCCAATGTGCATGTGAATGGCAATACACATCATCGTAAGGGCTTGTACATGATCCTATGGTATATGCTGGGTCATCTCAGGACCTCTTATGAAATCACCAAATTGAAGAAATTTTGGAGTCATTATCTTTTATCTTTGATCCTCTACATAAAAAAAAGAGTTATCAATAAATAGTACGCTCAAATTCACTACCCCACTAAGTTGCGGGGTTGCCCCCCCTCAGAATGATAAAAAATAAAAACCCAAATTTTTTTATACAAGATATCATCCCAAATTTTAGATGTATATATCGCATAACCACTCTATGATTCAAAATGCTACATTATGCCACCAAAAATTTATTTATTTATTTATTAACATAATATAGACCTTTGATTTTAGAATAAGAACTTTTTTGCCTTATATTAGGAAAAATAATATAAGCAATAATAAATAATAAACTGATACTAATTCTTTAATGTGACATCTCTTTGAAAATACCTTAAGGGGTGTTGAATAAGGTTTCTAAGAGTTTTATGATAAATTTAAAAACTTAATTACTTAATAGTGTTACATTAACAAGTTTCTGCGGAATAATTTAAACAAGTTAAATAATGAAACTTGTAGCAATAATCAACACAAAGCAGAAAAAAATTAAAGTAAAGAGCAATATAAACACAAGAGAATTGTTGATTATGGTTCACCACTTACTGTGGCTAATCTCCGCCCGAGACCACTTTCTCTGGATTTTCGACTATATACCAATGTGAATAACACAATCATTTTTCACTAGGATC
This sequence comes from Agapanthus africanus, assembly GCA_030015575.1. Taxonomy (NCBI): domain Eukaryota; kingdom Viridiplantae; phylum Streptophyta; class Magnoliopsida; order Asparagales; family Amaryllidaceae; genus Agapanthus; species Agapanthus africanus. Next base: position 832,489,535 of record JASDDO010000024.1, on the reverse strand, counting down.
ATCTAGGAAAAAACCCCTTTTTCCCACTTGAATCCGCGATTCAGACAGTGAGAGACCCCTTCTCTCGTAAGGAAGAAAACGATTTTTCGTCAAGAATTTACAAACGTTATAATGATCCAAACTTGATGTCCACTCGCAATCCTATTGTCACGACCCAAAATTGGTCCGTGACGGCCCTAATACTACGCAACGTCTAAAGACGCAACATAGTAAAAGAAAGCCAAACCCAGAAATCTAAACCATGAAAAAAATACGGAAAAGATAATATAAGTTTTGAAACCATTGAAATCGCAACCCAAATTCTTTAAAAGTCTTATTTTCCTTCTTTAAAATTTTAGCAACACCCCTTTTTGATGAAAACCAGCCAAGAAGAAGGCAACACAAAAATAATGACAGTAGAGAAAAGCTGTATATAAAAGACATCAAATCCACAATAATACACATATCGTCCTCACCAAGTCTCTAAGTCAACAATACAATAGTAGATGGAGAGAGAGTACAATATACAACGAAGGTACAATATGAAATACAGATAACCGTCTAACCCACCTAAGCAAAATGGTACTGTGAGCTGATGCGGTATCTGTAGCAAAAGGTGGTAGCGGGATAGCTGAATAAAGAAATAGCCTGCCTCGACTACTCTGGGGAAAAACCTGAAACACCTGTGGCACAACGGGGGTGAGTTGCCAACTCGTGAATAGTATAAAACATATGCAGGTAATCGCAGGAATGCACGTACAGCATGAATCTAAGATATGCGATTACAATAATAATATGTCATGAAATGCTGAAATAAGGAGAGTACACTAGCAGGTACAATCAATATATGAAGCAATAGTAACATGACAAAAGTATGCAATAACTATGCAATAGAGATATGAGAAGGCAAATATGCAACTATCATAAGGGTACACTACAAGTACTACCAATATATGAATCGGTGCATAAGGTAGGTAAGGGTGAGGTATAGGGTGGAATATGTCATTTCCCACGGAAACCTGACGTCGTGGCAGGATCACAATCCATCAAGATACTCCAATCCCAAATCCTCAAACCGGCCCCCACGTTGGGCTGTCACAATATAAAAGTCTCACATCACCTCAATGTACAATATCGAATAGCTCTCCTATATCTCGAATGTACAAATCACCAATCACATAGGTATATCCAATGTCCAATCCCAAGTAAATTTCTAGCATCCTAAAGGTAATTATATGTACAGAAATAAATATGATGGGGGCAATACACATATATTAGCGTCCCATACCACTAATATTGGTGTAAGGGTATATATAACAACGGCTAAATCCCCTGTTATATATACAAAAAGGGGGTTAAAGAAATATCATGAAACCGTGTGCCAAGCATCGACACAGAAATCCTCGTATATGGGGCTCCGTCAGTCTGGATCAGCCCACGGGGTCCGTCTGCAGTGTCGGCCCTCGGCCTCGACAGTGCAGGTCATCCCGTAGCCATCTCTCTACTCTGGCCAGTAGCCTCCGGACAACTGCCAGGTCAAAACAATCACCGGTAGGTACTCGCCCGCCTCCAGGCTCAATCGGCAAACCCATCGATCTTCTTGCCGAGGGGAACCATACCGGGCCCCACCATGTACTCTCATACGGCAACCACACATCGTATGGAGCATAAAATCAGCACCGATAAAACTCATGGGGGACGCTCGAAATATCATATCAAGGAAACCGGGTTGTTACATGTATGCATAATTTCATGAACTCCCGCGGTTCCCAAATCCCGAAAACATCATGTAAAATCCAGATAAACAATGCGCAATCCAGGAATAATGTATGCGATATATCTGAATGCGAGCAGGTAAACACAAGTATAAAGCTGAACCAGGTGTATGCGATATCAAGATAAGGTACAGCTAAGTAACATCAGTAAATGTGAATATGCGACAACAACTGAATATGTATCTGACATACAGGTATAGCAAAGTATAGGTATCTACCTATAGGAACTGATGTCGTATACCCCCTGGGTATAAGTAAAATATGTAGGAAATCCCTCCCGGTATAGGTAAAGTATGTAGGAGGTATACCTGTAGCTGTATCGCAAAGTGAAAATATACCTATCACTAAAGGTATGATACACTATAGGTATACCGACAAGCTAGATGTCAAGTGTGGCAAGCAAAGGTAGCTATAAGGGGTAGTGAGTGACATGGCAATTATTGACGGTGTGTGTGTAGCATGCAATCCGTGCTCGTGCAACATGGACCGTCAATAATGTGTGCAGTGTCCTACGGCTGCTAGTCACAGTATAACAATATCTAAGGAAATGCAGTAAAGCGCAATTCTACAATGACGTAGAATGTGCGGCAGGTAATTGAATCCTAGCCCAGACGCATAACGCCATGCGGGCGATTCCCCTGTAGATGTTATATCTACTCACCTAAACTCCACGCTAGGTGAATCCTACCATCTGCTCCCCCTGTAGCCGTGTCCGTAGTCCCTGTCTGCAACCTGCAAATACGACATGGATATCACATATAAGCCAAAATATCTCGCGAAACGCGATATCGAATCGAAACGAGAAACTCGCGTCGCGAACTAAACGCGCGTGTGCACGATACGCTGAATCGTGTGTGTACGCGTCTAAAACCCTCGCGACACGCGGCGATACGCTGGATCACAGAACCCACACACGTATCGCGCGTATCGCGCAAACACAACGAAACACAAAAGCGACATATAGTCCCAGATTTTCCTACAGGCAAGATATCACAAAACTAGACATGCCAAAGACCTAGAAAACATAGCAGGGAACCCTACACAAAACCCCAGCACCCAGGTCCCCCACTTGGCCGCAATTTGCGGCCAAAATGAGGAAATTGGCGGCCTGGGTTGGGATTTAGGGGGTCGTGCTCTGGTGGTGGTGTCTAGACCTAGGTATCATGTCCCAGTATTCTCAATTTTATTCTGTAAGGTCCGGGTCAAAAGCAGATTGCAAAAGTCACATATATCGCTTAAAAACGACAATTTGCACAATAAGGAAAACCTATGGTAATTTAGTGTAATCTGGCTATTCCTCAGTTGAAGTGGCCTTGTTAACACTTAAATATTCTAGGTTAGCTAACACAATCAACAATTTGCCATCACGACTCACAAATTACCAAAACTAGCACTAAACTAGCTATTTAACACTAATCGACACCAAACTACTCACAAGCTACACAACAAGCAATAGGGTTCAGAAGATATACCCAATTGGACCCTAGAGGGCTGGTGAAGAGGTGTGTGGAGGAGATGAGGCTGCTGCAGTTGCTGGAGCTCCAAAAATTGCTGTTGCTGATCCTGTTGCTGCTGCTGCTGCTGATATTGCTGTTGTTGCTGTTGTTGTTGTTGTGTTGAGGTTGTTGCTGCTGCCACTGATGTTGATGACGATGAAGATGCTGATGATGTTGTTGTTGTTGTTGTTGTTGAGCTTCTGCAAGCGATGAGAGCTCCTGCTGCTCCTGCTGTTCTTGTTGTTGTTGTTATTGTTGTTTGGTGCTGCTGCTTCAGCTTGCTGCTGATAATGATGATGATGATGCCTGCTTCCTCTGCTGCTGCTGCTGGGCTGAGTGTGTGTGTGTGTGTTTGAGAGAGAGATAATGAGAGAAAGAAAAGAAAATGAGGTAGAGAATGAGCACACACCCAAGACCCCTTTCTCTCACTCTCTCTTTCTTCATTAAATGAGCATGGCATGAGCCATGATGCCCATGCTTTCCCTCTCCCTCTCTCTCCCAAGGTCAATACAATAACAAATAATAAAACCTTTAATAAAATTCATTTAATTAAAAACAACCATAACCCTTAAACAACCCAAAACACCTAATACAACCTTAACACTAAATTAAGAAATGGTTAAACCACAATTTACATCCTAGTTTACATGCACAAGTGTGTGTGTGCCTAACAAAATTCTAATAAAATATACATTAAATAGGATAAAATATTTAAAACTTAATTTGGTAAACTTTTTATTAAAAACCATATATTAAAATATAATTAGCTACAAAACACATTCTAAGGTGTTACAATCTCCCCCCCTTAAAAGAAATTCGTCCCCGAATTTAAAACTTATACTGTTACGCGTACCTTCAAAAAGAAGATTAAATTCCTCAAATCTCGCTCGCAGCCTCCCAAGTGACTATCTCACTATACGGCTACGCCCAAGAAACCCTTCACAGATGGCAAGACCCTTGACCGATGTCCCTCCACCTGCCTAGCCATTACCACGCATGGCTGCTGGTGAACGAAAGATCGCGTCGAGCTAAATGGTCTGGTGCCAAATCATGTGAGAAAGGTCAAGAAGGTAATTGTAAAGTATCATCACAAGGAATACGGGGTGAAAATCCAATAATCTGGGCGGAAGTGCCAATTTAAAGGCAATGAAACTAACTTGCTAATAGAATCTCAGAAGGACCTAAATCCTGGGATAAGCTTCCCAAAATCCAACACGTCAGTCATCGGAAAGTCCATAGGAATCCATGATTTGCCACTGCGCACTCAAGCCTGCGACCAGCACAGTCGCATAAGACATCTGTTTGCAATGGACAGTTCTCATCCTGACCTGAACACAACTGGACTATCTCCGAATTCTCTAGACATAGCTGGGGTCCAAAATCCTACTTACGCAGAGTCAGAAAAACAACAGGCTGGTGGTCGACACGACCTAACCCCTAAGCCTAAGGGTGGCCAATTGGAGTGTCTCCTGATAACAGCTATCGAAGGAGAACCCTAACGATGGCGAGTGACGATCCCAAGCTGCTGACGACCAAACAAAACAAACACACAAGCTTAACAAAACAACTGAGCAAACTGAGTATAATCGGATGACAAGAATCCGAATGGAGTCACACCCTAACTAACTGGGTAGAAACCATAACGGAATTCATGGAGATCTGCTTCCATTCCTACTTCGGAACGGTAAAAGATTGCCATTCTCCAGCCGGCCTCAGATGCTCGACCCAAAGCACACAACAAGACAGACACTTGAAACGAAACCTGAAACTTCTCTTTACATCCCTGTCCACTCGTAACTATCTCACAAGTCACGCCAAAGCTGGTGGAACTTGAATGAATAAAGAGAGTTGACAGATGTGCATGCTCTAGGATTATACGTCGCTACCCGATAAAACCAGGTGCACAAACGCGTCCTTAACTTAGCACATCATTGTCACAATCAAGGTCTCCGAATCATTACTCAGCCGAATATGCTCAAGTATCTCTGACGTACGAGCTTCGACGGGCAGTGTCTCGCGAAAACGATTTAAGGAAAGTGGTCGGGCGCGGACATGAGCAAGTTGTCCCCTCCGTAGAGACGAACTAAGCTATACTCAACGATCACACAAAAACCGTAAATCTGCAGAAGACCATCACAACAATCCAAATCTGCTGCAGGAAGATGTACATTAAGCTCTAGTGGTCCGTGGAAAATCTGACACGACTCTCAAGCAAGTAGTGTCTCCAAATCTCCAACGCAAAACCACCGCGGCCATCTCCGGATCATGAGTGGAATATCCTCCTCGTACTTCCTCCAAATGTAGGGAAAGCAAAAGCGATATCTCTAGAGAGTCACCTCGGCACACACTCGAGCCCACTCAAGAAACATTATAGTTAAACAACAAGGTCGCCCGAACCAAAAGCAAAGAAAGACTGATGCAGTTGTTAACTGAATCTTTAACTGCTGAAAACTCCGCACACATGCCTCAGTCTAAAGAAAAGAAACCTGGTCAATTCAGTCAACGGTGCAGCACTACTCTAGCAATCCTGCATGAAACGGCGGTAAAAACCCTGCTAAGCCCAAGAATCTGCGGACCTCCGTCCTGCACACAAGTCTGGGCCTAAGCTGTACGGCTACGAACTCCCTCGGAACCATACGGAACCGTCTCCCGTGACTACAAGACCTAGGAGTCAACACAAAGCAAGCCTGAAGAAACACTCTGAGAATTTATCAACTGCTGGTACTCTCCCAGTATCCGCATAACAAATCCTCCAGTGCTACTCCTGTTCCTCAAGACACATTAAGTAGACCAGAGTGTCGTAGGTAACACAACAAAAACTGGTCGAGGAACGGCCTGCAGAAATCTGGTTCATCATATCTACGAATGCTGCTAGGGCATCAGGGAATCCAACGACTCGCCGAAACACACAAAGCCCGTAGCACGCATAAGGCAGTCTTCGGAATGCCATCATCCCGAATCCGCAATAATGATGACCTGATCCCAAGCACACTTAGAAAAATGTCTCGCACTCTGGAGCTGATCGAAGAAATCGCCACGGCAAGGTGAAGGATACCTATCCGCACCGTAAGCCGGTTCAATTGACGATCCGTCGATACACAACCCCGAACTGCCGTCTTCTTCCTCGACGAACAGAAGTAGGGGTTTCCAAAAGCGAAACACTCAGACACACAAAACTCCCCAAACCAAAACTCTGCAGCTGATCCTTTTGCTCCCAAGCTTCCCCGGCTCATCCGGAACAACGTCGGAAAAACTCTCGCACGAAAAGAAGCCGGTCCAACAATCCCACGGTGGCTCCGGTATCACGAACGAACGTCAAGAATCCACGACATCTCCTCAGTAGCCGACTAGCTAAACAGGCTGAATTCAAGCTGTAAGAGGCGGCCCAACTATCCACCTGCACAACAAGAACTGACTTGCCTGGGAAAGCAAAACCTAACTGTTTCCACACGGTAGTCCACAGGCGCCTAACACGTAGCTGACCAGTCCGTGCCCAGGAGAACGTCAAATCCAACCTCTCTAGAAGGATCAAAACGACGGGCGAAACTCTATCTCCTATCCGATTGGCACAAAACTGAAATACGTGTCGCGCAACAAAAGAATCGCTGACAGAAGTTAACACCACTACGACTAATCTACCCAACCACGGTACAAACAAGAAACAAACAAGTACACCAAGAGAAAATATAACTCAAGGGTACCTGAAAACTCCACATTGGACGTCTGCGCGTCCCGATGAGTAGAAGCAAACTCCTGTGTCTGCCCTCTACTCGCAGCTGGATGAACTCCTCTGGTAGCCTGAGCCCTCTGAGCAAATCTTCCACGTCCACGGCCTCTCTGAATACGATCATGACGAGGTGCTAAGGAACAATCCCTGACGAAGTGCTGAAGGCTTCCACATCGAAAGCATCCACGTGCTGACTGCTGACCATCCTGGGGATGAGAGCTGAACGACTGTCCTCGTCCTAAGCCTCTGCTACTCCCGCTACGGCCACGAAATCTGTCTCGACGACCAAACCTCTGTCTCTGGGCTGGTACGAGTCCTCCACTGTCCTGGAATTCTCTGAGCCTCTGAGATATGTGCCTCGTCGACTGGGGCTGCAACCACTGGTGCAATGTAGGTGACGGACTGCTGCACACTGATCGTAAGGGACAGCTGAGTAACAGGGGTGACCACCTCCTGTCGTAGCTCCCGAACGACATCAACCAAAGAACTCATCGTCTGGCGGAAGTCCTGCATCTCTACCAAAAGTCTATCCATAGTATAGGTCGTAGGCTGATCCGTCTGCACCTGTGCAACCAGAGTGCCATCCTGGTCAGTACTCGTCTCACCCGAGCTAACTCTGACCTCGGCCCTCGCTGCATCACTCTGAGTCCCCATAGTCATCGGCGGCAAGGCTATAAATAGATATAAGATGAGATTCGATAAGAATGAGGAATCGAATCTCAAAGATATGAATCATCAAGGAAGGAATGTCAAGCAAATTGTACTTAGGTCACTTAATGCAAGGTACCGCGCTGTGGGTATGCTGCAGACATACACACACTACGTTACTCTGCTTAAGCTACCTACTCCATCATACTAAGGTCATCCTACACTCCGAAAGGTAAAACCTGACGCTCTGATACCAACTTTGTCACGACCCAAAATTGGTCCGTGACGGCCCTAATACTACGCAACGTCTAAAGACGCAACATAGTAAAAGAAAGCCAAACCCAGAAATCTAAACCATGAAAAAAATACGGAAAAGATAATATAAGTTTTGAAACCATTGAAATCGCAACCCAAATTCTTTAAAAGTCTTATTTTCCTTCTTTAAAATTTTAGCAACACCCCTTTTTGATGAAAACCAGCCAAGAAGAAGGCAACACAAAAATAATGACAGTAGAGAAAAGCTGTATATAAAAGACATCAAATCCACAATAATACACATATCGTCCTCACCAAGTCTCTAAGTCAACAATACAATAGTAGATGGAGAGAGAGTACAATATACAACGAAGGTACAATATGAAATACAGATAACCGTCTAACCCACCTAAGCAAAATGGTACTGTGAGCTGATGCGGTATCTGTAGCAAAAGGTGGTAGCGGGATAGCTGAATAAAGAAATAGCCTGCCTCGACTACTCTGGGGAAAAACCTGAAACACCTGTGGCACAACGGGGGTGAGTTGCCAACTCGTGAATAGTATAAAACATATGCAGGTAATCGCAGGAATGCACGTACAGCATGAATCTAAGATATGCGATTACAATAATAATATGTCATGAAATGCTGAAATAAGGAGAGTACACTAGCAGGTACAATCAATATATGAAGCAATAGTAACATGACAAAAGTATGCAATAACTATGCAATAGAGATATGAGAAGGCAAATATGCAACTATCATAAGGGTACACTACAAGTACTACCAATATATGAATCGGTGCATAAGGTAGGTAAGGGTGAGGTATAGGGTGGAATATGTCATTTCCCACGGAAACCTGACGTCGTGGCAGGATCACAATCCATCAAGATACTCCAATCCCAAATCCTCAAACCGGCCCCCACGTTGGGCTGTCACAATATAAAAGTCTCACATCACCTCAATGTACAATATCGAATAGCTCTCCTATATCTCGAATGTACAAATCACCAATCACATAGGTATATCCAATGTCCAATCCCAAGTAAATTTCTAGCATCCTAAAGGTAATTATATGTACAGAAATAAATATGATGGGGGCAATACACATATATTAGCGTCCCATACCACTAATATTGGTGTAAGGGTATATATAACAACGGCTAAATCCCCTGTTATATATACAAAAAGGGGGTTAAAGAAATATCATGAAACCGTGTGCCAAGCATCGACACAGAAATCCTCGTATATGGGGCTCCGTCAGTCTGGATCAGCCCACGGGGTCCGTCTGCAGTGTCGGCCCTCGGCCTCGACAGTGCAGGTCATCCCGTAGCCATCTCTCTACTCTGGCCAGTAGCCTCCGGACAACTGCCAGGTCAAAACAATCACCGGTAGGTACTCGCCCGCCTCCAGGCTCAATCGGCAAACCCATCGATCTTCTTGCCGAGGGGAACCATACCGGGCCCCACCATGTACTCTCATACGGCAACCACACATCGTATGGAGCATAAAATCAGCACCGATAAAACTCATGGGGGACGCTCGAAATATCATATCAAGGAAACCGGGTTGTTACATGTATGCATAATTTCATGAACTCCCGCGGTTCCCAAATCCCGAAAACATCATGTAAAATCCAGATAAACAATGCGCAATCCAGGAATAATGTATGCGATATATCTGAATGCGAGCAGGTAAACACAAGTATAAAGCTGAACCAGGTGTATGCGATATCAAGATAAGGTACAGCTAAGTAACATCAGTAAATGTGAATATGCGACAACAACTGAATATGTATCTGACATACAGGTATAGCAAAGTATAGGTATCTACCTATAGGAACTGATGTCGTATACCCCCTGGGTATAAGTAAAATATGTAGGAAATCCCTCCCGGTATAGGTAAAGTATGTAGGAGGTATACCTGTAGCTGTATCGCAAAGTGAAAATATACCTATCACTAAAGGTATGATACACTATAGGTATACCGACAAGCTAGATGTCCAGTGTGGCAAGCAAAGGTAGCTATAAGGGGTAGTGAGTGACATGGCAATTATTGACGGTGTGTGTGTAGCATGCAATCCGTGCTCGTGCAACATGGACCGTCAATAATGTGTGCAGTGTCCTACGGCTGCTAGTCACAGTATAACAATATCTAAGGAAATGCAGTAAAGCGCAATTCTACAATGACGTAGAATGTGCGGCAGGTAATTGAATCCTAGCCCAGACGCATAACGCCATGCGGGCGATTCCCCTGTAGATGTTATATCTACTCACCTAAACTCCACGCTAGGTGAATCCTACCATCTGCTCCCCCTGTAGCCGTGTCCGTAGTCCCTGTCTGCAACCTGCAAATACGACATGGATATCACATATAAGCCAAAATATCTCGCGAAACGCGATATCGAATCGAAACGAGAAACTCGCGTCGCGAACTAAACGCGCGTGTGCACGATACGCTGAATCGTGTGTGTACGCGTCTAAAACCCTCGCGACACGCGGCGATACGCTGGATCACAGAACCCACACACGTATCGCGCGTATCGCGCAAACACAACGAAACACAAAAGCGACATATAGTCCCAGATTTTCCTACAGGCAAGATATCACAAAACTAGACATGCCAAAGACCTAGAAAACATAGCAGGGAACCCTACACAAAACCCCAGCACCCAGGTCCCCCACTTGGCCGCAATTTGCGGCCAAAATGAGGAAATTGGCGGCCTGGGTTGGGATTTAGGGGGTCGTGCTCTGGTGGTGGTGTCTAGACCTAGGTATCATGTCCCAGTATTCTCAATTTTATTCTGTAAGGTCCGGGTCAAAAGCAGATTGCAAAAGTCACATATATCGCTTAAAAACGACAATTTGCACAATAAGGAAAACCTATGGTAATTTAGTGTAATCTGGCTATTCCTCGGTTGAAGTGGCCTTGTTAACACTTAAATATTCTAGGTTAGCTAACACAATCAACAATTTGCCATCACGACTCACAAATTACCAAAACTAGCACTAAACTAGCTATTTAACACTAATCGACACCAAACTACTCACAAGCTACACAACAAGCAATAGGGTTCAGAAGATATACCCAATTGGACCCTAGAGGGCTGGTGAAGAGGTGTGTGGAGGAGATGAGGCTGCTGCAGTTGCTGGAGCTCCAAAAATTTCTGTTGCTGATCCTGTTGCTGCTGCTGCTGCTGATATTGCTGTTGTTGCTGTTGTTGTTGTTGTGTTGAGGTTGTTGCTGCTGCCACTGATGTTGATGACGATGAAGATGCTGATGATGTTGTTGTTGTTGTTGTTGTTGAGCTTCTGCAAGCGATGAGAGCTCCTGCTGCTCCTGCTGTTCTTGTTGTTGTTGTTATTGTTGTTTGGTGCTGCTGCTTCAGCTTGCTGCTGATAATGATGATGATGATGCCTGCTTCCTCTGCTGCTGCTGCTGGGCTGAGTGTGTGTGTGTGTGTTTGAGAGAGAGATAATGAGAGAAAGAAAAGAAAATGAGGTAGAGAATGAGCACACACCCAAGACCCCTTTCTCTCACTCTCTCTTTCTTCATTAAATGAGCATGGCATGAGCCATGATGCCCATGCTTTCCCTCTCCCTCTCTCTCCCAAGGTCAATACAATAACAAATAATAAAACCTTTAATAAAATTCATTTAATTAAAAACAACCATAACCCTTAAACAACCCAAAACACCTAATACAACCTTAACACTAAATTAAGAAATGGTTAAACCACAATTTACATCCTAGTTTACATGCACAAGTGTGTGTGTGCCTAACAAAATTCTAATAAAATATACATTAAATAGGATAAAATATTTAAAACTTAATTTGGTAAACTTTTTATTAAAAACCATATATTAAAATATAATTAGCTACAAAACACATTCTAAGGTGTTACACCTATGATCTCAAAAATTAATACCAATTAGGTTTGAGTATTGTTTTGAGAAATTATTGAAAGTTAGGGCTCTTTGGGAAATGGAAAGAGTGAACTTTTAAGGCACAAGAAGAAAAGAACAAATGAATGAATTGAATCAATAATTGATGAGAAAAGTGTTTGATCTCATCGGTATTTATAGAAGTGGTAGGGGTTGCCATTTGTACAGAATTATAACTGCCAAAAACAGTTAGTGATTGTTAAAAACGGTTTAAAATCTAAATGGCGTAAACACCCGTTCATTTGAAAATTCAAAATAATAAATTACTGTCAGAAATTGTCATTTCACACGTCTAAGGCTAGACGTCCACGGTTCAAAAATATCTTAGAGATGTCTGACCCAGACGTTTTCTTTTAAAAACAGAAACCGATTTATTGCAAAAATTTCTTTAACATACGTCTGGTACGTCTGTACCAGACGTCTGCAGTTCAAAAAATTTTTAAGGAGACGTCTGCTTAGACGTCTCTGCAATAGAAATAGAGATTTGAAAATGGAAAATTCCTTCAGCTGATGTATGTGGCAGACGTCTATTATTTCAAAAAATTCCTAAGCAGACGTTGTTGGGGTCAAAATTTACACCCCGGTTGACTAAGTTAAAGTCAAAGCCAACCCTAAGTCAAGTGGGCCCGAGCCCAAGCAAGCGAGCCCAAATCCAAGCCAGGTGGGCCCAAGCCCAAGTCAAGATCAAGCATAGAAGGGGCCGGTTCCATGCCAAAATGAGGCAATAAATTAGTTTAATATAATATTTTAGAAATAAATGTATGAAAAATGGGCAAAAAGCAAAAAAAATTGTAAACTCTATGGCTTATTTGCAAAAAGAAATAAGCACATAAATCATGGTGTGACACAAGTGCCATTTGGAAAATCCCAAGAAGCTATATGTAAAGTGTGTAGCCTATAAAAGGCAAACATGATGAGAAAATCAATAACAACTTTCATTTTCTCATAATTTCTAGGGTTCTGTATCTCTTTCTCCTTCCTCAAGATTTTAAACCTTTTTTTTATTTAAATCAAGAGTTTAAAATCTTCTTTTCTCAAAAAGAAATAGTTTTTCACCTTAAAACCCTCGAAGAGGAGCTCAAATCTCTCATCAAATCTCTAAAAGGGAGATTTTTAATCTCACCGTCCTTTTTCTTCAAGATCCAACAAAAAGAGAGGAGGAAGAAGAATTAATCCATCTCAAAAGAACCCATTTTAGGAAAGGCTAAGGCTTGAAGAGCAAGAAAATGGACATCTTTTCACCATCCAAGATGTAACCCCATGGAGAGTTTTAACTCCAAATCAATCTTTGAGGGGTTCAAGTCAAAGATCCAAATTCTCAAAAGAGTTTACCCTAAATCCAGATCTTTTAGGAGTTTAACTCCAAATAAAAGTCCTTTTTCTAAGAGTTTAACTCTAAAGTTCATCGGGAGTTTAACTCTCAGTTCAGGGGCTAAGCTTCTTTTTCTACTGGCGCCCAGCATCTGCGCACGTGACATGCAGGCGCCCATGCGCCATCTCACGCATTCTTAGGACGCTCCCCACCCCTCTTTTTCCCACATGCTCCATACTCAAAACACATCTCGTTAGAAAAAATTTCTAACAGGGCTCTGCCTCGCATCCCGAAGGGGGCTGCTAGTCCCCTTAACCCCCGGCTCACTATCCGGATAGCGGGACACCCGTAAACTCTGCGAGGCCCCCGATACCTCCAAGACCATTTCAAAACACAACACACGCACACTGCACATTGAGTTCGCATGACCAGTTTTACCCGTCAATGGGAGGTTTTCTCGCTCCAAAAGCGAGGGGTAATTAACGACAGTTTAGTCCACGGCTACCAGAGATTCGGATCCCCACAATCAATAAACCTGGCCTATCCCAGACAGGGGAATCTGTAATACGCCTGACAAGCGACGCGTATTCCTATCTCAATAGGGTAACGAAAAACACTCTGCAGACGTCTGGGCCAGACATTTGCAATATGACTAAATTTGCAATAAAAAAGAAAAATTTGAAGAGTTTGAATCTAACGAATACGTTGGACGTCGTTTGATCAAAGAGTTTGATCAAAGAGGAGACGTCTGGAGAATAGAATTGAGTAGGAAAATGATTTCTAACCTTGTGAGATCAATACTAGACTCAAAGAAAAAATAAAGACTACATTTTTCAACTCGGTTCTTCTTCGGTCTTCATTTTCTTGATTTATTATTTTGAGACGTTTTTGTTTCTTGATAAAACTTGCATCACGTTGTGTGCTTGCGTTAAGTTTTCATGCAATATCAACGTTTTGAACACGAATCTTATTGAAGGCAATCACTGCTTGTTGAGATATTGTGCTAGTTGTAAGCATGATTAAGAACTTGAAAATATCGTTAGTAGCATATGAATCCTTTAAATATAATTTTGTTTTAAATGATCAAAACTCAAGATCGTATGATATAAGTGTCAACAATTTCTCCTTTTCTGAAATTTAGCACAAAACTTGTTTAAAGCATTCATGATATATTTCAAAATAGAAATTAGAGTTAAATACTCCTCAATTCATGCTCAGTAAAAAAATCTTTGAATTCATATTAGTGTTCCCATACCACTACTACTATTTTTCAAGGAGCACTAATGAAGACGAGTGTTATAACTCAAATTTTATTACCAGTGTATGATATGATACATGATACATATCATATTCATGAATATTCTCTCTTTTTGAAAATATAAAAAAGTTAAACACAATTAGATCAAGGGGTAAAGAAATATACACAAATATATAATTTTGTTATTGAAATTTCATTTGAATAGAAGAATGTATATGAATAGAGCATAACAAATGAATAATTCAAGCATGATATGAAGCACAATAAACTAATTCATAATAATAACTGAAATAGGATAAGGTTCAAAACTATATAATAATAAAAAACAAAATAAAAACTAATACATAAGCAAACCGATATTCAAGACCGTTCTTCCGGATTTTGTGGGTTTTGATTACTTCCGTATAGTGGCAGAGGGGCAATGTTAAGTTTGGAGTAGAGATAGGTCATGTGATAATCAAGATGCCCCGTAATGCGATCCACAATCCGATTTTCAAATTCTTGATTGTCGAAGTCTTGAGGGTTGCTTGAATAGGAGTATCGGTGGGAATTTGAGGAGCAGGGGAGGAGCTTAGTTGTTATGGAGTCGAAGAATCAAATTCCATCAAGTTAATGATTCTTGCTCCAAAATCGGCATTGGGCTTTACTATATCCTTCAATCCACGCAAATCAACTTTGCGATATTCAAACAGTTTAGTAATAGCCCGTCCATAATACAAATTCCCGTGTCCACTCGACATGCTATAAACTAGGACGAGAGAAAGATTCACTTGAATACATGTAAGAATACAGTAAGTCATAAGCTTATGGCATCCATATAATGTCTCTGTACTTCCCGACTTGGGGAAAACGGCGTGGCTAAGAATATTGGCAAGAACTCTATCACGATTTGTAAGGGTTTTGGTTTGTTAATTAGCAAAAAGATAGGGTTTATCTCGACCATGCAAAACCGTTAAAGCTTTTTCCTTATTAACACTTTTTGAATACTCATAATTGGTCAAAGTGTTAAAGTATATATCGGCACCTTCATTTGTAATGTTTAAAGCTTTAGCAAGGGATCTCGGAGTAAAATTGAAAGTGATATTATATACTTTGGTTTTTAGGTTGGTGGGATCTTCATTTGTGCCGGTGAGATAAGCATAAAATAGTTTAACAGCCTTGTCGAAAGTTGAACAATCAAGAGTCTAGAAAGGCATCCAATCTTGTCTTTCAAAAAGGTCTTAAAAACCAAATTCACTTAAATCTCAAAACAAAACAATGGAACTGGTATGAATAGGTTTAAAGATGAAGAGTTGAAACCTTGTTTTACAATCATCGTCGAGAAAGATTTTCTTTTTGAGATTCTTCGGTTGAGAGACCCCTTCTCTTCAATGAAGATGATTCTGGAGCAATTCCTGTATCCTTCTTTAGAGCCATGAGTATTTTTATGAAGAATTTGGGAAATTTTTGAAGAAATCTAGGGTTTTAAGGTTTGAGGAGTTGGAGAAGAAGCGAACGAGAGAGAGGGAGTAAGATGTCTCTAGGGTTGGAGATAGGAATTTTGGGGCTAAATTTTACTTATATAGGGATCATGGACAGTTAGGATTAGAAAAGAGAAAATCGAATGACCAGATTTTATCTGCTCAGTTCGAAATTTTGCCCGTGCAGACGTCTGGTCATAGATACCAGACTTTTCTGGATTTCTAGAGACAAGATTTTATCTAGACTAGACGTCTCTGGTGTTAATTTCCAGAGGTAAGATTTGAAATGGAGACGTCTCGTTTCAAGTACCGGACGTTTCTGATGTCAATTTCCAGAGACTATTTTGAACTAGAGATGTCTGTTACAGATGTCTGCGGTACAAAAAAAGTTTGTTCCAAACGTCTGTTCAAATCTGTTCTCCAGACGTCTGATGTGGTTTTCTAAGAAAGTGTGTTTATGTTTAAAGGAAATTTAAATGAGTTTAATATATAGCAGAACATAAAACACTTTTATTAACTTAAACAAAACACATTACATATAAAATAAAACACATTACATTACATAACACTTAACAAACGTTAATACAAACAAATATAAATCTAATCTTATTTTCTTTCTTGAATTTCTCCATGACTTCAGCGCTCTGCTTCGTGATGATCATATTATCCTCTTAATCAAAGAAGATTGCGGTGTCATCAGAGAAAGTTTGTCTAAACAGTAGGACAAGTCCAGCCACAGGAGTAGATTGTGGTGGAGTAGGATTTGGTGGTGGAATGGGAGGGTGGACCAGAATCCTCGCTAGGATCCTCAATCTGATGAGTACCAGGGGTTTTGATTTCACTTTTTTGGAATTCTCACCAATCTCAAATTTCATTTTCCTCTTAACATTTTTCATGCCTTTAATTTTTAAAGAAAGACAAATAGGACGTTCAATTCTGAATAGAATTGAATCGTATTTATAGAAAAGGAAGAGAAAAAACACACAAGAAAGAAGTTATAATAACTAGATATTTAGTTTTTGTAACTCCTTTTTATTTGAATTTGAATTTCATATTTGAATTCAGATTTTAAATACTTATTTAAGTTATATTTGTTTACAGATTAATTAATTTTGTTAACTATTCAAAATATTTATTAATTAATTATCGATATATAAAATTTAAATAGAAAAAGTTAGAGTTGACGTCTGGAGGAGAAATTAACTGGACCAGACATCTGTATAGCCGTCTGGTTACAATAATTTTTTTATGTAAATGTCTTTTTAATGATGTTTATGGATTAAGAAATTGTTTAGTCAATCATATTGAGTTCTCTTCTAATATGAGAAATCCTAACTTTATCTAGTGGCTTAGTAAATATATCTGCAAGTTGATCAGTTGATATATATTCCAAAACAATATCTCCTTTATGAAAATGATTTCTAAGAAAATGATATCGTATGCCTATGTGTTTAGTCTTAAAATGTTGATCCGTATTTTGTGTCATGTGAACTGTACGTGTATTGTCATAAAGTATAGGGATTTTTGAAATACTTTCATTATAGCCTTCAAGTATGTATTTCATCCATAAATTTTGTGCACAATAAGCACCGGCAGCAATGTATTCTGTATCGGCGGTCGATAGAGCCGCTGAATTTTGTTTCTTGAAAATCCAAGAGACAAGATAGTTTCCTAAAAAGTGACATGTGTCACGAGTGCTCTTTCGATCTTTTAAGCTTCCTGCATAATCAGTATCTGAATAGCTGGTTAAGTGAAACAATTTATTTTTCGGATACCATAAGCCAAAATGTATGGTTCTTTTGAGATATCTAAATATTCTTTTCACAACGGTTAAGTGACTCTTTAGGATTAGCCTGAAACCTAGCATACAAACATACCCTAAATATGATATCCGGTCTACTAGCGGTCAAATATAATAGTCTTTCTATCATTCCACGATAAAGTCTGTGTCAATTTCTTAACCATCTTTATCGTCAGTGAGATTGGTGTTAGTAGCCATTGGTGTTTCACAAGTCTGCGTTTTCCAAGCCAAATTTCTTTGTTAATTCTTTAGTATATTTGGCTTGACTAATGAAGATATTATTATCTATTTGCTAATTTGAAATCCGAGGAAGAAGTTAAGTTCTGTCATCATGCTCATTTCAAATTCATCTTGTATAGATTTGGCGAAATTTTTACAAAGACTTTCATTTTTTAAACCAAAAATAATATCGTCAACATATATTTGGACTATTAAAATATCTTGTTGAAAAATTTTAGTAAATAAAGTTTTATCTACGATACCCTTTATGAAACCAATATTTTCTAGAAACGTACCTAAACGTTCATACCAAGCACGAGAAGTTTGCTTAAGACCGTATAATACTTTTTTTAATTTATAGACATGATTTGGAAATGCATGATTCAGGGGTTGAGATACATATACTTTCTTGTTTATTTGACCGTTTAAGAAAGCACTCTTAACGTCCATTTGAAAAACTCAAAAGTTTTTATAGCAAGTGTATGCTAGTAGAATACGTATAGCTTCTAATCTAGCAACGGGTGCAAATGTTTTGTTATAGTCTATACCCTCTATTTGATTATATCCTTGGGTTACTAAACGGGCTTCGTTTCCATCCACTTTACCTAATTTGTCAAGTTTATTTTTAAATACCTACTTAGTACCTATAATTAGTCTATCATCAGGTTTTTGTACTAAATACCTCACCTTGTTTCTTTCAAATTGATTTAGTTCTTGTATAGCAATCAACCAATTTCATCTATTATAGCTTCATTCATATTTTTGGGTTCTATCATTGATATGAAGGCTAAGTTTATATACGTATTGAAAATAGATGAACGTGTTACAACCCCTTTATCAATATCTCTAATGATCAAATCTTTAGGATGATTTCTATTGAATTGACAATTTTTTGGAAGATCTTTATCCACGACTTGTGGAATATCTTCTATATGTGATTCTGCAATTCCCTTTTCAATTGATAGATTTTCTAAACTACTTGAGATATTTGACTTATCATCAATTTGTAAGGTTTTAGATATTGAGTTATTTTCATCAAATTCAACGTGTATACTTTCTTATATAATTTGTGTTCTTTTATTATAGACACGATAGGTTTTGCTAGTAATAGAATAACTAACAAAAAATGCCTTCGTCGCATTTAGAGTCAAATTTATCTAGGTTGTCTAAGGTGTTTAAAATAAAACATTTACAACTAAAAACTTTAAAATACTTAATATTTAGGGTTTTACTATAAAATAGTTCGTATGGAGTTTTATTAAGGATTTTTTTAACGCTGGCTCTATTAATGATATAGCAAGACGTATTAACGGTTTCAGCTCAAAAATACATAGGTAAGTTATTTTCATTTAACATGGTTCGTGCCATTTCTTATAAGGAACGGTTTTTCCTTTCAACACCACCATTTTATTGTTTATATCTTTTTTATTACAATATTCTTCAAAAAGAGTTTTCAAATTCTCTATTGTGATCATTTCTAATTCTAGAAATCTTAAAATTCATTTCATTTTGAATACGTTTGGAGAAAAATTTGAAAATATTAAACGCTTCATTCATAGTTTTAAGAAAGAATACCTATGTAAATCTTGAAAAGTCGTCTACTATAACATAAGTATAGAGTTTTCCTCCTAGACTAGTACTCCCTACTAGGACCAAATAAATCATATGAATTAGTTGTGAATGATTGCTAGTAGAGACTTCATTTTTAGGTTTAAATAAAGATTATGTTTGTTTATCCTTTAGACATGCATCACATTGTCTATCTTTTTCGTATTTTAATTTAGAGATTCATGTAACTAAGTCATTCTTAGAAATTTTAGATAATATATCCATAGATGAATGACCTAGCCTTCTATGCCAAAGCCAAGATTCATCGTTGTTTACAACTAGATATTTTATATCTTTATTATTAAAGTCATGTGTGTAATATAGATATTATTGTGTCATTTTCCAATTAAAATTATTATGTTGTAGATATTTTATAAATGCCCTTTTCAAATATTACGTTGTATCCCCTATCAGAATTGGGGTTATAAGTAGCAGAAAAACATTTGGTTGTTATTTTAAAAGTCATAAGAAAATCTTTAAAAAGTTCTGCAGCCGTCCAATGATCTGTTAAGTGGTTTTCTACAAGTATTTCCTCATTCCACATGTTACTAATAATTCCGCTTGTCTTAGATGCAGTACAAAGTATGCCATATATACTATTCCACATAGTGACTACATCTTTTCTAAGAGACTGCCTTAATCCTACAGCATGTCATCTAACTTTATATTCAGATTTTCTTTAGGAAGAACTTTTAATAAACTTACATGCATTAATTGTTTGAGTATTTGAAGAACATATTGAATATGCATCATGTACAGTAAGATTAAGTATATGGCATACATATCGAATATTAAAAAGCGACCATTGCAAATTGGTTTGCACAGTCGTATAAATTCAGTAACAACAGATTGTTGTTACTGGCATTGTCAAAAGAAATAGAAAAAATCTTTATTTAAACATTGTTATTTTTCTAAAATAGATCTAATTTCAATAGTTAAATGAAATACATTATGTGGGAACTGAAATTGTCTAAGAGCGATAATTCTGTTTTGTAAATACCAATCAGAATCTATCCAATATGCAGTAACACAAATCTAGGAAAAATCTCTTCTATCAGTCCAAATATAAGAAGTTAAAGAAATAGTAGTATCTAAAAAAGCAAGAGTAACAATTAATAATTGTTTACCTTCGGTGTAGAGCCTAGAACAACAATTTTTTAGCGTACTTTTCGGAACCCTCTTGTATTCCGTTTGTAATGCCCTTTGAACGTACCGCTCAAAATCTTGGTTTTCTCCGAATTCGAGAACGTGTTCATCTTCCATAACAAATTTTGCCATTTCTTCAACATTTATATCATGATTATATTGAAAAAGACCTTCATCGGAGAAATTTATTTGTGATTGTGTGGAGGAGTAACCAATCGTGCTTTCTAAGTGTTTTTTTTACATGTTTATATAAAGTACTAGTGCCGACACTTTCCTTATATTTATACGGAGCAACACAATATTTGCACAGTGCATATCTGATCCCATCCTCATGTTCAATTTTAAAGTGTTACTAAATATTACTAAGTGCACGTTTTCTACCTTCTCTAGATGTGGGCGTGGGCTTTTCTTCTTCTGCATGTGTTTCTAAATCAGGATTAGGAAGTTGGGCATCAGATGAACCCTCCATGATAATTTTTTTAACTAATTAAAAAATTAAATATTACCAATACTAATTTAACCGTAAGAAGAGAGCTAATAAAATAAAACCAAGAATAGTTAAAACGCTGTAATAGAGCAATTAAGCAGAAGAGCAGTAGAGTAGAGTAAGTCGGAGTATCGAAAACTCAAAGTCAGAGACGTGTTAGTTGAACTTGATCTTCAATTCTTGATGCTTGAAAGTTGAAAACTTGAAACTTGAGATTAGAAGTTTGAGAGTTTTTTTTTAAAATTTGAGAGAGATTTAGTGTGAGATGAAATGGGTATGGGGTTGTATTTATAGAGATTTCAAAATTTTCAGCTGTTAAGAGATGAGGCGAATCGCTCAAAATTCAACCGTTGCCGACCGTTGGATTTGGATTTCGAGACGAGGCGAATTTAGACCGTCGGATGTGGGATTCGAGGCTAGACGATTAATTCAAAATCTAACCGTTGCCGACCGTGGATGTGGATGGCAAGGTGAGACGAAGCAAGTTGAGGTGAGTCAACTCGCGAGTCGACCATTAGAACTCACCAATATCTAGTTAGGTGAGTCAATTCGCGAGTCGACGAACAATTTATACGAGGCGAACATGAACAAGGAAACATTGGATTTTTCTCGAACCGGCCCGCTTCGCCCGACTCGGCTTCATGAGGCGAGTCAACTCGCTGACTCGTCCACGTCAGCAACGAGGCAAGTAAAATTTGCCTCGTTGCGAGGCGAAGCGAGGTGAGTCGGCGTTGACACGCCTCATTTGCCCAGCCTACATAGGGCTACACTCGCCCCCAACCACGTTAAATTCTTCAATAAATTACCTATTGAAGTGTGACTTTATTGTCCATTAAGTTGCATGTGGTGTTTTTGTGTTTTTCTAGTTTTCTATGCACATCATCTAACTTGTATGCATAAATCAAGAAATGCTGGTAGATACAAGTTATTGTTCTTGTGTATAAACTGAATCGAAGGCTGCTGCATTCTTACCTGGATGTTAAGGTTGTGTACATTTGACTTCCCCTAGACTCGGCAGAAGTCTTATGGGATGCCATTTTAATGAAGTAAACAAATTTTAAACTTTTTACTTTTAGGTGAGTGGTAGTGTAGAGAGGGATATGTGCTTTGCTGCATAAGCATGGCAGCCTTTTCCATTTGATTTCCGTCTTTCTGATGGAGCATATTCATGTATTGCATGAAAAGAAAAGCGAATATACATTGCTATGTACTCTGTGTTTATGGATGGATTACACCTATTATGCTTCTAAGCAAGGTTCGAGGTTTCGGCCGAAACCACCGATACGGGATGGTTTCATATCGGTTTCGGTGGAGACCGATATGAAACCCAAAACCGATATGAAACCAACCAAACAATATTGTTTCGACCGAAACCTTTAAAAACTTAATTTTTAATACCATTTTTACTGTCATTGTCATTGTAGGCCTTCGTTATTAGAAAACCGCAAAAAGGTGAACCCAAATTCTATATTAATACTTATCTAAATACACTTCAATATATTTTGCATTATGGCTGGATTTTTAAACACTGGGATCACTGCCTTGTAATATAGAACCATAAATTTAAGTATTTAATATATCTACACTTATGTATGTTGTATTACCGTCGAAACCGAAACCCGAACCGAGATTAGCGAAACTAGCCGAAACCCAGCGAAACTAATAAAATTATGAGAGACCGAAACCGAGTTCTTGAACCTTGCTTCAAAGTGTCATTTGCATTATGTTACTTGCTGTACAGTAGTTTTCTGCCAATAAGTCACATATTTCTTTGATACTGGTCTTCATTTTGCTATGCAGCAGCTTGTGGAGAGTCACACCAATGAATGTCTAATAGTTTTGGTTCTCTAACACTATTTATAATGTCCAACAGACATCTAACACTATTTATAATGTCCAACAGATGTCTGTAGATCTAAAACGAGGAGAAACTCTTCCTATTCATATAAATATGACCTTTCCTTCATTGCCTTGTGAAGGTTAGTTGTATGTTTTTCCGCTTCTTAACCTGCGTCTTATGTTTGCAAGCAGTTAAAATGTCTTGCTTCTACCACATTACACTTCTCAAATTATTATTCATAGAAGTTATGCAGCCTTTTGAATTTCCTCAATGATTTTTATGTATTTCAGTATTAAGTGTTGATGCTATTGACATGTCTGGCAAACATGAGGTAGATTTGGATACCAGCATATGGAAGGTAAGCCTCTTATTTTTATGCACTTTAGCAGTTCTTTTCTCAGATAGACTTTTATAAATATATACAAGCATTTAATAGTCACAAGCACACATTTTTAAAAAGAAATTATGTATTCATGAGTGGAGAGTGCATGTCATTATTTAGATACTTTTCCTCACTTTTTACCTAAATTTGTTTTTGATCTATTTGGCCTTCTTTTTGTTAGTCTTTCATACAATTTAGTTTTTCACCCTTTGTTCTCCTCCCTTTTAGTCGATCCTTTTCCAATGTTATGACTATCCGTCTTGAACTCTAATTGAGCATTCCTGCTATGGCATACAGGTTGTTAATTGGTGTTAGTGTCATGTATCTAATTCTTGCTATATATTTGTCTCTGAGGGGCTGTTTTAATGTGGTCTATATTGTTATGTTTGATTTATAAGTTTGCTTGCACTTCTTTTGCTACTTTATTCTGCCAAATGTCTACAAATTGGAGTATACCAGTGCTTGACACTAATATCTTAAATCATATTTTATTGAGGGGGCTTTTGGAATATGTATTTCTATCAATACAACCTGTGGTTTTTGGAACTTCCGAGGTTCTGGCGTCTGTTTGACATTTGTTTAGGGACCTAGCATTGATGGAGGCTTATAGTAGAGAGATAAGTTGCATTTGCATGTTTATGTGATCACATGATTCACATCATCAGCTACTTAGAGGTATATCTGAATTTCTGAAGGTTTGCAAATGTTAACCGGCAAAGTGATTCTCCTTTTATTTTTCACTTTATACAGTTGTGGAATCAAATTATACGAGGAAAAATATACAGTACAAATGGTCCCATAGCTCAGTTAACATTTTACCTTCAGGACTAGGTGATGGCATGTATATAAAACATGAATTTGACAACAGTACATTATTCGCGACTCAAACATAATTCAGTAATAGTAAGTAACGAATAATGTATACTTGTAAATAGCAAGCTTATTATTTTCTTTTTGATGCAAATTCATGCCAGCATGTTCTTGATAACTCGCCAATAAAAGAAATAGTGACCATCAAGCTCATCACGTATGCAATTTGTTTTAAACAAAACATAGCTTGATTTTAGTTCTATATCTTTCTGTCTTTGTTAAGGCATCTTTAATTTGTTTGCCTTTTTGTACCATGATTGTTTTCTTTTGCCAATTATCCCGTTACATATAGCTTTTAGTAATCGGTGTGCTTGTAGGCTGAAGTTAATTTTATGTTCATCCTATCACACTAATATTTGTTTTCTACACTGAAGCTTCGCTTGAATAGAGATGGTTACATCATTGGCACTGAATACTTGACGGATCTTGTTGAGAAAGAACACTCGGCTCATAAGCATGGTATATTCTTCCCTCAAGCTTTATTTTGTAAAACTAGAAAGAAAAGAAAAGAAAAAGAAAACTAACTTGGCTTTATCTTGCACCTTTAAATTTGGTATTATATTTGTCTGATTGTCTCCATTGCTTAATTGGCTTATGTAAATGATGCATCTATCCCATTTTTGGAATGGAAGTTTCGGGTTCTGATTCTCATTGAGATCTTATTAAGAGTTGACTCAAAACTTATGCTTAAGGAGTTCTGTGTAAAAATCATTGATTTGAGGATCTTATTTGAATAGATGATCAAAAAGACCAGCACGGAGAGTCATCTGAGAAGAAGCAGGAACATACTTTTAGCGAGGATTCTGAGAAAATGATTAAAAATGTGAAACGTGCAATGGCTAACAGCGAAGGATGCCGGGTATGTTTTTCCTTTGCTTACCAAAACAAAGATTTGTGTCATAGGGTCGGAATTTTGTGGTTGTATCCTCCGTTTAAAATTAATCATGTGTTTATTCCTTATACAGGTGTATGGTGTATTAGATGTGCAGAGAGTTGCTGGGAACTTCCACATCTCCATACACGGCCTAAACATTCTTGTTGCTCAACAGGTCACCACTAAAGCTTAGTTTAAGCGAGAGGCGGAAAAACCCATATTTCATATTCAATTGGAAACTGATTCAAGGGTGTATCAAGTATATATTAAAAAATGATTGGGCTAAATACATACGTGTGGATGATGGTAAAGAAAAAGCTTAAAACAACTTTATGATACATTTGAAAGTAGCAACATTTAAGAAAATAGATTTCAAAAATTCAAAGTTTAAAAAAATGGTTTCAAGTCCTTTTAAGGTACAAGGCAAGTAAAGATTGGGCAAAATACATATGTGTGGATGATGGTAATGACTTAGGCATCACTATCGTTAAAAGAATATTTGATAAAACCATGAAACACAATTATACCTAATCAAACCTGCACGAGGAACGAAAAGATGAGAACGAAATAAAACCTGAAATATAAAGACTATCAATAAACATATTAAATGTGCAGAGAAAGAACACTCAGCTATATTTCTAATATATTTCAAACAAAGGTCAAGTCTATTCATGGAAAGTCATTATCTTAAAAATAATTCAACATCCAATTTTAAAGTTTATCGGTCATTGCAAAACAGCTAGAGGTGTGAGGTATTTGTGGACTATGTTCTAGTGATGTGAATGGTTGAATTCACAAAAGATTGTATTGTCAAGAAATAGTGTAACATGTTCTGATTCAGTTAATTAGCGAAGAAGAATTTAACTCTAGAATCATATAGATTAGAGGCATCAAAAGATCAAGAACAGGAAAAAAGCACAATTTAAAGAAATCTCAAAATTATGATGTGATCGATCGTGTTGGCGACGCCATTGAGAACCCTTGCAGATCTTCTTAATGATGTGAAACAATTTGTCCCCAGGCCACTTCTTAATCTCTCCTCCCTCTTTCGCCGCCTTCACATCATCGGCGGCCCGGTCATCACAGGTCGCTCATCGGACTCCCATGGGGGTTAGGGTTTGAAATGTTGCGGTTAGGGTTTCGAAGAAGAAGATCGACATCAAGGAGCGAATTACGAAGAGACTGAGAACGTAGCTGCCAACAACGTATCGTTTCCTTTGGTGGAATAAAAAAGGAAACTTTTGAGGAAAATATTAAAAGACTCGTGATAATGTACTATAGTTGCTGGCTTTACAATCCATCTAATTTAAGAGTATGATATTAAAATATTATTACAATTTTAGACTCAGTCAGTTCCAAATTAATATATATTATGGTTCTCTTTTTTTAATATATAATTAATACACCCTTGAGTAAGATTCCAATTGAATATAAAATATGGTTTTTTTATACCCCTTTCCCTCAAATTTGTTCATGTATATGTTCTTACATTGAATCATCAGATGATGGTGTTTATAATTTACTTAAACAAGCTTAGTTTTAGATTTGATAATTTTTACTGATACGCATATATATTTGAACAATAAAAAAAAATAGCATACCCCATGGAATCATATCCTAGACTTTTGGAATTGTGAATTAGTGAATCTGACTCGCATCATCCTAGACTTGTATACATTGGATCATTATATGGTGTAATCTATAGCTAAGAAAATGCGGCATGTGCTTTTCTCTCAGTTATCTTGCATTTTATGTATAGATTTTCGAGGGAGCTTCACATGTGAACGTGAGTCATCTCATACATGATTTGTCATTTGGGCCAAAGTACCCAGGGATCCATAACCCACTAGATGAAACTAGCCGGATTCTGCGGGATGCAAGTGGTACTTTCAAATACTATATCAAGGTAAACCTTACACTACTATTTCGTAGCTTGTAAAAGTTTTCCCTTACACACGCACGCGTGCACACACACACACACAGGAAGAAAATGTGGCCATAAATATTTACTTTCTTTAGTATGTGGTTGTAAGCTTGTGGAGGTTGAAAGTCATTATGTTTGATTTTGCAAGCTAGGATTTATTCTCTCTTTACAAAGGTCATGTAAAACTTAGTTAACTAGATCGTGTCATGGAAGAATTCAGGCGGAACTGATTTCTAATCAATTTCTGCTTTTGATTATATTTTCTTAAAGATGGTTATATAATTTCGGTGCAGATTGTTCCCACGGAGTACAGCTATATTTCAAAAGATGTACTGCCAACAAATCAATTTTCAGTCACAGAGTATTTTGTTCCCTTTCGCCAGTCTGATAGATCGTGGCCAGGTTGGTTTTTGTTTCCAACTCTAGTTTTTATTTGTTAGTTCTTACTATAATTCTCTTTATTATTGTTTATCTTCTTTTGTATAAAATGCAGCTGTTTTCTTCCTTTATGACCTTTCACCTATTACTGTGACAATAAAGGAAGAACGTCGCAGTTTTCTGCATTTCATCACTCGTCTTTGTGCTGTTCTTGGTGGTACATTTGCTCTCACAGGTACGTATAGTTATTTATTAAACCTTTAATACAAAGAGCAAGCTATTCAAGCTTAACCTTTTACATGTATTCGAACCTTATTCGATATTTGTGGCCAGAGGAATCATTATTGGTGATATAAAGACCCTAATACTAACTGTATAGATATTTATTATACAATTGAGATGCCCGAGACCATTTTTTTAGTCAATGCCAAACCAATCCAAGGCTGAACTAAATAGATACCAATGCAGTATAGAGACAAGGGGAGACAGGCAGTGTATTTTATGTATATGATAACAAATCACACTTATTCTTTGGTTGGCATATTAAATTCTAACATTGAAATGTGCCTATATATTCAAACAGGGATGCTTGATCGGTGGATGTATAGAATTATTGAGGCACTGACACACTCAAAGACTCGAAGTGTTGTAAGGTGAATGGAACTGACGAATGATTTTAGCGAGAATGGCGAAGAGATGAGCTTCTATGTCAAATCATCGGCATGATTTACGATTCTGTAATTTCAAATGATAATGTTGGCGGATGCATGGGAAAGCAAATACACTTGAAATTGCGTTTTTTTAGTTGGGGAATTTGCTTGATGTTCTAATCGAAAGAAGAAATTGCTACTTAATCTGTAAAATTTCACGTCTTTGAGCTATAGTGATTATTGCCGATTGTATGAAATGCTAAATTACAAGTTGGGAATTTTGGAGCCGTGTGTCAATGCATCTTGTTATGAAAGATGGTGACTATATTTTAGAATATTAGCTTATTTGGAGCTGCAATACTCTTGTCAAGATGGTAAACTATTTTGTTAACATTTTTTGATATTTTATGTATTCTTAGATATTATTTATTTATTTTCTCTAGAATTGTAGGTTGGTTTCTGAATCCTGTAATTTTTATCATTTGTATATACTTTTATGGCCATATGTTGACCTATGCGACAAATTTCTTGCTTTAATTCTAACAATTGTTCCCAAAATAAAGAAGGGGCAAAAAAGAGAGGAAAGATTTGTTATTTAGAATAAATATTTAACTTTAATTGGATAAGGCTAGATGCACAATTGTTGTTTGATTTGTGACCCGAAATGAACTTAATAAACAAAGAGATTGATGCCATCACTCATTTCTCTTTCTTGAATCAAAACTCAACCAGAAGCTTTGAATCTAAACTATCAATGCACAAGGATAACAATGCCCTCAAACAAATAAAATAAAATAAAATAAAATTACAAGCGATTCTGAATACTTTCATCAAGGCTCAGTCAAGCCCAACAATTTACATTTTCCTCAAAAACTGAAAATCTACACATTGCGCAATTCACAAAAACATTCATATAGTTGAAAGATCCTCATACACCGATCGAATCCCCCGCCTCTCCGAAACCAGCCACACACATCTCAAACCAATCCCAAGCATCTCCTTCACTCCCTTCATCACCGCCGCATTAGCCCCAACCTCGGCACTTAGAGCCGGATCAAGACAATCCGAGCCTGTCCCTTCAGAAACCCTAACCCTATCCCAACCCGTAAAATCATCCATATCCCCAATGCACTTTCCTGTCAACATCTCAAGCAACACGACCCCAAAGCTGTAGACATCAGATTTGAAAGTCGGTGTTGGTCTTTTCAATGAGGCAAGCTCTAGGGCTCGATACCTGTTACATGTTATGTTAGTCTGATATACATTGTAATCCCACGACCCAACAACTTAAGCTTTTGGGTAAAGTAGGAACCGGCATTTTTAATAGTTTCTTGGTCAAACCTCATCGTTGTCAATTTAAGCTATTGAAGGCACCCGACCAAATCGTTTTCAATTTAAAATATTTTCATTATCCCATGTACTCTACCTGTAAAGGCGAAATTTTCCATTCGAGGTTTTCCTTATGGCCTAGAGATCCATCGTAAGGGTAAATATTATGTTAGTTTGATATACATTGTTATCACATAACTTGACAGTTTAAACTTTTAGGGTGAAGTGGTTCTTGACCGTACCCGAGGGCCCTAGAGTCGATGATTTGATGAGCGGTGCCGGACTGGTTTAGAAGGCGGTGGAGGCAGCAGTCGGAGACGCGAGCATTGAGGTCGAGGCCGTCAAGGAGGTTGTTGGTGGGCTTTATGTTGCCGTGGAGGATGGCGCGATCGAGGTGGAGGTAGTTAAGGTCACAGGCAATGTCAATGGCGATTTTTAGTCGTTGGGCCCACGTTTGAGGCAGGCCCTTCCTTCTGGGACGATCTGGTAAATAAACGGACCGTTAAAAGTATAAAATCGGGTCAATTGCCCAAAAATCCCCTCAAGTCATTTATCGGCGCAAGACTCCCCTGCTTTTAAGACATTCAATTTCTAAGGTAAATTAGACAATCATTTGAGTAACTTCAAACATTTTTTTTCTTAAGGTTTTGGTCGATAAGCAGAGAGGGGTGTTTGCGCTAATGAACAAGTTGAGAGGGTAGAAGGGCTATAAGGAGTAAACTACCGGAGTGTTTTCTGCAATTAATCCGAAAATTTTCATCAAAGTTGTGGTGCAGTATCATGGGCTTTATAAGATGTTATCAGAGTCATCAAGTTTAAATCCCACCAGACTCAACATATAAAAACAATTTTTGACAATTGAATCCTTGTATCTTAAACTTTGCATTTCCTTTTCCAACCGATTTTCAATGCTCAGCAAAGTTTAAACACAAGAATCAAGTTTTGCTGTAGCTTCAAGCCCTATAAAACCAGTCTTTACCACAAACACAAAATCTATAAATCGAAATATGCGGTAAAAACACATACCATAAAGAAAGCTTGCCAAACTTCCTGGAGAAATAAAATCCGACAAAATCAACTTCTCATGCTCCTTTGCCCCCCAATAATACCCCCTTAATCCTACAACATTCAGATGCCTAATCTTCACAAATTTGTTCACCTCCTTTATAAACTCCTCCTTCTCCTTCATCGCTCCTTCCCTTGACCATTTCACATTCAAAAATACCCCATTATCAAGTGTAGCTCGATACGAAGTCCCTATACTACTCCTTCCTAAAATCTCAGCAGGGGACCATGAAAACTCTTCGGGCGTTATCGTATGATCTTTTCATTGGTGAAAGCTTTTCTTGAGAATTTCTTAAAGTGCACAAAAGTGGCCAACAGGACTAGTATCGCAAATGCAAAGATGACACATGATGCTATAACTGCGATTTTTGCCAAAGTCTTTAAATTTTTGTGGGTTTGATTTGCAAAGAGAGAATTGTCGTGAAATTGTAACCTATAATTTCCAGGGTGAAAACAGGAATCAGGGAACTTTTGTAGATTTGGTGGAATTATTCCGGATAAATCATTATTAGATGCATTGAAAAATATGAGAGTATCGGGTAAAGTTGAAGGTAAAGGACCCGTAAATTGGTTGAGTGATATATAAAGAGAAGATTGGTGAGATTAGCAACAGCTTGTGGCAAAAAACCTGAGAAGTTGTCTGCGGAAATGTCGAGTACTTGTAATCGAGTTGCTGATGAGAGATTTTCAGGAAAAATTCCGTTAAAATGATTGCAAGAGAGGTTGAGAATTTGAATATTCGATCTGTGAAAGTTCGGCATAGGGTCATTCAATATGTCTGAGCGAAGATCATGGTTAACTTAGGAAGTTGTATGAGAACTTTTGGAAGAGTGCTTGAAATAGAATTGTGAGAAACGTATACATAATTAAGCCGCAAAAATTGTGAGTTTTGTTCTGGGATTGGTCCTGTTAATTGATTTTGACTAAAGATCGATGTATTCAAGATTATTTCCCCATTTCGAAATTACAGAGAGATTTCCAGAAAGAAAATGGGCAGTCATGGAAATCCACAGATTCCTCGTCCCAAGAATTGACAATGCAGCCAGTCGGATCATGGGTAATGCTCTTCTTGAAATTGAGAAGCGATAGGATCTCAGAAGAAGGGAGCTGAGATGAGATTGCGATTAGAAAGAAAAGGGGAATGCAAGCTGATTTGAAGAAGAGATTCATCTCTAAATACTCAAGAGAGAAATCAGAGATTTAATTATACTAAGACCCAATGCAACAGTGAGCTGGAATTTCAAAAAGGGGTTTATAAAGGTGAGACATTTTTTCCAACAAAACCCTAAATGGTGAAGGAAAAAAAAAAACTAAAAGCTTTTTCGCTAAAGATTGTGACTTTTTCACTGAAAGCTTAAACCCTAGTTACAAAGGAGAAATTTTGATCAAAGTTAAGAAATCAAAAGGGTTTGGTGATGGAATTGAAAACGGCAACAACTTCACTGCTTACAATTGAGAGAGGAAAAACGGAGCTTTTTCACTAAAGACTCTTTGACTTTTTTCACTGAGAGCTTAAACCTTAGTTAAAAAAGGAGAGATTTTGATTAAAATCAAGAAATCAAAAGGGTTTGGGTGATGGAACCGAAAAGAGCAACAGCTTCACTGCTTAGAATTAAGAGAGGGAGAAACCCTAACCTTAAAAGAGAGACATTTAAGAGAAAAATCAAGAAAATTTTTGAGTAAAATGTGAAGGGGTGGGAATTGGAGAACGAGCCTACTGTTGTTAACTTGTGTTTATAAAGAAAAAAAAAAGGCATTTATTACCCGCCAAATACATTTTTTTGCTCTTGGAACCCCAAACATTTTTGTATTTCACTTCAGTACAGGTGAGTTTAATAAACTGCCCTCACAACATAATTCAAAATCACCGAATCTTAATCCTCATGGCCTAGTGCATGTATACACCAATTTTCATATGGTTCTGATTCTCTCTGGTTATTAAGCTAGAAGTGCGAATATTCTATAGTCGAAAAATAGTTGACTTTGTGGTCAGGGACAGAGCTCGGCTTCTAAGGTTGCACGGACGAGCTAAAATAAAGAAAATGACCATGAATCCATGCAAAATACATATAAATAAAAGCTCACGGATTTTATTTAAAAGAGTAAGTTTCACTGTGTGATTGTGAGTTATAAAAATGTTAAGTGCATGATCTACAAGGAGTGACCCCATTCAAATTTTCAGATAGTTGTGTGTGTGGGTGTGTATAAAGAATTATAGTCTAAACCCTACAATATTAGCAAGTAAAACAGGGAGGAAACTAATTAGAAGAAGATGATGATGATAAGAGAGTCCATACATTTGAATGCTAGATACGAGCAGTAAAACCACGCAATCAAATAAGGTGTACGTTGAATTTCTTTTTCGTTCGTCCCTGTGTATATATTAGTGTATATGATCTATAGTTTGAAAATAAGATTTGTTTTATAAGAATTTTGAAAGGATTTGGTTAGTTTTATTAATTTCAATTAGATATCATCTTTATTTGGCACATAGATAAAAATCAAAGTTGTAGTTAGGTTTAGTATTAAATATATAGTGATTAGATCTTAAAAACTAATAGAAAACATTAAGGATCAGTGTAACATTTTGAAAATTATAAATATTATTTTATAATTTAAATATGGATATTACGGGTTTTTACGAAAATAGTACCGAGTATGGATTTTTGGGTTTTCGTAGATTAATATCCGTATGTATATTATTTTTGGGAATTTGAAAATATAAGATATTTTAAACATGGGATTTATTTTGGTTGAAGAAATTATATGGGATATATATGTTATTGATGAATTATTGTTTTGTTGAGAGAGAGGGGGGGGGGGGGGGGGAGGGGAGGGGGGGGGGGGGGAATAGATGTTATTTACCCTCACACCCATCCCATCCCAAAATATCCTAACATATTATTATGGCACACTTTCTCCTCCTCTCATTATCTCATTTCATTTCTCTTTCCTCAAAATATCTTCTCCTCTCAGCTCCTCCACCGGCCAAAACCTAGCCTCCTTCCACCAAAATCACCATGGATCTTGATAATTCATTCATATAAATTGATCAAGACTTCAAGATAGGCATATATCTCTTCATAGAGTTTCACCAAGACATCTTAAGAGTTTGAACCCCTCTCTTCCTTCACTTAGGGAGGTAAAGATCCCACTTTGTTTATGTCTTTATAACTCTTTCAATGTTTATAAAGAGTTTCAAGCATAAAGACATGGTTTTTGTTGGTTTGGAGCTTTCAAGATTTAGTTTTGAAATGATCCATTGGTTGTGGTGAAGTATTACGGTTTAATTGGTGAATATACCCTATTTTGGGAAGTATATGGTATTTATATGTAAAGATGTTTAGTTGTAAAGTGATATTAAATTTTAAAAACTATGTTTTCATGAGTATTCGGTGTTCAAATTAAATCTTGTGTTGACTGGGTTGTCTAGAAAATAAAAGAAAACTATTTTGAGATGTTTGGACCAACCCAAGACCACACCCAAAGTTTGAGCCCCTAACTCCCTTCCAAGGCCGCCGGTTTATGTAACATTTCAGAAAATGAGAAACATTATTTTGGAATTTAAATAATAATATAATATGTTTTGTTATATTAACACCAATTATTGAATTGGGTTATCATAATTTTGTCATGCTAAAACTAATAAGTAATTTGGACAAGGTTAGCATAGATTAATGTTGACAATTGCATTTCTTATCTAAATGATATTAGGTTTCTATTTTAAAATTAGAGCATGGCAACCCTTCTTCTATTTTTTTTTATATCTATTTGCGAGGGGGAGGGGGAGGGGGAGGGGGGGGGGAGACATGCATGAGCCCATGCCTAGTCCAATGCTTCCCATTCTTCTCTTTCATTCCCTCTCCATTCTCTACAACTCATTTCTCTCTCGTCTCATGGCTTCCCCTTCCTTCTTTCACACTCTCATTCTCACCACAGCTCAATAATCCAAACAATAATCCTTCACCACTAAAACCATCATCAAAATCAAACTTAAATTGATCAAGTAGAAGCATTCAAGTAGCCACATCCAAGCTGGGATTCTTTCCTTGAAATCCATTTTAAGGTAAAATATCCATCTTGAATCAAGTCTAGAGTTTCATTTCCAAGTAAAACTATAGGTTGCATAAAAGTGTGGGGGGGGGGGGGGGGGTTTCTTTGAATTAGATATTAAAAAGATGGGTTTTTGAGTATGATTAATTGAAGTAGTTGTGTGGTGAAGTTTTCTTGTGTATTTCAACTTAGCTTTGGGAAGTTTAGGGTATCCTAATGCAAAATAGTTTGATTAAATGAAACAAGTTTTACTAACACCAATCTTTTCATGGAGTTTTGATGAAGTTTTAGAATTCAAATAAATTCTAGAGTAATTTGGAGTCTTTACTGTTTCCCTCAATCAGAGCAAAACTCTGTTCAAATTTTGAAATTTGAAATGAAGCAGCGCTTCATAAAAGCGCTCGTGCTAAATGCGCCAGCGCTAAGAGTCAAAAACTTTGATGCAGCGCTCACGTGCAAAGCATGAGAGCGCTAGTGCTAGCAGCGCCAGCGCTAAGAGTCAAAGACTCTGATGCAGCGCTCACGTGCAAAGCACGAGAGCGCTAGCGGTAGTAGCACCAGCGCTAGCGGCGCCCGTGCTAAGAGTCAAAGATTCTGATGCAGCGCTTACGTGCAAAGCACGAGAGCGCTAGCGCTGAAACTAAATGTTCCCCACCCTTGGATTAAAGATCCAACAAAGATGACTAAAAATCATCAGATTACCTCTGAAAATTAGAGCACCGTTGGATCAAAGATCCAAAGGTGATTAAAAATCACCAAGATACAGAATAAATTCTATATGGGAAAATATTTTCCCAATTTTGTTAAAAACAAGAATATTGCCTTTTGTAAAACAGAAGCCGTTGGATCAAAGATCCAACGGTGGGAAACATCCCCAAATCAATCAGAGGAAAGCTTTTCTTAACTGATTCAACAAATCAGCCTCCCCTATATAAAGGACCGAAGACTTCAAGTCTTGTACGGAGGAACCCCCCACAAACTTTGAGAAATTTCAAAGAGAAGAGCAAGCTTTCGGAAGAAGAATTTCTTCAAGGTAAATAAAAAAGAGAGATCAAAGCATATCATTAAAAGAAGAAGAACCTAGTTCTTTTTCTAGATCATAAATCTATAAGACAGAGGTCTTTCACAAAAGAGATCATAGCATCTCATCATAAAAAGGGGGGGATTTAATTCTCTTCAGATCACAGATCCATAAAGACAAACTCTTTCATAAAAAAAATAAGAGATTGTAACATCTTCTATAAAATAAGAACTTTGTTCTTAGAGCTACGAGACAAAGTCTCTTATAAATGAGAATTTAATTCTCAGAGCGCAGAACTGATCAAAGCTGTCTAAAAAGAGCATTAGTGCTCCAATTAAAAAAGAAGCGCCTTAGCGCTCCAAGACTGGCGCACAGCGCCGCAGCGCTCCTAGCGCTCCAATTTAAAGAAACGCCTTAGCGCTCCAAGACTGACGCACAGCGCCGCAGCGCTCCAATTTAAAGAAGCGCCTCAGCACTCCAAGTCTGGCGCTCAGCGCCCAGTGCTCCAAGTGCTATTTTAAAAGAAGCGTTCAACGCTTCAAGGTTGGCGCTTAGCGCCAAGCGCACCATATGCTCCTTACATGGGCGCTATTTTATAAAGAGCGCTCCGCACTTATTGACTGGTGCTCAGCGCCAAGCACGCCACGTTCTCCTCATGTGTGCGCTATCTCACAGGAAGCGCCTTAGCGCTCTAAGCGCTCAGCGCTAAGCGCGCCACGTGCTCCTCACGTGGGCGCTGAGAGAACATAAACTGTTCTTTAAATAAAACCCAGAGCCATATTGAGGGCTCAACACTCAATAAAAGACAAAAAGGTTGTCAGAACCCAAACCAATGCTCAGTATTGTTAAATGAAAAAGGGCTGAGCCTAATTAAATATCCAACATTTTAACTGAGTGGGTCGAGCCCAAGTTGGCTACAGATCCCTAATATAGATTAATTGAGCCCATATGCTCATAAATCTTTTTAACTGATCTTAGTCCCAAACTTGACTACAGATCTCCCAACCAACATTAGTTCAAGGGTACATCTCTTCATACCTCTGATATATGTCGTTGTAATTCCTCAACGTCTTCAAAGAGATGGAGGGTCCCAATAACCAATAACTTTTGGTGCATCTTCAAACGGTTGAACCAAAACCACACAGACTATGACATCTTTAAACTGGACTATGATGTCCTTAAACTTTACGGACTGTGAGGTCTTTAAACTTATAGACTATGATGTCTTTAAACCGGACTGTGGGGTTCTTAAACTCATGGACTATGATGTCCTTAACCTTTATGGACCGTGAGGTCCTTAAACTCATAGACTATGATGTCTTTAAACTTTACAGACTATGGCGTTTTTAAACTGTCACGGACTATGATGTCCTTAAACCCAATGGACCGCAACGTTCCTAAACTAAAACGATAGAGCCCAAATGCCCTGTCATCGGATCTAAATGATTCCGAACCCCCGTTGAGTAGATCTTAGTCTAAAATTAGACTAACGTATTCTTAATAAACGTTTAAGTAGATCTAAATCTCAATGAGATTAATGATCCTTAAACCCAACCCAAATCAGAATCTAAGATAATACGGATTTGGACTAATCCACGCCTTACGGGTGACAACATAAATTAGTCTCCGTGTACAATCCACGGGCAACCAAAAATAAAACAAACACACACGACACGAAGTGACCATCTGGAGAAGGAAAAAGTTGTTACCGCGATGCGGTAGCGTAATTAACTGCAGGGGCTTGCGCCTGCAGGGAAGAGCGTCCCCACATTAAAAAAAACCCCTCAAACGAGGGAGAATCTGACGAAGTCTTCTACAACGGCCGCATCCGTCTAAACTTCCAATACACGGTGCCATAAATCAACTTGGCATCTTCAGAGAGGTGGACGGATAAATCCAAATAGCATCTGCCCCCAAATTCAGGCAAGACGTTTGCCGTCCCGGTTTTCGGCGGAGAACAGATTCTGGCACGCCCGGTGGGTCCTTTTACTTTTTCCACTCCACACTTCGTGTGTCGTGTTTCGCTAACGAATCGCGGTTTTCTATGGTTGCCCCTGGATTCGAGATACTAAGATTTAGTGTCTTGCTCCGTGCAGAAAACAGCAGATTAATGGCTTTCAACTGCACCAACTGCAACAACGGCGACAACTCCCACTCCGTCCTTGCTGGAGGAGTGACCTATGGGCCTCGAGCGGCCTCCGTTTTCACGATGCCAGTGGAACAGGTGATACAAGCCACCACTGGGCTGTTCTTTAGGACCATGCTCCTACCCATGAGCTTCAACGCCCCAGGGCCATCGCAAGAAGCTCCGAAGAAGTCGGTTTTTGATCGGCTTATAACTACCGGGGGTCCTCCCAACGGGTCTCCCAAATCCAACGTCTCAGTCTTTAATAGACTGGGCCAAAACTCGAATGGGCCTGTGAAGAAACCTACCATACCTGAAGGGGTTATCCCAAAACGAATAGCCGTTTCTGCTCCTGAAGTCGCCAAAGCGGCTTCTCCTGCTAAGGGGTCGGTCTTCACAAGACTGGCCGCTCCAGCTCCCGCTCCATGTGAAGTAACCAAGGCTGCTTCCCCTGCCAAAAAGTCGGTCTTTTCAAGAATGATCATTCCCTCTCAGCGGACGTCAGTCTTCGATAGGCTGGCACCAACAGCAACCCTTCACCAGATCAGGGGGCATGAGGGAGACACCCCCATAGCTGAATCAATACCATCTGGACTGACTCCGCCAGCTCCAACGGTAGAAGTCGATGCTGCTGTTCCAACTGGGAACAGCTTTGAACCACTTAGGAGGGTGCGCAAAAACTCTCCAACTGCTGGATTGAAAAGATCTCCTCCACCTGTGGAGAGCGCCATAAAGGCAAAGCTGGAGCAGCCCCTTCAGCGGCTATCCTAAAAAATTCACAGGGTTTGGCGTGTTAGTTGTATGTATGTCCTAGAGACCAGTATTGTACAGATGATGTATATTATATTGGATGCTTGGACATATATAGAGATGACTTTCTTTCTCTATATGATAGTATGCTGCTATCTGGTTGCTCTTTATCTTAACATGTATACTTGTCTCTTTATACTGTCTTATGGTTACATGTTGGTAAAGCCCTTAGGATGTGTCCTTGACTACCTGGACTATGATGCGGATCATACTAGTGGGGACATGGTAGTCCATAAGTAAATCCTTCAAGATCCCTAGTCGTGGGTGTATCGAGACGAGGCATCGATATACCAGAGTAGACTAGCGTATACGCTTCTCGACCCATGAGATGGGCGATGGATGATCCTATATCCATTGGTGTTTGACATCAGAGATGGTATACGGGTGCTCAGTGGAGACTGGGTACACTGGACGGACTCGCCGAGAACTCCCAGATGGTATTATACCTCACGTCAGATGGCAGTTCTCAGGTGACACCAGTGCAGGTTAGTCTGTAGACCCGAGATCGTCATAGAGTCTTATGTGATTCCCACCGTGCTTTGATTTCCACCTTACCACGTCCATGAGGGCGTGCAAAATGGTGGTTTTTGGGTACAGTCCCGAGTCACATGGAGGCAATGAGCGATAGGAGGGGTTTCGTCTCTCCCGGTATTGGGGGTTGATGTTGCACTATGCTCGATTGGCCGTAACAGGGAAGTCCCTGGCTAGGGCTGATTAGAGATTTACTGGTAAGTGTTACTAGTAGTTTCTCGACCAGTTATGAGCCTCACATCGGCACGACTTATCGGTTATTGGGGTCTGACGTTTACCACCCCTAGACTTGATATGCGACATATCTGACGAAGAGACCGGACTGCACGGTAGTGTTGCCGGTTGGCTCGACGGGAGTTGTAGCAGGTTCGCTTGTTCTCTTCTGATCGTTCAATACCCGGGTGGCCGTTACGTTTAGCTGACCGCTTGCGGCTTGGGGGTGCTTGATATGATCATCACCCATTGCCGGTGTATTGACGAGTCTTAGAGTCCCACAAAGGAGTTACCTAGTCCAGGCGAAACGTTGTGGAGCGCGTATGCGATATGCGCTTGGGCCCGGTTAAGATGCGAGTATGAGATACCGTATATTAATCGGGCGGCTTGCTTTTGGTTAGGGTCGTATGTGATATGGCCGGATTGATAAATCAAGTGTTGATTTATCATTTAACCATTAGATTCTCACTAGAAATCCTTTCTTGTATTTTTGGATGTATGTATGCATGTATGCATTCTTTCTAGATTCATGCACATATGGATGTGCATGCACACATACATACATACATCATCCTTCATGGTTGCATATACATGGAAAATGGTGGCAATATAAGACTCACACCATGATTTTATTTATATGTGTTATTATTTCATTTGTTTTAAAACAAAGGAAAAAGAAAAGGATA
Organism: Agapanthus africanus; assembly: GCA_030015575.1. Taxonomy (NCBI): domain Eukaryota; kingdom Viridiplantae; phylum Streptophyta; class Magnoliopsida; order Asparagales; family Amaryllidaceae; genus Agapanthus; species Agapanthus africanus. The sequence continues at coordinate 832,449,670 of JASDDO010000024.1, read as the reverse complement.
ATTCATGGATGGGTTCTACACTCTTCTTGACCTAACCATGCTCACCTACCTTCTAACCATGAGTTAATCTTTTCTTTTATGTTTTAACTCAAGTGAAATAATATCCATATGATTTAACCATGGTTTGAGATGAGAAGTGATAAATATATATACATATATTTTCATTTTCTTTTCAAGGGGTTAATCTTTTACTCTTGTTCAAAGAAAAGCCATCATCTTCTTCTTCCTTCCTCTTTTGCTCTCTAGACTTTTCAAGTGAGCAAAATACTCAACAAGATAGGATTTTGAAGTGAGAAAACCCACCACAATATCATTCTACACAAGTCTTGCCCATTTGTTTAGAGTGTTAGCTTCATTTCATTCTCTTGATAAAGTGAAGTTGCAAGCTTGGACAAAGGAGCTTCGGGTGGATCGTCGTAGACGTTAGAAGACCTCAAGCGGACCTTTTCCAAACCCCAAGTAGCCAAGGAGTCTAGCGTAGGGAGCTACAAAGGTTGTACTCTCAAAACCCTAGCTTTTCTTACTTGTGATGATGTGTTATTTTTGAAACCCTAATTTTCTAGGAATGATTCTTTGTGTGTTCACTTAGCACCCTAAAATTTTAATCTTTGGTACATGTGATGCTTCCAAACCCTTCATGAGGTGCTAGGTTAACCCAACATTGGTATCAGAGCTGACCTAGAACATTAGGCGACACTTTTACGAAGTAAAAACTCCGATCGAACCAAAATACGGAATTTCGGGACCCTCTCTGGACTTTTTTTCAAAATCTGTGATTTTTAAGAATTAAAAATATGTAAAAAATTCAGCAGGTAAATATAAGCAGTACTGTAAAATTCGATGCAGTGAAGAGTTACTTTCACCGCGGAACCGCGGCCAGAGCCTGCTTGGGCCACGGTTCCGCGGCCGTAATTATGAGTTAATGCATGAAAATTTTACAGTAATTCTTAGAACTGCTTGTATATATTTTTGGATATTTTTAATCTGAATTTAGTACTGTATGTTCTGGAGATTGTTTTGGAGTCGGTGATTCGATCGGAATTTTGATTTCGTGTTTCTTCCGGGTAAATTAGAAAGTGTTGAATTGTTCGAACGAGTATCATTTGCTCACTTTTCATGGGGTTTAAATCTTTTGGAGATACGTGCAAGTTTTGTGGTGGACCCTCTAGAAGACAACAAACCTTAACTCGATTATGTGACCGTCTTGAACCGCCCTTTGAACTTAGGGTTTGGGGCAGTACGGCGTGCCACATGTGAGGCGTTGGCTTGACCCTTCTACGGCTGGACCGCTACTACTGTGTCACACTCCGGGTTTTTGAACTCCGCTCAAGTGTTGAGCTTTAGGGAATTTTGGGTATTTGATCATTCGTTCGAAAAACTTTAATACTATCTAATTATCTGGAATGTGATGCAATGTGTGGAATTCATATTACTAGACATGAAATACGAAGTATGTGATATTTCGCATTTACGATGTCTAAAGAGAATGTGGATTCCAAATATTGCAGTTTTACACTTTTTTTTCTGTGACCGTAAGTGTAGTATGTCGATATCGCCGGTTTCATTGCTATACATCAACGACAATTGGGGTACGCATACTTACTTACGTTGATGATATATGATATTATGTGTTGCTGAGATATGATGTGCAGGATTGTCGCAATTGAATAGCCGGGGGGTTTTATGTGAGATGAGAGTTTTATATTTTCATTCATGTAAATCCAAATGTATTGTAATATTCTTTTATTTGGGGCACTTCCGGGTTGAGGTTGATACCACCAGTGTTGTATATAATTTACTTTTCCGCATTAGGATGGACCCAAGGAGGGGAGCACAGGTGACCGGGTTCTGGGGTTCAGTGGGAGGCCAACTCGAGGAGTCGAGACCGGGTCTCCTAAACTCCAGAATTGGTAGGGTCGCTTGCCGCTCTCGTAGGGGTCCAGGGTGTGGGCTTGGCTATTCATCGCGACTGTGGAATCCGTATTTTCTATTGTTGGCTAAATACTAAATACGGACGTCCTAGGATATCCCACATTATATCTATGTTTCTGCTGCGATATCTGTGATGTGATCATTTGATATGTTGTGATGGATACAGTATATAGTATATATGATATATTATATAGACGTTACTTATGTTTTACACCCGCACTAGCCTGCCCTGCTCTGTCGTTAGTTACCTAATCTAACGGTGCACGAGGGGACATCGAGGCGAATGCGGATGGCATAAGTGTACGTCGTATTTATCTGTGATGTTTAGGTGACTTAAATGATGGGACTTCATTAATGTGATTAATGAAAGAAAAGAAACCTAAAAGATGTTGTCGAATCAAATTTTCAAATAAAAAGGTAGCTACAGTTTTGCTTTGCATAGCGATATATATGATATATCCCGCACCTTATTCGATGAGGAAAGAGCCGAGATCCCTTCACCGGGAATGACCTCTTTAGCAAAACTGGCAGATGCTACAACACTCGGTTTGACTTTTGATTGCCTTTGGAGTTTTGCTTTGCATAGTGATATATATGATATATCCCGCACCTTATTCGATGAGGAAAGAGCCTAGATCCCTTCACCGGGAGTGACCTCTTTAGCAAAACTAATGAAAACCTCAAAATCACTCCATTTCAAAATTTACTCGATTCTACAACGATATCAAGTTCATTACGCTCATGGTTTTTCTGAAAAACCTGCGTAGCCCTCCGACATTTCAGATAGATATTACTTAGTATTCGTGCTATGGTTGTTTGGCATTCGTCAAGGCGTAGTGTACGGTAGCTATTTACTATTTATCTGTAGCATATGATGCGATTGGATTAGGGTATTCGTACGGCGTTGTTTGGCATTCGTCAAGGGTCGTGCGAGTGGGTTTAATTCAATCAAGAAATGTACGGGTTGAACTTGACTAGCGCACTATGGGTTATTTGGCATTCGTCAAGGTCATAGTACGTTAGGGGCAAAAGCATTATCGGAAATTTCAAGAGTTGAAATTTGCAATGAGATTGCATACCTTCTATGAGATAGTTGGATCCCGATACCCACTGCGAGTAATTGTTACTCCTGGGAGAGTTTTACACAGGACAATTAGCCGATCAAGTAGGTGTCTAGAAAGGTGTCAACGGGGTTACGCCTCTGGGAAAACGAGGTTTACTTTAATTAGGTCCGTGCGAAAGCACGGGGAACCTCCCTCAAAGTACCGACACTGGCCTGGCTGAAAGATTGGCGAAGTTGTAGGGTATAATTAATCCCAGCTAGTCTTTCCTTTTAGGGTTTGAAGGAAGACTTGATAAAAACAGTGGGAGCCATCCTGATTAGATAAAATAATAACCAATCTGATCTTGCAAGAGCATACGCTAAAGTGTTTTCTTCTCCCTCTCTCCAGGTAGCGACCATGTCATGCCTTAATCAAGATAATAATATGGATGTATTGACCGAACCCGCATGTTATACTGTGCAGGGGAACGTTGGACCCGTTCTATCTTATAAGTGTTATAAGACTGAACAGGAAATATGGGAATATCTGGATTCTCACGCCGCCCAAACGGAGAACATGCATGTTGATGATCCTTCTTCGGGTGTGTTTGTCATTAAGAACTGTTTTTAAGTTCACCCTACGTCCGGGGTATTAGATACCGGATCAGGATCCGACATATGTAAACAGTTACATGGGCTACGGAAAGGTAGAGAACTGGGAAAAGGTGATCATTCCGTTCAAGTAGGGAATGGTGCAAGTATTGCAGCCAAAGCAGTTGGTGAATATCACCTAGTATTACCAAGTCGTAATACACTGGTTCTGAATGAGTGCTATTATATACCGAACATGATGTGCAACATTATATCAGTTTCTTTACTAAGTAAGGAAGGATATAATTTTGTAGTACAGGATAATTTATGAATATCTTTCTAGATCAAAAGTTGATTGCATCAGGCTCGTTACATAATGGCATATTCATTCTCAATCAAAATACAGTCCTCAATTTACAAAACACACACAAGAGGAAGAGTTCAGAAATGAACGAATCTTTTTTGTGGCATTGTAGACTTGGTCATATCAATGCGACACGACTAGCTAAGTTACATAAAGATGGATATTTGAAACCGTTCGAATTATCATCTTATGACACTTGCCATTCATATCTCAAAGGAAAAATGACCAAAGCTCCGTTTAGTGGACACGGAGAAAGAGTTACGGAACTCTTAGGGCTGATACATAGTGATGTATGCGGTCCCATGTCTACACATACCAGGAACGGTTCTTCCTACTTAATTACATTCACTGACGATCTCTCCAGATACGGACATGTGTTCCTGATAAAACACAAGTCTGAAGCTTTTGAGAAATTCAGAGAATATAAGCACGAAGTAGAGAACCAAACGGGCAAAAGTATTAAAATCCTACGATCTGATCGAGGAGGTGAATACTTGAGCAATGAATTCCTGGACTTTCTAAAAGAGAATGGGATTCTCTCTCAGCTAACTCCTCCATATACACCACAGCACAACGGTGTATCAGAACGGAGGAACCGCACCCTATTAGATATGGTGCGCTCTATGATGAGCACAGCTGAGTTACCTATTTTCTTCTGGGGGTATGCGCTAGAGACAGCCATACATCTACTGAATATGGTCCCCACCAAATCTGTGCCTACCACTCCATATGATATATGGAAAGGGAAGAGACCATGTCTTAACTATGTTAAGATATGGGGTTGTCCAGCCTATGTTAAATGACAAAATCCGGACAAACTCGAGGCAAGATCTGTCTTATGTAAGTTTATAGGATATCCCAAAAATTCACAAGGGTATATCTTCTACCACCCCGAGGAACAAAAGGTGTTTGTTTCTCGACATGCCACTTTCTTAGTAAAAGGTTTTCTTATGAAACAGAATAGTGGCATTGAGGTAGAACTGGAAGAGGTTCCAGCGACACAAACTATAACAGAAGACTTGGTAGAACCAGAGGATTCTGTAGTACCCGACGAACCCCAACCTCTCCGCCGATCTAGTAGGGTTTCTCATCCACCTGAGAGATACTACGGTTTTCTCATTGATGGTGGAAGCGAGGATTGCATCATGGTTGATGATGACCCAACTAGCTTTGAGCATGCTATCACGAGTGGGGACTCGGTGAAATGGCTGGATGCAATGCGGTCCGAGATGGAATCCATGTACACCAATAAAGTATGGACTTTGGAAGATACTCCTAAAGGGGTAAAACCCATTGGGAGCAAGTGGATCTTCAAGAAAAAACTTGGTGTAGATGGAAAAGTGGAGACTTTCAAAGCTAGACTTGTTGCAAAGGGTTTTCGTCAAAGACCAGGTGTGGACTATGATGAAACCTTTTCTCCAGTGGCTATGCTTAAATCCATCCGGATCATGCTTGCCATCGCTGCATATCATGACTACGAAATCTGGCAAATGGATGTTAAGACCGCCTTTCTAAACGGTGATTTAGAAGAGTGCGTGTACATGACTCAGCCAGAGGGCTTCGTAGATAGTGGGAGCAGCGGGAAGGTGTGCAAGCTACTTAAATCCATTTATGGATTAAAGCAAGCATCGCGGAGTTGGAACATCTGCTTTGACGTCGTTATCAAAGAGTTTGATTTCGTCAAAAATGTAGATGAACCTTGTATCTACAAGAAGGTAGCAGGGATTAAGGTTGTCTTCCTCGTATTGTACGTAGACGACATACTCCTGATAGGAAATGACATTCCTATGCTGCAATCGGTTAAGCTCTCCTTATCACAAAGATTCTCAATGAAAGATCTAGGTGATGCCTCCTACATATTGGGAATCAGGATCTATAGAGATAGATCTAAAAGGATATTGGGATTGTCCCAGTCCAGGTACATTGACACCATACTAAAGAGGTTTAGTATGGAAGAATCCAAGCGTGGGAACTTACCCACGATCTCTGGAGTCACTCTCTCCAAAGAGATGTCTCCCAAGACTGATTTAGAGAGAGCTTGCATGCAAGGGATACCCTATGCTTCGGCTGTAGGCTCTATCATGTATGCGATGCTATGTACCAGACCCGATGTAGCATACTCACTAAGTATAGTGAGTAGGTATCAAGCTGATCCTGGAGAGAGTCACTGGACAGCTGTGAAGAGCATTCTTAAGTACTTACGAAGGACTAAGGAGATGCTCTTGGTGTATGGTAACGGAGAACTCCAAGTGGAGTCCTTTACTGATTCGAGCTTCCAGAGTGATAAGGACGACTCTAAGTCGCAGTCGGGATTTGTCTTTACCCTTTACGGAGGGGCGGTTAGCTAGAAGAGTTCCAAGCAGGAAACCGTAGAAAACTCGACAATAGAGGCTGAATACATCGCTGCCAACAATGCTGCCAAAGAGGCTGTCTGGATCAAGAAGTTCATTACTGAACTTGGAGTGGTTCCATCCATTGAGAATCCAATACCTTTGTATTGCGATAACAATGGAGCGGTGGCTTTGGCCAAAGAACCCAGGTCCCATCAGCGATCCAGGCATATTCTGAGGCGGTATCACCTGATCCGGGAGATAGTTGATCGCCGGGAGATCGAGGTCAGGAGGGTTGACACGAAGAACAACACAGCGAATCCACTCACAAAGGCCATTCCCCAGATTCAGTTTGAGAGACTCTTCGGGATGCTCGGTATGCGATACTACAGCAGCTGGCCTTAGTGCAAGTGGGAGATTGTTAGTTGTCTGTATGCCCCAGAGGCCAGTATTATACAGATGATGTATATTATATTGGATGCTTGGACATATATAGAGATGACTTTCTTGCTCGATATGATAGTATGCTATCTGGTTGCTCTTTATCTTAACATGTATACTTGTCTCTTTATACTGTCTTATGGTTACATGTTGGTAAAGCCCTTAGGATGTGTACTTGACTACCTGGATTATGATACAGATCATACTAGTGGGGACATGGTAGTCCATAAGTACATCCTTCAAGGTCCCTAGTCGTGGGTGTATCGATATACCAGAGTAGACTAGCGTATACGCTTTTCGACCCATGAGATGGGCGATGGATGATCCCATATCCATTGGTGTTTGACATCAGAGATGGTATACGGGTGCTCAGTGGAGACTGGGTACACTGGACGGACTCGCCGAGAACTCCCAGATGGTATTATACCTCACGTCAGATGGCAGTTCTCAGGTGACACCAGTGCAGGTTAGTCTGTAGACCCGAGATCGTCATAGAGTCTTATGTGATTCCCACTGTGCTTTGATTTTCACCTTACCACGTCCATGAGGGCATGCAAAACGGTGGTTTTGGGGTACATTCCCGAGTCACATGGAGGCAATGAGCGATAGGAGGGGTTTCGTCTCTCCCGGTATTGGGGGTTGATGTTGCACTATGCTCGATTGGCCGTAACAGGGAAGTCCCTGGCCAGGGCTGATTAGAGATTTACTGGTAAGTGTTACTAGTAGTTTCTCGACCCGTTATGAGCCTCACATCGGCACGACTTATCAGTTATTGGGGTCTTACGTTTACCACCCCTAGACTTGATATGCGACATATCTGACGAAGAGACCGGACTGCACGGTAGTGTTGCCGGTTGGCTCGACGGGAGTTGTAGCAGGTTCGCTTGTTCTCTTCTGATCGTTCAATACCCGGGTGGCCGTTACGTTTAGCTGACCGCTTGCGGCTTGGGGGTGCTTGATATGATCATCACCCACTGCCAGCGTATTGACGAGTCTTAGAGTCCTACAAAGGAGTTACCTAGTCCAGGCGAAACGTTGTGGAGCGCGTATGCGATATGCGCTTGGGCCCGGTTAAGATGCGAGTATGAGATACCGTATATTAATCGGGTGGCTTGCTTTTGGTTAGGGTCTTATGTGATATGGCCGGATTGATAAATCAAGTGTTGATTTATCATTTAACCATTAGATTCTCACTAGAAATCCTTTCTTGTATTTTTGGATGTATGCATGCATGTATGCATTCTTTCTAGATTCATGCACATATGGATGTGCATGCACACATACATACATACATCATCCTTCATGGTTGCATATACATGGAAAATGTTGGCAATATAAGACTCACACCATGATTTTATTTATATGTGTTATTATTTCATTTGTTTTAAAACAAAGGAAAAAGAAAAGGATAATTCATGGATGAGTTCTACACTCTTCTTGACCTAACCATGCTCACCTACCTTCTAACCATGAGTTAATCTTTTCTTTTATGTTTTAACTCAAGTGAAATAATATCCATATGATTTAACCATGGTTTGAGATGAGAAGTGATAAATATATATACATATATTTTCATTTTCTTTTCAAGGGGTTAATCTTTTACTCTTGTTCAAAGAAAAGCCATCATCTTCTTCTTCCTTCCTCTTTTGCTCTCTAGACTTTTCAAGTGAGCAAAATACTCAACAAGATAGGATTTTGAAGTGAGAAAACCCACCACAACATCATTCTACACAAGTCTTGCCCACTTGTTTACAGTGTTAGCTTCATTTCATTCTCTTGATAAAGTGAAGTGCAAGCTTGGACAAAGGAGCTTCGGGTGGATCGTCGTGGACGTTAGAAGACCTCAAGTGGACCTTTTCCAAACCCCAAGTAGCCGAGGAGTCTAGCGTAGGGAGCTACAAAGGTTGTACTCTCAAAACCCTAGCTTTTCTTACTTGTGATGATGTGTTATTTTTGAAACCCTAATTTTCTAGGAATGATTCTTTGTGTGTTCACTTAGCACCCTAAAATTTTAATCTTTGGTACATGTGATGCTTCCAAACCCTTCATGAGGTGCTAGGTTAACCCAACATGGCGAAGGGTCCAAGACTCAGTAATCGACAAGGACTACTCCCATCGATCTAAGAAGATAAAGATTCAGCAAGAGGGGGACCATCCCTCCGCCACGCCACGAAAGGTGTCGTCTGCACAGGTGCCTACATCAACAACTCCCTCAACTTCAACCATCCACAAAAGGAGAAGGCCGGAGAAGATTCCCGCGTCTATGACGAATCGCAAGGACATTGAATCTAAACGCCCCAAGTCTGGGGGCATGGTAGTGCATACTGTTTATATGGCTTTCGGAAAAGAGGAAAGCCGTGCTTCTACGGGTCATCGACCACTCACACGATCAGTGACAAGGGCTCAGGAGCAACAACAGCAAAAGCTCCAGGAGATGCTGACAACCATGACTGCACTCACCGGGCCAAAAGCAAGCCCGGAGACGTCGTCGGAGCAGCGTCAGGTACAAGAAACCGATGCTGAGTTCCTCCAAAGAATCCTCGAGAAGAAAGACAGAGATGCCGCGGAATAAGAGGCCAACATAAAACGAATGGCGCTTTTATTCCAAGATATGGTCGGGATGATGATACATCCGGATCATCCAGCTGAAGACCCTCCGATTATCCTTGAAGACGATAGAGGAGAGACATCGAACCCTCTTCCGGCTCTATCAGCAGCCAAGGAAGAGACCATCTCCAAAGCCTCCCTGGATGACTATATCACTCAACAGATACGAGCTCATCAGACGAGCGAAGCGGCTGGCCAAATTTTCAAGACTGGACGACCCTATCCGGGTTAGTACGACAAAATAAAGTACCCGCTGGGATATACGATACCTAAATTCCATGTATATAAGGGGACGGGGAATCCAAACCAACACGTAGCTCAATTCGGGGCTCTGTGCGGCAACACCGGAGGTGACGATAAGCTACTGCTTCGCCAATTCGTTGGCAGCTTGTCGGAGACAGCATTCGAGTGGTATTCCGAGCTCCCGAATGACTCCGTCAAGACATTTGCAGAAATGGAGCTACTGTTTACACAGAGATTCGCAAGCGCTAGCGAGCGCACCCCGATCACCGCACTAATTAATGCCAGGGTGAAGCCAGGCGAAACATGGGTTCAGTACGCGATACGGTTGCGGAACCTATGGTTGAAATGCGAACAACGCATCGAAGAAGCTCCTGTGGTAAGCATGTTCGTGGGAACTCTTGACCCGCAGGCGACGATATCCCAGTTCATGATGTTTTTCAAGCCGACTACCTTCCAGGCCTTGATTGACAAGCTGGTCCAAATGGATCAGATGGGTCATAGACCATTTTCTTCGAAGATGGAGCCTCGAAACGAAAAGGGAAAAAGGGAAAGCGACCTTCGTCACCAATGCTTAGCAGCAGCCCAATGGTCCAAAACCAACTGATCGCCAAGACGATAAACAACGATTCTTTAACGAGAAGCTAAAGCACCCTTATTCGTTTCCCGGGATAAAACGAGGAGACTGTTCGAGCTGGCAGTGCACAACAGGCTCATCACTTTGCCGGATCCAAAACGCCCACTGCAGCCCGGTGACGTCAACAGTCCCAACTATTACCCCTACCATCAAATAAAGAGCTATCCAATCGAAGATTGCTTCGTCTTCAAAAACTAGATTGAGGACCAGTACCGGCAAGGCAAATTCGCATTGTCTGAAAACTGGAGGGTAAACCCGCCCCAGCCGCACGCTCTTAAAAAGGTGGACACGCCGGGAGCGTCATGCTCTTTTATAGAAGAAGCTCTATGGGAGGTCGCTCTTTCAGCCAAAACAAAAAGAATGCTAAAGGATCTCCAAATATGCCTGGCGATCAGGTGGAAAAGTCCGTTGAAGCCCGAAGTCATTGAGGGAATGCTGAAGCCGCACCCGACGCCAAGAATTTGTAGCGATAGTCAAAACGCCCATGCCCAGCCGTCAAAATCTTCAAAGAAGAAGAAAAAGAACAAAAATCCCGCGAAGCCTGATGACAAGCGCACGGACTTGCAAAAACATATTGACGCACTGGAGGAATACAACCAAAAGGCGCGAACCCCGGTCACACTCCAAGAATTTCTCAACAATATCCTTGAGAGCGCAGATAACGACAATAACGACGGAGATGACTCGTTAGAAGAATCTGAGGATTACGTGGCAAGTTGCCACATGATCTCTCATTCGGCGTTAACTAACGAAGAAGCTCACTCGGCGTTAGAAGACAGCATAAAGGAGCTGGGGCAGGATCGAAGCCAAAACCCTTGGAGCCGTTTGACGAGATGATCGACCTGCTGCTGAACGAAGCCCGTCAGAAGAGCAAGGATGATCAAGAGCGCGAAATGGCCATATTCGAAAAAGCCAAACGTCGGCAACTGAACGAAAGGGTTGAAGCACTCCAACCAGACAAAAGCAAGCTTAAGACGAGGAAATGGTTTGCCAAAGCCTTATCCATGGGAATGAAGCTGCCACCACCCAAAGAAGATATCCCCGAGGATACGCACCTTGACGAAGTAGACGTACATCCTAACTATTGCTTATACCACCAGAGGATTGCACACCCCACTGAAGAGTGCATGGCTTTTAAAAAGTGGTGGCAAGGGTACGTCGCTCATCGACAACATTTCAAGCAGATAAAGCGTAAGGCTCGTCGGGAACGGAGAATCACGACAGATGAACATAAAAGAGCTGCCGGCAACTGTCACATGGTCGATGCCAGGGGATTGCAAGTTCTTACCTTCGGAAGTGATTCTGACGAAGAAGTATCTCTCGGCCCTCTCTTCAAAGAATCCACCTCAGGAAAAGAGGAAGAGATGAAGAACTGTGAGAACATTCAGCTGCGAAACCGCACGTTACCTGAAAAGAATCTCGGACCCGCAAACAAAGGATTGAACAAAAAAGATAAGGGGAAGGAAAAAGTCCCCGAGGATATCTCCCTCGATGAGCGAGTCGCCGAAGAGCTCGCAGCCAAGGATCCGCCCAAGAAGAGCAAAGTGGATTATAATGTCCTGGCACACCTGAGGAGGATACCCTCACAGTTAAGCATTTTGGATGCCCTTCTCTTGTCTAAAGAGGCACGGGATTCGCTGATCAAGGCATTACAAGAGCCCGAGCAGTTTCAAGCCTTCCTTTCCGAAGAAAAGATGAAGGACGAGCTGGAAGAAGTGCACACAGCTGACATCACTTTCGGCGATGAAGATCTCCTCCTCGGAATGTGTGAGCACAACCGTCCCCTATATGTCTCCGGATATTGCTATGACATCAAGATAAGGAAGATTCTAGTTGACAACGGGTCCTTCGTCAACCTTCTAAATATCAGAGTGCTAAAAGAAATCTGCATGAGCGTTCAACACCTAGCTCGGGATAAAATTACCATCTCCGGTTTTGACTCCCAGTCATCACAGACGCTCGGGTCTGTAATACTGACGTTACGCTTCGGGCTGCTCGTCACTGACATCAAATTTCATGTCATTGACGTCAAGACTTGCTACAACACTTTGCTCGGCAGGTCTTGGTTACACGAGTACAACATCATCCTTTTTACACAACATCAGTGTATGAAGTACTTAAAAATGGTCTCGAATATACCGTGACGAAGGAACCGAACCCATTCTCTGTAAATGAAGTCCGCAAGTATGAAGACGCAAAGTACTTTCTGCGAGACTTTGAAGAAACGGAAAGATGCCATAAACCAGAGAATAAGCAAAAATCTATCACCACTATTCCGGTCTTTGGGAGTGATACCGAAGAGGACGAGGAAATAGTCTATTCGGGGCCGCCCTAATGCAGCAAGCTGAGACCCTTTACCCCTATTCTGGTCTTTAGCAGTGACTCTGAAGACGAAGTCAACGTAGTGTTCTCGGTCCGTCCATCAGTGCAGGCCCTCACTGGAGATGATCAGAGTTTGCAGATCGCCATGGTTCTGCGGCAGCATTACAGAGAGCTTGATGCACTTGAGATATATAGTGTGCAAGAGCTACGGACATTCTACGTCCCTCCCAGGCAAAGAGGTGAAAAAGCGATCCTATTCTACCAATCCATGGAGACTAAAGTCGAAAGAGAAGTCTGGCATGGTGCCGATCCTGCGCTTGATAAGCTCCAACCCATTCGTCTGCCCAGGTATTACACCGAAGGATTAAAAAGGCTGTTGAGGCGCCAAGGCGTACCCTTCAAACAAGCTACTCGACAAGCTCAGTTCTACAACAGGATCTGGAATATTCCCGGAACTCAGCGAAAATTGCCCAACGGGAGAATGGAAACGATCGGGCTTGGACATGTTCAACCCAAGAAACGGGAGCAATTCCATGGATGCTACGTTATACATGACTTTGATGAAGAAGGAGATACTCTGTTAGAAGACGCTAACCCTGAACCAAAATGAGGTCCCGCCATGAAAGTGCCAAGTCCGTCGTTCGAATAACAGATGGACAAGCTAATAAGGGAAGCGAGTCAAAAGGCCCGGGATGACCATAGCCGCGAAACGACCATCTACGAGAAAGCCAGGACGCAACGCCTTCTTCAGCAGGCTGCGGAGAATGACGATGTTCTTCATTGCCAACCCGTCGTACAGAAGATCCGATGCGGAGGCAAAAACAAACTAAGGAATGGAAAAAATGTCCGACAGCGGCAAAGCAGGTCTAAGAAGCCACGCTATCGAGAATTGAGCAGCCGGGATTCATCGCTTATAAAGAAGATGGGTTAAGCATATTCTTTTCTCCAAGACAAGACAAGGAAGATATTCGATCTTGTCATGAAACATCAGATGATTACTCTCCCGGAGTCCAAGCACCACGAACGAGCAAGTGCGGTTCATCACCCAGACTATTGCTCCTATCACCGAGCGATAGAACATCCTCTCGAAGACTGCTTCACATTCAAAAACTGGGTTGAAAACCAATATCAGCAAGGCATGCTCGCTCTATCCAGCAGTTGGAGGGTAACCCCACCACAGAAGCATGTTCCAAAAGCAACGTACATAGCGAGAGTAGAACCAGATCAACATCGGTCTTGGAAACGATCTCGTACCTGTCACGCGATAACGCTGTCAGAAGAAGGAGTACGCGAGGATATGGATGACCTCTCCCGGTGCTTCGAAAATGAGGATGAAGATGAGTTGATCTCAGAACTTCCACCGGCGCCAAAAGAGCTGGAAGATGGGATACATACTACTGCGGACAACCTAAGGAAAATCAACTTGGGGACGGCAAACGATCCGAGGCCTACGTTCGTCAGTGAGCCGCTGTCCGAAGAACAGGTAGCTACGCTAAGAGACGTGCTTATGCAGTATAAAGGCTGCTTCGCATGGAACTACTCCGGGATGCCGGGGCTAGATCCAGAGATAGCTGTGCATAAATTGGCGATATCCCCGGACGTCAAGCCAGTCAAGCAAGCACCACGAAGAATGCGGCTCGAACTTGAAATGAGCATCAACACCGAAATTAAGAAGCTAATTGACTTCGGCTTCATCCAAGAAGTTCAGTACTCTGAATGGATCGCTAATATTGCCCCAGTGATGAAGAAGAATAGGACGGTGTGCATCTGCGTTGATTTTGGGGACCTCAACAAGGCTTGTCCGAAGGATGAATTTTTCGTACCGGTCACTGAGCTGATGATAGACAATACATCCATTCACGAATTCTTCTCCTTCATGGACGGCTCATCGGGGTACAATCAATTAAAGATGCATCCCGAAGACCAGAAGCATACTGCTTTTCGGACTCCTCTGGGCATATTCTGCCATAAAGTAATGCCTTTCGGCCTGAAGAACGCCGGCGCTACCTATCAGAGGGCCATGGCAAAGATTTTCGATGACCTCATACATGAAATCATCGAATGCTATATTGATGACCTCATGGTAAAAAGCAAATCACACGAGGAGCATTGGGAGCATCTGAAGGTAGTATTCCAACGTCTTCAGAAATACAACCTGAAGATGAACCCTCTCAAATGCGCGCTCGGAGTTTCCTCAGGCAAATTTCTAGGGTTCATCATACGACATCGAGGCATCGAAATAGATCCATCGAAGATCAAGGCGATTATGGAAATACCTTCGCTAAGAACTCTCAAGCAACTGCGGTCTCTCCAAGGAAAGCTCGCATATATCCGACGATTCGTAGCCAATCTCTCCGGAAAGTGCCGCCCCTACAGCCATTTAATGAAGAAGGGGACCCCATTCGTCTGGGATCACAAACGCCAAATTGCACTGGATGAAATCAAGCAATATCTGCAGAATCCGCCAGTACTGACCGCTCTGGTCAAGGGAAAGCCTCTCATCCTGCACACAACAGCCCTTGAAGGTTCTTTAGGCGCGCTATGGGCACAGGAGAACGACCAAGGGAAGGATAGAGCCCTCTACTATTTGAGTCGAGTTCTCCTGGGGGCAGAAAACAACTACCCCCATTGAAAAAATACTGCCTGGCGTTAATCTTCGTGATAACGAAGCTCCGGCATTATGCTTTGGTGCATGAGGTCCACCTAATATCAAAAGTGAATCCTCTCAAATACTTGATGTCAAGAGCCATACTAACAGGACGACTCGCTAAATGGGCCCTACTCTTAATGGAGTTCTCGATAGCATACCGACCCCTCAAGGCAGTGAAAGGCCAGGCTATCGCCGACTTCCTCGCCGAGCATCCGATACCTGCCGATTCAACCCTAAAGTGCGAGTTGCCGGTCGAGCATAGGTTTGACACGATCGACAGGGAGAGAGGAGAGAGTGATACCCGATGGGAACTCTATTTCGACGGAGCATCTTCCATGAAGAAGCGACAACACAACACCCCTATAATCAAATCTGAGGTAGGCCTTATATTCGTGACTCCACAAGGAGGGATAATGCGCTTTGCCTTTTCCTTAACAGAGCCGAGGACAAACAATGAAGCCGAATATGAAGCTTTGATAGCAGGTCTTGAGATCGCTGTCGACATGGGAATAGAAAACCTCCTCATACACGGAGACTCCCAGCTGGTCGTTAGTCAAGTAAACAACGACTATTAAACGTGCAATCCCGAGTTGGTAAAGTACGGTGAGAGAGTACAATAATTGCTGACTCAAATTCCTTCCTACGTTCTGGAAAGCATACCACGTATGGAAAATAGCAAAGCAGATGCGTTAGCCAAACTCACTAAAGAACTGGCTGACGAAAACCTCGATGACGTAAGGATCGTTGTGCAAAGCCGTCGGATTCTTGCACCAGCGGAAATATCTCCGAAGTCGTCTGAAGAAAAGGAAGCGACCAAGCAAACAGCCCTACAAATAAAAGACCAGCAAAGGACTAAGGATTGGAGAGAAGTCTTTATAGACTACTTCAAATCCCGTCGAACACCTGAAGATGCGTCCTCAAGACATCAGCTCATGAAACGAGCTCTGTCTTTCGCCTTCGTCAATGATACTCTGTATAAGAGATCGTCCGACTCCCTGTGGCTAAGATGCCTGGGGCCGGAAGAAGCAAAGAGAGTTGTCCAAGAAACTCACGACAGACTCTGCGGTTCTCATCAAGCCGGGCCAAAGATGAAGCTTAAAATCAAAAGGATGGGCTACTATTGGCCCACGATAATCTAGGACTGCCTCGAATACGTGAAGCAGTGCCACTGTGCCAAATTCACGGAGACTTCATCCACCAGCATCCAAATCCGCTACACCCAACGGTGGCTAGCTGGCCGTTCGAAATGTGGGGAACTGACGTGATTGGGCCCATCGAACCAGCATCATCCAGAGGACATCGGTTCATATTGGCGACAACAGATTAATTCTCTAAGTGGGCAGAAGCAGTACAGTTAAGAGAAGTGAAGATAGAGAATATCCTGCATTTCTTCAAGACACACGTCATCTATCGGTTCAGCACTCCGCGACGGATTATCTCCGATAACGGGCCAGCTTACAGAAGCCATAAGATCAATCGCTTCGCACAACAGCATAACATAGACTGGAGATACTCTTCGGTCTATAATCCCCGAGCTAATGGTCTAGCTGAGGCTTTCAACAAGACCTTGACGAAGATCATAAAAAAGACGGTGTCCAGAAATAAGAAGGACTGGCACGAGAGATTGCATGAAGCTCTCTGGGCATATCGAACTACGTTCAAAACGGCTACAAACACAACGCCGTATGCATTGGTATTCTGTGCAGAAGCGGTACTCCTCTTGAAGATAGAGCTACCTTCTCTACGAGTGGCTGTTCATTACGAGCTAACAGATGAAGAGAATGCTCATCTTCGCTGGAGGAGCTCGGCGCTCTTGACGAAACCCGGCTCATGGCGCAGCAAAACCTGGAGGCTTACAAAGCAAGGATAACGCGCTCGTGCGAAAGATTGACTAGGCCGAGGACATTCCGCCAAGGCGAACTTGTGCTAGTCGTAAAAAGACCTATGATCCCTAATCGTGCCAAACGGGAGAAATTCGAGCTAAACTATGAGGGCTCGTATATCATAGGCAAGGTCTACCAAGGTGGGGCTTACTTGCTCATGAATATGCATGGCGAAAGACCCTTTAGGCCAATAAACGGTCGGTTCTTGAAAAAATACTACGCCTGAACGAAACGTCTTTAAACTACTACAAACCCGCAGCATCCTTGGGCCGACTCATAAAAAAAAATGGTATGTCCATAAGCAAGATAGGCACGGATGAAAACCCGAAAGGGCTCCGTGAGTAAAAACAGCAAAGCTACCGGCGATGTTTGTGAAAACCCGAAAGGGCGCAGACTCGTAAAAAAAAACGGTACATCTATAAGCAAGATGGGCATGGATGAAAACCCGAAAGGGCTCCATGAGTAAAAACAGTAGGGCTACCGGCGAGTTTGTGAAAACCCGAAAGGGCGCAATCTCGTTAAAAGACACTTGCAAGGTCCTCTCGACCTTGTAAGGAGAAAACTACCTGCGTGAGATCCTTACGACTCACAAAGGAGCGACACACTTAGGGATCCCCATGATTCCTAAGGAGAAATTACACTTACGAGATCCTCACGACTCGTAAGGAGAACCCTCTTATGAGATCCTCATGGCTCATAAGATTCAAAAGCCTTAAGCTATAGGGATCTGAACCTGTTCTTAAGCCATCACCTTTCCCAGACTGCCCTACAAGCGATTTAATACTGACCCTTGTATACAATCCACGGGCGCAAATAATCATTTTCTTTCCGAGTCCCACCAACGACAAGGAATGTCCTCATTTGATAAACAAACACTTGTAATTCCTCTCGACTTATAAGGAGAAAACACTCTTGTAAGATCCTTACGACTTATAAGAGAACACGCACTTAGGAATACTCACGATTCCTAAGGAGAAAATACACCTACGTGATCCTCACGACTCGTAGGGAGAAACACCTTTATGAGATCCTTACGGCTCATGAAGTCAAAAGCCTTAGTCGACAGGATTCTAACTCTGTTTGCTAAGCCATCTTTGTTTAAATCGACAAAGGTAAATGATGATTCGCTCCTGGCAATGTCCCAGTTGTAGCGATACTGATGCCTACATCGGTATCAAGTTCCAAGTCCTTTCATGGCAAATGATGATTCGCTCCTGGCAATATTCCAGTCGCAACGATGCCGATGCTAATATTGGTATCAGATCTTGAGTTCCGTACTCGAAAAAAAATTGCATGTAAAATAGACGAAATGATAGGGCAACTTGCAACAAAATCAGCAAGTAAAATATATGCATACAAAAATATCCGAAATGATTGGGTAACTCGCAATAAAAAGCAGCGAGTAAAAAAAAACAGCCGAAATGATTGGGCACCGCGAAAAATAGCCGAAATGATTGGGCAATCGCGACTTTCGCGATACAAAAAGCTGAAATGATAGAGTATCGTGGAAAGAAAACAAAAAAATATATATGAAATGAAACTTTTGCCCGACAGGCGAGTCCATACCGATCCCTGTATACAATCCATGGGCATAAACAAAAAGGGAACCACATTTCCCTAGCAGGCTCTTTTAAACGGAGAGTCAAATCTCAACGGCGACATCTACAGTCTAGAGATCATCAACGGCGTTTCCCCCTCATTCCAGCAGGATACGGACGCGACACCACAAATCGGAGCCACGGCAAAGTCCCTAGTTCAAAGACTCTGCGGTTAACAGACACCAGAAAGCAATCCCCGACACCGTAGAAAACGGAGAAAGTCGATCCCCGACACTGTAGAAAACGGAGAAAGTCGTTGATCCTCGACACCGTAGAAAATGGAGAAAGTCGATCCCCGACACCGTAGAAAACGGAGAAAGGCGAACACCCGACACCATAGAAAACAGAGAAAGTCGATCCCCGTCACCGTAGAAAACGGAGAAAGTCGATCATGACACCGTAGAAAACGGAGAAAGTCAATCCCCGACACCGTAGAAAACGGAGAAAGTCAATCCTGACACTGTAGAAAACGGAGAAAGTCAACTCTCAACCTCCCCGTCGAAGCAACGCTTCGACTCAGGAACAAGTCAACTCATCAACCACTTACGTGTCCTCTCGACTTATAAGGGAGAAAATTCTCTTGTGAGATCCTTACGACTCTCAAGAGAAAATACACACTTAGTCATGATTCCTAAGGAGAAAATACACCTACGAGATCTTCTCGACTCATAGGGAGAAGTCTTTATGAGACCCTCATGACTCATAAAGTTGAAAAGTCTTAGGCGGCAGACCTGAACCTATTTCCTAAGCCATCGTTACCCTCCAAAGGGTTCAAGATGAACTGTTATCTATCATCTACAGGCTACACTTGCTAAAGTAGCATGCGAACAACACAACAGAGAAAAGAAAGCGATAATAGGAGATAAAAAAATGCGTGTTTTTTATTCATGAATTCAATTGAGTACAAGATACATCATATAAAAGAATTAAAAAAAAATGAAAAAAGACATGTTATTCATAAATTACAAAATTTCGATCGATACAAAGATGGCTACTGAGAAGGAAGCGTTTTTAGCAAATCATCAAGCCGCTCTCGCACTTCTCTCAATTCCTTTGCACGATCGGCCGCCGCGGCCAACTCCGCTTCAATTCGATCCCGCTGCTGCAAACAGGATGAAAGCTTCTCGTCGATTTCCTGCTGAGCAGCTTCCTGACTCTGCGTAACCTGCTCAGTGAAGTCAAGCTTTTTTCTCAGCACCAGCCCGTCAGAAATATATCGTCGGAGGTTTTCAAAAATATCCTTCAGCTGTGAAGCGTTCGCTTCGACCTGGGCACGCAATTATGCAGACTTAGTGGAAGTCTCCTCACGTTCCTTTCGCTTTAGGGTCGCCTCTTGTTCAAAATGGCGAAGGAAAGGAGCACTCTTCTCAACCCATGCAGCTCGCTGGGAGTTTAGAGCTGATACTTCCGGAGCGGGATGCTTGAGTTCAATATCATGCAGGCAGACCTCGATCTTCCTGCAGTAATTGACCCAAGACTCGACGATGCCTTCATCATGAAAGTTTACGAGCGTCGCCAGCATGGGATTAACCTCAGCAGCAAAGTCTGCAGCAGATGGGAGGGCCTCGGCATCAAGATCCTCGACGAACTCGCTCAACATTCGCAGGCTCGTCGTAGCGCCCCTGGAAGATGGACGTCTAGAAAAGGGCCCTGCCGGCATTAAGATGCGAGACTCAAAGGGAGCTGGAGCTGGTGCGATTGCTGCAAAACAAGTTATGGTCAAATGTCGGCTCAGGAGATAAAGAAGAGGCACGAGCGATGGAGTCTACTATACCGGCTGCGGCAAACGGCAAAGTTAGGAGTACCGGAGGCGAGGCTATCTCTCGTCCCCTCCTCCGATCTGTGGCACTGCGATCAATACATGGAAGGCTTAGTAACATCGCGGCTATTCGTAAAAGAAAGAAAGAAACAATAGCTGAAGGATATACTAACCAACACCAGCGGGCGGAGTGACTTCCGACTGGAAGGAGAAATGCGGGTTCAGCACCTGATACAGATGATCAAAGAGGACTCCTGCAGAGTAGCGATGATACATGTTCAGTACAAGAAAGACGGTGTTCAAAGTTCAACTAAGTAAATCATGAATCTATACCTTCTAGCATTTGAGAAGACACAAGAGAAGGCAAGGGAACAACAACCGTCACGGCGGCGACCGGAGGTGCTTCAGATGGCACGATCTCAGGATTCGCTGCACCTACAAACAAAACATCGTCAGAATAAGCTGAGCGAGGTTGTGAAATAAAAAAGAACAGTGATTCAGGACTTACCTGACGGGTCGCCGACCAAAACCGCAACGTAAGCATCACCGGGCATTGCAGCTTCTTCGCTCTCTTTCAGAGGAGTAGTCTCTGCGCCCATGGCTTCGTCCCCTGATTCGACGGGGACCGTCATGATACTCGTGATGCCCGCCGATAGCAAGGGACCACAAGGGGAAAGAGCGACGGTCTGGCCAGTCCCAGACTCCCGAGAGGGAGTAACCGCTTCGGGCTCTCTGGTCGCCGTCATCTCGCCTGCCATCTCATCGCCAGGACTTGGCCCTGCGGAATATGATGTATGAGAATTTGCAGATTGACTTCTAATAAAAAAACCATGCATTACGTTACCTTGCGAAAAATTCTTGTCCGCCTGCCGAACCGCGCACGCAACCTGTCTGTGGACGGTAGACAGGACAGCCGGAGCACCCTCTAAGAGGATAGCGACAGAGGGAGTGGTGCTTGAGCCTGCACCTACAGCTAGAGCGGCGTCACGCTCCTTCGCTGCACGCTTCCTGCGTTTCTTTTCGGTCTGAGCAGTGAGAAGCGATCTCCTCAAGACCTCTGTCAAAAGGACGTCATCGTCCGAACCAAGAGCTGCCTCTGGAGCCATTACGGCGTCCGTCGTCGGCTACTTAAGTGAAGTCTCCTGAGGTACTGTTGAGGGAGTTGGGGCCACAATAGCCGGCTCTGGCAACGTCGCTACATCACCGCTCGGGATTGGTACCACACTCGGAATAACCTGAGTCGAGGTAGTCCCTGCAATAAGATGAAAAAGAAGGGTCAGACTGCCCATGAAGAAAAAGGGAATGAAGGCACAATGAGCCGAAATATACCGAGGCCCAAGGAAGCGCGAAGCCTCTCTTCCTCTTCAAAAGTCTTGAGGGAAGCTGCGAGAGCCTCTTCGGCGGAGATACCTGTTGAAGAAGAAAACGTCAGTCAGAGTATAATAATTAAAATAGCCGCGGAAAGATATGACCAAAGTATACCTGATTGTGCGATGGTGATTAGTGCTGCTTCATCGCGAGCTAGTTGCTCTGAAACCGCGATAGCAGCCTCTAGATAGGTATCATCCGGCGCTATAAATAAACCCTTATTGGTCCCGTACTCACTTAGGCCCTCGCTGTAAGGGGCATGAGGTTCCTGACCGAATGCAATGTCCGCAGAAAACATCGACTTCTTCTTCTTCTGTGAGAGGCCGTTGGCAGCCGGCAACAAGAGCTTGCGCTTGGCGGGCAACTTCGGACGGCGAGTCCCGATCTCCGCACCCACGCCAGACTCGGGAGACGCCACAGCTACCGCTTCTACAGGCACACGGGGTAGGGGCATATCAGGTATAACGCGCGGGACCACCGCCGCAGCAGCTTCTCTCAAGGGAGGACGGACGATGGTCCATCGCTTCAAAGGAACGGCTGGATTACCAGCGGGGGCGGTGCCTTGCGATCAAGCAATAATCGCTTTTCTTCCCTAATAACGACACCCATCGAATGCTGATACCACGCCACATATGCGTTCAAGATTTGCGGAACGCAACTCGGCTCACTGATAAAGAAATTGGAGCTGATGTTCAACCGCATAAAATGGTGCAATGCGTTGCGAATACCTTCTTCTGTGGCAATTGGCTCAGCTAGGAAGGCCTCGAGCGGGACGCCCTGATTATAGATTGATTGTTGGGCGAAACGGTGTGGGTTTTACTTCATAAATAGCGCCGAATCATTCTGCCTAAATACCAAAAAGCCTGGCCTGATTGAGTACAGGTGCAAAATCTCCCGGGCCTTCAATGTAGAAGCCCCGTCTTTGAAGGTGTTCCGCAGTGGCTGCACCGTCTTAGTGGACTCTTTGCCGATAGTTAAAACCTTATCGACAAAGGTCATGCCATCACCAACCATACGTGGACGAAAGAGCAAACCCTTAGCCTCCCGCTGTGATGGATTTAAAACGGACGTGTCAACTAGGCGCATAATCCGAGGGAAGTTGTAACTGTCGTAGAAACGAGGTCGTTTATGGGCACCAAAAGCGCCAAGTACGTGCAGCTCGATCCATGACGTAAAATAATGCAGCGAGAAAGTGACGGGCTGTACCCCCGGCTGAGTGGTGTCCGCCGCTAAGCTGAGACCATGGTACGGGTGTGCCAACCTAGCAATCCCGATAGCCACTTGCATTCCCGCAACCATATGATGGGCTGGGTAAAAGACTGATGGCCTCATATAACGAGGGTGCATTGGAAGCACGAACCAGTTTAGCCATAAGCCAATGAACCCCAGCACGAACGTCTCTTCATTGATGTCCGGAGCAGCAAGCTCTGTGAAGGGAACGATAGGAGCAGCCAGAATAAAGAAACTTTTTAAATTCGCCTCCGTCGTCGGTTGGTTATCCAAACCAAAACCAAACGGATCGTCAAGCTTGGCGAACAGTGCAGCTTGCTTCGATAAGGCTTCCGGAACAAGAAAGCGAGCGATGAAGTCTGCGTAGCAGACTCCATGCCTTCCGGACTCCAGAAATAGACTTTCGTAGATATTCAACACCTTGATCAAGCTCGGGAATTGGTGTTGAATGGCGTTCTCCGGGGTAAGACCCATTACCACTGATTTGGTGGCAAAGATGTACTCGTCCGGAGGAAGCAGATCCTCATAGTGTTCTCCTCTAACGGGTAAGCCAGAGATCTCTGCAAACTCCTCTAAAGATATTGAGACTTCTCGATCCGACAGAAGGAAGGTGTTGGTCGGAATATTCCATTGCTCCAGAAAAGTCTTGACCCACCATGCAGGAGGCGTGGAATATTGGAAGAGAGACGCATAAACGGCGGTGTACAACCCAAGCCTCAGTAGCAACGATCTCTTGGACGACAAAATGTAGCGGGCCCACTGTAAATACCCAGCTGGATGGCGAGGAGTTGAGCCTATCATGTACGGCTGTCCCCAAGGGCACGACTCGTCCTGGCATATACGCCGCCCTAGAGTATCCAAAGCCGTCGGCGGCTGTACGAGTATCGCGGCCATAGAGGGTTGAAGGCAACCCTCTGAGGTTGTCACGATCCAAGGTTTGGATATGACCGGCACTTAGATTGTATGATATCTAAAGATGTCGACACAATCTGAGTAAGCCAAAAACAAAGATCAAAAACCTTTTTGCGGAATTTAGAAGATTTAAATTTTTTTTAAGTAAAAGAATGAAGTAGCATGCCGAATGGTTTTTAATAATTGAAAAACAACTGGTTTTGAAACTTCGACCGCACTTCCTTTTTAATTATTTAATAAGCTATTAT
Source organism: Agapanthus africanus (assembly GCA_030015575.1). NCBI lineage: Eukaryota > Viridiplantae > Streptophyta > Magnoliopsida > Asparagales > Amaryllidaceae > Agapanthus > Agapanthus africanus. Next base: position 832,425,516 of record JASDDO010000024.1, on the reverse strand, counting down.
AGGTGTGTGAATAGGTTGCATCCCTAGTTGGGAGCAAAACGATGCCCAACAGCAGAAATCAACATACAGAAATAATACGATACTCCAAGTGGAGAATCTCAAGCATAAGTGAAAGAAATATAATTTAACACAACTAAACGATCTCATCAGTCGAAATAAGATACATATATCCACATCTCGTTCTAAGTCAATTATACAGGGTCGGATGGAGTAATACTAGATCCAATATACATAACCAAAATAGGAGGTTACTGCGTAGGTAAACCACCTAGAAAAAAGAGTGATACAAGCTGATCAGTGGATCCGCACTGCTGCTACGCGTCCACAAGACTCTGCAAGAAACTATGGCACAACAGGGGTGAGTTGCCAATTCAGTGAATAAAACTAACATATATCGGCTGATAATGTAAGTATGACGAACTAGAGCTAATATCAACAAGGATGAATATAATGCATGATAATATGTTGAAGTATGAACATGTACTGCTAAGTATATAAATCAAAACTGGAATCTCATCAATATTTCCAAATAAGTTTCATTTGTCCGTGTCCAATATCGACACAAACCTTTTATTTTCATCAGGCATCATTCCCCGAACGATCCTGTCATCCAATAACACCGGTCGGTATCGCCTAGATATCCGCCGTGTTCATAACTATCTCCGGTATCGAGTATCCTCGCTAGGCTCCCCGCCTCAAATGCGGCTTTTCTGCCCCTCGGTCTCGATCGGGTCCACCATAAATCTGACTGTATAGCTCCCCCACTCAGTCTGGAAAATGTAAAAATCCGCGACCGTATAGCTCCCCCACTCGGTCCGGAATAAAACCAAATCATAAAAACAACATCTCATGGTGGACATCTCACATCAACATGAAGAATCACTGAATCTACTCAATAATATATAAAAACTCAAAACCATAATCTTCAATAATCCAATGCATCTTAGATCAAATTACTAACACTTGAATATGAAGCTTGATATCATTTATGCAAGTAACTACCATTATTGATACTTAAGATATAATAGAAATCATATTAACATAATAATTACTAAGTGTGTAGGTGACATGTTAATATTGACGAGGTGTAGTGTAACATGTAGATATGTGCATGTGCGGCATAACTCGTCGATAATTGTGCAGTGTCCTAACAATTATTAACATGAAGATGTATAGATATATGAATGCATATGATCACTTTATATATAAAGGCATACTTGTTATTTAAACTTAAACTACGGGCGTATCACGCCATCCATACAAAATCCCCCGGTAGATGTTTAGTCTACTCACCGGAATATGTCGTATTCTACTCAGAAATCACCAATCCCTTTCCTTTTCTTGCGGCCTCCGAAGTTCCCGTACTCGAATCTAACATCGACATTAATTTGTATAAGAAACGGCTAAACTCTGATACGGCGAAATATGAAAATATGAGTTTTACGTACTAACTATACTACGTACGACTATTGTAAACTATCTAATACCTATACTAACTGAATTTTAACCCCTCGCTGCTTACAACAGAAAACTGAAACGTGTCACGAAACAACCGTATTGTATTTTAGAATTTTAACTTCTTTACAGATATTAGCTTCCAGATTTCATATACTGCTATAATAACTTAAATAAACAATACCAAATATCTTAATCCATATACAGAGACCTACCCTAAAAACCACAATACCCAACTCCCCAAGAAATCCGGCGAGCTCGGAAAATTTGCTATTGTCGCCGGCCAAAATCCGAGCAACAGGGTTCGTCTTCCTAGGGTTAATTCTAGGTCTAGTTTATAAGATGATGTAACTGTTTGATTATGTTAAATTTCATCTAAACTATAGCAGATTTAACATAGAGCTTAATTTTCCTAAAATACGATATATTCGATATCCGATTTCTACATTTAAACAGTTACGGAACTAAAATCCTACAAAGTTTAAGGATTATACCTACAACAAGATCACTGGAAAACTCTCTCCAAGAAGCACAAGCTCTTAGCTCCTATCTTGATGGAAATGGTGAAAGCCCTTAGCTCTCTTTTCTTCTCTCTTTCCTTTCTCTTGTTGTGTTCTAACGTTTTTCTTTTTCTTTCTAACTCAGTTTCTATTTTCCTAACCTAATATATCAAATGAACACATTATACCGTTAAAAAGATGAGGAGAGATAAGGTAGTAGGTGGTGTCATCATATAAGATGGTGGGGGTTTCATGCAAGGAGGAGGTGTGGCCATTAGGTTAACCTAGGGTGTGGTGTCTAGTAGGTACATCTTAACCTTAACCATTATCTAACTCTATTTGCATAAACACCCTCACACAACTCTAATTTGCACAATTACCTAACTTTTCACAAAACCCCTCGTACCACCTTAATTAGCATAAGAACACTAACTTTCTCACATAAACCCCTCATTACTCATATTATTATAAAAGCACTATTCTCTTTACTAATTTAATTCCATTTTAATTTAGATAGCCCTCTTTACTACAAATAAAATTTAAATAACATTATCTATTTAACTAAATAACTTAATTAACTATCTAAAATTTTCAAATGTTACAATATCCCCCCTTAAGAAAATTCGGTCCCCGAATTTAAAACTTAACTATACGTACCTTCAAAAAGATGTGGAAATTTCTTCCGCATCGCATTCTCGGCCTCCCAAGTGATCTCCTCGCGATTTGTTTCTCGCCAAAGTATCTTTACAGATGGAAGTACCCTTGATCTCAGTTTCTTTGCCCGACGGTCTAGAATAGCTACTAGCTGCACTGTGTAGGATAAATCCTGCTCAACCTGTAAAGTCTGATGCTGGATCATGAAGATACTTGCGAAGCATAGACACATGAAATACTGGATGCACATCGGGAAAATTCGGTGGAAGTGATAAACGATAAGCTACAGCACCCACTCTCTCCAGAATCTCGTAGGGTTCGACATATCTGGGGCTGAGCTTCCCCCTTCTCCCGAAATGTATCACACCTTTCATCGGAGATACACGAAGGAACACATGGTCTCCTACATCAAACTCGAGTCTACGACGGCGTCGATCGGCATATGATTTCTGTCTGCACTGTGCCTCTCTCATTCTGTCCTGTATCAACTGGATCTTTTCTATAGTCTCTTGTACTATCTGCGGTCCCAAAATGCTACTCTCGCTAAGCTCTGTACAGCAAACGGGTGATCGACATTTTCTCTCATATAAAGCTTCGTAGGGTGCCATATGGATCGTCTCCTGAAAACTGTTGTTATAAGAGAATTCTATCAAAGGTAAGCGACGATCCTAACTGCCACCGAAATCAAGACTGCAGGCTCGAAGCATATCCTCTAGAGTCTGTATGGCCCGCTCTGACTGACCATCTGTCTGCGGGTGAAAAGCTGTACTAAAACTCAGTCGGGTACCTAGAGCCTCTTGAAGTTTATGCCATAGACGGTTGGTAAACTGCGTACCCATATCGGACGCTATGCACGTCGGAACTCCATGCAATCACACGATCTCATCAATATAAATCTGAGCATATTGTGCATAACCAAAGGTTGTCTTCACCGGAATAAAGTGAGCCGTCTTTGTCAATCTATCTACAATCATCCAGATGGAATCATACCCTCTGCTAGTTCTGGGTAGACCCACGATGAAATCCATGGAGATCGGCTCCCATTTCCACTCCGGAATAGGCAAGGGCTGCAACTCTCCTGCCGGCCTCTGGTGCTCGGCCTTGACTTGCTGACAAGTCAAGCATCTCGAAACAAACTCCGCAATATCTCTCTTCATTCCTTCCCACCAATAGAAATCCTTCAAGTCATGATACATCTTGGTGGAACCAGGATGAATGCTATATGATGACCGATGGGCCTCCTCCAAGATCTCACGTCTCAATCCCTCTGAATCCGGCACACAAAGACGAATCCTAAAACGTAATACTCCATGGTCATCTATCACAAACACAGACTCTCTACCCTGTCTAACCTGATCCATGATCTCCGACAAGCGAGCATCCATAGGCCGTGTCTTTCGAATACGATCCAATAACTGAGGACGGGTGCGAACATGAGCCAATTGTCCTCCTGTCGATGTGAACTCAAACTGTACACGGCTATCACATAGAATCTGCCAATTTGTAGAAGACTGTCTCTGCATGGTGCACAAATGAGATAAGTTACCTCCAGGCCTCCGACTCAAAGCATCCGCTACAACATTCTCTTTGCCTGGATGATAAAGAATCTCGCAATCACAATCCTTTACGAGTTCCATCCATCGACGCTGCCTCAGATTCAGATCCCGCTGCTGAAAAATGTATTTCAAGCTCTTGTGGTCTATGAAAATTTGGCACGACTCACCGTACAAGTAATGCCTCCAAATCATTAGTGCGAATACCACAACAGCCATCTCTAAGTCATGAGTGGGGTAGTTCTGCTCGTGCCTCTTCAGTTGCCGCAAAGCATAAGCGATGACTCTGCCGTGCTGCATCAACACACAGCCTAAACCCACTCGAGAGGCGTCACAATAAACCACAAAACCACCTGACTCAGAAGGTAAAGATAATATTGGTGCAGTCGTCAGGCGAGTCTTCAACTGCTGGAAACTCCGCTCACACGCCTCCATCCAAAGAAATGGAACCTCCTTCCTGGTCAACCCGGTCAGCGGTGCAGTGATCGGAGAAAAATCCTGCACAAAACATCGGTAGTAACCAGCCAGACCCAAGAAACTGCGAACCTCTTTAACTGACATCGGTCTGGGCCAGTGCTGTACTGCTTCGATCTTCTTTGGGTCCACACGTATACCATCTCTCGTAACTACATGACCCAAGAAATCCACACCGTCCAGCCAAAAAGCACACTTGGAGAATTTAGCGAACAACTGATGCTCCTTCAAGGTCTGCAATGTGATACGCAAATGCTGCTCGTGCTCCTCCCGGCTCCGGGAATAAATAAGAATATCATCAATGAATACAATAATAAATTGGTCAAGGAATGGCCTGAAAATACGGTTCATCATATCCATGAAAGTTGCTGGGGCATTGGTGAGCCCGAACGACACCACCAGAAACTCATAATGCCCATATCGTGTGCGAAAAACAGTCTTCGGAATATCATCCTTCCGAACTCTCAACTGGTGATATCCTGACTGCAAATCAATCTTCGAGAAATAGCCAGCTCCCTGCAGCTGATCGAATAAGTCATCGATACGAGATAGTGGATACCTATTTCGCACAGTAACTCGATTCAGTTGCCTGTAATCGATGCACAGTCTCATGCTACCGTCCTTCTTTTTAACAAACAAGACAGGAGCTCCCCACGGTGATACACTCGGACGAACAAGTCCTCTATCCAACAACTCCTGCAACTGACCTTTAAGTTCCTTCAACTCCGTCGAGGCCATTCGATAAGGTGGTATAAAAATAGGCCCCGCACCCGGAATCAAGTCAATGCAAAATTCGATATCGCGTTCGGGCGGCAATCCTGGTAATTCAGCAGGAAACACATCCGGAAATTCTCGTGCGATCGGAACCTGGTCCAACGGAACTTCAGCGGCTCCTACATCCTGGACGAGTGCTAAGAACCCACGACAACCCTTCTTCAAGAGCCGTCCCGCACAAAGAGCATAAATCATGTTGGCAGGAGTTACACTACAGTCTCCCTGCACAACAAAAATCAGTTCGCCTGGAAAACAGAATCTGACCGATTTCCCCCGATAATCTACATAAGCATGACAAGCGGCCAGCCAATCTATACCAAGAAGTATATCAAAATCTAGTATATCCAGAAGAATCAAATCAACTAATGAATACCTATCACCAATACGTACCGAACAAGACCTGAATACATGTCGAGCTACAAAAGAATCCCCTACCATAGTAATAACAACTAGTGGTAACTCTAACAACGACGACTCTCTCCCCAGAGAAAGTGCAAAGTGTGAAGATACGTAAGAATGCGTAGAACCGGGATCAAATAAAATATGTGCATCTAAGGAACATACTGTAAGAGTACCTGTTACAACTGCATTGGATGCCTGGGCATCCTGTTGCAAAAACTCGTGCCTGGCCCCTACCCGCATCCTGTCGTCCTCTCCCTCGATCTCTTCGGCCTCTCTGAAAGCATCCTGCAAAGCCCCGACCTCGCGGTGCAACAGCCTGGCATATAGTGCTAACTGGGGGAGGAAGTAAGGCCATCGAAGTAGAAGGTGGAGGGGATAAGGCAGTCTGTGGAAAAACAGTCCCTCCCTGGGGTGTACAATCCCTTGCGAAATGTCCTGGAAGTCCGCAACTAAAACATGTAGATGGGGACCTCAGATCATCGGGGTATGAACTGAACATCTGGCCCTCCAACCTCGCCCAAAACCGTGGCCTGGAAAGCGTCTGCCTCTACTTCTGCCAAACTGCCTGGTAACTGTTCCAATGGGTCTGGGCCTCTTCGGCTCCGGAACGATCACTGTCTTGCTTAGACGCTCTTCCACTCGCATAGCCGCGTCCATGGCCTGCGCATAAGTATTGAAATGCTGGGAGCCGATAGCAAGAAATAGCTGAGTATCCAGGCTCCTCACAAATCTCTTCACACAGTGCTCCTCCGTGGGAACTAAGTATGGAGCATAGCGCGACAACTGGGTGAACTGTAAATCATACTCCACCACCGACACACTCGCAGTCTTTCGCAATGCTTCAAAACTGCTAGTTCTAGCGTCCCTCACGCTCTGTGGAAGAAATCTGGCAGGGAAGATCTCAGAAAACTCTGCCCATGACATTGGAGGAAGACCTGCAGCTCGCCCTCTCTCCATCGACTCACACCATGTCTGGACAAGTCCCTCTAATCTAAAACTGGTCAGCTCTACCGACCTCGCATCAGAACATCGCAACGACCGGCCAATCCGGGCCATCCTATCGAGAAAGGACTGAGGATCCTCTGCTGCATCGGTCCCTGTAAACACCGGAGGCCTCAACTTCATGAACTCTGGAAGAGATACCTCCATCACTCTCGGTTCTACCAGTGCGACAGTCTGCATAGGCTGTTCATCGGGTTCTACCATCGTCGGTACCTGATCATGCCTCTGAACATGGGTGGCCTCAGTCAGTTTTTTCACCATTTGCCGTAGGCCCAACATGCCCTCCTCTATCCTAGTCAGTCTGTCTGGAGGAGGAGGATCGACATGCTCATGTATTGCCGGAATGTCGGGTGCTTCAGTCGCTGTCACAGGCAGATTCGCCCTAGCTGCATCCCTGGCTGCGGCTCGCCTAGCTTGCGTAGCCATAGCAACTGGAACAAGAAACGAGAATTGATAAGGTGTACGAATATGAGCAGTAATAATAGGGAGTCAAAGGAAGGATTTTAGCAAGATATACATCCTAAGGTTACTTAGGCTGAGTATCATAACGTAAATATGCCGCGGAATATATGTACGGTACACTACTCATCCTAAATCACATACTCCATCAAACCAAAGGTCATCCTACGTAACGAAACTTAAGTTTACTTACTCCAAGTCACTACTCGGTTCCGTAAGGTTAATCCTAAGCTCTGATACCAACTTTGTCACGACCCAAACTTTGGATGTGACCGGCACTTAGATTGTATGATATCTAAAGACGTCGACACAATTTGAGTAAGCCAAAAACCAAGATCAAAAACCTTTTTGCGGAATTTAGAAGATTTTAATTTTTTTTTAAAGTAAAAGAATGAAGAAAGGTTTTTAATAATTGAAAAACAACTGGTTTTGAAACTTCGACCGTACTTCCTTTTTAATTATTTAATAAGCAGTTATAGATGTGTGAATAGGTTGCATCCCTAGTTGGGAGCAAAACGGTGCCCAACAGCAGAAATCAACATACAGAAATAATACGATACTCCAAGTGAAGAATCTTAAGCATAAGTGAAAGAAATATAATTTAACACAACTAAACGATCTCATCGGTCGAAATAAGATACATATATCCACATCTCGTTCTAAGTCAATTATACAGGGTCGGATGGAGTAATACTAGATCCAATATACATAACCAAAATAGAAGGTTACTGCGTAGATAACCCACTTAGCAAAAAGAGCGATACAAGCTGATAAGTGGATCCGTACTGCTGCTACGCGTCCACACAACTCCTGCAAGGGACTATGGCACAATGGGGGTGAGTTGCCAACTCAGTGAATAAAACTAACATATATCGGCTGATAATGTAAGTATGACGAACTAGAGCTAATATCAACAAGGATGAATATAATGCATGATAATATGTTGAAGTATGAACATGTACTGCTAAGTATATAAATCAAAACTGGAATCTCATCAATATTTCCAAATAAGTTTCATTTGTCCGTGTCCAATATCGACACAAATCTTCTATTTCCATCAGGCATCATTCCCCGAACGATCCTGTCATCCAATAACACCGGTCGGTATCGCCTAGATATCCGCCGTGTTCATAACAGTCTCCGGTATCGAGTATCCTCGCTAGGCTCCCCGCCTCAAATGCGGCTTTCCTGCCCCTCGGTCTCGACCGGGTCCACCATGAATCCGACTGTATAGCTCCCCCACTCAGTCTGGATAACATAAAAATCCGCGACCGTATAGCTCCCCCACTCGGTCCGGAATAAAACCAAATCATAAAAACAACATCTCATGGTGGACATCTCACATCAACATGAAGAATCACTGAATCTACTCAATAATATATAAAAACTCAAAACCATAATCCTCAATAATCTAATGCATCTTAGATCAAATTACTAACACTTGAATATGAAGCATGATATCATTTATGCAAGTAACTACCATTATTGATGCTTAAGGTATAATAGAAATCATATTAACATAATAATTACTAAGTGTGTAGGTGACATGTTAAAATTGACGAGGTGTAGTGTAACATGTAGATATGTGCATGTGCGGCATAACTCATCGATAATTGTGCAGTGTCCTAACAATTATTAACATGAAGATGTATAGATATATGAATGCTATGATCAATTTATATACAAAAGCATACTTGTTATTTAAACTTAAACTATGGGCGTATCACGCCATCCATACAAAATCCCCCGGTAGATGTTTAGTCTACTCACCGAAATATGTCGTATTCTACTCAGAAATCACCAATCCCTTTCCTTTCCTTGCGGCCTCCGAAGTTCCCGTACTCGAATCTAACTTCGACATTCATTTGTATAAGAAATGGCTAAACTCCGATACGGCGAAATATGAAAATACGAGTTTTACGTACTAACTATACTACGTACGACTATTGTAAACTATCTAATACCTATACTGACTCAATTTTAACCCCTCGCTGCTTGCAACAGAAAACTGAAACGTGTCACGAAACAACCGTATCGTATTTTAGAATTTTAACCCCTTTACAGATATTAGCTTCCAGATTTCATATACTGCTATAATAACTTAAATAAACAATACCAAATATCTTAATCCATATACAGAGACCTACCCTAAAAACCACAGCACCCAACTCCCCAAGAAATCCGGCGAGCTCGGAAAATTTGCTATTGTCGCCGGCCAAAATCTGAGCAACAGGGTTTGTCTTCCTAAGGTTAATTTTAGGTCCAGTTTATAAGATGATGTAACTGTTTGATTATGTTAAATTTCATCTAAACTATAGCAGATTTAACACAGAGCTTAATTTTCCTAAAATACGATATATCCGATATCCGATTTCTACATTTAAACAGTTACAGAACTAAAATCCTGCAGAGTTTAAGGATTATACCTACAACAAGATCACTGGAAAACTCTCTCCAAGAAGCACAAGCTCTTATGATGAAAATGGTGAATGTCCTTAGCCCTTAGCTCTCTTCTCTTCTCTCTTTCCTTTCTCTTGTTGTGTTCTAATGTTTTTCTTTTTCTTTCTAACTCAGTTTCTATTTTCCTAACCTAATATATCAACTGAACACATTATACTATTCAAAAGATAAGGGGAGATAAGGTAGTAGGTGGTGTCATCATATAAGATGGTGGGGGTTTCATGCAAGGAGGAGGTGTGGCCATTAGGTTAACCTAGGGTGTGGTGTCTAGTAGGTACAACTTAACCTTAACCATTATCTAACCCTATTTGCATAAACACCCTCACACAACTCTAATTTGCACAATTACCTAACTTTTAACAAAACCCCTCATACTACCTTAATTAGCATAAGAACACTAACTTTCTCACATAAATCTCTCATTACTCATGTTATTATAAAAGCACTATTCTCTTTACTAATTTAATTCCATTTTAATTTAGATATCCCTCTTTACTATAAATAAAAATTAAATAACATTATCTATTTAACTAAATAACTTAATTAACACTCTAAAATTTTCAAAATGTTACAGAGGTCCAGTTGGCCTCCTCCATGGCATAATTCACCGGAGGTGCGTCAGCATAAGGGATCGCCGAAATGGGCTCCGAAGGCGCTGCGCAAGAAAAGCTCCGCCGACCCCTGATAATTTGATTGTACCACATGCCCCATAAATGAAGATTCTTTTGCTCCGGGTCATGATCTTTGATCAGTGCAAAGACTTCCCTATCCACAGGCGCTTTAGGGAATCCGCTTTCTGAACGAACAAACGGGAAGGAAATGTAGAAAGACATAGTATCTGCGTGAAAAAGAACAAAAGTTAGCCTTCAATGCTACGGTTTAAGTTCTGGTACTTGGTATTTTAAATTTTTGCCATACTGCAATGCAGTGGAAAGGGACCAAGGGGGACCCACACAATCTAGATGATGGCTCATCATTAATAAAACAGTCTCATCATTTGATGAGACAGTCATTAAATGAGGAAATCCTAAAAGGATTCTCATTTAATGAGGGCCCCTTGGGCTAAGGAGTAAATCTCCCTTGAAAGAAGCGCTCTACAACAGATATGACATCTGTCATAATTAATGATGAAGGGAATAAAATTCCCCCCAAAAATTCTAAAGAGCAATGCTCTGCAAAGAAGATGGAATAATCCATAAAAAAAACCCTAAAAGCAAAGCTTTACTGAGTTAAAAACTCTGAGATCTTTAAGATCTGCAAGATGAACTCTAAGAGTTCTTCTTTAATGGGTTAAGAGACCCTAAAAAAGATCTCTTTAGATCTATGATTTCAAGAGAGCAAAGCTCTGTTAAGAAAACCCTAAAATTTTCTTTAGATCTATGATCTGAAAAAAGCAAGGCTCTGTTAATGGGTGAAACCCTAGATTATGAAGTAATACCTTCAAAGATTTAATCTTTACCTAAAATTTTCGACAGGGTTCTATTTCTAAAAGAGTTCTTAAGACAAAGAGCTATGCTCTGAAAGAGAATTAATTCTCAGAAAAATAGGAAGAAGATGAACATAGGTCATCTCAAGGGCCAAAGGTCCTATTTATAGGCACTGAGAGCCGTTTCAACTTCTTAGTTGATCTAATAGCGGAGATGCTGCCACCGCTGTACTCACGTGTAATCCACGTGAGCGCAACGGTGGGAGGGCATTTGTTTCCCCCAATCAGAGCAAAGCTCTGTTTAAATTTTGAAATTTGAAATGAAGCAGCGCTTCATAAAAGCGCTAGCGCTAAATGCGCCTGTGCTAAATGCGCCAGCGCTAAGAGTCAAAGACTCTGATGCAGCGCTCACGTGCAAAACATGAGAGCGCTTGCGCTAGCAGTGCCGGCGCTCGCAGTGCCAGCTCTAAGAGTCAAAGACTCTGATACAGCGCTCACGTGCAAAGCACGAGAGCGCTAGCGCTAGCAGCGCCCGCGCTAGCAGCGCCCGGGCTAAGAGTCAAAGACTCTGATGCAGCGCTCACGTGCAAAGCACGAGAGCGCTAACGCTGGAACTAAATGTTACCCACCCTTGGATCAAAGATCCAACAAAGATGACTAAAAATCATCAGATTACCTCTGAAAATTAGAACACCGTTGGATCAAATATACAATGTTGATTAAAAATCACCAAGATACAGAATAAATTCTATATGGGAAAATATTTTCCCAATCTTGTTAAAAACAAGAAGATTGCCTTCTGTAAAAAAGAAGCCCTTGGATCAAAGATCCAACGGTGGGAAACATCCCCAAATTAATCAGAGGAAAGATTTCCTTAACTGATTCAACAAATCAGCCTCCCCTATATAAAGGACCGAAGACTTCAAGTCTTGCACGGAGGAACCCCCCACAAACTTTGAGAAATTTCAAAGAGAAGAGCAAGCTTTCTAAAGAAGAATTTCTTCAAGGTAAATAAAACAGAGAGATCAAAGCATATCATCAAAAGAAGAAGAACCTAGTTCTTTTTTTAGATCATAGATGTATAAGACAGAGGTCTTTCACAAAAGAGATCATAGCATCTCATCATAAAAAAGGGGGGAGAAGAATTTAATTCTCTTTAGATCACAGATCCATAAAGACAAAGTCTTTCACAAAAAACATAAGAGATTGTAATATCTCCTATAAAATAAAAACTTTGTTCTTAGAGTTACGAGACAAAGTCTCTTATAAATGAGAATTTAATTCTCAGAGCGCAGAACTGATCAAAGCTACCTAAAAAGAGCATCAGTGCTCCAATTAAAAAAGAAGCGCCTCAGCGCTCCAAGACTGGCGCACAGCGGTTACTGTAGCATATTTCGTCGGCTCAATTTTTGATTTGGGTGTCAAGGTTCGGTCAGTAGCTCATATACTTGATAAATAAGCCCCTGTGATACGTTATGTTTCCCCAGAGGCCCCAAGGAAAAATCTTAAAGTGTTTTGAGTTGGTTTTGACGATATTTTAAGGTTTTCAAACTTGTGAATCCATATTTTAATTCTTGATGCGGTCTTTTATGTTAAAACAGCGAGTCCGGGGGTAATTTCTTGTTGTTAGCACTCGCTGAGCTCTTATTAGTCATAAGTTCTAACCTATGGATGTTTATTCATTATATCGATATCGATTTGAAATCTTATGTGTGTGTGTGGTTATGTGAATACTAGGTTCAATTGCGGAAACCTCCGAGGCGGCGGCGAAGCGTGAGACAGTCATAGGATACGAGTAGCGTGATCATAAACAGTAAGTAGATTATATCTACGAGTGGGGAATTGGGTGGATGGCATATAGCACCCCCGTGAAACATATTGATTATCATATCATTGAGGTGCTTAAGATGCATGCCGCATATGTTTAGACTTGTTCTCTATTTAGTAAATTTCGTTAGAGCATCGCTTTGTATGCTTATTGTAGATACACTTGGTAGAACAATAGCATAAATACTAATGATTGTCATCTTGCACGATCACAGACTTACATGTACACCACACATCATTAGTACTGCCATGTCATGTAGAACTTGCCATGCTTACGTATCGTGGTAAGATCAATGTTATAGTAGAATGATATTATATACAATTCATATTAGGTGCATATACGAGACTTGAAGTCCGTACTGATTGTTGCGCGAGTAAGCAATTGGAGGTACGTACCAGTCGCTGTGCGTGTACGTGACACAAGCTGTCCGTACCGATTGTTGAGCGGGTGCGCGAACGAAATGTCTACACCGGTGTTATGTTTGTACGTGATTAGATGTCCATATTGTATATATTCTATTTCTATGTGTGTACGTAGACTTGATGTCCGTACTAGTTCGATATATGTTAGGGTACATAGATAAGATATCCGTACCGATTGTTGGATATAGGTTCTTTCAAATCAATAATTGTAATTGAAGGAGGACTTATATGATAGAGCAATCTTACTCGAGATGATAATATGCTATCTGGTTTGCCTTTATCTTTCATGTGATGCGTTTTATTTACTATCACGTATCGTTTTGACATAAGATAAAGCCCTAGGATTTTTCTTGACTGCCAGGACGATAATGGAGATTATACTGGTGGGGCCTGGGTAGTCGATAAGCACATCCTTAAATGTCCCTAGTTGCAGGAATATTGAGATCGGTACTCCAATTTAGACTAGTGTGTACATTTTCTGACCCGGTTGGAGGGCGATAGCTAATTCTGCAGCTATTGATGTTGGATATCGAAGATTGTATACATGTGCTCATTAGATGAGTTACACTGGACGGACTCACCAAGAACTCCTAGTTGGTAATATACCAATGTCAGATAGCATTTCTCTTGTAATATAGGTACATGGTAGTCTTTAGGACCTAAGATCGTCATAGTGTCTCATGTGTGTTACCGCTATATTTAGACTTTTACCCTACCACGGCTCAAAGGAATCGTGCAAACAGGTTTTTGTTGGGTATAATCCCGAAGCACGTAGAGGCAGTGAGCGGTTGAGGGGTTCGTCTCTCTCGGTATAAGGAGTTGATGTCGCGCTATGCAAGATATGACTACAACCATAAGTCGACGGCCATCGCAGTGGAGATAAACTGATAAGTGTTATCAGTTGTATCTCCGGTTGGTTATGAGTCCTCTGTCGTACAACTTATGAGTTATTGGGGTCTGACAGATTCCAAACCCTAGACCTATGCGATACTCCTAGACGAAGAGACCGAACTGTATGGTAATGTCACTGATAGACTTTGCAGGATTCAGATGAGCTTGCTCTTTGACTTTCTTTCGTTCAATACCCGGGTAGCCGTTACGTGCAGCTAGTACCGCTGATGTGCTTGTGGGCTATGGATATGATCCTAACCTACTGCCAGCGTATCGTCAAGTCTTTAGAGTCTCACACAGAGGTTTCTTAGCACATGCGAAATGATGTAGGACACGTATAAGGACACGTGTATGAGTTCGATTAAACACGTGTATTTGATACACATATTCAATCGGGTGTTTATTGATATTAGCCGGTATATATATAATATAGCCGGATTATTAAATTAAGTGTTGATTTAATAATTAAATGCATATTTATATATTGATATATTTATATATTAACTAATATCATACTCACTTAATTATTTTCTTCTCTTTAATTAAGATTTATATTTGATATAAATAATGAGATATGTATGTTGATACATAAATGATGGGAGTATAAGACTTATACGATAGAAATGAGAATGAGTTATGCTTTAAGTTGGTTGTAGAATTCATGAGATGATTCTTTTCATGACTCATTTTTGTGAGTCATTATTTTGTTATGACTCATTTTTGTTTCTAGTTCATATGAATATTGAACCTTATCATCTTCTTCATCATCTCCTCCATGCTTCTTCTTCCTCCTCTTGATTTTTCTTCAAGTGAGGAATGGAAAAGAAAATAGAAAAATTAAGTGAGCTAGTTATTCTACATCCCCTATTAATTATTCTTAGCAAGTTTAATTAGTGGGTTGCTTCATTTTGATGAGATCAATTTGAAGGTAGAGCTTGTGTTGGAGTTATCTTAAGGTGGATCATTTTCGGCAAGGAGATCATCGAGCAAGCTTGTTCCGGGCTTCGTGGAGTCTACCTGGAATCCAAGGAGAGGTGGCTAACGCGCAATAAAGGTTGTAATCCGCCAAATCTTATTTTTAGCTTACTAGCTCGGTTACAAGTTTAGTATTTTGGTTTGATTCTTGGTTTGGTTTGCTAAAACTCTCTAGAGTTTTAAAATTACTACTTCCTCCGCGCTTTAAACTATACTAGAGGTGCCTAGCGTCCCATCACCGATCATTATTATGATATGAATAATGGAATATGTGATGGTTATCCTACGAGGCGAGATTCTGTACGAGATGATATGATGATGATAAATGATGATTAGCCGGATTTGGCCTTATTTTTACTTGACTCGCGGAGTCTTACTATTTTACCCGATCGGGAGATTATACAGATGTGACGGTATTACCCACTTTCTAAAAATTACGATTCGTTTCATGTTTTAAAAATGATAATAAAATGATGTGCTACTTAGATTTCAAAGAGGTAAATATATATATTTTAAAAATATTGCAGCTTCCTTATTTTCAAACAACGTTTCGTTCTACTTTAAGAACATATAAGTAGGAATATTCTAAGTAATTACCTATTTATTGTTTGCTTACACTACGCCTACGTTTATATTATTCGCTCGCGTGTTGTTTTTCTTATTAGTTTTGCTACGCCTTATGATTTCCGCTACACATATATTGTTGATGTTATACCTCAGTGGATGGGACACTTATATATATATATCACTATAATGATATTACTGGCTTATGCTATGAAATGTTATCTGTCTGTGCTATGCCTAGTTCACACAGACTAAAAGGGTACAAGTTTGACGAGATTTATATTACTGTGGATATGATGTGATATGATATCAATCCTAAAAGATTGAATATATATATAAAGAAATAAAACAAGATAAAGATGATTCAGAAATGTTGGATATAACCGTGGATCCATGAGGTGTATATATATGTGTGTGATCAATCTATAAGAGATTAAGGCAGGGAGAGACAAGATGTCGCCTGGTAATATATATGTGATTAATCCATGAGTGATTGAGAGTAGTTGACACATGATGTCTCTACGGATATATGTGAGGGATCGATATAGATGCCCTGCACGGATATGGATATTATATATATGTGAGGGATCGATATAGATGCCCTGCACTGATGAGAAATATTATGCTATATATAGTAGTCGGACAGGACTGGTCCACGAGACAGTACCTGAATACTATTTTCACATATCGATGTATTCTAAAGAGGTTTTCAAAGGAGCTATAGTCTCACTATTTTCCACGTGCTAGGATCGACACATACTTTTACAAAAGTAAACCCCCTTTTAAATAAATCATCCTCAAAAGAAGGGACGTATACTTTAAACAAGATGCATACCTTTCTTCACAAAACATCATCCGCTACATATGCCGCGATATATATATCATACGGCTATTTTGAAAGGATTTCATATACATACATTTTCCGGCTACTTTTATATGATTGCATATGGATGGGTGCTATATATGTATTATAGCCTTGATTGTGTTTATGTTTGGTCGTGTGCTATAGATATTGCACTACGGCAATGGTGATCGTGATTTGACACCGTTGTATATGTATGCAGTTATTTATTGATGAATGTTGATGACTATCGTTACATTGCATAGCACTGCATTTACTTTCATGACTCACATGCTTTCAGATACTTATGGTTATGTTGTACCTGTACTGGGCCAGATACTGATTACTTGATGTTGCCATGATAACCACACATAGATTCATATTTTACATGTTAAGATAGTGGTACACAAGTTTTACATGAGGGTTAACTATCTTTATGTTCTGTCGCTAGAACTCTAGTTTCGACGCGTGCTTATTTACCCTCCTTGATGTACACATTTATCATGCTTTAGATGTTTTACCGCTTATCTATGTGATTTCTAGCTTTTTATGTAATTCAACTCACGACTTGGCAACTCTCCCCCGTTGTGCCATAGTTCTTTGCAAGTTTGACCGCTTGGATCCGTAGCTGCTTATTTGGCACGTTTGCTATCTTTAGGGCGTGGTTGCATATACATTTGAGTTGGTGGGTTATATTTTGTATCGGCATTTGCCTTATACCTATTTGTATCTAGAAGTACTCTATCAAAGACCAAGTCCAGTAATGTAGAGACCTTAGAGTTGTAGATTTTGTTGTTGTCGGACTCGTGTGGAATTGACTTGATGTATATTTATATTGTTTACTTTCCGCTTTGTTGATCCTTCACCTTTTGGCGTCGTATATTACTGCGTGGTTGTGATTCCGCCGTTAGGCGTTGATTTAGTTCCCGCATGTGGAGATGAGTGATATATACTTATCATTATACCCGTTTTATTCAAATTTTACAAAGGACGTGCTTTCCGTTTTTTTTTTCCAAAAATCTTTCAAATCGGCTTTACTTTTTCATAAAACTTTTCTAAAACTTCACTTCTACCGATTATTATCTCTTTTCTTATATATATGGTTTAGATTCCTGGTTTTGACTTACTTGGGTTACGATGGAGTCTACTTGACTTCACGTAATCCTTATACCGGTCATGTGCCCTTTTCGGGTCATGACAGTTTAATATTTCTGGCTGTAAATTGCGGCCAGACCATCAAGTTATTGTTAGTTGTATGTATGCCCTAGAGACCATTATTGTACATGATTGTATATTATAATGGATGCTTGGACGTATATAGAGAGGACATTCTTGCTCGACATGATAGTATGCTATCTGGTTGCTCTTTATCTTAACATGTAAACTGTTATTTTGATCTTGTCTTTCTCTCACATGTTGATAAAGCCCTTAGGATGTATACTTGACTACCAGGACTATCATGCAGATTATACTAGTAGGGCCAGGATAGTCCACAAGTTCATCCTTTAGTTGTTCCTAGTTGAGCGAGTATCGAGACAGGACATCGATATTCCAGAGTAGACTAGTATGTACGTTTCTTGACCCTGTATGGGGCGATGGATGATCCCATATCCATTGGTGTTTGACATCAAAGATTGTACACAGGTGCTCATTGGAGAATGGGTACACCGAACAGCAATCGCTGAGAACTCCTAGATGGTATTATAGCTATCGTCAGATAGCGGTTCTCTGGTGACACTGATACAGGTTAGTCTGTAGACCTAAGATCGTCATAGAGTCTTGTGTGATTCCTACTGTGCTTTGATTTTCTCCCTACCACGCTCAAGAGAGCGTGAAAACAGGTGGATTTTGGGTACAGTCCCGAGTCACATGGAGGCAATGAGCGATAGGAGGGGTTTCGTCTCTCCCGGTATTGGGGGTTGATGTTGCACTATGCTCGATTGGCTAGAACAGGAATTCTCTGGTCTGGGCTAATGCTGAGATTTACTGGTAAGTGTTATCAGTAGTTTCTCGACCCTTTATGAGCCTCACATCGGCATAACTTATCAAGTTATTGGGGTCTGACGTTTACCACCCCCAGACTCGATATGCGACATATCAGATGAAGAGACCGGACTGTACGGTAGTGTTACTTACTGGATTCATAGGAGTATGGACAAGCTTGCTTGTTGATCTTCTGATCGCACAATACCTGGGAAGCCATTACGTCCAGCTAGTACCGCTGATGGTTTGTGGGTGACCGATATGATCATCACCTACTGCTGGCGTATTGATGAGTCTTTAAAGTCCTACACAGAGGTTTCCTGGCTCAAGCGAAACGAAGTAGGGCACATATGTGATATGTGCGGGACCGAGATCGAACTTGTATGTGATACAGTATTCTAATCTCGCGATATAGGTTATATGTGATATAACCGGAATATTGAATCAAGTTTTGATTCAATAATTTGTTATATGTATATTTGATATACATGTAAATGATATTAGTCGGTTGTATGTAATATAGCCGGATTATTAAATCAAGTGTTGATTTAATAATTTAATATATTTGATATATTAATATATATTAACTAATATTAGTGTCACGACCCAAAATTTGGCACGTGACCGGCACTTAAACCACGTAACGTCTACAGGCGTAACACAATTTAAGTAAGCCGAAACCCAGAAATCTAAACCATCAAAAGTAGTAAGTGATAAAAACATTGTTAAAAACATTAGAAATTTAAGTAAAAATCTTTAAACTTAAGTTTATTTTCTTAAAAATTATGGTAGCACCTCCTTAGTAAAAACTAGCCCCGAAACGGGTACAAACATAAGATATAGTAAAACAACATATGATATAAGTAAAGCATCCCTAAACGGGAGCAAATCATGACCGAAGGCGGAAACAATCACCACAAGAATATATACAACGCCGTAGCAAAAAAATGGACAATATAAGTGGAAAACATCATAAAAGATAAAACTGCATAATAAAAACCGGCTCACACAAGCTCGACACCCAGAGTCACAAAATAATATACAATATCGTCCTCACATCTCGTCTCTAAGTCAATACATGAAGTGGTAGATGGAGAGTACTAGATACAATAAAATGTACAATGAATATAAAGTCGGATAACTGCAACCCAGCTACAGCAAAACGGCTCACAGCCAATCATAGCGGTATCTGCAAAATAGAGATAATAAGCAGCCTACCGCGACTACTCTAAGGGTCAACCTGCAAAACACTGTGGCACAACGGGGTGAGTTGCCAACTCGTGAATAGTAAGTAACATCATACAGATAATCGCAGGTATGCACGTACTGCGATACTCTATCACATGCAATCTGATAGTATCAATGTGGTAATATGGATATGCAACAATCATGAAAGGTACTCTATCAGGTACTACAAATACATGAAGCAATGCATATCAATGAATGCTGAGTGTGGGATAAAACATATCATCGTCACGAATCATCATCGTGGAAAAACCCGGTGTCCATCAACGCCACCCCAAATCCCAATAACTCAGGCGCCGTCACTCTAATCGCCCTCATATCTTGTAAATCTCATGGAACCTGAGTACCTAATATCGGCACTCGAAAACATTATGAAATACTTGTGTCCATCATCGACACGCAAATCCACATGTATCGAGTTCCGTAAGTCCGGATCGGCCCAAAGGCTCTGTCTATCCGGATCGTCCCTCGGGTTCCGGCAGTACGGATCGGCCCATATCCATCTCTCGACTCCGGTCGGTATCCTCCGGATAACCACCAGATCCAACCAATCACCGGTAGGTAGTAGTCCCTCTGCCAGGCTCATCGTCTACGGCGCGACATCCCTTTCTTGCCCCGGGGTACCATACCGGGTCCACCATGAACCCGCAAACGGATCATCCAGCTCTTCGAATCGGGTTTCTATCACATGTCTCAGAACCGAGAAAACGCATGGTGGACGCACTGAAATATCATATCAAGAGAACCGGGTTTTCAAACAATGCATACTTTCTTGAAATAATACCACGGTTCTCAAATCCATAAATCACATGAAATTCGTACCTCAATGCGTAAATCATGCAATATGATATATGCAACATAAAACCGTAATATGAGCATATCAAGGGAAAACCGCTCTTTTAAATGAATCCAGTTTTTTAAATATATCATGCGGTTCCCAATTTTTCCAAAATCAAATCCAACATCATATAAATATGTACATGTAGCTAAAGTAAGTATGGATGTATACATGTAAGTATGTATGCACGATGTATCTCATATGCGCAATAGAACAATAATTCATGTGTCAATATTAATAACAATTACAATACTGCATACTTGTATAGGTTGTGCGTGTCATGGCACTTACCGACGGTGTGGGTGTAGCATACAATTTAGTACTCGTGCAACATGAACCGTCAGTAATGGTGCAGTATCCACTAGGTACAAAGTCAAGGCACAACAAGTAATGGTATGTATGATGCTCATGCACAATTAACATATATGAATATAAACATGCGTCTATAATATCCTATCAAGCCCTGACGCATAACGCCATACGGTCGATTTCTCCGTAGATGTTAAATCTACTCACCGGCGATCTCGAGTTAAATATATCCGACCACCTGCTTCCCTTTCTTCGCAGTGTCCGAAGTCCCCGCACTTGCCCCTAAAATCACACAAACATAGCAAGTGCACTTAGAAATCGACCAATAATACATACAATTACATTTAAATCGACGCACCGACTCCAACACCCTCTAAAGTGTTCGCTTAGCGGCTGACGTGTGTGGCGACACTACTAAAACAAACTCACGTGCAGAAATCACGCGAAGCACAGAAACTGAGTTGTACACCGTATCGCGCGTCGTCGAAACCCTAAAAACTAGCTAATCAATCCCAGATTTTACCCACTGTCAAATCCTAAAAATCTAGTAGTACCAAACACCTTTAAACCACTGCAGACAGCTACCTGAAAACTACAACCCCCCAGTCCCTCGTACGGCCGAGCTCGCCGGATCTAGCTCAAGTGTCGCCGGCCAAAACCGTTCAGGTAGGGTTCGTGCTTCAGGTGTACACTCAGGGTCTCTAGCACTATTCTACTACACTGCTAGTTTTCACAGTAAACACTCGGGGTCACAACAGATCACATACATCACAAAACGACACTAAAAATATGATACGAGCTCAAAACTATATCTTTATCATTCTAAACTGAAACTACAAGCAACACAACAATATAAAATCCTAATTAACAGTAGAGGGGTCATTACCTAACCAAACTTGCTCAAAATCCCAGCTTTCCATGCTCCAAGTTTAATGAAGGGTTTTGTGAGTTTTGATCAATGTTTAGGCTAGGAGTTGTGAGATTGTGATTTCAAGTGAAGGGTTTAGTGAGTGTTCAGTTGAGAGTATGAGGAAAAGAGAATGAGATGAAGAAAATGAAAGAATGAGGTGAGTTGAGAGGGTGTATGAGTGAGGGTGATGCAATAAAATGAGGCGGTGAGTTTAGCCTAAGCCATGCCTCCCTCATCTCTCTCCTTATTTAATGCATGGCATGCTTGCCCATGCTCATCATGCTCTCTCTCTCTGTCTCTCCTCTCTCAAGTCAACATATTTTCAAAACCCTTATTTATTTTTAAAACCAACAATTTAATTAATTACATATTACACTTAAAGGAATGGGGTTAGATGTCATGGCTATTTAAGCATGGTTTAATCCCAAATTAACCCTAGGTTAACATGCACATGTGTGTGCAAGCTCGCAATAAATATTAATAAAATATTAATTAATTTTTATAAAATATTTGAAAACTATTTTGGTAAACTTTTTACTAAAAATCCGTATTATCGCTTAATTAACACTAATCGCATTCTAAGGTGTTACAATCTTCCCCCTTAAGGAAATTCGTCCTCGAATTTAAAAATCTTACTATGCATACCTTCAAAGAGATGAGGGAATTTCTTCCGCATCTCGCTCTCGGCCTCCCAAGTGACCTCTTCACTATTCGGTCTATGCCCAAGAATCTTCACAGATGGAAAGACCTTTGACCGAAGTTTCTTCACCTGCCGATCCAATATCACTACTGGCTACTCGGTGAACGAATGATCGCGCTCTAGCTGAACGGTCTGGTGCTGAATCCTATGAGAATGGTCATGAAGGTATTTGCGAAGTATCGACACATGGAATATGAGATGAACATCCAGAAAACTGGGTGGAAGTGCCAAACGATAGGCAACAGTACCAACTCGCTCAAGAATCTCGAAAGGACCTACAAATCTGGGACTAAGCTTCCCTCTCTTCCTAAATCTCATCACGCCTTTCATCGGAGAAATCCGTAGGAATACATGATCCCCCACTGCGAACTCGAGCCTGCGACGACAACGGTCGGCATAAGACTTCTGTCTGCACTGGGCTGCTCTCATCCTATCCTGAATCAACTGAATTTTCTCTGTAGTCTCTTGGACTAGCTTAGGTCCCAAAATCCTGCTCTCGCCGAGTTCAGTCCAACAGACTGGCGATCGACACTTTCTACCAAACAAAGCCTTAAAAGGTGCCATCTGAATCGTCTCCTGGTAGCTGTTATTGTAGGAGAACTCTATCAACGGCAAGTGACGATCCCAACTGCCACCAAAATCAAGCACGCACGCATGAAGCATATCCTCCAGAGTCTGTATAGTCTGCTTTGACTGACTATCGGTTCGCGGATGGAAAGCAGTGCTAAAGCTTAAACGGGTACCCAAGGCTTCCTGAAGCTTCTGCCAAAGACGGCTAGTGAACTGGGTGCCCCTATCGTATACAATGCATGTGGGAACGCCGTGCAAACGCACAATCTCATCAATGTACAACTGAGCATAACCGAAAGTGGTCTTCACTGGAAGGAAGTGAGCCGCTTTCGTTAATCGGTCAACAATCACCCAAATGGAGTTATACCCTCGACTAGACTTGGGTAGACCTACAACGAAGTCTATGGAAATCTGCTCCCATTTCCACTCCGGAATGGGTAAAGGCTGCAATTCTCCTGCCAGTCTCTGATACTCAGTCTTGACTTGCTGACAAGTCAGGCACCTCAAAACGAAATCTGAAACATCTCTCTTCATCCCTGCCCACCAGTAGATATCTCTCAAGTCACGATACATCTTGGTGGAACTTGGGTGAACACTAAAAGCTGACTGATGTGCCTGCTCTAGGATCTCGCGTCTCAACTCATCAGTATCAGGTACACACAAACGAGTCCCAAAACATAGCACACCCTGGTCATCAATCTCAAACTCCGAATCTCTACCCTGCCGAATATGCTCATAAATCTCAGACAAACGAGCATCGGCGGGCTGTGCCTCATGAATACGATCTAGTAGAAGTGGACGGGTGCAGACATGAGCAAACTGTCCCCCAGTGGAAGTGAACTCAAACTGTACTCTACTATCTCACAAGATCTGCCAATCTGCAGAAGACTGTCTCTGAACTGCGCTCAACTAGGACAAGCTACCCCCAGGCCTATGACTCAAAGCATCGGCTACCACATTCGCCTTGTCCGGGTGATAAAGGATCTCACAATCATAATCCTTCACAAGATCCATCCAACGGCGCTGTCTCAAATTCAGATCCCGCTGCTGGAAGATGTACTTTAAGCTCTAGTGGTATGTGAAAATGTGATACGACTCCCCGTACAAGTAGTGTCTCCAAATCTTAAGAGCAAAGACCACCGCGGCCATCTCAAGATCATGAGTGGAATAATTCTGCTCGTGCTTCTTCAACTGCCGGGAAGCATAAGCGATAATTCTATCATGCTACATCAGTACACAACCGAGCCCCACTCGAGAAGCATCACAGTAAACGACAAAGCTGCCCGATCCAGTAGGTAAAGATAAAACTAGTGCAGCCGTCAACCGAGTCTTCGACTGCTGAAAACTCTGCTCACATGCCTCAGTCCAAAGAAAAGGAACTCCTTTCTTGGTCAGTCCGGTCAACGGTGCAGCGAAACTCGAGAAGTCCTGCACGAAACGGCTGTAATAACCGGCTAAGCCCAAAAAGCTGCGGACCTCTGTCACTGATACAGGTCTGGGCTAAAGCTGTACGGCCTCGATCTTCCTCATGTCCACATGAATACCGTCTCCCGTAACCATATGACCAAGGAAGTCAACACTATCAAGCCAGAAGGCACATTTCGAGAATTTAGCAAACAGCTGGTGCTCTCTCAATGTCTGCAAAGCAATCATCAAGTGCTGCTCATGCTCCTCACGACTCTTGGAATAAACAAGAATGTCATCAATAAACACAATAATAAACTGGTCGAGAAACGGCCTGAAAATCCGGTTCATCAAATCCATGAACGCTGCTGGGGCATTGGTGAGTCCGAACGACATCACCAAAAACTCATAATGCCCGTAGCGCGTACGAAAAGCAGTCTTCGGAACGTCATCATTCTGAACCCGCAACTGATGATAACCCGATCTCAAATCATTCTTAGAAAAATGTCCCGCACCCTGGAGCTGATCAAACAAATCGTCAATGTGAGGTAACAGATACCCATTCCGCACTGTAACTCGGTTCAATTGACGATAATCAATACACAATCTCAAACTGCCGTCCTTCTTCTTGACGAACAAAACATGAGCTCCCCAAGACGAAACACTCGGATGTACAAGTCCCCTATCAAGCAACTCTTGCAGTTGATCCTTAAGCTCTTTAAGCTCCGCCGGGGCCATCCGGTAAGACGGTATAGAAATAGGCCCCGTGCCGGAGATCAGATCAATGCAAAACTCAATCTCACGCTCTGGCGGCAATCCAGGTAACTCATCGGGAAATACGTCGGGAAACTCTCGCATGATAGGAACCCGGTCCAACGAATCTAGTGTGGCTCCGGTATCATGAATGAAAGCCAAGAATCCCCGACATCCTCTCCTCAAGACCGACTAGCGCAAAGGGCTGAAATCAAACTGTGAGGGGCGGCACCACGGCCTCCCTGCACAACAAGAACTGACTCGCCGGGAAAACAAAACCTGACTGTCTTCTCGCGGCAGTCCACAGACGCCTAGTACGTAGCTAACATGTTCATGCCCAGGAGAACGTCGAAGTCCAACATCTCAAGTAGGATCAAGTCGACGGACGAATCTCTATCTCCAATACGGACGACACACGACCAAAACACGTGTCGCGCAACAAACGACTCGCCAACAGGAGTAGTGACAACAAGCGGCTGATCTAGCAAACACGACTCTCGGCCCAACCTCGGCATGAAGTGTGTAGAAACATACGAGTGCATAGATCCCGGATCAAACAATACGTGTGCATCGAAGGAACATACATAAAGAGTACCTGAAACCACTACATTGGATGCCTGCGCGTCCTGATGAGTCAAAGCAAATACTCGGGCCTGCCCTCTAGCTGCAACGGGTTGTCCTCCGCCTCTGTCACCATGTCCCCTCTGAACAAACCCTCCACGACCACTACCTCTCTGAGCATAAGTCTGACGTGGAGTAATAACAGGCGCAAGAGGCAACGCTCTCTGAGGTGGAGAAGGTGGTAAGGTAACATGTGGTACGGCTGCCTCGTCCTCATGTGGCTCAGTACAATCTCGAACACGATGATAGAAACTCCCACACCGGAAACATCCAGACGATGACTGCTAACCGTCCTGGGGATAAGAGCTAAATAACCGGCTTCATCCCAAGCCTCTGCTAACCGAACAAAATCTGTTGCGGCGTCTAAACGTCTGTCTCCGTGCTGATATACTAGGATGAACCCTCTTCGGTTCCAGAACGACCGACGTCTCGGAAATACGCTCCTCAACCAATAGGGTTGCGTCAACTACTGCTGCATACGTGTCACAATGCTGGACGCTGATAGCGAGGAACAACTGGGTAAATAGGCCCCGCACAAATCTCTTGATCCGCATCTCCTCAGTGTCAACTAAATACGGAGCATACACAGATAGCTCGGTAAATTGCACATCGTACTCTGCCACTGTCATACCTGGAGTCTAGCGTAACGACTCGAAACTGCGCGCTCGAGCATCCCTGACGCTCTATGGAAGAAAACGGGCAAGAAACACCGTCACGAACTCAACCCAGGTCATAGGAGAAAGACCTGCGGTTCTGCCCCTATCTAAAAACTCGCACCACTTCTGGGCAAGACCTTCCAGACGAAAACTCACGAACTCTACCCATCTCGCGTCGGAGCATCTCAGCGAACGACATATCCTGGCCATCCGATCGATAAATGACTGCGGATCCTCCGCTGCATCAGTGCCGGTGAAAACCGGAGGCTTCAACCTCATGAACTCAGACAAAGATACGGTGATAACCTCCGTAGCTGTAGGTACAACTGCCTAAACCGTAGGTACCATCACGGTCCCCGTGACAGGTGGGACAACCTCCTGTCTCTGCGCTCTACCGGCCTCGACTAACGATCCCATCATCTGTCACGCCCCGCTTCCCAATGTACGGCGAAGTGGTCGTGACGAGGCCCGCTACGTATGTACTCAGAAGTACATACGCTAAGCGTAACTAAGCAATATAAAATGAATCACAAGAGACGAATAATAGAAATAACAGCAACTTTTATTAATAACATTCTTTATACAATGCATGAAATGAAAATACATCTGAAATGAAAAAGCAATGCCTAAACAGTGGCATAACAATAAAAGGAAATACTGGAAAGAACAAGATACAATGTCTAGAGCTCTGGGTTTTCCTGGAACTGCTCCAAATCTTCACTTGTGGGCTCGGTCTCAACTTGGTCCAACGCACCTGACGACATTCAAAGAAGAGAGAAATAGAATGTCGTCAGCGAACAGGTCGCTCGGTAAGTCCCAAAGAAAAGTGGAGTGAGAATGGCAGAGTAACAGTATTTTCCAGAGTATTATGTTGTAGAATATTATGGAATATTGTTTAACGCAGTTGTTTGTAGCTTGGTACAGAAGAATGCCAGTGTATACGAGGGGGATCTCTATATGCTAGAGATCAGTGCAAACGGAGAGTACAAGGAACCGTTATGCCACGGTACAACAGCAACAGTATTCATGTTAGGTGTCTTAATCTGACCACCTCATTCCACTTTTAACATCTTCCGTACCAATCTACCCCTTTAAACCCCGTAATGTTTTATCAGTGTTGTAGTAATGGAATATGTAAATTGAGTGACTGACCAAAACCATGATATCAGTAAACATGTTGCAACTGTATAATCAGGTAAATGGAATATCAGGATAATGGAATGAATATCCATGGTTTGATTCAGTCAAAAAAATATATATTGTTAACTGTATTCAGGGATTCACGATTTCAAGTTGTGTTGGAATATGATTGAAATATATATTGACTTGAATTATATTCAAGTCAGAATTAGTCAGACTCTAACCCGAGTCAGACTAAAAGAAAGATAATTTGAAGTTCAATATTAGCTAGGGGCCTTATTGTAATTTGTGAAACTTGAGGGGGTTTTATGTAAAAATACTTTTGTATAGTTTTCCAAATACACCTCAAGTATTTAATAATCGTCTTTATTGTTATAATGAATGTGAATTTTATTTGTGTTATTCTAGTGAATATATCCTAATAAAAGTATTAATTGTTTATTTGAAATTCGTGTTATTTTAATGTAACTTTTAATCTTTGAATTTTAGGAAAAAGTGGAAATTTTATATTATAACAAAATAAATGTTTAAATGATAATTATATATAATTAAACACATAAATAATTTTTAAATGAATATTTTATTTACAAAAATATCACTTTCTTTAAATATCGTATTTTAAACCTTTCGAGACCGAATGCTCCTTGCGGAGGTCTGAATCTCGCACTACTAGCCTGCGGGTGCACGATGAACCGTGCTATCCCTAACAGGTTCCCCAAAGATGGGTTGTAATGGCACTTTGCTCAGGTTTTTATAAATACTTTTAATTTAGGGAAAAGGTTTTCTAAATATAGGGTATTTATTTGTAAAAGTATATAGTTCTCCATATTTTAGTTGTTAGGGTTTCCTAGACCATCTAACCTATATTCTATGGTCTAAACGATGAGTCATTAGAAGCCTCAAATCGCCTCTTCACCGTCGAATGCAGCCAGGTAAGTGCCAGGTAAGTGGGAAGGAACCACAGTCGTGGGCCTAATTAAAAACCACTAGCCTTAGACACACTTGCCTAGACCCATAAGACAGTTTAGATAAACGATCGATGTCCATGACCAATCGTGCTTCCATTTTATATAAGTTTTATTTAGAAAAGTTTACAATTTAAAGGTTAAACTAAAAGTTATAAAGGTTATGGTATTTTAGTGAAAAAGTCCTATAATATCGTATTCTGTATTTTGTTATTCAGCAATTAGGGTTATAATGAGTGTGTGTAAGGGTAGGTCATTACCCCGTGACTTATATTAAGTTTTGGTGAAGTTTCAAGGTGAAATGAGTTATGTTAAAGTTAAGGGTATTAAAGTGCAAGAATACGGTTTCCATAAACGTTATCATTTCATGTGTGAAATTTCATCCAAATTGAATGAAACAAGTTTTGTTATCAAAATAAACACGATTAGGAGTGGGGTATCTAAATAGAACATTAAAATTTAACTTGATGGTATTTTTATGCAAGAAATACGGTTTTCTAAAGAACTTGTCATTTCATGTGGAAAAGTACAATTAAATTTGATTTAAGGGTGATTAATAGTCAACATGCAAGAGGGTTGATAATATGTATTAGGTGACAAGTGGAATTTTTAAGAAAAACCGAATCGGAAATCGGTTTGTCCGATTTCCGTCGGGTTTCAAAAAGTCGTATTTTGCAAATATAGAAAAGAGAGGTAGAAGGTTGGGACTTACGGGTTTGGACAAGCTAAGCGTTCTAAAAGGTGTGGTGGTTGCCGATTCGTCGGAAACGTCACGTCGGTCTTGATCCGGTCGCCGGAATCCGTCGTCGGTTTCGGCAGCGCTTCGCTTCTCGCTCTTTGCACCAAGTTCTCAAGAGTTTTAGAGAGTATGCTTAGAGTTGTGAGGGGAAAAGGTAGAGGGTAGGGGCCTTTATATAGGGCTAGGCTAGGGTTAGGGTTAGGATAGATGAAAAGTTAAAAAATAAAAATGTGATAAAATGTAATAAAAATGTATTAAAAGTGGAGTAATTGGGGGTTTTTAAGAGCTCTGGAAGTGGTATTGGGCTGAAACTTTGCAGGTGAGTAGGGAATACCAAAAGACACAACTTTCATGTTGTGACTCTTGCCGGAATCGGCCTAAAAGGGGGTGACTCTGCCGTGACTCGGTCGGATCACTGAGTCGGCCGAGTCAAGGCCGAGTTGGCCGATTCCCGACCGAGTCCGGTGACCTGGATCTCCCTCGACGGTTCATCTACCCTCTGCAAGTGTTACATCTTTGGGTGTAGTGGGGTTTTTGTGAGATATGCACGTGTAAACTCTTGGTATTCTAAAGGTTTTTAAAAAATCCTTATTAAAAATAATGTGGGGTATGGGATTCGAACTCAGGTGGCTTGGTTCAGCAGTGCAAGGTATTACCAATGAGCTACAAGCTCTTTCTTGTAATTATTGTAGAAAAATAGTTACTTAAAATGATATCAGCAGCATCAAATATCAAAGTACACTTTAAGTTTAAAAACAATTTAATGTACACTAAAAATGAAATTATTTAAAAACAAAATAATTAATTATATATATCTTTTGCTTAGATTAAAATACTTCTTTATGGTTTTTAAAAAAATTTAAAAATTTGTACAGAAAAGTGTATATGAAAATTAGGGTTGTTACATTCTACCCTCCTTATAAAAAATTTCGTCCTCGAAATTTGTAAAAGGAAAGTGTAACAGTTTCAAAACAATTTGGTGATTGTGAGTGAAACAATAGGGTTAGGATAGATTCAACGGATGATAAGATTCAAGGAATATGAAACGGTAAGATTCAAGAAATAGAGATTTGCAAGATTCAAAGAACATGAATTGTAAAGAATGTTTTAGTTGCTGTTTCTTGTGTTACATTGCTTAGGTTGTTCACGCAGACCAGAACTGCATGATAGGGATTCATACAGCTCAGACCTGCATGGGCCACCAACAAAACCTGTCACGCCCCGCTTCCCAATGTACGGCGA
Source organism: Agapanthus africanus (assembly GCA_030015575.1). Taxonomy (NCBI): domain Eukaryota; kingdom Viridiplantae; phylum Streptophyta; class Magnoliopsida; order Asparagales; family Amaryllidaceae; genus Agapanthus; species Agapanthus africanus. Next base: position 832,394,761 of record JASDDO010000024.1, on the reverse strand, counting down.
AGTGGTCGTGACGAGGCCCGCTACGTATGTACTCAGAAGTACATACGCTAAGCGTAACTAAGCAATATAAAATGAATCACAAGAGACGAATAATAGAAATAACAGCAACTTTTATTAATAACATTCTTTATACAATGCATGAAATGAAAATACATCTGAAATGAAAAAGCAATGCCTAAACAGTGGCATAACAATAAAAGGAAATACTGGAAAGAACAAGATACAATGTCTAGAGCTCTGGGTTTTCCTGGAACTGCTCCAAATCTTCACTTGTGGGCTCGGTCTCAACTTGGTCCAACGCACCTGACGACATTCAAAGAAGAGAGAAATAGAATGTCGTCAGCGAACAGGTCGCTCGGTAAGTCCCAAAGAAAAGTGGAGTGAGAATGGCAGAGTAACAGTATTTTCCAGAGTATTATGTTGTAGAATATTATGGAATATTGTTTAACGCAGTTGTTTGTAGCTTGGTACAGAAGAATGCCAGTGTATACGAGGGGGATCTCTATATGCTAGAGATCAGTGCAAACGGAGAGTACAAGGAACCGTTATGCCACGGTACAACAGCAACAGTATTCATGTTAGGTGTCTTAATCTGACCACCTCATTCCACTTTTAACATCTTCCGTACCAATCTACCCCTTTAAACCCCGTAATGTTTTATCAGTGTTGTAGTAATGGAATATGTAAATTGAGTGACTGACCAAAACCATGATATCAGTAAACATGTTGCAACTGTATAATCAGGTAAATGGAATATCAGGATAATGGAATGAATATCCATGGTTTGATTCAGTCAAAAAAATATATATTGTTAACTGTATTCAGGGATTCACGATTTCAAGTTGTGTTGGAATATGATTGAAATATATATTGACTTGAATTATATTCAAGTCAGAATTAGTCAGACTCTAACCCGAGTCAGACTAAAAGAAAGATAATTTGAAGTTCAATATTAGCTAGGGGCCTTATTGTAATTTGTGAAACTTGAGGGGGTTTTATGTAAAAATACTTTTGTATAGTTTTCCAAATACACCTCAAGTATTTAATAATCGTCTTTATTGTTATAATGAATGTGAATTTTATTTGTGTTATTCTAGTGAATATATCCTAATAAAAGTATTAATTGTTTATTTGAAATTCGTGTTATTTTAATGTAACTTTTAATCTTTGAATTTTAGGAAAAAGTGGAAATTTTATATTATAACAAAATAAATGTTTAAATGATAATTATATATAATTAAACACATAAATAATTTTTAAATGAATATTTTATTTACAAAAATATCACTTTCTTTAAATATCGTATTTTAAACCTTTCGAGACCGAATGCTCCTTGCGGAGGTCTGAATCTCGCACTACTAGCCTGCGGGTGCACGATGAACCGTGCTATCCCTAACAGGTTCCCCAAAGATGGGTTGTAATGGCACTTTGCTCAGGTTTTTATAAATACTTTTAATTTAGGGAAAAGGTTTTCTAAATATAGGGTATTTATTTGTAAAAGTATATAGTTCTCCATATTTTAGTTGTTAGGGTTTCCTAGACCATCTAACCTATATTCTATGGTCTAAACGATGAGTCATTAGAAGCCTCAAATCGCCTCTTCACCGTCGAATGCAGCCAGGTAAGTGCCAGGTAAGTGGGAAGGAACCACAGTCGTGGGCCTAATTAAAAACCACTAGCCTTAGACACACTTGCCTAGACCCATAAGACAGTTTAGATAAACGATCGATGTCCATGACCAATCGTGCTTCCATTTTATATAAGTTTTATTTAGAAAAGTTTACAATTTAAAGGTTAAACTAAAAGTTATAAAGGTTATGGTATTTTAGTGAAAAAGTCCTATAATATCGTATTCTGTATTTTGTTATTCAGCAATTAGGGTTATAATGAGTGTGTGTAAGGGTAGGTCATTACCCCGTGACTTATATTAAGTTTTGGTGAAGTTTCAAGGTGAAATGAGTTATGTTAAAGTTAAGGGTATTAAAGTGCAAGAATACGGTTTCCATAAACGTTATCATTTCATGTGTGAAATTTCATCCAAATTGAATGAAACAAGTTTTGTTATCAAAATAAACACGATTAGGAGTGGGGTATCTAAATAGAACATTAAAATTTAACTTGATGGTATTTTTATGCAAGAAATACGGTTTTCTAAAGAACTTGTCATTTCATGTGGAAAAGTACAATTAAATTTGATTTAAGGGTGATTAATAGTCAACATGCAAGAGGGTTGATAATATGTATTAGGTGACAAGTGGAATTTTTAAGAAAAACCGAATCGGAAATCGGTTTGTCCGATTTCCGTCGGGTTTCAAAAAGTCGTATTTTGCAAATATAGAAAAGAGAGGTAGAAGGTTGGGACTTACGGGTTTGGACAAGCTAAGCGTTCTAAAAGGTGTGGTGGTTGCCGATTCGTCGGAAACGTCACGTCGGTCTTGATCCGGTCGCCGGAATCCGTCGTCGGTTTCGGCAGCGCTTCGCTTCTCGCTCTTTGCACCAAGTTCTCAAGAGTTTTAGAGAGTATGCTTAGAGTTGTGAGGGGAAAAGGTAGAGGGTAGGGGCCTTTATATAGGGCTAGGCTAGGGTTAGGGTTAGGATAGATGAAAAGTTAAAAAATAAAAATGTGATAAAATGTAATAAAAATGTATTAAAAGTGGAGTAATTGGGGGTTTTTAAGAGCTCTGGAAGTGGTATTGGGCTGAAACTTTGCAGGTGAGTAGGGAATACCAAAAGACACAACTTTCATGTTGTGACTCTTGCCGGAATCGGCCTAAAAGGGGGTGACTCTGCCGTGACTCGGTCGGATCACTGAGTCGGCCGAGTCAAGGCCGAGTTGGCCGATTCCCGACCGAGTCCGGTGACCTGGATCTCCCTCGACGGTTCATCTACCCTCTGCAAGTGTTACATCTTTGGGTGTAGTGGGGTTTTTGTGAGATATGCACGTGTAAACTCTTGGTATTCTAAAGGTTTTTAAAAAATCCTTATTAAAAATAATGTGGGGTATGGGATTCGAACTCAGGTGGCTTGGTTCAGCAGTGCAAGGTATTACCAATGAGCTACAAGCTCTTTCTTGTAATTATTGTAGAAAAATAGTTACTTAAAATGATATCAGCAGCATCAAATATCAAAGTACACTTTAAGTTTAAAAACAATTTAATGTACACTAAAAATGAAATTATTTAAAAACAAAATAATTAATTATATATATCTTTTGCTTAGATTAAAATACTTCTTTATGGTTTTTAAAAAAATTTAAAAATTTGTACAGAAAAGTGTATATGAAAATTAGGGTTGTTACATCATCTGGCACAAATCCTGCATACCGGCCTCTAGCCTAGTAATACGATCAAGCGAGGGTGGATCAATCTGCTCTTGAACAACGGGCATACCACCCTGGTCATTCCTTGTCCCAGACGAGCCAACTCTGACCTCGGCTCTCGCGGCCGCTCTGTGCGCCCTCGTAGTATTCGGCGGCATAATGGCTGGAAATGAAAACAGGATTCGATAAGAACACGGAAATCGAATCACAAGGATGTATATAATCATAGAAGGAATTTCAACCAACAAGTCCTAAGGTCACTTAGGCGGAGTACCGTGTTGTAAGTATGCCGCGGAACATACACACGCTACGTCACTCTTCTTAATACCTACTCTATCATACCAAGGTCATCCTACACTCCGAAAGGTAAAACCTAGCGCTCTGATACCAACTTTGTCACGGCCCAAAATTTGGCATGTAACCGGCACTTAAACCATGTAACGTTTACAGACGTAACGCAATTTAAGTAAGCCGAAACCCAGAAATCTAAACCATCAAAAGTAGTAAGTGATAAAAACATTGTTAAAAACATTGGAAATTTAAGTAAAAATCTTTAAACTTAAGTTTATTTTTTAAAAAATTACGGCATCACCTTCTTTGTAAAAACTAGCCCCGAAACGGGTACAAACATAAGATATAGTAAAACAACATATGATATAAGTAAAGCATCCCTAAACGGGAGCAAATCATGCCCGAAGGCAGAAACAACCACCACAAGCATATATACGACACCGTAGCGAAGAAATGGACAATATAAGTGGAAAACAACATAAAAGATAAAACTGCATAATAAAAGCCGACTCACACGAGCTCGACACCCAGAGTCACAAAATAATATACAATATCGTCCTCACATCTCGTCTCTAAGTCAATACATGAAGAGGTAGATGGAGAGTACTAGATACAATAAGATGTACAATGAATATAAAGTCGGATAACCGCAACCCAGCTACAGCAAAACGGCCCACAGCCAATCGTAGCGGTATCCGCAAAATAGAGATAATAAGCAGCCTGCCGCGACTACTCTGAGGGTCAACCTGCAAAACACTGTGGCACAACGGGGATGAGTTTCCAACTCGTGAATAGTAAGTAACATCATACAGATAATCGCAGGTATGCACGTACTGCGATACTTTATCACATGCAATCTGATAGTATCAATGTGGTAATATGGATATGCAACAATCATGAAAGGTACTCTATCAGGTACTATAAATACATGAAGCAATGCATATCAATGAATGCTGAGTGTGGGATAAAACATATCATCGTCACGAATCATTATCGTGGAAAAACCCGGTGTCCATCAACGACACCCCAAATCCCAATAACTCAGGCACCGTCACTCTAATCGGCCCTCATATCCTGTAAATCACATGGAACCTGAGTGCCCAACATCGGCACTCGAAAACATCATGAAATACTCGTGTCCATCATTGACACGCAAATCAACATGTATCGGGCTCCGTCCGTCCGGATCGGCCCTCGGGCTCCGTCTGTCCGGATCGGCCCTCGGGCTCCGGTAGTACGGATCGGCCCATATCCATCTCTCGACTCCGGTCGGTATCCTCCGGATAACCGCTAGGTCCAACCAATCACCAGTAGGTAGTAGTCCCTCTGCCAGGCTCATCGTCTACTGCGCGACATCCCTTTCTTGCCCCGGGGTACTATACCGGGTCCACCATGAACCCGCAAACGGATCATCCAGCTCCTCGAATCGCGTTTCTATCACACGTCTCAGAACCGAGAAAACGCATGGTGGATGAACTGAAATATCATATCAAGAGAACCGGGTTTTCAAAACAATGCATACTTTCTTGAAATAATACCAAGGTTCTCAAATCCATAAATCACATGAAATCTGTATCTCAATGCGTAAATCCATGCAATATGATATATGCAATATAAAACCGTAATATGAGCATATCAAGGGAAAACCACTCTTTTAAATGAATCCAGTTATTTAAATATATCATGTGGTTCCCAGTTTCTCCAAAATCAAATCCAACATCATATAAAGGTGTACATGTAGCTATAATAAGTATGAGTGTATACATGTAAGTATGTATGCACGATGTATCTCATATGCGCAATAGAACAATAATTCATGTGTCAATATCAATAATAATTACAATACTGCATATGTGTATAGGTTGTGCGTGTCATGGCAGTTACCGACGGTGTGGGTGTAGCATACAATTTAGTGCTCGTGCAACATGAATCGTCAGTAATGGTGCAGTGTCCACTAGGTACTAAGTCAAGGCACAACAAGTAATGGTATGTATGATGCTCATGCACAATTAACATATATGAATATAAACATGCGACTATAATATCTTATCAAGCCCTGACGCATAACGTCATACAGGAGATTTCCCCGTAGATGTTAAATCTACTCACCGACGATCTCGAGCTAAGTATATTTGACCACCTGCTTCTCTTTCTTCGCAGCGTCCGAAGTCCCCGCACTTGCCCCTAAAATCACACAAACATAGCAAGTGCACTTAGAAATCGACCAATAATACATACAATTACATTTAAATCGACGCACCGACTCCAACATCCTCTAAAGTGTTCGCTTAGTGGCTAACGTGTATGGAGACACTACTAAAAAAAACTCACGTGCAGAAATCACGCGAAGCACAGAAACTGAGTCGGACACTGTATCGCACGTCGTCGAAACCCTAAAAATTAGCTAATCGATCCCAGATTTTACCCACTGTCAAATCCTAAAAATCTAGCAGTACCAAACACCTTTAAACCACTGCAGACAACTATCCTGAAAACTACAACCCCCAGTACCTCGTACGGCCGAGCTCGCCGGATCTAGCTCAAGTGTCGCCGGCCAAAACCGTTCATGTAGGGTTCATACTTCGGGTGTACACTCAGGGTCTCTAGCACTACACTACTACACTGCTAGTTTTCACAGTAAACACCCGGGGTCACAGCAGATCACATACATCACAAAACGACATTAAAAATACGATACGAGCTCAAAACTATATCTTTATCGTTCTAAACTGAAACTACAAGCAACACAACAATATAAACTCCTAATTAACAGTAGAGGGGTCATTACCTAACCAAACTTGCTCAAAATCCTAGATTTCCATGCTCCAAGTTTAATGAAGGGTTTTGTGAGTTTTGATCAATGTTTAGGTTAGGAGTTGTGAGATTGTGATTTCAAGTGAAGGGTTTAGTGAGTGTTCAGTTGAGGGTGTGAGGAAAAGAGAATGAGAAGAAGAAAATGAGAGAATAAGGTGTGTTGAGAGGGTGTATGAGTGAGGGTGATGCAATAAAATGAGAGGGTGAGTTTAGCCTAAGCCATGCCTCCCTCATCTTTCTCCTCATTTAATGCATGACATGCTTGCCCATGCTCATCATGACCCCCCTCTCTCTCCTCTCTCAAGTCAACATATTTTCAAAACCCTTATTTATTTTTAAAACCAACAATTTAATTAATTACATATTACACTTAAAGGAATGGCGTTAGATGTCATGGCTACTTAAGCATGGTTTAACCCCAAATTAACCCTAGGTTAACATGCACATGTGTGTGCAAGCCCGCAATAAATATTAATAAAATATAAATTAATTTTTATAAAATATTTGAAAACTATTTTGGTAAACTTTTTAGTAAAAATCCATATTATCGCATAATTAATACTAATCGCATTCTAAGGTGTTACAATTAGCTCACTTAAGAATTTCTTTTCTACTAATACATAAATATATGTGATATATATTAATATATTTATCTTTTGTGTCATGCTAGATGATACATTGGACTTGGGTGTATGAGACTCATACCAAACTAAATATAATTTTGGTGATTAATAATTAAGGGATAAATCAAAATTAGGTGGAAAATGTCATGGCTTAAGATACTTGTGGAAGTATGTAGAAGCCTTGACTTAGTCCACTAATTTTATTTTACTCAAGATATTTATTAACCCGACCATTATCTTTAGCCATGATTAAGTCTCTACAAGTGATATATGAGATATTTTCACACCATGGTTCATTCATTCATTCATCTTCTTCTTCATCTTCTTTGCTTTCTAGGTTTTGAGAGAGGTGAAAAAGAAAAGGAGAAACATAATTCTAAAGTGAGCAAAATTCCTACTTCATCAATCTATGCCAAACTATCCATTTAGTATAGGTTGTTTGCTTCACTAATTCGTCAATTAGTGAAGAGGTAGCTTGAGTTAGAGATTCTTCAATGTAGATCATCTTCGACCTCGAAGATCCTTGAGCAAGCTCATTCTTTTCGTCTAGTGGAGCCTAAGGAGATTCCGGGACACCACTACTTGGAGCAAAGGGACTACTACACGGAGCTTTAGAAGTGAAGTACCGGTCTACAAAGGTTGTATACCTATTTCACTTAGTGTAAAGTTTGTTTACATGCTATAAAAACCCTAATTCTCTAGTTAGATCCTTGGTCGGGCTCGCTCGGCACCCTAGATTTTTGAAATAGCATACTTGATGCGTGCCGAAACATAGCGGGGGTGCTAAGCGAACCTAGCAGTGGTATCAGAGCCAAGCTAGAGCATTAGGAGTAGTTTAGACGAAGTTAAAGTGTTCGATCGACTATTCGAATCCTAAAAATCCCACTCTCTAGAAATTTTTTCAAAAGTTAGAATTTTTCTAATGAAAAATATTCAGAAAATTATGCAGGGTTTTCTTTGGATCCCCAAGAAAAACGACGGTCCAACTCGACCCAAACGACCGCGGAAGCATGGCAAAAACAAGCTTTTAGCGGTGGTTCCGCGGCGCCGTTGGTGAGGCAGGGAGCGTGCCTTCTTGTGTTGGTCCGTAGGTACTTGGGGCACTCTCTCGGTATTTTTAACTGTGACTCAAGTGTTGAGGTCTCTGGAAATTTTGGGTGTTTGATAAATCGATCGAAATGTTTAATATCGTCTAGATATCTGTGATTTATGATACAATATTTGAAATCCACAATAATTGGTTTTATGAAAACTAATTAGTGCTTTGTAAATCTAGCAATTTAGTCTCATCGATTGGTTGCCATGGGATTTTGATTCGAATCAAACTCTGTCACAATCACGTAGTGTACGCGAACACTCGCCGGATAATATTACTAGATAGCCACGCCCCATAACCCCGACTAAGTGACTGTAGGAGAACCTCGTTGCCAAAAGCATCCGTTCGGGTGCTCGCGGCCACGGTGTTCTGCCTAAGTGCACTTCGTCGACGACATTGGGGGTGCGGCCGTCTGGTTGAATTGCCCGACTGGTTATTAAAAAGTGTTTTCAATTTGAGACTAAAATGTCAGGTTTATAACGTTAGGCATGAAATTCGGAATATGTGATATTCCGGGTTTATGATGTCTAAGGAATTTATACGGTTAGGCATGAAATCCGAAGTATGTGATATTTCGGGTTTATGATGTCTAAGGTGGTGCGGATTCTAATTATTGTAGTTTTCATTTCTTTTCTGCAACCGTAAGTGTAATATGTGGTGTATCGCCGATTTTGTTGCTATACGTCAACGACAATTGGGATACGCATATTTACTTACATTGATGACATGCGATGTTATGTGTTGTTGTGATATGATATGTTTGTTGGGTTACGCCAGCGCCCCGGCCATCAATCCGTGACCAAATGCGCAACAAAAACTTTAAAAAAACTGGCGCTAACGGAACCCGAATTCCGGATCGTTCCATTAACCCTATACTAGTTATCATAAATGAGTTTAGAGAGATTATACCGATCGATCCGTGTATTTCGGTCTTCAACCTCTGTCCCAAGCTCCTCGCGGATTCCTCGATCAAGTTTGATCTCCGGTCTCCCCACATCGAAGAAGATCCATGTCGAGGGTTAGTAATACGGGCTCCCGCCTCAAAACCGAAGCAACTTGGGTATCTAGTTTGCCAACCTAGATAGCCAAGATGAAGTAGAGAGAGTGTGTGAATACTTTGTCTCAAAACACCCAAGGATTCTCAACTCATGAGAGGGTATGGGTGGAGGTTGAAGAAGAAGCCATGAAGGAAAAGTGTGAGCTCAAGTGAAAAGAGCAAGCGAAGAAAAGTGTCTGCTCTTTTCTTGTGTTGTTTTTGCTAAGTGTTTTGTGTGTGATTTTTATTGTTGTGAGCAAGAGCAACTAAAGAAAATCTCACTAGAAAATGAGCTGCCTCTTTTCTCCAAAAATCTCACACGAAATATCTTAACAAAACCAAAACAATCCAATGACCCAATACCATGAGTCACCAAGTGCACATGCTACATCAATGCACAAAGCCAAGACTTGCACTCACACTTTACACTATTTAAACATTTAAACTAAATGTTTAATAGAAAAAGAAATGGCATATTCTAAAGTAATCTCGTAACGGATTACAAGAATACCCCTCATCCGTATATACATATCTGCATCCGTACTCCGACTGAATACGAATAAAACAAGACGAAAATAATCCAACAATATAATACTAAGATCCGGCTTAAACCAAAGCCCACTAGTATTATCCGTCCGATCATGATCCGTGCACAAGTGCACGAATATGATCGAACCCTGCCATAAAACCATATGTCCTCTACAACGTTTCGCCCGAATCAGGGAAACCCTCTGTGTGGGACTCTAAAGACTCGTCAATACGCTGGCAGTGAATTTAATCACAAGCACGTCAGTGGCACTAGTTATACGTAACGGCTACCCAGGTATTGAGCGAAAGGGAGGCCGACGAGCAAACTTATCCTGAAACCCTACTGAGCCTGATAGTGACAATATCTGCACAGTCTGGTCCGTTCGTCTATGAGTATCGTATATTGAGTCTAGGGGGTGGATAATGTCAGACCCCTAATAACGCAACATTTAGTGTCAGTATGAAACCTATTTCCAACTGAGAAACTACCGATCTTAGATCGGTAATTCTCGTCTACCCCGGCCGAGAATTTCTGGTGATGGCCACCTGTGCACACCGCGACATCAACCCCCAATACCGGGAGAGACGAATCCCCTGACGATCCGCTTACTGCCTCCATGTGGCTCGGGACTGTACCCAACTAAAACCTATTTGCACGACTCCTTTGAGCCATGGTAGGGTAGTAATCAAAGCACAGTAGGAACTCATACGAGACAAATGACGATCTTAGGTCGATAGACTAACCTGTACACATGTCACATGGGAACTGCTATCTGACAATAGGTATAATACCAACTAGCATGTTCCCGGCGAGTCCGTCCGGTGCACTCATAACTTAATGAGCACCTGTATACATCTTAGGTGAACCAACTAACACCAATGGCTTGTGAGACCGGCTATCGCCCCTCGTCGGGGTCTCGATCCATATACACTAGTCTACTCTTGGAGTCTCGATGCCCAGTCTCGAAACTCACACGACTAGGGACACTTTAAGGATGTGCTTATATACCACCCGACTCTCACGTATATGATCGCCATCATACTGCTGGTAGTCAAGCAAGAATCCTATGGGCTCTATCAACATGTAATAGTGATCTGTAATGTCACCTGAAGCATGTACACGATGATAAAGACAAACCAGATAGCATACTATCATCTCGAGTAAGACTATTCTACCGGTATAGGTCCTCCCTCAATCATTGCAATCACGTGTTTGTGATCTAATAATTGACTTGAGGGCACTATCGCCAACAATCTTCCACTTGCACTTAAGGCCAATTATTGCGGTGTCGCATACTCACAGCCCATGTAATACCGAACACCCAACATCTCTACTAATCAGTTTCACAAAGCTCGTTTGTAAAACTATTGCGTTCGAGAAATAGCCTCAGTGAGTGGATCCGCTCCAATGTTTCTTTCTATGTCTCTCTTTATCTTAAGTTCGTGGAGAAAGCCATCTCCCGAAATGAGCAATACATGTCTTAGAATATGTCTGGATATCTGATCGGACCCAGTTCACAAATGAACTCCAAATCCAGTAAACTTCCTATACTGTATCGTCAACTGAATTTAATCAGTATCCTGCGCCATGTCTCCCTTAGTATCCTCTTGGACCATCTGTACAAACTACTGCCCCTCAAAAGAGGGAAAACTATAACTCTGACAGTCACCCTGTCATCCAGGTCACCTTGGAAGCGTGGAATGATAACCGTCTCCCGAAGGAGGCTGTCATTACCATATCCCTATAACATCTACTTATGTTCATAAACTGCTTCCGAACGTTTCTCCAGGATTGGATTAATTTATCAACTTATTACATCTAGTGCAAAAACAACATCTGGTGTGGTGCTTGATATCTCATGATTGAGTCAATTGCCTAAGCAAGCGATATGACAATCATGCACATCCCTCTCCCCTTTAGTCTGTAAGACACCTTCAGAGAGGGTGGCTCCATCACCTGCAGGTACACCACCATGCCAGGAGTCGTCTATTCTAAAACACCTTTAGAATACTGTCTAAGTACCCAGATTGGGAAACTACAAAAATCTAGATCTAAAATCATAGATTTAGTAACCAGAATGTCTGATATAATATCCAAATCCTATGTGGAGAAAGCACTGTGTGACAACCACAGTATAACCGATCGTAGTGTAGGAATTTCACTTCCTACAAAGTGTATGTCATCCAAATACCAGGACATACCACCCTACTACCTTCTTAACAGATCCATCTCCTATTCTGATGAAGTCAAAGCCTATGAATGTCACATCAAAAATAGATGATCTATCTCCGCTATATCTTCTTTAGTCTATAAACAGACATAAGCTACTTGTCCACTATGCTTCCGCTTCTCCCACCGACTACAACAACCCTCTGGCAGAGTCATATACACGTGCACTTCTAAAGCTAGTTTAGAACGACGCTATACTCATCCTCATGCCGGGTCTCATAGTTTAGAACAGCAGTAATGACAAGTCTGGGTAAACAAGAACCTCCTTATCACCGTCTTTGAGGATACCGAAGTACCACTCGGACACCTGAGGTTACCCACCATATCCACGGAGTGGATAATTGAATGTCAAACTCGATTGAATCTTTAGGTTCTATTAAATTTTCAGTAATCGTTTGTGGTTCTGGAATCACTTCCAGTTCTACGAGCACTACTGTTTTCTGAAAAAATCAATTTTGCTAAAACTGTGGCAAGTTAAGAACAATATCACTATTGATCTTCCAGATGGTGGAAAGTTAACCCTCGTCATAGCCCGGGATAACCCACAAAATGCCATTACAGAAACATGCCTTGAGTTATCCAGAGTCTGGTTTTAAGCATAAGCTGAAAAACTCCATTATACCTTAACATCGTTAAGATATGAACCATTCTATATACAATATAGAAACAGAGGCACTGATTTAATTGGAACAAGATTTAAATCATGCAGCTGTCTCCAGTGCATGTCAACTAAATGGAGAGAGGCCGATCAACATTACTCAACTTAGGAGTGCATCCAGATATGAGTAACTTGAAAGAGAAGCAAGTTCTCAAAACCATTACTATCAACTGAATACCAAACATAAGTATCTACATCTTCGATTGCCTTGAAGAATCCTGATACTTGCATCACGTGGTTCTCTACCTTATTCTTGTACCTATAATTTCTCAAAACTTGGACATTGTATTTCTACGAAATACTTGTCTAAAACTGGAGAAGTCATAAGTAAACAGAATATGGTACAAGCACAAACCCCTCTGCCCTAATGGACACTGGACAACATACAATAGTTTGTATAAGTCCCATGAGTTGAATAACTCAGACCCTGTGCGTCGTAGGTTGAAAACTGAATTATGGTTAAGAAGAATTACACCGTAGTTTAATGCTCCTTACCCAATCATCAACTGATATAGGTAAATATCATGGATATAATTTCAAAAAGTTATATCTCACTTTATAAAATAAACGTACAGATATATCAGTCTGAAATTGGTGCATAACAACGGATATTCAAAACTAAATATTTTCCGTCAGGCAAAACCCCAGGTGATTTCCTCAAATATCACCAATTACAACGAATTCCGATATAAAGAGGATATAATCACCTAATTCCCAATAACTTACTCCCACTCATCATCTGTAAAACCATACAGATGTGAGAATCAAACCTGGTAAATACATACTCTGGAGTAAGGATCTAATTGGGAAATCGGTTTTCAATTAATAACGCACAGTGAAACTGAAACATGAAAATGTTTCGAAGGGGTAGCCGGGTATTTCTAGTAATGCCTCTTCCATTATCCAGATTCATGGCTATGACCGTATATTTCCTTGCCATCTCTCCAAATCCCTTTATTTGTCTTTACTCATTATCTTCTGTAAGTCTAAATGGTTTTCTTCCTTCCCTACCTTTCGGCACCAGCCTATGGTTTGGAAGAAGACTATCCAATAAGCGTAATAGGTGTACTCTCCTAATCCTAGGAGTACTCGCAACCTGAGAGAAGGTAAAGATAAAAGACAACTGAATAAACCTTATTCTATTTCTCCTGAACCAGAATCCATTCTCGAACTGGAACAAGTTCCTTCGAGTTCGTATGTAAATATACGATGGATTATCCAATAAATGTGGATCTTCGTAGTGATACGGGTGTTCTGGAGAAATGCAAAGGTGAAATAGGAGTAGCGATGATATATGCGGTTTGGTCGTGAATGATAGCAGTCACAATTTACTTTGCCCTCTTTCTAATCTCTTTATTTGTCTTTACTTATTACCTTCTGTACACCACATTTAGGCTAATTGGTTTTCTTCCTTCCTCACCTTTCGGCACCTGCTTATGGTTTGGAAGAATACTATCCAATAAGTGCAATATGTGTACCCTTTCCTAATCCTAGGAGCCCTCACAACCTGAGAGAAGGTAAAAGGAAAAGACAACTGAATAGTCCTATTCAATTTCTCCAGAATAGGAAACCATTCTCGAATCTGAAACAAGTTTCTTCGAGTTCGTATATAACTATACGATGGTCATATCCAATAAATGTGGATCTTCGTAGTGATACAAAATGTTCCAGAGAAAAGCAAAGGGTAAAAGTAGGAGTGGCAATAAAGTATGCAACTCTGACAATTCAAAAGCCAGTGTGTTTTTAATAAGGTTCGGTTAACTTGGTTACTGAGTTATAGTCTAGGGTCGGGACATGGTCGCTGCCAGAGAGAGAGAGAGAGAAGAAACACTCAGCTTGCACTCTAATCTAGATCAGAATGGTTAATCACTTTATCTAATCAGGATGTCTCCCACCGTATCCTCAAATTCTCCTCTAAACGTGAAAGAAGAATTAGTCGGGATCATATAAAATCACCCGAGGAGTACACCAACTCATCGGTGGGAATCGGGATCCAACTATCATCGCATGATAACCTGATGGAATCTACTCAAGTTATCACACTCCAAAAGGTATGAGTATGCCTGGCAAGTTTCCTGTATTTTTGAAACTCCCGATGTGATTTCTACCCCATGCTCTTATGACCTTGATGAAGGCCAACATATCATAAGTCACATGTCAAGTTCTACCCTTCATTGTTCAGGTTAAGTTGAACCCACCCGTACATAGCTTTGACGAAGGCCAACATAGTAGTACGACTGTCCCAAACTAACGCATCTATCTATGCAACAGAAAAGTAACAAGCAGCTACCATACACTATGCCATGACGAAGGCCAACAAACATAGCATGAATACTAAGTGCTACCCGTCTGAAATGACGGAGGGCTACGAATGATTTTTGGCGAAAAACCTTTAATGTAATGAACTTGATATCGTTGAAGGAATCGGATAGATTTTTATAAATATATAGTGGTGAAAACCATTGCTAAAGAGGTCACTCCCGGTGAAGGGATCTCGGCTCTTTCCTCGTCGAATGAGGTGCAGGGTATTCCCACTGAATACCACGATGCAGAGCAAAAAGTAATTGACTATAGTGAAGTTATTACCCTGACGCAAAATTCTGCCCATGAGGTCACTCCCGATGAGGGGATCTCGGCTCTTGCCTCGTGGAATGAGGCACTGGATATTCATAACTGAATACCGCTGTGCAAAACAAAAGAAAACGTCATTGTAATAACAGCTTTTTAAAAATTGTTCCAACAATATCGAATAGGTCTGTTTTCCTTGCATTGATCTGAATCAACGCAGTCCCATCAATTAATCACACCACAAAAGAATGAAAATATGATGTACGTATATGCCATCCGCATTTGCCACTGGGCCCCGTCATCACCCGTTAGGTTACTTAACTAACGACAGAGCGGGGGCTAGACTAGCGCGGGTGTAAAACATATACAACATCTACTAGTATATATATAACAATATATAATGATCGCTCCAGGTATGATAATGTTGGATATATGTATGCCCTAGAGGCCATTATATGATAGTGGATGTATTTATACATGTATATATATATATATATATATATATTCATTGTACATTCTTGCTCGACATGATAGTATGCTATCTGGTTCTTCTTTATCTGACATGTTGATTTGATCATGCTTTTATTCATTCACACATGTTGATAAAGCCCTGAGGATATTTGCTTGACTACTGTGATTATTATGGAGATCACACTAGTGGGACATCTGTAGTTTATAAGTATATCCTGAAAAGTCCCTAGTCGTAGGTGTATCGAGACGGGGCATCGATATACCAGAGTAGACTAGCGTATATGATACTAGACCCATATGATGGGCGATGGATGTTCCCACATTCATCGATGTTTGACATCGAGATCGTATACGGGTGCTCAGTGGTGACTGGGTACACTGGACGGACTCGCCGAGAACTCATATATGGAATTATATCTATCGTCGGATAGCAGTTCTCAGGTGACACTGGTACAGGTTACTCTGTAGGCCCGAGATCGCCATAGAGTCTTGTGTGTTCTCCCACTGTACTTTGATTACCACCCTACCACTGCTCTACTGAGTCGTGCAAACAGGTGGCCGTTGGGTACAGTCTCGAGACACACGAAGGCGATGAGCGATAGGAGGGGTTTCGTCTCTCCCGGTATTGGGAGTTGATGCTGTGCTGTGCTCGATTGGCTATATCAGTAAGTCCCTGGCCAGGGCTGTTGAGATTTACTGATAAGTGTTATCAGTAGTTTCTCGATCTGTTATAGACCATTCATCGGCACGACTTATTGAGTTATTGGGGTCTACGTTACCATCCCTAGACTCGATATGCAGCATATCTGACGAAGAGACCGGACTGTACGGTAGTGTTGCCGGTTGGCTCGACGGGAGTTGTGACAGGTTCGCTTGTTTTCTTCTGATCGCTTAATACCCGGGTGGCCGTTACGTTTAGCTGACCGCTTGCGGCTGGGGGGTGTTTGATATGATCATCACCCACTGCCGGCGTATTGACGAGTCTTAGAATCCCACAATGGAGTTACCTAGTCCAGGCGAAACGATGTGGTGCGCATATGTGATATGCGCGTGGACCCGGTTAAAATACGTGTATGAGATACCGTGTATTAATTGGGCGGTTTGCTTTTGGTCGGGTCGTATGTGATATGGCCGGTTTGCTAAATCAAGTGTTGATTTATCATTGACCATTAGTTTCTCACTTTAAACCCTTTCTTGTCTTTATGTTGTATGCATGCATGTATGCATTTATTCTCATTCATGCATATATGGATGTGCATGCACACATACATGCATACATAATTCTATCATGGTTGTTGATATAGTGGATGGTGGCAATATAAGACTCACACCATTTATAAATATATGGATATTTCTTTTTTGGAAAAGAAAAATGGAAATAGAAATTGTTATCATGGTTTAATATTTTATTCTTGCCCTAACCCTTTACTTTAACCATGATTTAATTTCTATGGCCATTTTTGATCCAAAATAAATATCTAGATATTTTATAACTATGGTTAAGAATGAGAAAGAGAAAATATATATATTTTTTCATTTCTCATTTTTATTCATAGGCTTATCATTATCTTGAGTTCTTCATAAGCCATCATTTTCTTTCTCCTCTCTCTCTTGCTCTCTAGCTTTCTCTTGTGAGCAAAAGAGTCATCAAGTTAGGATTTTGAAGTGAGAAAACAAACCACATCACCATTCTACACTAGTCTTGCCCATTAGTGTAGAGTGTTAAGCTTCTACTTCTTCTCTTGATCTAGTGGAGCTTCAAGCTTGGACAAAGAGGACTCCGGGTGGATCGTCGTGGACCTAGAGGATCTCAAGAGAGTTTTTTCCGACCCTCAAGTAGCCAAGGAGTCTAGCGTAGGGAGCTACAAAGGTTGCACTCTCAAAACCCTATCTTTTACTACTTGTGTTTGTGTTTTAGTTTTGTTACCCTAGATTTTCTAGCATGATCCTTAGGTTTGTTTCTCTAGCACCATATAAATTTTAAATATGACATGTGTGATGCCTCCAAACCCTTGTAGTGGTGCTGTAGGAACCCCTTCATGGTCTCAGAGCCAGGCTAGAGCCTTAGGGTAACCTAGACGACGTTAAAAACCTCGAACGAACGAAAATCGACGCCCGAAGGGTGCTCTCTGGAAATTTTTCTAAAACCTGGATTTTTTCAAATTAAAAATACTTAAAAAATTCAGCAGGGTATTTTATGGGCCCACAAGAAGTACGACGCCCTGACTCATCCGTACGACCGCGGAACCGTGGCCATAGTGGCATTTCTGCGGCGGTTCCGCGGCGCAGTAGGAGAGTTATGGGCCTTATTTTCTTGTGCAGGCCCGTATGTATTTTGTGCAGTTACTGGTATTTTTTAAATCTACTCAGATGTTGAGCTTTCTGAGAAGTCTTTGGGTGTTCAACCGTTCGATCGAATGTTTTAACGTCGCCTAGTTTATTAATATTTGATACAATAATTGGAATCTACAAATTTATTTGTTGCGTGTAAATCTAGCAGTTCGGTCTCGGCAACAATCGGAAATCTTGTTGAATTATCCGGCTTGTTTTGAAAAGGTGTTTTCATGGATGAGACCGAAATGCGAGCTTTACATTGTTAGGCATGAAATCTTGTATATGTGATATTCTGGGTTTGTGTTGTCTAAAGGCGGTTATGATTCCAATTGTTGTAGTTTTTCATTTTATTTCTCTGTGACCGTAAGTGTAGTATGTGGTGTATCGCCGGTTTCGTTGCTATATATCAACGACAATCGAGGTACGCATACTTACTTACGTTGATGATATGTGATATTATGTGTTGCTGAGATTTGACATGTAGGATTGTCGTGATTGAATAGCCGGGGGATTTGATGTGAGATGAGAGTTTTCTTTTCATTCATGTAAAATTCAAATGTAATGTTATATTCTTTTATTTGGGGCACTTCCAAGTTGAGGATGATGTCACCAGTGTTGTATATTATTTATTTTTCTGCATTAGGATAGACCCAAGGAGGGGAGCACGAGTGACAGGGTTCTTGGGTTCAGTGGGAGGCCATCTCGAGGAGTCGAGACCGGGTCTCCTAAACTCCAAAATTGGAAGGATCGCTTGCCGCTCTCGTAGGGGTCTAGGGGGTGTGGGCTTGGCTATTCATCGCGACTGTAGAATCCGTATTTTCTATTGTTGGCTAAATACTAAATACGGACGTCCTAGTATATCCTATATTATCATATCTGTGTTTCTGCTGCCTTTATACTGTGATGTGATATCTGAGATGAATGCTATATTATATATGAGATATATAGTAGACGTTGCTTATGTTTTACACCCGCGCTAGTCCTGTCCCGGTATGCCGTTAGTTAAGTAACCTAACGGTGCATAACGGAACATTGCGGCGAATGCGGATGGCATAAGCGTACGTTGTATTTTCGTTTCTTTTCTGTGGTTGGCTTAAGGACTTAAATGATGGGGCTATATTAATATGATTAATGTATAGAAAATAAACCTTAAAAGATGTTGTTGAATCGGATTTGAAAACCACTCGGCTCTTTATGAAAAAGCTACATTTCAAAACCGCGGAGCTCAAGCCAATCCTTTTGAAAACCATTTGATTCTACGACGATATCAAGTTCAAAGCGTTAAAGATTTTCTTAAAAATCATCCGCAACCCTTTGTCATTTTAGGAAGTAGAGTACTTAGTATTCATGCTACGTTTGTTGACTATAGTTAAGGCGTAGTGTACGGTAGCTAAGTGATGTCTTCCTACACTGCATATGATGCAGATTAATTAGGACATTCATGCGACTTTGTTGACCATAGTTAAGGGTCATGTGAGTGGGTCTAATTAATCAAGAAATGACGGGTAGAACTTGACTAGTGCTTATGATTTGTTGGCCATAGTTAAGGTCATGGGTACTAGGGGTAAAAACCACATCGGGAATTTCAATAGTTGAAATTTGCAATGAGATTGCATACCTTCCATATGATGGTTGGATCCCGATCCCACTGTGGGCAATAGTTGCTCCCAGGAGAGTTTTGCAGCTTACAATTAGCTAACCCATTAGGTTTCTAGAAAGGTGTTAACGGGGCTACGCCTCTGGGAAGACGAGGTTTATATTAATTAGGTCCGTGCGAAAGCACGGGGAACCTCCCTCAAGTACCGACACTGGCCTGGCTGAACGGTTAGCGAAGTTGTAGACTGTAATTAATCCTGGCTAGTTTTTTTTTACGGTTTGAAAGAAAAACTTGATTAAAGCAGTGGGAGACATCGATTAGATAAGATAATAAACAATCTGATTTTTGCAAGAGCTTTCGCTGAGTGTATTCTTTTCTCTCTCTTAATGGCAGATACCAATGACAGGACTCAAGCTTCTACTAGATAAAAATAAACTGAATGGGACCAATTATAAAAACTGGCTGAGGAATCTTAACATTGCCTTGACTTATGATAAGGTATCATATGTCCTCACGGCTCCAGCCCCGCCCGTCCCAGGTCCTAAATCCTCAGTTGCGGATATTGAAGTCCGCAAGACATGGGACGCTGACTGTGCCACGGCCAAATGCCTCGCGCTTGCATCGATGGATAACACACATCAAAAGCAACACGAGAATATGGACGTTCATGCCATATTCCTCCATACAAAGGAGTTGTATGGAGAGCAATCCCGCGTATTACGATACGAAGCATCAAGAAAACTATTTCAGATGCGAATGGCCCCTGGCACACCATTAGGAGACCATATTCTGAAGATGATAGCTCTCATAGAAGAGCTTGAGGACCTTGGATGGACAATGGACAATGAACAATATACGGATATTATTCTGCAGTCCCTCCCCTTCACCTTTGCTCAATTTATAGTTAACTTCAACATGCACAACATGGAGAAGGAACTACCTGAACTCCTTAATATGTTAAGGAGTGCAGAGAGCACACTGAAATCAGTGAAAACTCCCGTTTTGAATGTTGGGTAATCTTCCTCTTCTTACCCAAAGGCTAAGGCCAAGGGAAAGATAAAGAAGAGGCCCACCAAGCCTAGGGGTAGAGTTAAAAAGGTTAAGGGGAAGGACAGGTCCAAAGCTGGAGAATCGGGAAAAGGGGAATGTTATCACTGCCACAAAACAGGACATTGGAAGCGCAGCTGCACGGAGTACTTAGATCTCAAGAAGAAGCATGGGGATGCTTCCGCTTCAGGTGTGTTTGTGACAGAGAACTGTTTTTCAATAAACTCTGCTTCCTGGGTATTAGATACCGGTTCAGGTTCTCACATTTGCAATTCTATGCAGGGGCTGAGAAATAGCAAGGTTTTGAAGACAGGTGACCATACTCTCTGCGTTGGAAATGGTTCCAATGTACATACAGTTGCAGTGGGAAAGTATCACTTGGGGTTGCCATCTGGATGTATATTGGTTTTGAACCCATGTTATTATGTGCCTAGTATGCTTTGTAATATAATATCCGTTTTCTTGTTAGACAATGAAGGATATAATTTTGTATTGCAGAACAATATTATAAACATTCACCTGAATCAAATGTTGGTTGGGTATGGTACGCTCAATACCGGGATATACGTCCTAAATCAACACACAGTTTTCAGCATACAATACACTAATAAAAGAAAACTTTCAGAAATAAATGAAGCTTTTCTTTGGCACTGTAGACTTGGTCATATTAACGAAACAAGACTAAACAAGCTACATAAAGATGGATATTTAAACCCTTTTGAATATAAATCTTATGAGACTTGCCAGTCTTGTATCAAGGGTAAAATGACCAAAACTCCGTTTACCGGACACGGAGAAAGAGCTACTGAGCTCTTAGGCCTCATACACAGTGATGTATGCGGGCCAATGTCTACATAGGCTAGAGGCAGTTTTTCATACTTCAT
Organism: Agapanthus africanus; assembly: GCA_030015575.1. Taxonomy (NCBI): domain Eukaryota; kingdom Viridiplantae; phylum Streptophyta; class Magnoliopsida; order Asparagales; family Amaryllidaceae; genus Agapanthus; species Agapanthus africanus. The sequence continues at coordinate 832,373,265 of JASDDO010000024.1, read as the reverse complement.
TACTTTCACTGATGATTTCTCAAGATTCGGTCATGTATTTTTATTAAAACACAAATCCGAAGCTTTCGAGAAATTCACTGAATATAAACAAGAAGTAGAAAAACAAACCGGCTTGAGCATCAAAATGTTTCGATCAGATCGAGGTGGGGAGTACCTCAGTACAGAGTTTGCAAACTTCCTAAAAGAGAATGGGATTCTCTCTCATCTCACTCCTCCTTACACACCACAGCACAACAGTGTGTCAGAACGACGGAATCGGACCCTATTAGATATGGTCCGTTCCATGATGAGTGATGCTGAGTTACCCGTCTCATTTTGGGGGCATGTATTGGAGACTGCAGCATTTCTACTGAACAGGGTCCCAACCAAAACCGTGTTTACCACACCATATGAGATATGGCATGGGAAGAGACCATCTCTTAAACGAATTAAGATTTGGGGTTGTCCAGCCTATGTTAAAAAGAAGAATCCGGACAAACTCGAGACACGGTCGGTCATATGTAATTTTGTAGGATATCCAAAGAATTCTTATGGATATCTATTCTACCACAAGGAGGAACAAAAGGTGTTTATTTCTCAGTATGCCACATTCTTGGAAAAAGAGTTTTTCACAAATGAAACTGATGGCAATGTGGTGGATCTAGAAGAGGTTCTAGAGACACAAACTACAAATGACAACTTGGTTGAACCAACTGTTACAATAGAAACTGAGGAACCTCGGCCACTCCATAGGTCTGGTAGGACTTCTCGCCCACCGGAGAGGTACTATGGTTTCCTCATTGATGGTGACAGAGAAGACCGCATCATGGAGGATGATGATCCTACCAGCTTTCAGCAAGCTATCACGAGTGGAGACTCTGTGAAGTGGCTGGATGCCATGAGATCCGAAATGGAGTCTATGTACACCAACAAAGTATGGATTTTGGACGTTGTACCCCCTGGGGTAAAACCTGTAGGGTGCAAATGGATCTTTAAAAGAAAGATTGGTGTAGATGGGCAGGTAGAAACCTATAAGGCAAGACTTGTGGCGAAGGGTTTTCGTCAAAGACCAGGTTTGGACTATGACGAAACTTTTTCTTCCGTAGCCATGCTTAAATCCATTTGAATCCTACTTGCTATAACTGCTCACTACGACTATGAAATCTGGCAGATGGACGTTAAAACGGCATTTCTAAATGGAGATTTAGAAGAATGCGTTTATATGGATCAGCCAGAGGGCTTCATTGATAGTGGGAGCAGCGGGAAAGCATGTAGATTGCTTAAATCCATTTATAGGTTAAAGCAGGCATCACGGAGTTGGAACATCTGTTTCGATGATGTTATCAAAGAGTTTGATTTCATCAAAAATCCAGATGAACCTTGTGTTTATAAGAAGGCTGTAGAGAGAGCTGTCACATTCCTCATATTGTACGTGGATGACATTCTTCTGATAGGAAATGATATTCCTATGCTACAGTTGGTCAAATCTTTCTTATCACTAAGGTTCTCCATGAAGGACCTGGGTGATACCACATACATACTGGGCATTAGGATCTATAGGGATAGATCCATGAGGTTATTGGGATTGTCCCAAACCAGGTACATCAACACCTCCTAAAAAGGTTTAGTATGGAAGACTCCAAGCGGGGTGCCTTACCCGCTTGCCATGGGGTCACTCTCTCGAAGGACTCTTGCCCAAAGACCGATGAAGAGAGAGCTCGCATGAGCATTATACCCTATGCTTCGGCAGTAGGATCTATAATGTATGCGATGTTATGTACATGCCCAGATGTAGCTTATGCACTTAGTGTTTTAAGCAGGTATCAATCCAACCCAGGGGAGAATCACTGGATAGCTGTGAAGAACATTCTAAAGTACTTGAGAAGGACTAAAGAATTGTTCTTGGTGTATGGTAATGGAGATCTCCAAATGGAGGCCTTTACCGATTCAAGCTTCCAGAGTGATAAGGACGACAGCAAATCTATCTCCGGGTTTGTATTTACCCTCAATAGAGGGGCGGTAAGTTGGAAGAGTTCCAAACAGGATACCGTTGCAGACTCTACGATGGAGGCTGAGTACATTGCTGCGAATGATGCCGCCAAGGAAGCCGTCTGGATGAAGAAGTTCGTCTCGGAGCTAGGAGTAGTTCCAACCATTATTGATCCAATACCATTGTATTGTGATAATAATGAGGCTATGGCGTTAGCCAAGGAGCCCAGGTCCTATCAGCGGTCCAGACACATCCTAAGGAGCTTTCATTTGATCCGGAAGATTGTAGATCGCCGCGAGATCGAGATTAAGAGAGTAGACACAAAGAATAACGCCGCGGATCCACTCACCAAGGCCCTCCCTCAGCCGCAGCATGAGCGACTTTTTGAGATGTTGGGTATGAGATACGCCAATAACTGGCCTTAGTGCAAGTGGGAGATTGTTAGATATATGTATGCTCTAGAGGCCATTATATGATAGTGAATGTATTTATACATGTATATATATATTCAGTGTACATTCTTGCTCGACATGATAGTATGCTATCTGGTTCTTCTTTATCTGACATGTTGATTTGATCATGCTTTTATTCATTCACACATGTTGATAAAACCCTGAGGATATTTGCTTGACTACTGTGATTATGATGGAGATCATACTAGTGGGACATCTGTAGTTTATAAGCATATCCTAAAAAGTCCCTATTCGTAGGTGTATCGAGACGGGGCATCGATATACCAGAATAGACTAGCGTATATGATACTAGACCCATATGATGGGCGATGGATGTTCCCACATTCATCGATGTTTGACATCGAGATCGTATACGGGTGCTCAGTGGTGACTGGGTACACTGGACGGACTCGCCGAGAACTCATATATGGAATTATATCTATCGTCGGATAGCAGTTCTCAGGTGACACTGGTACAGGTTAGTCTGTAGACCCAAGATCGTCATAGAGTCTTGTGTGTTCTCCCACTGTACTTTGATTACCACTCTACCACGGCTCTACTGAGTCATGCAAACAGGTGGCCATTGGGTACAGTCCCGAGACACATGAAGGCGATGAGCGATAGGAGGGGTTTCGTCTCTCCCGGTATTGGGAGTTGATGCTGTGCTGTGCTCGATTGGCTATATCAGTAAGTCCTTGGCCAGGGCTGTTGAGATTTACTGATAAATGTTATCAGTAGTTTCTCGATCTGTTATAGACCATTCATCGGCATGACTTATTGAGTTATTGGGGTCGACGTTACCATCCTTAGACTTGATATGCAGCATATCTGACGAAGAAACCGGACTGTACGGTAGTGTTGCCGGTTGGCTCGACGGGAGTTGTGACAGGTTCGCTTGTTTTCTTCTGATCGCTCAATACACGGGTGGCCGTAATGTTTAGCTGACCGCTTGCGGCTTGGGGGTGCTTGATATGATCATCAGCCACTGCCGGCGTATTGACGAGTCTTAGAGTCCCACAATGGAGTTACCTAGTCCAGGAGAAACGATGTGGTGCGCATATGTGATATGCGCGCGGACCCGGTTAAAATACGTGTATGAGATACCGTGTATTAATTGGGCGGTTTGCTTTTGGTCGGGTCGTATGTGATATGGCCGGTTTGCTAAATCAAGTGTTGATTTATCATTGACCATTAGTTTCTCACTTTAAACCCTTTCTTGTCTTTATGTTGTATGCATGCATGTATGCATTTATTCTCATTCATGCACATATGGATGTGCATGCACACATACATGCATACATAATTCTATCATGGTTGTTGATATAGTGGATGGTGGCAATATAAGACTCACACCATTTATAAATATATGGATATTTCTTTTTTGGAAAAGAAAAATGGAAATAGAAATTGTTATCATGGTTTAATATTTTATTCTTGCACTAACCCTTTACTTTAACCATGATTTAATTTCTATGGCCATTTTTGATTCAAAATAAATATCTAGATATTTTATAACTATGGTTAAGAATGAGAAAGAGAAAATATATATATTTTTTCATTTCTCATTTTTATTCATAGGCTTATCATTATCTTGAGTTCTTCATAAGCCATCATCTTCTTCCTCCTCTCTCTCTTGCTCTCTAGCTTTCTCTTGTGAGCAAAAGAGTCATCAAGTTAGGATTTTGAAGTGAGAAAACAAACCACATCACCATTCTACACTAGTCTTGCCCATTAGTGTAGAGTGTTAAGCTTCTACGTCTTCTCTTGATCTAGTGGAGCTTCAAGCTTGGACAAAAAGGACTCCGGGTGGATCGTCGTGGACCTAGAGGATCTCAAGAGAGCTTTTTCCAACCCTCAAGGAGTCTAGCGTATGGAGCTACAAAGGTTGCACTCTCAAAACCCTAGCTTTTACTACTTGTGTTTGTGTTATAGTTTTGTTACCCTAGATTTTCTAGCATGATCCTTAGGTTTGTTTCTCTAGCACCATATAAATTTTAAATATGGCATGTGTGATGCCTCCAAACCCTTGTAGTGGTGCTGTAGGAACCCCTTCAGATAAATGCAATATCACAGATAAGCGATAAGCATCACAGAACAATATAGATAATATGGGAGCTCCGGGTTTCCTTTGAGCCGCAACTGAAACCTGAAGTTCCCCTGGTCGTGTGGATAGCCTGTGCAATGAAAACCTAGACCCCTAAGAGCGCGACAAGTTACCCGCCAAAACCAGAAGTGAGGCAGCTCCCTTCATCAAAGTGAATGGGCCACCCAGCACTTCACGGAATCCGGTAACTTGAGCACCCCTCCTTGGATCAACCTGTACCCCTTACGAGTGCGGCAAATAGCCCGCTGCGGTCCCTTCCTTCTCAACGCCATGAGATGCGGACCCGTTGCCCTCCAGAACCAGGCTATCCGTGCACTCCATCGTAGGGTAATCCTAGTATAGAAAAGAAAATATGTACAACGGTGACATCGACCTCAACCCGGTCGTGCCCCAAACAAATAATATATAAGCAGGCAGTGACGGAAGTCCACATGTCGGATGCTCGCCCCACGATATCAAATGTACAAATAAAACTAAACTGTACTATCATTGCACCCAAGCTATCCACCACGACGATTCCGCAACAAACACAGCACAACACAGAACATCAACGTGAATGTCACGTTCGCAAACCCGTCTAAAAGAACTATAGCATTTAGACAAGTTGTACCGCTCTAATGACATTCACGGTCGCAGATAGTAATGCATGTACTGTAAACTTTAAACAGTGTTAGAAATATCGAGTTCGAAATAACCCCGAATAGCCCCAAACTACTCAATAAAACCATATCCAAACTGGGCTAAACTAGCAATACTACTGAACCAATATCCCAGAGACTAAACCACACTACAAATACCAAGTTCCAATTCCCTTTAAAAACCGGCCAGGCCGGAATATATCACAATGTGGCCGGTCTAATAGTGGAGTTAGCGGCTCGTATTTGGTGTGTGTTTTAATAGTAATCTAAGTAGTCTTTTGCAGTTGCTTAAATATTTTTAGAAGACCATTTAAAATTCGACAGAGAATGGATTACTAGTTGGTGTTGTTTTGGAGTTATTTCGGTTTCGATACTTTAATATCGTCTAAACAACTAGTATGCGGTTAATGGGCTGGCTCTGATATCATGTTGGGTTATGCCAGCGCCCCGGCCATCAATCCGTGACCAAATGCGGAACAAAAACTTTAAAAAACCCGGCGCTAACGGAACCCGAATTCCCGGATCGTACCATTAACTCTATACTATTATCATAAAGGAGATTAGAGAGGTTATACCGATCGATCAGTGTCCTTCGATCTTCAACTTCTGTCCGAAGATCCTCGCGGCTTTCTCGATCAAGTTTGATCTCCAGTCTCCCCACATCGAAGAAGATCCATGTCGAGGGTTAGTAATACAGGATCCCGCCTCAAAACCGAAGTAAGTCGGGTATCTAGTTTGCCAACCTAGATAGCCAAGATGAAGTAGAGAGAGTGTCATGACCCAAGTTCGGCCCGTGACCGGCACTTAAACCGCGAAACGTCTACAGGCGTAGCGTAATTTAAGTAAACCGAAAACCCAGAAATCTAAACCATCAAAGAAGAAAGTAATGAAAACATTTGTTAAAAACATTTGGAAACCTCGAGTAAAAATCATTAAAGTTCAAGTTATTTTCTTAAAAATTTCGGCAGCACCTCCTTTGTAAAAACTAGCCCCGAAACGGGTACAGCACATGATATAAGTAAAACGACTGATAATAAGAATAAAGCATCCCCAAACGGGAGCAAACACGCCCAACGGAAGAAACAATCACCACGAGAATAGTATACGACGCCGTAGCAAAGAAATGAACAAAATAAGTGAAAAACAGCATAAACGATAAAAACTGCATAAATAAAGTCGGCTCATACGAGCTCGACATCCAGAGTACAAATAGTATACAACATCGTCCTCACAACTGGTCTCTAAGTCAATACATGATATGGTAGATGGAGAGTACTAGATACAATAGAATGTACAATGAAATATAAACGGATACCCGCAACCCACCTATATGCAAAATGGCCCACACGGCAAACTGTAGCGGGATCCGCAACAAAAAGATATAATGATGTAGCCATGCCGCGACTACTCTGAGGGTCAACCTGCAAAACACTGTGGCACAACAGGGGTGAGTTGCTAACTCGTGAATAGTAAATAACATATACAGGTAATCGTAGGTATGCACGTACTGCGATACTCTAACATATGCAATCTGATAACATCAATATGATAATCTGGGTATGCAATAATCATGTGCGGTACTCTATCAAGTACTACAACTACAAGATGCAATGTATATCAATGAATGCTGAGCATAGGATAGAATATCATCTACACGAATCATCATCGTGGAAAAACCCGGTGTCTACCAAATATACCCCAAATCCCAAAAACTCAGGCGCCGTCAATCTAATCGGCCCTCAAATCCTGTAAATCTCATGGAAACATGAGTGCCCAACATCGGCACTCGAAAATATCATGAAATAATCGTGTCCATCATTGACACGCAAATCCTCATGTATCGGGCTCCGTCAGTTCGGATCGGCCTACGGGCTCTGTCTGCGGAATCGGCCCTCGGCTCCGGCAGTACGGGTCGACCCGTATCCATCTCTCGACTCTAGTCAGTATCCTCCGGATAACCACCAGGTCCAACCAATCACCGGTAGGTAGTAGTCCCTCAGCCAGGCTCATCATCTACTGCGCGACATCCCTTTCTTGCCCCGGGGTATCTTACTGGGTCCACCATGTACCCGCAATCGGCCTCATCCAGCTCCTCGAATCGGGTTCCACAAGTCACACGTCTCAGAACAGAGAAAACGCATGGTAGACGCACTGAAATATCATATCAAGAGAAACCGGGTTATCAAAACAATACATACTTTCTTAAAATAATACCACGGTTCTCAAATCCAGAAATCACATAAAATCCAAAACTCAATGCGTAAATCCATGCAATGCGATGTATGCAGCATAAAGTCGTACTATGAGCAAAAAAGGGAAAACCGCTCTTTTAAGTGGATCCAGTTTTGAAAATATAACATGCGGTCCCCAATTCTCCAAAATCAAGCCAGCATCATCTATGTATGTAAAAATGTGTATGTGCGCCAATATGGATATACAAGTGGGTATATACGCAAGTATGAGTGTACAATATGCAAGTATGTAGATACACAAATATGTATGCACACAAGGAACAGAATCATGTCTAATCATCAATGATGAGGTAATCTAAACGATGTATGGTTCATAGCAATTCTATAGTGTGAGTGTCATGGCAATTACTAACGGTGTGTGTGTAGCATACAATTAGTGCTCGTGCATCATGAACCGTTAGTAACGGTGCGGTGTCTTGTAACTACTATGTCCATATGCAACAAGAGAGGGGTATGCAACAATGATACATATGCACAACCTATATATATATATATATATATATATATATATATGAATATAACATGTGGCTATAACATCCTAACAAGCCCTGACGCATAACGCCATACGGGCGATTTTCCCGTAGATGTTAAATCTACTCACCGTGATCTCGATCTAGGTATATCCGACCACTTGCTTCCCCTTCTGTGTGGCGTCCGATGTCCCCGCCTGCGATCCTACAATCATACCACAACAACATAACAAGTGCTCATTAGAAATCTATCGATAACGCACGCAAACAATAGCAACAAAAACCTAACTCTCAAGCACTCCCGAGTGTTTCCCTCAGTGGCTAAACGTGTGCAGAAACCCCTAGCCCAACCCTACGGCTACACAGAGAACCAAACACTAAAACACGTAACGGATAATCCGCAACGCAAAAAGCCGAAATGCTCGAATTATAGCTAAAAGGTCCCAGATTTTTTTACACAAGGAATTGGTGAAAGTTGCAGGTTCCAAGAGCCTAGAAATAACCCCAGAGACCCCCCGACACAGACACGACTCCCAGCTCCCAAGTCTAGCCACAATTTGCGGCCAGAACGAATAAAATTGCGGCCTCGGTGTTGGGGATTGGGCTTAGGTTCTCGTGGTGGGTTCTAGGTATCACATACACCTCTCTGTAACGGCAACTTTTCAAACCAATACCCTCAGTGATAGCAGATTCAATCGAGACACCCAACCTTAACCAAAAATACAATATAATGCGCAAAGTCTGAAACTTTATGGTTCAAACAGAAACTACAAGACAACACCATATAAAAATTAGCTAATTAACAGTAAGAAGAGAACCACCTTCCCAAACTTGCTCAAAACTCCAACTTTCCTAGCTCCAAGTGGTCTCCATAGGCTTTGGCTTAAGTTTAGAGAAGGGTGAAGTGAATTTTGGTGAGGGTAAGTGAGGATTTTAGATGATTGGGGTTGGGTTTTGGTGAAGGGCAGAAAAGTTTCTGTTTTGGGAGAGAGAGATGAGCCAAATATGAGAGAACGAAAATAGGATTTCAAATAATAGAGAGAGAGTGAGAAGGGGGTGTTTGGGAGCAAGCATAGCACATTCTCTCTCCTCATTTAATGCAAAGCATGCTTGTCTCCTATGCTTAAGCCTCATCACTCCCCCTCTCTCTTCCTCCTTCTCTAAGTCAACCCAAAAGAATAACATTAGTTAAATTTTTTTTTGAATTAGAAAACTTATTTACTTAATTAATTACATAATATCCTAATGGAAATCGTTAAAGCACCATGGCTACTTAAGCATGGTTTAACTCCAAATTAGCCCTAGGTTAACATGCACATGTGTGTACAAGCCCAAATAAATACTAATAAAATATTCATTAATTTTTATAAAATATTTGAAAATTGTTTTGGTAAACTTTTTACTAAAGACCGTACTATCGCTTAATTAACCCCTAATCGCATCCTAAGGTGTTACAATCTTCCCCCCTTATAAAAATTCGTCCCCGAATTTAAAAATTTTACTAGGCGTACCTTCAAAAAGATGAGGGAACTTCTTCCGCACCTCGTCCTCGGCCTCCCAAGTGGTCTCTTCACCATTCGGGCTTCGCCAAAGAATCTTCACAGATGGCAAGACTTTTGATCGAAGTTTCTTCACCTGCCAATCCAATATCACTACTAGCTGCTCGGTGAACGAAAGATCGCGCTCAAGCTGAACGGTTTGGTGCTGAATCATGTGAGAAGGGTCATGAAGGTATCTGTGAAGTATCGACACATGGAATACGGGGTGAACATCCGGGAAGCTGGGTGGAAGAGTCAAACGATATGCAACTGCGCTTATACACTCGAGGATCTTGAAGGGACCTACAAATCTAGGATGAAGCTTTCCTTTTCGCCCAAATATCATCACGCCCTTCATCGGAGAGACCCTCAGAAAAACATGATCGCCAACTGTGAACTCGAGTCTATGACGGCGTCTGTCAGCATACGATTTCTGCCTACTCTGAGCTGTCCTCATCCTATCTCGAATCAACTGTATCTCCTCGGTCGTCTCCTGTACGATCTGCGGCCCTAAAATACTGCTCTCGCTGAGCTCTGTCCAACAGATGGGCGATCGACATCTCCTCCCATATAAGGCCTCGAAAGGTGCCATCTAAATCGTATCCTGGAAGCTATTATTGTAGGGGAACTCTACCAAGGGCAAATGGCGATCCCAGCTACCACCGAAATCTAGAATACAAGCTCGAAGCATGTCCTCAAGAGTCTGAATAGTCCGCTCTGACCGGCTATCGGTCTGCTGATGGAATGCTGTGCTGAAACTCAAGCTGGTGCCCAAAGCCTCCTGAAGTCTCTGCCATAGTCGGCTGGTGAACTGGGTGCCTCGGTCAGACACGATACAAGTCGGAACACCATGCAATCGTACAATCTCTTCGATGTATATCTAGGCATACTGAGCAAATCCAAAAGTGGTCTTCACTGGCAGAAAGTGAGCCGCTTTCATCAATCGATCCACGATCACCCAAATAGAGTCGTACCCTCGACTGGTCCTGGGTAGACCCACAATGAAGTCCATAGAAATCTGCTCCCATTTCCACTCCGGAATGGGCAACGGCTTTAGCTCTCCCGCGGGCCTCTGGTGCTCGGCCTTGACTTGCTTGTAAGTCCATGTCACGCACACCACGAACTTGCGGGGAGGCGGAATATATGAAAAACGATTATCAAATCTTCGTAACACGGACTTAAGCGCATGAATCGTTTCTAAACCATTGCTAACAAGCTACTAGAGGTTTAACTACTTGGATACAAAGTTATACCTCACAATACTAGTCCTTCGGGTCTTCATCGCGGTCCTCCACTCCTCGTAGGCTCCTTGGAACATCGGCACCTCAACGGCCTCCTCGAATCAAAGACGATCCACCCGAAAGCTCCTACGCCAAGCTTAATCTCAAACTTGAGATAACTAGGTTGCTTAAAGTTCTAATCTAAGCTACCTAGGGGATATAGAGTGAGGTTATGGAAGTATTAGTCTAGCTAACCCTTGATCTCAACACATGAGAGGCTAGGGTTAGGGTTTGAAGAGAGAGTGAGCTTGAGGAGAGAGAAGGTGAAGATTATAATGAAATGAGATAATGATGTTATTATAATATATATGAAGTATTATTATTTATCCAAAAATGAAATAATTGAATTAACAACCATGCTTCATAAATATCTATGAGTGATTCATCACCATGAGTCATTAAGCATTTATGATGCATTAATGACATGGATGAATCACATAAATGAGTCACTAATCTCATTTAATGCAATGCTACCTTAACTCCTTAGTCACCACTCTTCTAGAAGCTTCTCGACAAATTACAAGAATGCCCCTCCAATCCGTGAAAACACGGAAAAATTTTAGACTGTATAAATCCAATAACCCGATACTAGAATCTGGCTTAAACCAAAGCCAGCAAGTAAAAACTGTCCGAAAAGTCGTACGTGCGTAAACACACGTACGCGTCCGAACCCTTGTCGTAAAACCATACGACCTCTATATAGTTTCGCCTGGAGCAGGGAAACTCTCTGTGTGGGACTCTAAAGACTCGACACTACCCTGGCAGTGGGTTTAACCACAGACCGCAAGCGACACTAGCTGTACGTAACGGTCCCCAGGTAGATGTCGATAAGAAGGCCGATGAGGAAAACCATCCAAACCCCTACTGAGCCTGATGTGACAATCTCCATACAGTCCGGTCTGTTCATCTAAGACTATCATATATCAATCCTAGGGGGCGGTAAGTGTCAGTCCCCTAATAGCTGTATAAGTCGTGTCGGAGTGAAGCCCATTACACCCTGAGAAGCTACTGGAACCTACCAGTATATCTCGCTTGCCCTGGCCAGGGACTTTGCGTAATGGCTCTGTGACACAGCGCGATATCATCTCCCAATACCGGGAGAGACGAATCCTATCTAACCACTACTGCCTCCATGTGCTCGGGACTGCACCCAACTGCTACTTGTTTGCACGACTCCTTTGAGCCGTGGTAGGGTAGCAATCTAAGAACAGTGGGACACACTCGAGGCAAAGTAGCAGTGTCAAGTCTGCGGACTATGCTGTACTCATGTCATCTGGGAACTGTTAACTGACGATGGGTATAATACCAACCAATCAGTTCCCCTGCGAGTCTTGTCAGGTGTACCCGTAACCTAACGAGCACCTGCATACTATCTCCAGTATGACGTACTGATGGCTGTGGGATAGACCATCTCCCTAACTGGGATGAGAAGCGCACACACTTAGTCTACTCCGGAATATCGATGCCCTATCTCGATAATCCAATGACCAGGGACCTGTATAGGATGTTGCTTACAGACTACCCAGCCCCCACTAGTGTGACTGCCATCACGACGCTGGTAATCAAGCAAAGATCCTATGGGCTCTACTAATATGTATAAGTGATATGTTACAAGAAACATATGCACATATTAAAGTAGACACAAACCAAGTAGCATACTACCATTTTTAGCAAGACTGTATATATAACCGTGAATATCCCAAGCATCCATTAAGTAATATACAATCTAGTATGATACAATAATGGCCCCTAGGGCATATGCACTAACAATCTCCCACTTGCACTAGGGCCATGAGATGGCATATCGTAGACCTATCATCTCGAATAGCCTCTCGAACTGCGTCTGAGGAAGGGCCTTTGTGAATGGATCAGCAATGTTATTCTCTGTCTCTACTCTTTTCACCTCGATCTCCCGGCAATCTACGATCTCCCTGATCAGGTGATACCACCTTAAGATGTGTCTGTACTTCTGATGGGACCTGGGTTCCTTCGCTAAAGCTATAGCGCCATTGTTGTCACAATACAGAGGTATTGGACCAACACTGGAAGGAACCACCTGAAGTTCTGTGAGGAACTTCCTCATCCAGACAGCTTCTTTTGCGGCATCGCAGGCAGCTATGTACTCCGCTTCCATTGTTGAGTCAGCAACGGTCTCCTGCTTAGAACTCTTCCAACAGACCGCCCCTCCATTGAGGGTAAAGACATAACCCGACATGGACTTGGAGTCATCTTTGTCACTCTGGAAGCCGGAGTCGGCAAAGGCCTCCATCTGGAGGTCTTTTCCGCCATACACCAAGAACATTTCCTTAGTCCTTCTCAGGTACTTGAGAATGTTCTTTACTGATATCCAGTGCTTCTCCCCTGGGTTTTCCTGATACCGGCTTACAACGCTCAATGCGTATGCTACATCTGGTCTGGTACATAACATCGCATACACTATAGAGCCTACCGCAGAAGCGTAGGGTATAATCGACATGCGATCCCTTTCCAAATCAGTCTTGGGAGACATCTCTTTGGAGAGGGTGATTTTTTGACAAGCCGGTAGGTTACCGCGCTTAGAATCATCCATACTGAATCTCTTTACTATGGTGTCTATGTACCTGGACTGCGAAAGTCCCAACATCCTCTTTGATCTATCACGATAGATCCGGATTCCCAGAATGTAGGTGGCATCACCCAGGTCTTTCATGGAGAATTTATGTGACAAGAATCTTTTGACTGATTATAACATAGGAATATCATTTCCTATTAGGAGAATGTCATCCACGTACAAGACGAGGAATACTACAGCTCTCCCTACAATCTTACTATATATGCATGGTTCATCTGGATTTTTGATAAAGTCAAATTCTTTGACAGCATCATCAAAACAGATGTTCCAACTCCGCGATGCCTGCTTTAGTCCATCAATGGACTTAAGCAGCTTGCATACTTTACCGCTGCTCCCACTCTGAATGAATCCCTCTGGCTGATCCATATAGACGCTCTCTTCCAAATTACCATTTAGAAATGCCATCTTTACGTCCATCTGCCAGATTTCATAATCGTGGAAGGCAGCAATAGCAAGAAGGACCCGAATAGATTTAAGCATAGCTACTGGAGAAAAGGTTTCGTCATAGTCCAAACCAGGTCTTTGACGGAAACCCTTTGCAACAAATCTAGCCTTATAGGTTTCAACCTGTCTATCTACACCAATCTTCTTTTTGAAGATCCATTTGCATCCTACGGGTTTTACCCCATCTGGAGTAATGTCCAAAGTCCATACTTTGTTAGTGTACATGGACTCCATTTCGGTCCGCATTGCATCCAGCCATTTTACTGAGTCACCGCTCTGAATGGCTTGCTGGAAGCTAGTAGGCTCATCATAGTCAATAGTGCAATCCTCTCTATCCCCGTCTATGAGAAAACCGTAGTATCTCTCGGGCGGATGAGATTGCCTACTACTCCTGCGGAGTGGCGTCGGGATGTCCTGTTCTCCTGAACCTTCTTGTTCTACTAAGGTTTCAGTAATAGTTTGTGGTTCTGGAATTTCTTCCAGTTCTATTGCGCCCTCACTTATCTGATTTTCTAAAAACTCAGTTTCCAAGAAGCGAGCATTATGAGAAATAAAAATCTTTTGTTCCTCTGCGTAATAGAAATAATATCCCTTGGAGTTCTTTGGATATCCCACAAACTTACACTGTACTGATCGTGCCTCGAGCTTGTCCGCAAACTGCTTCTTACAAAAGCTGGACATCCCCATATCTTAATGTGCTTAAGATAGGATTTCTTCCCACACGACATCTGATATGGTGAAGTAGGCACAGTCTTAGTTTGAACTCAGTTCAAAAGGTATGCAGCTGATTCTAGTGCATATCCCCAGAATGATCGTGGTAACTCAGCCTTACTTATCATGGAACGAACCATATCCAATAGGGTTCGATTCCTTCTTTCGGATACACCGTTGTGTTGTGGTGTGTATGGAGGAGTAAGCTGAGAGAGAATTCCATTCTCTTTTAAGTAACCTAGAAACTAGGCACTTAAGTATTCACCACCTCGATCAGATCTTAGTGTCTTGATACTTTTGCCGGTTTGTTTTTCCACTTCATTCTTATATTCTTGGAATTTCTCAAAGGCCTTAGATTTATGCTTCATTAAGAAGATATATCCATACCTAGAGAAATCATCCGTAAAAGTAATGAAGTAGGAATAACCACCTCGCACATGTGTAGACATTGGACCGCATATGTCACTGTGTATGAGTCCCAAGAGCTCGCTTGCTCTTACTCCGTGTCCAGAAAACGGAGTCTTTGTCATCTTTCCCATGAGACAAGATTCACAAGTAGCATAAGATTAATATTCGAACGGATTCAAATATCCTTCTCTATGTAACTTAGTCAACCTTCTCTCATTGATGTGACCTAGTCTACAATGCCATAATAAAGCCTGATTTAATTCTGGAGACTTTCTTTTAAGTGTATTCTGGATATTGAAAACCTGAGCTTGACTTAATACGTATATGCCGTTATCTAATGTACCTGACCCAATCAGAACTTGATTTAGGTGGATGTTAACTACATCGCTTACGAATGTAAAATCATATCCCTCTCTTGAAAGTAAGGACATTGATATGATATTACAAGTCATACTAGGTATATATAAACAGTTACGTAAAATCAATATATGCCCACTTGTTAAACCTAGGCGATATTCTCCCACGGATTCAGCGTTCACTGTCATTCCGTTTGCAACTTTGAGAGACCAATCACCTATCTTTAGAACTTTACGGTTTCTCAAAGCATGTAATGAATTACAGATATGAGATCCTGCTCCGGTATCTAATACCCAGGAAGTAGAGTTAATTAACAAACAGTTCTCAATTACAAACACACTTGTGGTTGAAGCCACAACAAGCTTCGTATCCTGGTTACTGGCTTCTAAAGCCCTGCAATCTTTCTGCCAATGTTCATTCCCGTAATAATAGGAACGTCCCTGTTTTACTATATCCAGTCCCGAAACTTTTGCCTTTCTCTTTCCTTCTCCTTCCCTGGTTTCCTTCAGGGTAGAAGGCAGAGACTGTAGAATCAAGTCAGTATTTGACTTGTTTCCCAACGCGGTCTCCAGGTCCTGGAGCTCATCAATATAGCTAGTCATTGTAAGGACGTTGTCCCCTACAGATGACCCGTCAGCTAACCTCGCTTGAATTAATTCGGTCGAGGTCTCATATCTTGTGATATGAGATTGCTCTCCATATAAATCTTTATTATGGAGAAAGATGGAAAATAAGTCCATCTTCTCGTGCTGCTTTTGGTATACACCATCAACTGAAGCTAATACGAGGCACTTAGCTTTCGCTTTATCTTTTTCTCTTGTCTGACGGATATCCATATCCGCGATAGTGGAAACTAGACCTGGGACGGCGGGATCTTGAGTAGTAATAGGGTGGTCCAGCTTGTCATAGCCAATGGACATCTGGACAGACCTTTGCCAGTCATATAAGTCAGATTCAGTCAATTTGTTATTTAGATGTAACCTATGTGTGGTCACAAGGTCACTGCAATTAAGAGAGAGAGAAGAAAATATTTTAGCATGATGCTGTTGCAAGTTTAGATTGGTTTTAAGTTTATCTAAACAGGAAGGCTCCCACTGTTTCTCGAATCCTTCCTCAAACTATAAAAGAAGAATTAGCCAGGACAATTCTCACCGTACAATACTTGCTTAACCGTTCAGCCAGGCCGGTGTCGATACTTCGAGGGAGGTTTTCCAACGCTTTCGCGAAGTTCCTTAATTAAATAACCTCTTTTCTCTGGGGGCGTAACCCCGCTGACACCTTTCTAGGCACCTACTTGGTTTATAGCATTGATCGTTAAGTGATGAATCTCCTGATAAGTAGCATATACTCACAGTAGGATCGGGATCCAAGATATCATCGTATGATAATGTTGAAGGAATCCTACCAACATTCATCAAACTCCAAAATGGTATGCATCTATCTGCAAATTTCAGTTTCTTTAGAAATTCCCGATGTGGATTTTTACCCCATGCTCTTATGACCTTGACTTTGGCCAAACAAATCATAAGTCACATGTCAAGTTCTACCCGTCATTGTCCAGGTTAATTTGAACCCACCCGTACATACCCTTGACTTTGGCCAAACAAGGTAGTACGACTGTCCCAAAACAACGCATCTATCTATGCTACATATGACTATCCAACAGCTACCAAACACTGTGCCTTGACTTTGGCTAAACAAACACAGCTTGAATACTATTGAATACCCAAATGAAATGACAGAGGGCTACGAATGGTTTTGGCAAAACAGTGAACGTAGTGAACTTGATATAATCGAAGGAACCTGATACTTTTTTAAAAGGAGTTGTTAAAGCTCCGCAATTTTAAAAAATTCTGATCTTTTAAAATAACCGAGTGGTTTCTTTTAAATTTGTTCCAACGATTCAACTTTGGTTTATTTTCTTTGCATTATAATAATGCGTCCCATCATTTATCCTATCATTGCAGAAAACAACGAAAATACCACGTCCTCTTATGCCATCCGCATTCGCCACTGGGTCCCGTCATCACCCGTTAGGTTACTTAACTAACGACAGAGCGGAGGCTGGGCTAGCGCGGGTGTAAAACATAAGTAACGTCTAATAGCTATCATATATAGATATTGTACATTCGTCAGACGCAATAATAAGTATTCCAGATCACAGATGAATTTTATTGGATTTATTAGCAATCCACATTTTCTTTGAGCCTGCAATAAAAGACGGATTACACAGTTGTGATGAATAGCCATTTACCCCACCCCAGACCCCTACGGGTATGGCAAACTACCCGCCAAGTACCCGAAGTGAAGCGGTCTCCCTCAACAACGTGAGTAGGCTACTAAAGACTTCAACGTACCCGGTAGTTTATGTACCCCACCTTGGGTCTATCCTAGGAGCAAAAACAGTAAAAAGAAATAATAATACAATGGGGGCTACAACCGCAACCTGGATGTGCCTCGCAAAAGAATATTACATCAAATTACATTTACATTGAATGAATGAATATTAAACACTTCTCAAACCCCGGCTAATCATCACAACAGTACAACACAGTTCATATACACAAACAGTAAACATTTCAGAAATGTGCAACCCCCTGCCAACCGACATACTAGCAGTTAGGGGAGGTTTACAAACACATTAAACATTACAGATAAAAACATAATTAGCAAATATCTTAGAATATCGATCGATTACCATATTCCGTGTCTACCCCAAAAGCAAACCTGCACTGAAGTAACCTGGGTAAAAACAGAATATACAGGAAGACAAAAACCCAAAAAATATGATTACTGTGAAACTTCGAGTCAACTCGGCGTTGACTCGGCGGCGGATCCGCGGCGGAAGCTCTCTATTGCCGCGGATCCGCGGCCGTTTTACCGAGTCACTGGCTCGTATTTTCCCATAACTAATATACTTCCCTGCTGTGAATTTTAAGGTATGTCAAATATTTTTTCAGACAAGTTTAAAATTAACAGAAACTTAGGGTTTTCGGTTTTTTGTTTTCGTGTTTTCCGTCGATCGAACTTCTAATCAGTTGCTAACAAGCTAGTAATGGTATAGTTGGCTCTGATACCACTGTAAGTCCATGTCACGCACCCCACGAACTTGCGGGGAAGCGGAATATATGAAAAACGATTATCAAAGTTTTGTAACACGGACTTGAGCGCATGAATCGTTTCTGAACCATTGCTAACAAGCTACTAGAGGTTTAACTACTTGGATACAAAGTTATACCTCACGATACTAGTCTTTCGGGTCTTCATCGCGGTCCTCCACTCCTCGTAGGCTCCTTGGAACATCGGCACCTCAACGGCCTCCTCGAATCAAAGACGATCCACCCGAAATCTCCTACGCCAAGCTTAATCTCAAACTTGAGATAACTAGGTTGCTTAAAGTGCTAATCTAAGATACCTAAAGGATATAGAGTGAGGTTATGGAAGTATTAGTCTAGCTAACTCTTGATCTCAACACATGAGAGGCTAGGGTTAGGGTTTGAAGAGAGAGTGAGCTTGAGGAGAGAGAAGGTGAAGATGATAATGAAATGAGATAATGATGTTATCATAATATATATGAAGCATTATTATTTATCCAAAAATGAAATAATTGAATTAACAACCATGCTTCATAAATATCTATGAGTGATTCATCACCATGAGTCATTAAGCATTTATGATGCATTAATGAAATGGATGAATCACACAAATGAGTCACTAATCTCATTTAATGCAATCCCACCTTAACCCCTAAGTCACCACTCTTCTAGAAACTTCCCGACAAATTACGAGAATGCCCCTCCAATCCGTGAAAACACGGAAAAATTTTAGACTGTATAAATCCAATAACCCGATACTAGAATCTGGCTTAAACCAAATCCGGCTAGTAAAAACTGTCCGAAAAGTCATACGTGCGTAAACACACGTACGCGTCCGAACCCTTGTCGTAAAACCATACGACCTCTATATCGTTTCGTCTGGAGCAGGGAAACTCTCTGTGTGGGACTCTAAAGACTCGACACTACGCTGGCAGTGGATTTAACCACAGACCGCAAGCGGCACTAGCTGTACGTAACGGTCCCCAGGTAGATGTCGATAAGAAGGCCGATGAGGAAAACCATCCGAACCCCTACTGAGCCTGATGTGACAATCTCCATACAGTCCTGTCTGTTCGTCTAAGACTATCGCATATCAAGCCTAGGGGCGGCAAGCGTCAGTCCCCTAATAGCTGTATAAGTCGTGTCGGAGCGAAGCTCATTACACCCTGAGAAGCTACTGGAACCTACCAGTATATCTCGCTTGCCCTGGCCAGGGACTTTGCGTAATGGCTCTCTGACACAGCGCGATATCATCTCCCAATACTGGGAGAGACGAATCCTATCTAACCACTACTGCCTCCAAGTGCTCGGGACTGCACCCAACTGCTACCTATTTGCACGACTCCTTTGAGCCGTGGTAGGGTAGCAATCTAAGAACAGTGGGACACACTCAAGGCGAAGTAGCAGTGTCAAGTCTGCGGACTATGCTGTACTCATGTCATCTGGGAACTGTTAACTGACGATGGGTATAATACCAACCAATCAGTTCCCCTGCGAGTCCTGTCCGGTGTACCCGTAACCTAACGAGAACCTGCATACTATCTCCAGTACGACGTACTGATGGCTGTGGGACAGACCATCTCCCCAACTGAGATGAGAAGCGCACACACTTAGTCTACTCCGGAATATCGATGCCCTATCTCGATAATCCAACGACCAGGGACCTGTATAGGATGTTGCTTACAGACTACCCAGCCCCCACTAGTGTGACTGCCATCAGGACGCTGGTAATCAAGCAAAGATCCTATGGGCTTTACTAATATGTATAAGTGATGCGTTACAAGAAACATATGCACATATTAAAGTAGACACAAACCAAGTAGCATACTACCATTTTTAGCAAGACTGTATATATAACTGTGAATATCCCAAGCTTCCATTAAGTAATATACAATCTAGTATGATACAATAATGGCCCCTAGGGCATATGCACTAACATTGCTAACAAGTCAGGCATCTCGAAACGAAGTCTGTGACGTCCCTCTTCATCCCTTCCCACCAGTAAACATCTCTCAGATCATGGTACATCTTGGTGGAACCTAGA
The DNA here is from genome assembly GCA_030015575.1 of Agapanthus africanus. Classification (NCBI taxonomy): domain Eukaryota; kingdom Viridiplantae; phylum Streptophyta; class Magnoliopsida; order Asparagales; family Amaryllidaceae; genus Agapanthus; species Agapanthus africanus. Next base: position 832,352,892 of record JASDDO010000024.1, on the reverse strand, counting down.
TGAACACTGTATACCGATCGATGCGCCTCCTCGAGAGTCTCACGCCTCAGTCCCTCAGAATCTGGTATGCACAGTCGAGTCCCAAATCGCAATACCCCTAATCATCGATCACGAACTCAGAGTCTCTGCCCTGTCTAACCTGCTCCATGATCTTTGAAAGACGGTCATCACTGGGCTGCTCCTCTTGGATACGGTCAAGCAATTGTGGACGTGCATGGATATGCGCAAGCTGTCCCCCGGTCGGAGTAAACTCAAACTGCACTCGGCTGTCGCATAGACTCTGCCAATCTGCCGACGACTGCCTCGAAACTGTGCTAAAAAAGGATAAACTATCTCCGGGCCTCCGACTCAAAGCATCTTCCACTACGTTCTCCTTTCCCGGATGATACAAGATCTCGCAATCATAGTCCTTCACTAGTTCCATCCAACGTCGCTGTCTCAGATTCAGGTCTCGCTGCTAAAATATGTATTTCAAGCTCTTGTGGTCCGTGAATATCTGGCACGACTCACCGTATAGGTAATGTCGCCAGATCTTGAGTGCAAACACCACTGCAGCCATATCCAAATCATGAGTGGGGTAGTTCTGTTTGTGTTTCTTCAGCCGCCGAGAAGCATAAGTGATAACCCTATCATGCTGCATTAATACACACCCTAGCCCCACTCGAGAAGCGTCACAATAAACCACAAATCTGCCCGATCCCGAAAGCAATGATAACACCGGCGCCGTAGTCAAACGAGTCTGCAACTGCTGAAAGCTATGCTCGCATGCCTTCGTCCAAACAAAAGGAACTCCCTTCTGGGTCAACCCGGTCAACGGTGCAGCGATACGGGAGAACGAATCGTCGGTAGTAGCCGGCCAGTCCTAGAAAGCTGTGGATCTCTGTAACTGATGCTGGTCTGGGCCAATGCTGAATGGCCTCGATCTTCTTCGGGTCCACACATATGCCATCTCTCGTCACCACGTGACGCAAGAAGTTAACACTGTCGAGCCAGAATGCGCACTTGGAGAATTTAGTGAACAGCTGATGCTCCCTCAAGGTCTGCAACGTAATACACAAGTGCTGCTCGTGCTCCTCTCGGCTCCAGGAATACACTAAGATATTGTCAATGAATACGATGATGAACTGATCAAGATACGGCCTGAAGACGCGGTTCATCAAATCCATAAATGCTGCTGGGGCGTTGGTGAGTCCGAACGACATCATCAAAAACTCATAGTGGCCGTAACGCGTGCGAAAATCCGTCCTCAGAATATCCTCCTGCCGAACCCGCAACTGATGATAGCCTGATCGCAAGTCAATCCTCGAAAAGTATCCCGCACCTTGAAGCTGGTCGAACAAATCATCGATACGTGGTAAAGGATATTTGTTCCGCACGGTAACCTGGTTCAGCTGACGGTAATCAATACACAAAAGCAAAGTGCCGTCCTTCTTCTTGATGAACAAGACTGGAGCACCCCACGGAGACACACTAGGTCGAATAAGCCCTTTATCTAACAAATCCTGCAACTGACTCTTCAGCTCTCTAAGTTCCGCCAGGGCCTCCGATAAGACGGTATGGAAATAGGCTCCGTGCCTGGAATCAAGTCAATGCAGAACACAATATCGCGCTCAGGCGGTAGCCCAGGTAGCTCGTCAGGGAAAACATCAGGGAACTCACTAAAAATCGGGACTTGGTCCGTCGGGACCTCTGCAGCTCTAGTATCACAAACATACGCTAGAAATCCCTGACATCCCTTCCTCAAGAGCTGTCCAGCGTGAAGAGACGAAATCAAACTGTGAGAGGCGGCACCACGGTCCCCTACACAACAAAAACCGACTCGTCGGGAAAGCAAAACCTAACTGTCTTCTCGCGGCAGTCCACAGACGCATAGCTCGTGGCTAACCAGTCCATGCCCAGGAGAACATTGAATTCCAATATCTCAAGAAGGATCAAGTCGACGGACAACTCTCTCTCACCAATACGGACAACACACGACCGGAACACGTGTATCGCAACAAACGACTCAGCAACATGAGTGGTCACAACAAGCGGCGGATCTAACAAACACGACTCTCTGCCTAAACTCGGCATGAAGTGTGAGGAAACATACGAGTGCGTAGATCCCGGATCAAACAACACGTGTGCGTCAAAAGAACATACTGAAAGAGTACCTGAGACCACTGCATTGGACGCCTTCGCGTCCTGGTGTATCAAAGCAAAGACCCGTACCTACCCTCTACTTGCAACTGGCGGTCCTCTACCGGCAACTGGCTGTCCTCTGCCGGCAACTGGCTGTCCTTTGTCTCAGTCACCTCGTCCTCTCTGAACAAACCCTCCGCGACCACGACCTTTCTGCGCATAAGTCTGACGCGGAGTAACAACAGGTGCAAGAGGCAACGCCCTCTGAGGTGGAGAAGGTGGTAAAGTGACATGCGGTACTGCTGTCTCGCCCTCACGTGGCTCCGGACAATCTCGAACATGATGATAAGTACTCCCACACCGGAAACATCCAGATGATAACTGCTGGCCTTCCCGAGGATAAGAGCTGAATAACTGGCCTCGTCCCGAGCCTCTGCTATGCCCCGTACCTGAACGAAACCTATCGCGGCATCTAAACGGCTGTCTCTATACTAATATATCAGTACGAACCCTCTTCGGTTCCGGAACTACCGAAGTCTCGGCAAGACGCTCCTCGACTAATAAGGCTGCATCCACTGCTGCAGCATAAGTATCACAATGCTGTACGCTGATGGCGAGAAACAATGGGGTAAGAAGGCCTCGAACAAACCTCTTGATTCGCATCTCCTCAGTAGCAACCAAATACGGGGCATACGTAGATAGCTCGGTAAACAGTATGTCGTACTCCGCTACCGTCATATCTGGCTTCTGGCGTAATGACTTGAACCTGCGCGCTCGAGAATCTCTGACACTCTGTGGAAGGAAATGGGCAAGAAACACCGTCACGAACTCAGTCTAGGTCATAGGAGGAAGACCTGCTGCTTTGCCCTTCTCTACCGACTCGCACCACTTCTGCGCAAGACCCTCCAGACGAAAGCTCGCGAACTCTACCCATCTCGCTTCGGAGCATCTCAGTGAACGACATATCCTGGCCATCCGATCGATAAAGACTGTGGATCCTCGGCTGCATCGGTGCCTGTGAAGACCGGAGGCTTCAGCCTCATAAACTCGGATAACGATACTGTGATAACCTCCGTGGCTGCAGGTGCAACTGTCTGAACTGTAGATACCATCGCGGTCCCCGCAATGGATGGAACAACCTCCTGTCTCTGCGCTTGAATGGCCTCAAGTAACAACCCCATCATCTAGCGCAAATCCTGCATACCGGCCCCTAGCATAGCAATATGGTCTGTCGAAGGGGGATCAATCTGCTCCGGTACAACTGGCGTACCACCCGGGTCAGTCCTCGTCTCAGACGAGCCAACCCTGTCCTCGGCTCTCGCGGCCGCTCTCTGCGCCCTCGTAGTCTTCGGCGGCATAACGACTGGAAATGAAAACAATATTCAATAAGAATACGGAAATCGAATCACAAGTATGTACAAAATCACGAAGGAATTTCATCCAATAAGTCCTAATGTCACTTAGGCGGTGTACCGTGTCGTGAGTATGCCGCGGAATATACACACGCTACGCCACTTTGCTTCAGTTACCTACTCTATCATACCAAGGTCATCCTACACTCCGAAAGGTAAAACCTACGCTCTAATACCAACTTTGTCACGACCTAAGTTCGGCCCGTGACCGGCACTTAAACCGCGAAACGTCTGCAGGCGTAGCGCAATTTAAGTAAACCGAAAACCCAGAAATCTAAACCATCAAAGAAGAAAGTGATGAAAACATTTGTTAAAATCATTTGGAAACCTCGAGTAAAAATCATTAAAGTTCAAGTGATTTTCTTAAAAATTTTGGCAGCACCTCCTTTGTAAAAACTAGCCCCGAAAACGGGTACAACACATGATATAAGTAAAACGACTGATAATAAGAATAAAGCATCCCCAAACGGGAGCAAACACGTCCAACGGCGGAAACAATCACCACGAGAATAGTATACGACGCCGTAGCGAAGAAATGAACAAAATAAGTGAAAAACAGCATAAACGATAAAAACTGCATAAATAAAGTCGGCTCACATGAGCTCGATATCCAGAGTACAAATAGTATACAACATCGTCATCACAACTGGTCTCTAAGTCAATACATGATATGGTATATGGAGAGTACTAGATACAATAGAATGTACAATGAAATATAAATGGATACCCGCAACCCACCTATATGCAAAATGGCCCACACGCCAAACTGTAGCGGGATCCGCAACAAAAAGATAGAATGATGTAGCCCTGCCGCGACTACTCTGAGGGTCAACCTGCAAAACACTATGGCACAACGGGGGTGAGTTGCCAACTCGTGAATAGTAAATAACATATACAGGTAATCGTAGGTATGTACGTATTGCGATACTCTAACATGTGCAATCTGATAACATCATTATGATAATCTGGGTATGCAATAATCATGCGCAGTACTCTATCAAGTATTACAACTACAGGATGCAATGTATATCAATGAATGCTGAGCATGGGATAGAATATCATCTACACGAATCATCATCGTGGAAAAACCCGGTGTCTACCAAATACACCCCAAATCCCAAAAACTCAGGCGCCGTCAATCTAATCGGCCCTCAAATCCTGTAAATCTCATGGAAACATGAGTGCCCAACATCGGCACTCGAAAATATCATGAAATACTCGTGTCCAACATCGACACGCAAATCCTCATGTATCGGGCTCTGTCAGTCCGAATCGGCCCACGGGCTCCGTCTGCGGAATCGGCCTCGGCCCCGGCAGTACGGGTCGACCCGTATCCATCTCTCGACTCTGGTCAGTATCCTCCGGATAACCGTCAGGTCCAACCAATCACCGGTAGGTAGTAGTCCCTCAGCCAGGCTCATCATCTACTGCGCGACATCCCTTTCTTGCCCCTGGGTATCTTACCGGGTCCACCATGTACCCGTAATCGGCCTCATCCAGCTCCTCGAATCGGGTTCCACAAGTCACACGTCTCAGAACTGAGAAAACGCATGGTAGACGTACTGAAATATCATATCAAGAGAAACCGGATTTTCAAAACAATACATACTTTCTTAAAATAATACCACGGTTCTCCAATCCAGAAATCACATGAAATCCAAAACTCAATGCGTAAATCCATGCAATGCGATGTATGCAGCATAAAGTCGTACTATGAGAAAAAAAGGGAAAACCGTTCTTTTAAGTGGATCCAGTTTTGAAAATATAACATGCGGTCCCCAATTCTCCAAAATCAAGCCAGCATCATCTATGTATGTAAAAATGTGTGTGCGCGCCAATATGGATGTACAAGTGGGTATATACGCAAGTATGAGTGTACAATATGCAAGTATGTAGATACGCAAATATGTATGCACACAAGGAACAGAATCATGTCTAATCATCAATGATGAGGTAATCTAAACGATGTATGGTTCATAGCAATTCTATAGTGCGAGTGTCAAGGCAATTACTAACGGTGTGTGTGTAGCATACAATTAGTGCTCGTGCATCATGAACCGTTAGTCAGAGTGCAGTGTCTTGTAACTACTATGTCCATATGCAACAAGAGAAGGGTGTGCAACAATGATACATATGCATAACCTATATATATATATATATATATATATATATATATATATATAACATGTGGCTATAACATCCTAACAAGCCCTGACGCATAACGCCATACGGGCGATTTCCCCGTAGATGTTAAATCTACTCACCGTGATCTCGATCTAGGTATATCCGACCACTTGCTTCCCCTTCTGTGTGGCGTCCGATGTCCCCGCCTGCGATCCTACAATCATACCACAACAACATAATAAGTGCTCATTAGAAATCTATCGATAACGCACGCAAACAATAGCAACAAAAACCCAACTCTCAAACACTCCCGAGTGTTTCCCTCAGTGGCTAAACGTGTGCAGAAACCCTTAGCCCAACCCTACGGCTACACAGCGAACCAAACACTAAAACATGTAACGGATAATCCGCAACGCAAAAAGCCGAAATGCTCGAATTATAGCTAAAAGGTCCCAGATTTTGCTACACAAGGAATTGGTGAAAGTTGCAGGTTCCAAGAGCCTAGAAATAACCCCAGAGACCCCCTGACACAGACACGACTCCCAGCTCCCAAGTCTGGCCGCAATTTGCGGCCAGAACGAATAAAATTGCGGCCTCAGTGTTGGGGATTGGGCTCAGGTTCTCGTGGTGGGTTCTAGGTATCACATACACCTCTCTATAACGGCAACTTTTCAAACCAACACCCTAAGTGATAGCAGATTCAATCGGGACTCCCAACCTTAACCAAAAATACGATATTATGCGCAAAGTCTGAAACTTTATGGTTCAAACAGAAACTACAAGACAACACCATATAAAAACTAGCTAATTAATAGTAATAAGAGAACTACCTTCCCAAACTTGCTCAAAACTCCAACTTTCCTAGCTCCAAGTGGTCTCCATAGGCTTTGGCTTAAGTTTAGAGAAGGGTGAAGTGAATTTTGGTGAGGGTAGTGAGGATTTTAGATGATTGGGGTTGGGTTTTGGTGAAGGGCAGAAAAGTTTCTGTTTTGGGAGAGAGAGATGAGCCAAATATGAGAGAAAGAAAATGGGATTTCAAATAATAGAGAGAGAGTGAGAAGGGGGTGTCTGGGAGCAAGCATGGCACATTCTCTCTCCTCATTTAATGCAAAGCATGCTTGTCTCCCATGCTTAAGCCTCATCATTCCCCCTCTCTCTTCCTCCTTCTCTAAGTCAACCCAAAAGAATAACATTAGATTTTGAATTAGAAAACTTATTTACTTAATTAATTACATAATATCCTAATGGAAATGGTTAAAGCACCATGGCTACTTAATCATGGTTTAACCCCAAATTAGCCCTAGGTTAACATGTACATGTGTGTGCAAGCCCAAATAAATACTAATAAAATATTCATTAATTTTTATAAAATATTTGAAAACCGTTTTGGTAAACTTTTTACTAATGATCATACTATCGCTTAATTAACCCCTAATCGCATCATAAGGTGTTACAGAGAGTGTGTGAATACTTTGTCTCAAAACACCTAAGGATTCTCAACTCATGAGAGGGTATGGGTGGAGGTTGAAGAAGAAGCCATGAAGGAAAAGTGTGAGCTCAAGAGAAAAGAGCAAGTGAAGAAAAGTGTCTGCTCTTTTCTTGTGTTGTTTTTGCTAAGTGTTTTGTGTGTGATTTTTATTGTTGTGAGCAAGAGCAACTAAAAAAAAGCTCACTAGAAAATGAGCTGCCTCTTTTCTCCAAAAAACCTCACACAAAATATCTTAACAAAACCAAAACAATCCCATGACCCAATACCATGAGTCACCAAGTGCACATGCTACATCAATGCACAAAGCCAAGACTTGCACTCACACTTTCCACCATTTAAACATTTAAACTAAATGTTTAATAGAAAAAGAAATGGCATATTCTAAAGTAATCTCGTAACGAATTACAAGAATACCCCTCATCCGTATATGCATACCTGCATCCGTATTCCGACTGAATATGAATACAACGAGATGAAAATAATCCAACAATATAATATTAGGATCCGGCTTAAACCAAAGCTCACTAGTATTATCCGTCCGATCATGATCTGTGCACAAGTGCACGAATATGATCGAACCCTGCCATAAAACCATACGGCCTCTACAACGTTTCGCCCGAATCAGGGAAACCCTCTGTGTGGGACTCTAAAGACTCGTCAATACGCTGGCAGTTGGTTTAACCACAAGCACGTCAGTGGCACTAGCTGTACATAACGGCTATCCAGGTATTGAGCGAAAGGGAGGCCGACGAGCAAACTCATCCTGAAACCCTACTGAGCCTGACAGTGACAATATCCGTACAGTCCGGTCCGTTTGTCTATGAGTATCGCATATCGAGTCTAGGGGGGTGGATAAAGTCAGATCCCTAATAACACGACATTTAGTGTCGGTATGAAACCTAACACCAACTTAGAAACTACCGATCCTAGATCGGTAATTCTCGTCTACCCCGGCCGAGGATTTCTGGTGATGGCCACCCGTGCACTCCGCGACATCAACCCCCAATACCGGGAAAGACGAATCCCCTGACGATCCGCTCACTGCCTCCATGTGGCTCGGGACTGTACCCAACTAAAAGCTGTTTGCACGACTCTTTTGAGTCGTCGTAGGGTAGTAATCAAAGCACAGTGGGAACTCATACGAGACAAATGACGATCTCAGGTCGATAGACTAACCTGTACACATGTCACCTGGGAACTGCTATCTGAAAATAGGTATAATACTAACTAGCGTTTTCCCTGCGAGTCCGTCCGGTGTACTCATAACCTAATGAGCACCTGTATACATCTTAGGTGAACCAACTAACACCAATGGCTTGTGAGATCGGCCACCGCCCCTTGTCGGGGTCTCGATCCGTATACACTAGTCTACTCTTGGAGTCTCGATGCCCAGTCTCGAAACTCCCATGACTAGGGACACTTTAAGGATGCGCTTATAGACCACCCAACGCTCCGTATATGATCGCCATCATATTGCTGGTAGTTAAGAAAGAATCCTATGGGCTCTATCAACATGTAATAGTGATCTGTAATGTCACCTGAAGTATTTACACGATGATAAAAACAAACCAGATAGTATACTATCATCTCGAGTAAGACTGTTCTACCAGTATAGGTCCTCCCTCAATCATTGCAATCACGTGCCTGTGATCCAATTATTGACTTGAGGGCACTTTAGCCAACAATGTTGGATCGCCGTGTTTGAATAGCCGGGTTTTTTTGTGTGAGATGAGAGTTTTTTATTTCATTCATGTAAAAACTTGTATGTAATATTCTTTTATTGAGACACTTTTGTTGGGTTACGGCAGCGCCCCGGCCATCAATCCGTAACCAAATGCGGAACAAAAATTTGTAAAACTTTGCGCTACCACAACCAATTACCCGGATCGAACCATTAACCGATTACTAGCAATCTCTAAAGTGTTTAGAGAGGTTATACCGATCGAACTGTGTCCTTCGGTCTTCAACCTCTTCCCGAGCTCCTCGCGGCTGCCCCGATGTAGTTCGCTCTCCGGTCTCCCTCGTCGAAGATGATCCACGTCGAGGATTACTAATACGGGCTCCCTCTTCAAAAACCGAAGCAACTCGGCATCCAATTTGCTAGCCTAGATACCCAAGAAGAAGTAGAGATAGTGTGTGAATACTTTGTCTCAAAGCACCCAATGATTTGGGTGGAGGTATATGAAGTTGCCATGGATAGAAATCGTGAGCACAAGAATTTTTTGCCAGGTGAAAAAGGGCTCGGCCAATGAAGAAAAAACTCTCTGTGGAATTGTTATGTTGTGTGAGGTGAGTGTATCAAAAAAACAACAACCTAATAAATAAATCCTATCACCTCAAAAAACCAACAGCCCCACAAATTCCCTCATCAAAATATCCTACACAAATAATATCCTAGCCATGATAAAACCCATTTAATGCAACAATGAGTCATCCAAAGCCACACATCAAGGCCCATGCCATGCCCACGAATTGCTTGCTGGAAAATACCAGTACAACAAAGAATATGGCCAAAATTCATGACTCACAAATTAATAAATTAAACATTAAACTAAATGTTTAATCAAAAAGAGAGTGGCAACTTCAAAAGAAAACTCGTAACGAATTACAAGAATACCCCTCATCCGTATATACATACCTACATCCGTATTCCGACTGAATACGAATACAATGAGACAAAAATATTCCAACAATCTAATATTAGGATCCGGCTTAAACCAAAGCCCACTAGTATGATCCGTCCGATTATGATCCGTGCACGTATATGATCGAACCCTGCCATAAAACCATACAGCCTCTACAACGTTTCCCCCGAACCAGGGAAACCCTCTGTGTGGGAATCTAAAGAGTCATCAATACGCTGGCAGTGGGTTTAACCATAAGCACGTCAATGGCACTAGCTGTACGTAACGGCTACCCAGGTATTGAGCGAAAGGGAGGCCGATGAGCGAACTCATCCTGAAACTCTACTGAGACTAACAGCGACAATATCCGTACAGTCCGGTCCGTTCGTCTATGAGTATTGCATATCGGGTCTAGGGGGTGGATAAAGTCAGACCCCAAATAACGCGATATTTAGTGTCGGTATGAGGCCCATCACCACCAGAGAAACTACCGATCCTAGATCGGTAATTCTCGACTACCTTGGCCAAGGATTTCTGTAGGGTTCCTAGGCACACTAACAAGGTTCTACAAGGCATCAACCATGCCCGATTCAAAAAAATAGATGTGCCGAACAACCCTAATCAAGATCGTTTACTAGAGATAAGGCGACAACAAGCAAGTTAAACATTTTAACTACAAGTGAAAGAGATTACAACCTTTGTAGATCCGGTCCTTCACTTCTAAAGCTCCGTGTTGACGTCCCTTCGCTGCGATCATCGGGATCCTGAACTCTAGCGATGGTTTCTTCGGAGAAATGAGCGGGCTAGGTCATTGACTTCGAGGCCGAAGATGATCTACGTCGAGGAGACTCAAACCCAAGCTCCATCTTCTCTAGGTCAAGAACATTGTGAAGAGAACACCCTAAACTAAATGGCAAGTAGTAGAGGATGATGAAATAGGAAATGGGTTCACTTTAGATTTGGATTTCTCACTGTTAATCTTCACTTGAAAATTTTCTAGAAAGCTTTCTTCTTCTTGAAGAAGAAGAAGAAGAAAAGAAAAGAATATGAATGAATAATGAAATAAATCAAAAGAATAATCAAGTGAAGTCTATCATATTGCAACCATAGGTGAGTAAACCTTTGTAGAGACTAAACTAGAGTTTAAGTTAATGGTTAGGTTAATAAAAATCTCATGCAAAACAAAATGGTTAGACTTTGTCAAAGATGCTTGAAAGCTTCATGAAGCTTCAAGCAAAGACAAAGAAAATCACCATTTTGTTTTTCCAAAACAAATAAAAACCTTAACCATTAACCTAAACATGGTGTAACTCATACACACACCCAAGTTTGCATGTATCATCAAACATGATACAATCCAGTGCACAAAAATATATCACATATACAACTTGTGCACATCAAGTGAGAAAATCAATCTTAAGTGAACCAATACTAGTTAATGTAAAGTAATATATCAAATATATAATTATAAATTAAATCATTAAATCAACACTTGATTTAATGATCCGGTCATATCGCATATAACCGACTAATATCAAGTGTATCAATGTATCGAATCAACACTTGATTCGGTAACCCGGCTATATCTCATATAACCGACCGATGATACAAATCGCGAGAATAGAATACAGTATCACATACTGGTATTATTCTCGGTCCCGCACATATCTCATATGCGCTCCTATTTCATTTCACTTGAGCTAGGAAACCTCTGTGTAGGACTCTAAAGACTCGTCAATACGCCGGCAGTAGGTGATGATCATATCAAACACCCACAAGCCGCAAGCGGTCTTCTAAACGTAACGACCACCCGGGTATTGAGCGATCAGAAGATCAACGAGCAAGCCTGCTCACACTCCCGCTAATCCAATCAGTAACACTCCCGTACAGTCCGGTCTCGTCGTCTGATATGTCGCATATCTCGCCTAGGGGTGGTAAACGTCAGACCCCAGTAGCTTGATAAGTCGTGTCGATATGAGGTCTATAACAGTTCGAGAAACTACTGATAACACTTACCAGTAAATCTCAGCAACCCTGGCCAGGGATTTCCAGCTATAGCCAATCGAACACAGTGCAACATCAACTCCCTATACCGGGAGAGGCGAATCCCCTCCTATCGCTCATTGCCTCCATGTGATTCGGGACTGTACCCAAAAACCACCGTTTTGCACGCCCTCTTGGACGTGGTAAGGTGGAAATCAAAGCACAGTGAGAATCACACAAGACTCTATGACAATCTCGGGTCTATAGACTAATCTGTACCAGTGTCACCAGAGAACTGCCATCTGACGTAAGGTATAATACCATCTGGGAGTTCTCGGCGAGTCCGTCTAGTGTACCCAGTCTCCACTAAGCACCCGTATATCATCTCTGATGTCAAACACCAATGGATATGGGATCATCCATCGCCCATCTATATGGGTCGAGAAGCTATACGCTAGTCTACTCTGGTATATCGATACCCTGTCTCGATACACCCACGACTAGGGACCTTGAAGGATGTACTTATGGACTACCATGTCCCCACTAGTATGATCCGCATCATAATCCAGGTAGTCAAGTACACATCCTAAGGGCTTTACCAACATGAAACAGAGAGACAATCAGTATACACGTTAAGGTAAAGAGTAACCAGATAGCATACTATCATGTCGAGCAAGAAAGTCCTCCCTATATATGTCCAAGCATCCACTACAATATACATCACATGTATGGTAATGGCCTCTAGGGCATACATATAACTAACAATCTCCCACTTGCACTAGGGCCATCTATTGTGGTATCACATACCCAATAATTAGCTGCGGTTGAAGTATCTTATACTCAACCATCCCATAAAAGTCTCTACTGGGAAAAAGGCCTTTGTGAGTGGATCCGCGCTGTTGTCCTCTGTGTGTGCTCTCCTAACCTTTATCTCACTGGAGATCAACCATCTCCATGATCTGGTGATACTGCCTAAGAATTATATCTGGATTTCTGATGGGACGGTAGTTTCTTGGCTAAAGCCACAACTCCATTGTCTCACAATGGTAGGAACGAAGTTCATCTCATGAACTTATATTTATCCAGACTGCCTCTTTGGTAGCATCCTTGGTAACGATGTATCTTGCCTTTAATCGTTTAGTAAGTCACGGTATCTAGCTTGGAACTCTTCCAACATACCGTCCCTCCACTGAGGGTCCTGCGACTGACATTCAGTCGTCCTTATCACCCTGGAACTTTCCCAGTGATTCTCTCCAGGATCGATTGATACCATCTCACTACAACTAGTGAGAGTCCTAACATCCAATTAGATCTATCTCATAGATCCAAAACCCAGGATTTAGTAGGTATCATTTTGATCCTATATGGAGAATCCTTGTGATAAGCGGAGATTGACCGAGCGTAGCATAGGAAACTCCTTCCCTATCAAGAGTATGTCATCCACGTAATCTACGAAGATCACCACCATACTCTCTACTACCTTCTTGTATATACAAGGTTCATCTACCATTTTGATGAAGTCAAACTCTTTGACTACCACATCAAAACAGACGTTCTAACTCCGCGATGCCTGCTTTATCACATAAAACATCTTGCACACGTTTCCGCTGCTCCCATTGTCTACGAAGCCCTCTGACTGTGTACTTATATACTCTCTCTTCTAAAACATCATTTAGAAAAGCAGTCATGACACCCAACCGCCAGATATCGTAGTCATGGTATGTAGCCGTGGCAAGTAGGATCTGGATGGATTTAAGTATAGCTACTTAGAAAAGGTTTCATCATAATCCATACCTGGTCAATGATGCAAACCTTTAACAAGTCTATCTTTGAAAGTCTTAACTTTTCCATCTACACCAAGTAATCTTCTCAAGATATACTTGCTTCTGATGGGGATTTAACCCTCCAGATAAAGCAACCAAAATTCATACTTTGTTGGTGTATAAGGATTCCATCTCAGATCGTTAAGCATCCAGCCATTCTTATAGAGTCTTACTCCTGATGGCCAGCTCGAAAATAGATGGGTCATCTTCTCATGATGCAATCCTCGCTCCCACTGTCATAGAGAAACCGAAGTATCTCTCAGATGGATGAGGAACCCTACTAGATCGGCAGAGAGGCTGAGGTTCGTTGGTTACTATTGAATCCTTTGGTTCTACCAAATCATCAGTTGCAGTTTGTACAGCTGAACTCCTTCCAGTTCTACCTCATAACCACTAATTTCTTCACAAGAAATTCCCTTTCACAAATGTGGCATGTTGAGAGATAAAACACTTTTGTTTCTCAGTTTGGTAGAAGATATTCCCTTGCTAATGCTTGGGATATCCAATAAACTTCTACAGAACTGACTTTACCTCAAGCTTGTCCGGATTTTGCTTTTTAGACATAGGCCGGACAACCCCAAATCTTAACATACTTAAGATATGGGCTCTTCCCATTCCATATCACATATGAAGTGGTAGGCAACTGATTTGATTTGAACCCTATTCAATAGGTATGCAACTTCTCAAGTGCATAGCTCCCAAAAGGAAATAGGAAACTCAGTAGTACTCATCATAGAGCACACCATATCACATAGGGTGCTATTGCTCTGCCCCGATACACCGACGTGCTGCGGTGTATACGAAGGAGTAATGCTGAGAGAGAATCTCATTCTCCTTTAGAATAGTCCAGGAATTCCGTGCTCAAGTATTCTCCTCCTTGATCTCATCAAAGGACATAATACTTATACCCGTATTTTGGTTCTCTACTTCTAACTTATATTCTGTGAATATCTTAAAAGCTTCGGACTTATGTTTCAACAGGAACATATGTCTGAATCTTGAGAGATCATCAGAGAATGTAATGAAGTACAAAGAACCGGTCTTGGCATGTGTAGACAGGAGACTTTCATACATCAGCATGTATCAACCACAAAAGTTCACTAACTCTTTCTCTGTTTCCAATAAACAGAGCTATGGTCATCTTATCTTTGTGACATGACCGGCAAGTTTCACAAGATGTAAATTCAAACTAATTTCAATATGCATCTATATGTAACTTCAGCTAGTCGGGTCACATTGATATGGCCTAGTCTACAATACCTCAAGAAGGATTCGTTCATTTCTGAACTCTTCCTCTTGTGTGTATTCTGTATACTACGAACTGTAGTTTGATTTAGAACATTAATGCTTTTAGATAACGTGCCTGAACCGATCAACTCTTGATATAGGAAATGTTCAAAACATTATCCAACAATACAAAATTATATCCTTTCTTTACTAATAAAGAGACTGATATGATGTTGTATATCAGGTTCGTATCTAATAATATTCGTTCAGAATCAATGTATTCTGGTAATACAGGGTGACAGTGACCAACAGACTTGGCTGCAACACTTGCACCATTTTCTGTCTCATGAAACTTATCACCCGTTCTCAGTTCTCTACCTTTCTGTAGCCCATATAACATATTACATATGCGGGATCCTGATCTGGTATCACATACCCAGGACGTAAAGGATACTGAGAAACAGTTCTTTGTAATGAACACACCCGAAGATGATGCATCAATATGCACTTTCTTCGTTTGGGCGGCACGGGAATTCTGGTAATCCCCAATTTCCTGCTCTGTCTTATAACAATTATAAGTTGGAGCGGGACCAACGTTTCCCAGCTCAGTATAACAAGCGGGTTCGGTCAATATATCCGTATTATTATCTTGATTAAGGCGTGATATGGTCGCTACCTGGAGAGAGAGAGAAGAAAACACTCAGCGTATGCTCTTGCAAGATTAGATTGGTTATCTAATATATCTAATCAGGATGTCTCCCACTGTTTTAATCAAATCTTCCTTCAAACCCTAAAAGGAAAGACTAGCCGGGATTAATTACACGCTACAAGTTCGCCAATCTTTCAGCCAGGCCAGTGTCGGTACTTTGAGGGAGGTCCCCCGTGCTTTCACACGAACCTAATTAAAGTAAACCTCGTTTTCTCAGAGGCATAATCTCGTTAACACCTTTCTAGACACCTACTTGATCGGCTAATTGTAATGTGTAAAACTCTCCCAGGAGTAACTCTTACTCGCAGCGGGTATCGGGATCCAACTATTTCATAGAAGGTATGCAATCTCATTGCAAATTTCAACACTTGAAATTCCCAATAATATTTTACCCCTAGCGTCCTATGACCTTGACGCAGGCCAACAAACCATAGTCCACTAGTCAAGTTCAACCCGTCATTTCTTGATTGAATTAAACCCACCCGCACGATCCTTGACGCAGGCCAACAAAGTCGCATGACTACCCTAATCCAATCTGCATCATATGCATAAACAGATAAATACTAGTTAGCTACCGCACACTACGCCTTGACGCAGGCCAACAAACGTAGCACGAATACTAAGTAGGACTTATCTGAAATGACGGAGGGCTACGACAGGTTTTTCTGAAAACCTATTGCATAATGAACTTGATATCGTTGTAGAATCAAATAATTTTAAATGGAATGTTTTTGAGGCTTTTCTAGTTTTGCTAAAGGGGTCACTCCCGGTGAAGGGATCGTCGGCCCTTTCCTCATCGAATAAGGTGTAGGGTATATCATACATACCACTATGCAAAGCAAGAACTATAGAAGCAATCAAAATACAAACCGAGGGTTGTAGTATCTGCCAGTTATTGCTAAAGGGGTCACTCCTCGTGAAGGGATCTCGGCCCTTTCCTTATCGAATAAGGTGCAGGATGTTCTACAAGAAACACCGCGATGCAAAGCAAGAACTGTAGCTACCTGTTTTTGAAAATTCGATTCCACAACATCTTTTAGGTTTCTTTTTCTTTCATTAATCATATTAATGAAGTCCCATCATTTAAGTCACCTAAACATCACAGATAAATACGACATACACTTATGCCATCCGCATTCGCCTCGATGTCCCCTCGTGCACCGTTAGGTTAGGTAACTAAATGCAGAGCGGGGCAGGGCTAGCACGGGTGTAAAACATAAGTAACATCTATATAATATATCATATATACTATATACAGTATCTATCACAACATATCAAATGATCACATCACAGATAACGCAGCAGAAAATATCATATGAAAATATTGGATATACTAGGACGTCCGTATTTTATTTTGAGCCTCTATAAAACACGGATTCCATGGTCACGATGAATAGCCAAACCCACACCCCTAAACCCCTACGAGAGCGGCAAGCAACCCTACCAATTCTAGAGTTAGGAGACCCGGACTCGACTCCTCGAGTTGGTCTCCCACTGGACTCTAGAACCCGTTTACTTGTGGTCCCCTCCTTGGGTCTATCCTAGTGCGGAAAAGTAAATAATATACAATGGTGACATCAACCTCAGCCCGGAAGTGCCCCAATAAAAGAATATTACATACATTTAATTTTACATGAATGAAAATGAAAAACACTCATCTCACATAAAACCCCCCGGCTATTCAGAATGCGACGATCCAATATAACATATCCAGCAATACATAACATCACATGTTATCAACGTAAGTAAATATGCGCATCCCAATTGTCGTTGACATATAGCAACGAAACCGGCGATATCACATATTACACTTACGGTCTCAGAAAAGAAAGTGTAAAACTACAACAGTTGGAATCCGCAACCTCCTTAGACATCGCATGCCTAACCAAATGAATTTCTTAGACATCGCATGCCTATCAATTATAAATCCCGCATTTTAGTCTCATTATCGAAAACTCTTTTCAATATCAAGTTGGGCGATTCAACAAGATTCCCGACATCCTGATCGAATGCTCGTCGCAAACTTTAGTAGACGGCCGCACCCCCGGATGCCGTCGACGAAGTGCACTAAGGCGGAACACCGCTGCCGCGAGCACCCGAACGGATGCTTTTGGCGACGGGGTTCTCCTACAGTCACTTGGTCGGGGCTATGGGGCATGGCTGTCTATTAAGTTTACCCGGCGAGTATCCGCGTACGCTACGTGATTGCGACGGACTTTTGATCACATCAAAATTCCGTGGCAACCGATCATCTGAGACTAAACTGCTATGTTTATAACATTCAAATTAGTTATCTCATAACTACTTGTGGATTCCAAATATTGTATCACATTCCAGATAAATAGACAATGTTAAACTTTCCGATCGAATAATCAAACACCCAAGTTTTCCCAAATAGCTCAACACTTGAGAAGAGTTTAAAAACATCCATTTCATGCCACAGTACCAATGGTCCAGCCGCAGAAGGGTCAAGCCAACGCCTCACATGTGGCACGCCATACTGCCCCAAACTCTAAGGTTCAAAAGGCAGTTCAAGACGGTCACATAATCGAGTTAAGCTTTGTTGTCTTCTAGAGGGTCCATCGTGTTACTTTCACGATTTATACGTTCTTAAACAACGGAAAAATCCAACACTTGGAAATTTTCCGGGTCGGGAAAAAGTGAGTTATTGATATCCGTTCGAACTTTTTGACAGTTTCTAAAAATATACGGAACAAACTAAACAAATTTAAATTATCCGATCGAATCAACGAGTCCCCAATACAACCCTAGATAACTCAACACTTGAGTGGAATAAAAAAATTTCCAGAAAAAATTGACAAGAAAGGACCTAAGAATAAATATATGAAATATGAGGGACTAAGTCCAAATTTTGGCCGCGGAACCGGTGCCAAACCCTTGGTTTGGCCGCGGTTCCACGGTCTTTTCAGGGACTTAGTGGACCGTACTTCACAGTAATTCTTAGTTTTTCCTGCTTGTTTTTCTGAGCATTTTTAATTCATAAAAAATCACAATTTCAAAAAATGTACAGAGAAGGGTTTACATCGGGGTTTTCGGGTTCAATCGGATTTTAAACTTCGTCTAGACTTCGCCTAAAGCTCTAGCTTGGCTCTGATACCACTGTAGGGTTCCTAGACACACTAACAAGGTTCAATAAGGCATCAACCATGCCCGATTCAAAAAAATAGATGTGCCGAACAACCCTAATCAAGATCGTTTACTAGAGATAAGGCGAAAACAAGCAAGTTAAACATTTTAACTACAAGTGAAAGAGATTACAACCTTTGTAGATCCGGTCCTTCACTTCTAAAGCTCCGTGTTGACATCCCTTCGCTGCGATCATCGGGATCCCGGACTCTAGCGATGGTTTCTTCGGAGAAATGAGTAGGCTAGGTCGTTGACTTCGAGGCCGAAGATGATCTACGTCGAGGAGACTCAAACCCAAGCTCCATCTTCACTAGGTCAAGAACTTTGTGAAGAGAACACCCTAAACTAAATGGCAAGTAATAGAGGATGATGAAATAGGAAATGGGTTCACTTTAGATTTGGATTTCTCACTCTTAATCTTCACTTGAAAACTTTCTAGAAAGCTTTCTTCTTCTTAAAGAAGAAGAAGAAGAAAAGAAAAGATTATGAATGAATAATGAAATAAATCAAAAGAATAATCAAGTGAAGTCTATCATATTGCAACCATGGGTGAGTAAACCTTTGTAGAGACTAAACTAGAGTTTAAGTTAATGGTTAGGTTAATGAAAATCTCATGCAAAACAAAATGGTTAGACTTTGTCAAAGATGCTTGAAAGCTTCATAAAGCTTCAAGCAAAGACAAAGAAAATCACCATTTTGTTTTTCCAAAACAAATAAAAACCTTAACCATTAACCTAAACATGGTGTAACTCATACACACACCCAAGTTTGCATGTATCATCAAACATGATACAATCTAGTGCACAAAAATATATCACATATACAACTTGTGCACATCAAGTGAGAAAATCAATCTTAAGTGAACCAATAATATCAAATATATAATTGTACATTAAATCATTAAATCAACACTTGATTTAATGATCCGGTCATATCGTATATAACCGACTAATATCAAGTGTATCAATGTATCGAATCAACACTTGATTCGGTAACCCGGCTATATCTTATATAACCGACCGATGATACAAATCGCGAGAATAGAATACAGTATCACATACTGGTATTATTCTCGGTCCCGCACATATCTCATATGCGCTCCTATTTCGTTTCGCTTGAGCTGGGAAACCTCTGTGTAGGACTCTAAAGACTCGTCAATACGTCGGCAGTAGGCGATGATTATATTAAACACCCACAAGCCGCAAGCGGTCTGCTTAACGTAACGGCCACCCGGGTATTGAGCGATCAGAAGATCAACGAGCAAGCCTTCTCACACTCCCGCGAATCCAATCAGTAACACTCCCGTACAGTCCGGTCTCGTCGTCTGATATGTCGCATATCTCGCCTAGGGGTGGTAAATGCCAGACCCCAGTAGCTTGATAAGTCGTGTCGATATGAGGTCTATAACAGTTTGAGAAACTACTGAAAACACTTACTAGTAAATCTCAGCAACCCTAGCCAGGGATTTCCAGCTATAGCCAATCGAACACAGTGCAACATCAACTCCCTATACCGGGAGAGACGAATCCCCTCCTATCGATCATTGCCTCCATGTGATTCGGGACTGTACCCAAAAACCACCGTTTTGCACGCCCTCTTGGACGTGGTAAGGTGGAAATCAAAGCACAGTGGGAATCACACAAGACTCTATGACGATCTCGGGTCTACAGACTAACCTGTACCAGTGTCACCAGAGAACTGCCATCTGACGTAAGGTATAATACCATCTGGGAGTTCTCGGCGAGTCCGTCCAGTGTACCCAGTCTCCACTAAGCACCCGTATATCATCTCTGATGTCAAACACCAATGGATATGGGATCATCCATCGCCCATCTATATGGGTCGAGAAGCTATACGCTAGTCTACTCTGGTATATCGATGCCCCGTCTCGATACACCCAGGACTAGGGACCTTGAAGGATGTACTTATGGACTACCATGTCCCCACTAGTATGATCTGCATCACAATCCAGGTAGTCAAGTACACATCCTAAGGGCTTTACCAACATGAAACAGAGAGACAATCAGTATACACGTTAAGGTAAAGAGTAACCAGATAGCCTACTATCATGTCGAGCAAGAAAGTCCTCCCTATATATGTCCAAGCATCCACTACAATATACATCACATGTATGGTAATGGCCTCTAAGGCATACATATAACTAACAATTTCTGGTGATGGCCATCCGTGCACACCGCAACCTCTACCCCCAATACCGGGAGAGACGAATCCCCTGACGATCCGCTCACTGCCTCCATGTGGCTCGGGACTGTACCCAACTAAAACCTGTTTGCACGACTCCTTTGAGCCGCGGCAGGGTAATAATCAAAGCACAGAGGGAACTCACACGAGACAAATGACGATCTCAGGTCGATAGACTAACCTGCACACATGTCACCTGGGAACTGCTATCTGACAATAGGTATAATACCAACTAGCATGTTCTCGGCGAGTCCATCCGGTGTACTCATTGTTGGATATAGTGCCCTCAGAGTCAATTATTGGATCGCAGGCACGTGATTGCAATGATTGAGGGAGGACCTATACCGGTAGGACAGTCTTACTCAGGATGATTGTATACTATCTGGTTAGTCTTTATCATCGTGTACATACTTTAGGTGACATTGTAGTTCACTATTGCACGTTGATAGAGAATAGTATGCTACCGTGGTTTTTCTTTATCATCGTGTACTGATTTAGGTGACCTTACAGGTCGCTATTACACGTTGATAGAGCCCTTAGGATTCTTGCTTGACTACCAGCAGTATGATGGCGATCATATACGTGGGAGCTGGGGTCTATAAGCACATCCTTAAAAGGTCCCTAGTCGTGGGAGTTTCGAGACTGGGCATCGATACTCCATTAGTAGACTAGTGTATACAGTCGAGACCCCGACGAGGGGCGGTGGCCGGTCTCACAAGCCATTGGTGTCAGTTGGATCACCTAAGATGTATACAGGTGCTCATTGGGTTATGAGTACACAGGACAGGACTCGCCGGGAACATGCTAGTTGGTATTATACCTAGCGTCAGATAGCAGTTTCAAGGTGACATGTGTACAGGTTAGTTCATCGACCTGAGATCGTCATTTGTCTCGTGTGAGTTCCCACTGTACTTTGATTACTACCCTACCATGGCTCAAAAGAGTCGTGCAAACAGGTTTTAGTTGGGTACAGTCCCGAGCCACATGGAGGCAGTGAGCGGATCGGCAAGGGTTTCGTCTCTCCCGGTATTGGGGGTGAGATCGCGCTGTGTCTAGGAGAGCCATTACACAAAGCCCTCGGTCGAGGCAGGAGATTTACTGGTAGGTATTCTAGTACTATCTCAGGGTGTTCTGGGCTACACTCCGACACGACTTGTACCGCTTTTGGGGGTCTGACTTTCACCAACCCCCTAGGCCCGACATGCGATGCTCATAGACGAACGGACCGGACTGTACGGATATTGTTACTGACAGGTTGTAGGATGTCAGGATGAGTTCGCTCATCGACCTCCCTTTTGGTCAATACCTGGTAGCTCGTTACGTACGACTAATACCTCTGACGTGCTAGTGGTTAAATCCACAGCCAAAGTATTGACGAGTCTTTAGAGTCCCCCACAGACAGTTTCTCAAGTTTCGGGCAAAACATTGTAGAGGCCGTATGATATATGGCAGGGTTCGATCATATACGTGCGGTATTGCACGGATCAATATCGGACGGATCATACTAGTGGGCTTTGGTTTAAGCCGGATCCTAGTATTAGATTTGTTGGATTACTTTAGTCTCATCGCATTCGCATTCAGTCGGAATGCGGATGCAGGTATGTATATATAGGTGAGGGGTATCCTTGTGATCCGTCACGAGTTTACTTTAGATGTTGCCGTATCTTTTTATTGTTGCAGATATTTGGATTAATGTTTGTCAATGGAAATTATGAGTTAGAAACCATCATTTTGTGCATTAAATGATACATGTACTTCATGGGTGAGTCATGGTATCATTTCTTGTGCAAACATCACATTATGTGATTGATTGGTATTCATATGATAAGAAGAGAGAGAGGGGCTATCTTGGGAGAGCTTGGTCTTGTATTATTTCTCTCTTGCTCTCATTTTTTATCATAAGAAGAACAACAAAAGAAAAGCTCTCTTCTCCTTCTCCTTCCTCTAGCTCATAGCTTCCATTAATAGCAACACCTTCAACCTCCATCCAAGCAATGGATGCAAAAGACAAAGTGATCACAAACATTCTCTACAACACCTTGGACACGTCGGCTAGCACACTTCATGCCCGAGTTGCTTCGGAAGAAGCGGGAGCCCATAAAAAGACTCGTAAATGTGGTGCCCTTTTCGACGAGGAGATCGAGACCGGAGATGCCGCGGGGAGTTTAGGATGGTGGCCAAAGACCGAAGGACACGGATCGATCGGTATAGCTTTCTATCCCTTCTCTAGTTGCTAGTTTATAGGTTAATGGTTCGATCTGGGTTTTAAGCATACGATAGCGCCGGTTTTCAAGTTAAGAAAAATTTTCGTTTCCGCATTTTGGCCTCGGAAAGACGGCCGGGGCGCTACCATAGTCTTACATGGTATCAGAGCCACACCATTAACCTTTACTAGCTTACTCTAGCGTGTTTAGAACTTCGATCGGACGAAATTTCCAAAAACCGTGTTTCCAATTGTTCAGTTTCTGTCGATTTTATTTTGTGCTCTAAGAATTTTTTTGGGCATGTCAGAAAATCAGGCAGGGTTTTTTAAGAGAACTGAGAAAATTTGGTGGGATGATTTCACTGTAGAGCGGCGGATCCGCGGCCGTACCAACGTTTTGGTCGCGGATCCGTGCCCGTACTGCAGCCACAGTGCACCAAATTTCTTCAGTAGGTCTCTGACTTGGAAAAGGGGTTTCTGGTAATTTCATTTTGGGCCCAGCTTTATTTGAGTACTGGGTATTGTGCTTGGGGCCCACTTCGGGAAATTTATCGATCAAAAATTTTAAACATGTTAGTTCACAGTATTTACATTATATCTGCGACCGTGAATGTCATTTGATTGGTAAATCCTGTCTAATTGCTATAGTCCTTTTAGACGGATTTGCGAACGTGACATTCACGTTGATGTTCTGTGTTGTGCTGTGATGTTGCGGATTTGTCGTGGTGGATAGCCTGGATGCAATGTTAGTATAGTTTGGTTATTTATGTACATTTGATATGGCGGGGCGAGCGTCCGATATGTGGACTGCCGTCACTGCCTGTTTGTATATTATTCTTTTGGGGTACGACCGGGTTGAGGTCGATGTACCTGTTGTATGTATATTTTACTTTCTGTACTAGGATTACCCCACGGTGGGGTGCACGGATAGCCGGGTTCTAGAGGGCAACGGGCCCGTATCTCATGGCTTTGAGATGAAGGGGGCTTCACTCTAGAATTGGCGGGCTATTCGCCACACTCGTAGGGGGTATAGGTTGACCCAATGAGGGGTGCTCAAGTTACCGGATTCCGTGAAGTGCTGGGTGGTCCATTCACGTTGTTGAAGGGGGCTGCCTCACTTCAGGTTTTGGCGGGTAACTTGCCGCGCCCGTAGGGGTCTAGGATTTCATTGCACAGGCTATCCACACGACCAGGGGAACGTCGGGTTTCAGTAGCGGCTCTATGAAACCCGGGGATCCCAGATTATCTGTATTGTTCTGTGATACTTATTACATTTCTGTGATGTTGCATTTTATCACGCCTTGAGCGAATATTATATATTGATATATATACTAGTAGATGTTGTATATGTTTTACACCCACGCTAGTCCAGTCCCCGCTCTGTCGTTAGTTAAGTAACCTAACGGGTGATGACAGGACCCAGTGGCGAATGCAGATGGTATATACGTACATCGTATTTTCGTTCTTTATTGGTGTGATCAATTGATGGGACTGCATTGATTCGGATCAATGCAAGCTAAACAAACCTATTCTGATGTTGTTGGAACATTTTTTCAAAAAACTATTATTGCAAGGACATTTTCTTTTGTTTTGCATAGTGGTATTCGGTTATGAATATCCAGCATCTCAGTCGACGAGGAAAGGGACGAGATCCCTTCACCGGGAGTGACCCCTTGGACAGAAGTTTGCGTCAAGGCAATAACTTCACTATTGTCGATTACTTTTTGCTTTGCATCGTGGTATTCAATTGGAATATCCTGCACCTCATTCTACGGGGAAAGAGCCGAGATCCCTTTACCGGGAGTGACCTCTTTAGCAAAGGTTTTCGTCACTATATATTTTTAAAAAGCTATGCAGTTCCTTCAACGATATCAAGTTCATTACGTTAAAGGTTTTTCACCAAAAACCAACCGTAGCCCTCCGTCATTTCAGATTAGTATTGCTTAGTATTCGTGCTACGTATGTCGTGCTCAGCCGAGGCGTAGTGTGCGGTAGCTCTGTAATGCTTTTCTGTCTTATGGATATGTGATTGGTTAGGACAGTCGTATGGTCATTTTGGCTCAGTCAAGGACTCGTGCGGGTGGGTCTAATGCAATCAAGATAATGACTGGTTGAACTTGACTAGGATCCTTTGATATGTTGGCTCAGTCAAGGTCACTTGGGTCCTAGGGGTAAAAATCACATCGGGAGTTTCTAAAGAAACTGAAACTTGCCAGGCATGCGCATACTTTCTGGAGTGTGATAACGTGAGTGGATTCCATCACGTTATCATACGATGATAGTTGGATCCCGATTCCCACTGATGAGTTGGTTTACTTCTCGGGTGATCCCAACTAATTCTTCTTTTAGGTTTGGAGGAGAATTTGAGGATACGGTGGGAGGTTTCCTGATTAGATAAATTGATAACCATTCTGATTTAGGTTAGAGTGCACGCTGAGTGTTTCTTTTCTCTCTCTCTTTGGCAGCGACCATGGCCCAACCCTTGACTATGACTCAGTGACCAAGTAAACCGAACCTTCTTAAAACACTGGCTTTTGGATTGTCAGAGTTGCATACCTCATTGCCACTCCTTCTTTTACCCTTTTCTCCAGAACACCTCGTATTATTACGAACATCCACTTCCATTGGATAAAACCATCGTATGGTTATATACGAACTCGAAGGAACTTGTTCCAGATTCGAGGATGGTTTCCGGTTCTGGAAAAAACGAATAGGACTATTCAGTTGTCTTTTCCTTTTACCTTCTCTCAGGTTGCGAGTGCTCCTTGGATAAGGGGATAGTACACCCGTTATGCTTATTGGATAGTCTTCTTCCAAACCTTAGGCTGGTGACGAACGGTAGGGAATGAAGAAAGCCGATTAGCCTAAGTGTGGTGTACAGAAGGTATTAAGTAAAGACAAATAAAAGGATTAGAAAGAGGGCAAAGTAAATTGCGACTGCTATTCACGACCAAACCAAGTATTTAATCGCCACTCCTACTTCACCTTTGCATTTCTCCAGAACACTCTGTATCACTACGAAGATCCACAGTTATTTTGGATATTCCATCATATGGTTATATACGAACTCGAAAAGAACTTGTTCCAGTTCGGGGATGGATTCTGGTTCAGGAGAAATACGAATAAGGTTTATTCAGTTGTCTTTTATCTTTACATTCTCTCGCATTGCGAGTGCTCCTAGAATTAGGACAGTACACCTATTACGCTTATTGGATAGTCTTCTTCCAAACCATAGGCTGGTGCCGAACGGTAGGGAAGGAAGAAAACCATTTAGCCTAACGATGGTGTGCAGAAGGTAGCGACTAAAGACAAATAAAGGGATTTGGAGAGATGGCAAAGAAATATACGGTTACAGTTGTGAATCTGATAATGGAAGAGGCATTACTAGGAATACCCAGATAACCCCACGAAACATTTCAATGTTTCAGTTTCATTGTATACTGTTAAAAGAAAACTGATTTCCCAATTAGTACTTACTCCAGGGTATGTATTTACCAGGTTTGATTCTCACATCTGTATGGTTTTACAGATGATGAGTAGGAGTAAGTTATTGGGAATTGGGTGATCATCCTCATAATATCGGGATTTGTTGTAATTAGTGATATTTGAGGAAATCGCTTGGGTTGTTTGCCGGACGGCAAATATTTGGTCTTGAATATCCGTTGTTATGCACCAATTTCAAATTGATATATTTGTACGTTTATTTTTATAAAGTGAGATATAACTTTTTGAAATTATGTCCATGACATTTACCTATATCAGTTGATGGTTAGGTAAGGAGCATTAAACAGCGGTGTAATTCTTCATAACCATAGTACAGTTTTCAACCTACGACGCATAGGTTTTGAGTTATTCAACTCAGGGGACTTGTACAAAGTATTGTATGTTGTCCAGTGTCCATTAGGACAAAGGAGTTGGTCCTCGTACTATATTCTGTTTACTTGTGACTTCTCTAGTTTTTAGACATGTGTTTCACAGAAATGCAAGGTCTAAGTTTTGATAAGTTATAGGTATAAGAGTAAAGTAGAGAACCACATGTTGCAAGTATCGGGATTCTTCAAGGTGATCGAAGATGTAGATACTTGTGTATGGTATTCAGTTGATAGTAATGATTTTGAGAAACTTGTTTCTCTTTCAGGTTACTCATATCTGGATGGATTCCTAAGTTGAGTAACGATGATCGGCTTCCTTCCATTTAGTTGACATGCGCTGGAGACAGCTGCATGAGTTGAATCTGGTTCCAATTAAATCAGTGCCTCTGTTTCTATATTAGATATATAACGGTTCATATCTTAACGATGTTAAGGTACGGGGAGTTTTCCGGCTTATGCTTAAAACCAGACTCTGGATAACTCAAAGCACGTTTCTGTAATGGTTGTTTGTGGGTTGACCCGGGCTATGACGAGAGTTGACTTTCTACCATCTGGAAGATCAATAGTGATATTGTTCTTGACTCGCCACAGTTTTAGTAAAATGGATTTTTTCAGAAAACAATATTGGGAGTATGGTAGAACTAGAAGTGATTCCAGAACCGCAAACAAATACTGAAAATTTGATAAGAACCTAAAGATTCAATCTGGTTTGACATTCCATTGGCCACTCCGCAGATATGGTAACCCCAGGCACCCGAGAGGTACTCCGGTAGACTCAAGGACGGTGGCAGGGATGTTCTTGTTTACCCAGACTTTCTATTGCCGTTGTTCCAGACTGTGAGACCCGGCAGGAGGATGAGTATAGCGTCGTTTTAAACTAGCTTTAGAAGCGTACGTGTATACGATTCTTCCAGAGGGTTGTCGTAGTCAGTGGGAGCAGCGGAAGCATTGGTGGACAAGTAGCTTATGTCTATTTATGGACTAAAGCAGATATAGCGGAGATATATCATCTATTTCTGATGTGACAATCATAGGTTTGACTTCATCAGAATAGGGGATGGATCTGTTAAGAAGGTGTTCCCCTCCGAACGGCGGACAGGACATGGACGTCTCGCCTGAGATTCGGGGCAGATGTTATTTGGTTTTATCCGTCCACCTCTCCGAAGATACCAAGTTGATTTATGGCACCGTGTATCGGAGGTTTAGACTGATGCGGCCGATGTAGCAGACTTCGTCAGATTCCCCTTGCTTGAGGGGTTTTTGATTGTGGGGACGCTCTTCCCTGTAGGCATAAGCCCCTGTAGTTAATTACGCTACCGCATCGCGGTAACAACTTTCTCCTTCTCCATAATTTCACTTCGTATCGTGGGTGTTTGTTTTTTTTGTGGTTGCCCGTGGATTGTATACGGAGACTAATTTATGTCGTCGCCCGTAGGACGTGGATTAGTCCAAATCCGTGTTTTCTTAGATTTGGGTTTGGTGTTTTAGTTTAAGGATACATTAGCCATATTGAGGCTAAGATCAACTTAAACGTTCGTTAAGGATACGTTAGTCTAATTTGAGACTAAGATCAACTTAACGGAAAGAGCATTTAGGGGCTCTATTGTACCAGTTTAGGGACGTAGTGGTCCATTTAATATATGGCCGTCGGGACCAGTCACCTCTCTGACGACGTTGAAGGATTACAACGACAGGTGTTAGAGGAGTTCGGAGATGTGCTCTTGAACCAAAGTTGATTGGGGATCTTATAGTCCAATTTGGGACTAAAGTCTGTTTGAATGTTTAAGGATACGTTAGCCATATTTGAGGCTTAAGATCAACTTAAACGGGATCGTTTAGATCCGACAAAAGAGCATTTGAGGGCTCTATTATTCCAGTTTAGGGACGTAATGGTCCATTTCCAGTTTAGGGACATAGGGGTCCAACATTAGTTTAAGGAAGTTTCGGTCCATGAGTTTAAGGACCCCGCAGTCCGTATCGATGTATGGTTGTCGAGACCCATCACCTCTCTGATGTCGTTGAAGGATTACAACGATAGGTGTCAGAGGAGTTCGGAGATGTACCCTTGAACCGGATGTAAATTGACTTAAGAGAGCAGCCGTGCTCAGTCAATTTAATTTGAGGACTTACGGCCATGATTGGGCTAAGTCCAGTTGACAATATTCAACGTTTTTATCTCTGGCCTACTAGGCATGTGCTGTTAGTTATATGTATGCCCTAGAGGCCATTACTGTACATTGGATGTATATTGTAGTGGATGCTGGGACATATATAGGGAGGACTTTCTTGCTCGACATGATAGTATGCTATCTGGTTACTCTTTACCTTAACGTGTACGTTGATTGTCTCTCTGTTACATGTTGGTATAGCCCTTAGGATGTGTACTTGACTACCTGGACTATGATGCGGATCATACTAGTGGGGACATGGTAGTCCATAAGTACATCCTTCAAAGTCCCTAGTCGTGGGTGTATCGAGACGGGGCATCGATATACCAGAGTAGACTAGCGTGTACCTTCTCGACCCATACAGATGGGCGATGGATGATCCCATATCCCTTGGTGTTTGACATCAGAGATGATATACGGGTGCTCAGTAGAGACTGGGTACACTGGACGGACTCGCCGAGAACTCCCAGATGGTATTATACCTCACGTCAGATGGCAGTTCTCTGGTGACACTGGTACAGAGTAGTCTGTTGACCCGAGATCGTCATAGAGTCTTGTGTGGTTCCCACTGTGCTTTGATTTCCATCTTACCACGTCCATGAGGGCGTGCAAAACGGTGGTTTTTGGGTACAGTCCCGAGTCACATGGAGGCAATGAGCGATAGGAGGGGATTCGTCTCTCCCGGTATAGGGAGTTGATGTTGCGCTGTGTTCGATTGGCTATAACAGGAAATCCCTGGCCAGGGTTGCTGAGATTTACTGGTAAGTGTTACCAGTAGTTTCTCGAGTTGTTATAGACCTCATATCGACACGACTTATCAAGCTATTGGGGTCTGACGTTTACCACCCCTAGGCGAGATATGCGACATATCAGACGATCAGACCGGACTGTACGGTAGTGTTACTGGTTGGATTCACAGGAGTGTGAGCGGGCTAGCTCGTCGATCTTCTGATCGCTCAATACCCGGGTGGCCGTTACGTTTGGCAGACCGCTTGCGGCTTGTGGGTGTTTGATATGATCATCACCTGCTACCGGCGTATTGACGAGTCTTTAGAGTCCTACACAGAGGTTTCCTGGCTCGAGCAAAACGAAAGAGGAGCACATATGAGATATGTGCGGGACCGAGAATAATACGTGTATGTGATACTGTATTCTATTCTCGCGATTTGTAACATTGATCGGTTATATGCGATATAGCCGGGTTATCGGATCAAGTGTTGATTCGATAATTTGTTACTATTCATATTGGTCGGTTATATGTGATATGACCGGATCGTTAAATCAAGTGTTGATTTAATGATTTAATGTATAATTATATATTTGATATATTATTTTACATTAACTAATATTGGTTCACTTAAGATGGTTTTTCTCACTTGTTGTGCACATTGTATATGTGATATACTTTCATGTGCACTTGTTTGTATCATATTTGTTGACACAAGCTAACTTAAGTTAGTTGTAAGGATCAAACCATGGTTGTATATTGGTTAGGGTTTTCGTCTAATTTTTCCATTCATTTCATTTGTAACGAATAGTGGGGGGACAAGAATAAAATGGTGGCTATATTTTATCCTTCATGAAATTGATGAAGCATTAAAGCTTGCACCATTTTGTTCTTGACTTTGACCCAACCATACATCCAACCATGGTTCCATCTCTACCACTAACTATAGTTTGCATTATGATACATATCATATTATTATTCCCATTGGAAATTGATACACACCATTCTCATGATATTCTTCTTGTTCATTCATGTTCCCTCTCCTTCTTCTTCATCTTCATCAAGAAGAAGAGAGCTTGGAACCTCCAATGGTGAAATGATCAAATGAGTGAGAAAACAAAATCTAAAGTCAACTCATCTCCTCTTTCTTCATTCTCTACAACATGCCCTTGTTGAAGAGTATGTTGTCTTCACAAGTTCTTGACTTGGTGAAGGCGGAGCTCTAGTTTGAGATGCCTCGACGTAGATCTTCTTCGGCATCGTAGTCTTCGACTTAGCCCGTTTGTTTCTCCGACGAAACCATCACCGGAGTCCGGAATCCGACGACCGAAGCGGAGGGACATCGTCTTGGAGCCATGGAGGTGGAGCAAAGAAACTACAAAGGTTGTATTTTCTTCACTCATTAGTTATGATGATAACTAGCTTCTTCTAGTTTCGCCTAAACTCTAGCCAACGATCCGTAGAAGGGTTCTTCGGCGCATGTAAAATTTTCGTTTGGCATGGTTGATGCCTTGTGACAACCCCTTGATGTGCCTAGGAACCCTACAGTGGTATCAGAGCCTAGCTAGAGCCTTAGGCGATCCCCGGACGGAATTAGAAATCCGATCGAACCAAAATCCCATTGCAAAATCGCTCTCTGTACTTTTTTCAAAACTGTTGATTTTTGGGAATTAAAAATATCCAGAAAAACAAGCAGGCTTTTGTAAGAATTACTGTGAAATTTGGTACCTTGATTCCACTTTATGAGCGCGGAAGCGCCACACAAGTAGGGTTTGTGCGGCCCTTCCGCGGCCCACTGTTCACCCCACCTGCCTGAATTTGCACAGTAACTCATTACATGCAGTGCTGATTTTCCTGGAATATTTTAATCTGAATTCAAGAGTTGAGTTTTTCTGAGTTGTTTTGGGAAATCATTGTTTCGATCGGAAAGTCTAATTCTGTCTCTGTGTTTTCCGGATAAATTTTTTGAACATGTTGAAAAGTTCGACCGAATATAAATACCCAATTTTTCCCCTGTTGGGAAATTTCCAAGTGTTGGATTTTTCCGTAGTTTAACGATGTTCTAAGTAGTGCAAGTAACTCGATGGACCCTCTAGAAGACAACAAACCTTAACTCGATTATGTGACCGTCTTGAACTGCCCTTTGAACCTTCGGGTTTGGGGCAGTACGGCGTGCCACATGTGAGGCGTTGGCTTGACCCTTCTACGGCTGGACCGTTGGTACTGAGGTACGAAATGAATGTCTTTGAACTTGTTTCATGTGTTGAGCTTTTTCGGGAAAACTTGGGTGTTTGAATATTTGATCGAAAAGTTTAACATTTTCTGTTTATCTGGAATGGGATACAATAATTGGAGTTCACAAATAGTTATGAGATAACCGAATGAATGTTATAAACATAGCAGTTTAGTCTCACTTGATCGGTTGCCACGGAATTTTGATGTGATCAAAAGTCCGTCGCAATCACATAGTGTACGCGGATACTCGCCGGGTAAACTTAATAGACAGCCTCACTCCATAGCCCCGACCAAGTGACTGTAGGAGAACCCCGTCGCCGAAAGCATCCGTTCGGGTGCTCCCGGTAGCGGTGTTCCGCCTTGGTGCACTTTGTCGACGGTATTGGAGGTGCGGCCGCCTACTAAAGTTTGCGACGAGCATTCGATCAGATTTTCGGGAATCTTGTTGAATTGCCCGACTTGATATTGAAAAGTGTTTTCGATAACGAGACTAAAATGCGGGGTTTATAATTGTTAGGCATGTGATGTCTAAGTAATTCATTTGATTAGGCATGTGATGTCTATGCATGTTGCGGATTCCAACTGTTGTAGTTTTACACTTTCTTTTCTGTGACCGTAAGTGTAGTATGGCGATATCGCCGGTTTCGTTGCTATATGTCAACGACAATTGGGGTATGCATACTTACTTACGTTGATGACATGTGATGTTATGTGTTGCTGGATATGTTATATTAGATCGTCGTGTTTGAATAGCCGGGGGTTTTTATGTGAGATGAGTATTTTTCATTTTCATTCATGTAAAAACTTCTATGTAATATTCTTTTATTTGGGGCACTTCCATGTTGCGGAAGATGTCACCGGTTGTATATTATTTACTTTTCCGCACTAGGATAGACCCAAGGAGGAGGGCACAAGTAACCGGGTTCTGGAGTCCAGTGGGAGACCAACTCGAGGAGTCGAGTCCGGGTCTCCTAACTCTAGAATTGGTAGGGTTGCTTGCCGCTCTCGTAGGGGTCTAGGGGTGTGGGTTTGGCTATTCATCACGACCGTGGAATCCGTGTTTTGTACTGGCTCGTATTGAAAACACGGACGTCCTAGTATATCCAATATTTCATATGATTCTTCTGCTGCGATATCTGTGATGTGATCATGTGATGTTCTGTGATAGATATGGTATATGATATATATGATATATTATATAGACGTTACTTATGTTTTACACCCGCGCTAGCCCTGCCCCGCTCTGTCGTTAGTTACCTAACCTAACGGTGCACGAGGGGACATCGAGGCGAATGTGGATGGCATAAGTGTACGTCATATCTATCTGTGATGTTTAGGTATTTAAATGATGGGACTTCATTAATGTGATTAATGAAAGAAAAGAAACCTAAAGATGTTGTGGAATCGAATTTCAAAATTAAAACAGGTAGCTACAGTTCTTGCTTTGCACAGCGGTATATGTGATATATCCTGCACCTTATTCGATAAGGAAAGGACCGAGATCCCTTCACCGGGAGTGACTCCTTTAGCAACAACTGGCAGATGCTACACACTCGGTTTGTTTTTGAATGCTTTTAAGAGTTTTTGCTTTGCACAGTGATATATGTGATATATCCCGCACCTCATACGACGAGGAAAGGGCCGACGATCCCTTCACCGGGAGTGACCCCTTTAGCAAAACTGGAAAAGCCTCAAAATCACTCCATTTTTTAAAACTTTATTTGATTCTACAACGATATAAAGTTCATTACGCAAAGGGTTTTCTTAAAAACCTGACATAGCCCTCCGTCATTTCAGATAAGTAATAGTTAGTATTCGTGCTGCGTTTGTTGACTCAGTCAAGGCGTAGTGTGCGGTAGCTGATTACTATTTATCTGCTTATGCATATGATGCAGATTGGATTAGGGTAGTCGTGCGGCTTTTTGACTCAGTCAAGGGTCGTGCGGGTGGGTTTAATTCAATCAGGAAATGACGGGTTGAACTTTACTTGCGGTCTATGGTTTGTTGACTCAGTCAAGGTCATAGATCGCCTAGGGCAAAAGAT